>OX451740.1:1119100774-1120300774 GCA_948472305.1 Vicia faba
ATTAGTAACTTAGTACATTTAGTCTTACAAGTAACAACAAACCATATGATGTCATATGCGTCTTTCTAACACTATCCAATGACTTTCTATTCAAGTCTCCCACTAAATATGAGAACTTCTCTCACTTTTTCTCAAACGCTAATGCAAGTGTTAGGATTTTCAATCACTAAACCCTAGTGATTAACCTCAATCACAATTATGAGAAATGTTGAATCTTACAAATTAAGTAGATAAACCTATTATTCCAAGTTACTGCTACATATTGGTGTACATAAAACAAGAACTATTTTGAACCCAAAACTCTATAGATCTTCAATGTATGATTCGTGTCTCCAAAGCTAGGAAAGAGCTCCTTGTATAGCTTAATTATTTTAGGCATTTCTTCATGGATATTTGATTTGATTTCGTCCAGAATTGATGTAGAATCAATTGGATATTGTTCGTTCCTTAATCTCTTCAACAAGATATTATTTGTTTCAATTTAAGTTCAAATTTAAATTCAAATTTAAATCTCCATTTAAATTTCAATTAATATTTATTCATATGTAAACAAATCACCTTATCATATTGTTAAATACATAATAATAAAATCTTTAACAAATCTTATGCAGAACATACTTCAAAACACATCAGTCTAGTTTACCGAGCAAAGGCCCAGATGTCGTACCACATGATGAGACATCGTGTCTAACATGTGTTCCTTTTGCAATTCCATACAACTTAAGCTAGCTAGAGCAACTTGAACACTTCTTCGTATTGTTGTTTAACACGATATATGTTAGATGTAGAGAATAAACAACGAAAAAAATATAAGTTACATAATTATAAAGAGATATGGTAATAAATAATTTACCCGAAATATTATCTTGGTTCGTCCTTAAACCATGCGGCCTACTCCAGTCCCCAAGAGTTTTTGCTTGACGTTTCCACTTGTTTCTGATAAACACTTTTGGATAATCTCCCCGATGCAAATAAGTTGAGATCTCAAACGTATTGTATTTAGGGAGTTATTTCTTGGCTTTTATGCTGTTGTGTTCGTTGAGTCCCTCTTCATCAATGAGAGGCCCTTTTATACTCTACTTCAGGCACTGCATTCATTAAGAGGTGACCCTTCAAGTCTAACGATTAAATAGACATAGTAACGTCTATCATCACAATCATGTGTGTGACGTCTTATTTACTAATTCTCATAATCCATAGAACTACCTGTAACCGTCATACCGATTTCACTATTCGGCCCTTTGGCTACATGCATAACTCGAGGATATCTCTCTGAGAACCCCAAATGCCGACTTCTTATACCGGCTCGAATTCCCCTACATCTCACGAACACCCGCTCGACTATTAGTCTTTTTAGAATACTCGAAGTATGTGATATATCATTATAGGCCTTAACAATCTATACCTCGTCTTTGAGAATTTCAGGTTGTACATAAGCCCCCCGATCATGAGACCCAATGGGGCGATATGTTTCTGACAAAGAATCACTTAATTCTTCTAGTTTGTGCGACCATTGATCTCGTTTGTTTTAGATTGTTTCTGATGTGAGCTTACAACTTGATAGCGTGTCACAATGGGTTTTTAATACTCATGATTACAGGTATATTTATTAGATTTCTTCTCTCTCCTAGTCATGATGATTCTTCATGGGGAAGTCAATGCCATCATGACTCTCATAGGATAGGGTTCTCACAGCCGTTTCAAATACTTAACTTTAAATAGGGTTTCAATGTTCCTATCACTATCGCTTATCGTTTCTGATCCCTTTCTTAATCCTATTTTCAAAGCTTTGCATTGCGCCTTCTACCAGTTTGCTAGCAATGGAAAGTCTCAGGTATTCTTCTTCTATTTTACTCATTTTCTACTTAGCTTTATCATGGTTATCATACGTGAGTGGGATGATTCAGGGAACGCGTCGATTACCCGAAACACCCAAGAGAGAAAGAAACCATGGGATGAATGCATGAAAGAGTGTGATGGCCACTATGAGGAAGTATAATTTTATCAGATTATTAGGGAAGTCTTGGTGATATTTTTTTACTTTGTAGTAAAACTGACTCAAAGTCTTCATCATCAGGTTCTGTGGAATTCGTGATAGATATGGTCGGATCCTATCAAGAGGTTATAAGTTATGACCATATAATGATTGATGCCAGTGAAATTTCTAAACTCCGGTCCAACATGCACATTCTTCCACTGCTAACAAAGAAGATGTCGTGTTGGAACCTTGTGTGGCTGGCGAAAGAGTTTGCATTACTCGACTAAGAGGTGTACCTGATGAACTTTTTTATTTCTATTCTAGGGTTATATAGGATTTCAAGATTCATATCCCCTTTACCGACTTTGAAGTCGACCTCCTTAAAACCCTAAGTATTTCCCCTTCTCAATTACGTCCAAAATGGTTAGGGTTTTATTAAAGCCTTTAAAAAGGGGATGAACATAATACTTACTCTAGGGTTTTTCTTTTCTTTCTTTGAGTTAAAAGAATCTACCAAAGGTGGTTGGGTTTCCCTTAATGGAATCCACGGAAGGATTTTTCTTCGAGCTTACACCACCAATTATAAAGGTTTTAAAGATAAGTTTCTTCGGGTAAAAAGCGGAACCATATGCTCTTAATTTATGTATGCGATTGATGGGAGCCATCGCTTCCCGATTTATTGGACGAACAATCCATTACCAGTGTCCAACTTTGATCATGATAAGCTAGTTTTTTTGGAGGTCCAACTATTAGCTGTTCTAGATGCCTTTCGGGTGATAAATGTTAAAGACTTAATGAACATGGTCGATGACCAGGATCAAGTCTCTAACTACTTGGGTAATGTTTATATGCCTTTTATTGTATTCCAAAGGACTTCCTTATGTTCATTTTATAAATTCATTTCATATTTTTTGTTGAGCTAAAAGGACGAGTATCAAGCTGAAGGAGTAGAAAAAATTGATGGTTGAAGCAAGGGCAAGATAGGGAGAAAATTTTGTCTTGAAGTCCAACCTGATTGTTATTCAAGGAAGGGAGGTTGAAATTTGGAGAAAATAATAGAAGCCAGATGAAATTTGATTATGACTCTCTCCATGTAGTAGAAATCAATTATGCTGAATCTGCATATGTCCACATGCTGGAAGTTGGTGGCTTTGACATTAACCAATACCCTAAAGACAAGATCACTAAAGATTTTGTTGCAGGAGTCGAAGCAAAGGAAGCTATTGAAGGCCTTTCCAACATATTGGAAAAATTAATGATGATTTTGTTGTAGGTATTGAAGTGTAAAAGACTATTGATGGTCTGGCTAACCAGGATGTCGGAGGCAAGATTACTCATGATGTTGCCACAAATGCTGGAATGACGAAGGCCACTGAGTGCCTCAGGATCAAGTTTGAGAAGGTCAGGATTACTGAAGGTCCTAACCTTGAGGTTAACATAGAGGACTTGAATTAGCCTTGTTGTACCCTAATTTTTTCCCCTAAGATCCCTTTATCATACCGTGTTGATTCAATCACAACAAGATCACATTAGGGCTTTTGTTTTTTCTACCTATCTTTAGTTTTTCTATTATAGGAATCACCAAACACCTTGACTTGTTTTCTTTTGTGATCATGAATATTTTTTCTTATTTTTCCTTTGAATTAATAAAATTCAATGTTGGTTTGTCTTGCTTATTACAAATGTAGGTAAAGACAATGAGGCTTAGCAAGTTGCTCCATGGGTTCATGAGTTTATTTCCATACCCTAGTTAATAAAGCTTGAGAAGTTTAAACCTCACCATTGGGGTCATTTTGGGAGAAATGTCATGGCAAGGTTATTTTGGTTCACCACATTTAAAGATTATCAAATTTGGTTCAAAATTACAAGGGGTTGATTGGAGAAGTTGTCATGCTTGGATAAGGCTTTGTTCCCATTGGTCATAAATGCATATTTCTCTTAATTCTCAAGATATGGATGTGGTTTTGGTGACTATGGGTTTTCATTTTTGTAACACCCCGTTTTTTGATTAAATGTTAATTCGGTTATTTGAAATAAAAATATTCATAATGATAAAATACTATTTTGAGTA
Organism: Vicia faba; assembly: GCA_948472305.1. Taxonomy (NCBI): domain Eukaryota; kingdom Viridiplantae; phylum Streptophyta; class Magnoliopsida; order Fabales; family Fabaceae; genus Vicia; species Vicia faba. Next base: position 1,119,104,824 of record OX451740.1, read on the forward strand.
ATATTATTTTGGTGTGTATTTGGCTTCGTTTGATTTATCGGTATAATTTAGTTTTTATGGAATAAATATTAATTAAATGTAATATGGTTTTAATAGAATTATATGATATAATTTGAATTAAATAATTGTTGGGGCCAAATTATAATTTTAGAAAGATAGAGGGAGGAAAGTTAGTAGTAGAAGGATAGTTTTATAAAATAGAAAAGGAGAGTTAGTAAGAGTAGTTGGTAAGAAGAGAAAGAAGAAAGAAAAGAAGAGAGAAAGAGGAGAAGAGAAGAAAGGAAGCTAGGTTTGGAGTTGCAACATCTTCATCATCTTGTTTCAAGAAAACCCACACCAAGGTAAGGGGTTTGATTTTCTAATGCTTATAGTTAGGGTTTAATTTGATATATTTTGGATTTGGGGAAAAATTGATGTTAGGGTTCTTGAGTTTTATTGAGATAGAAATTAGAAGAGTTAATTAGGTGGTGTTGTTGTTGTTGAATTAGTATTAAGTTAATTGAAATTGGAATGAAACAAGAACTAGTAGCATATGCATTTAAATGAAGTTTAGAAACTAGAAGAACTAGTGGCATATGCAATTGAAATGGAGTTTTGGAACTAAAAACTAGCGGTTAGTAATTGAAATGATGATAAGCTTCTAAAACTAAGTACTAGCAGTAGAGTTTAGTTTAGATATAGTTTAGAAGAAATAAAAACTTGCAGTATGTTTATTAATTAAGTTTAGTATAACTAAAAGATATAACGATATACTATATTTCAATAGCAAATTAGCTTATGCAGTATGTCCATTTGATGAAGTTGGAAATTGTATGTCCATTTGATGAAGTTGGAAATTATGCAGTATTGGTATCAGAGTAAGAACAAGACGGTGGAAGACTAACGTAAAATATGCAGTATAATTAAGTTTATAAACTAAAGAAAAACTAACAGTAGGCATAATTGAAAGTAAATTTAGAAATTAATTAATTAATTTATGTTTTGTTTTTCTTTTCTTAATTTAATATATTAAATATTTATATTAATTAAATACAAATATGATATAAGTTAGGCGATTTAATTTGGAATTCGATTATGTTCCGATTTCCCGATTTCGGCAATTTCGGCGACGGAGCAAGTTACTCCGAATTTAACGAGAAATGACGTGCTAGCATAATCCGACGTGTAGATTAACGTAGTGAAGTTCGTTTTGCGAAATTTCGACTTTTTAAGAATCGACTCGATTTTAGTACGAATGAAATAAGTTGAGTTTAATCCTGAATTTAACCGTTCGAGTTACATTCCGGTGACTCGATCGCGATGAGAAACATTGAGAGTAATGTCGGTTCATTGATAATGACTTTATGTTGAAATATACTTTCCAATTTGGAATTGTTGATAGTTGATGGTTTATGTTTTGGTTGAGTAAGTAACTTGTTTGTATACATTTTACTTGACGTTGAGATTGTTAAATTATATGTATGCATGCATGTACAATAGTTGATGTTCCATTGGTTGGATTTGATGGTATGTGTATGTTAAGATTATTGTGAATCTTAATTGCATGAATTGGTTATATTGTACATTGCATGACATGGTTGGTCTTGAAACAGAGACGGTGAAACTGTGGGTTCACATGATTTTATAGACGGTGACCCTATTGTGGGAAAAGATGTAGTGACCTTGATCCGGAAGGGAAATATAGGTGGTGGAACATTGGGTCCATAATATCTAGACGGTGACCCTATTGTGGGAAAAGACGTAGTGACCTTGATCCGGAAGGGAAATATAGGTGGTGGAACATTGGGTCCACAATATCTAGACGGTGACCTTATTGTGGGAAAAGACGTAGTGACCTTGATCCAGAAGGGAAACATAGGTGGTGGAACCTTGGGTCCACGAGTCGGTACCGCATTCGCATACGTTGAGTCATGTTGTGAGTCAAATGTATATTTGTGCATGTTATGTATGTGTGTTGATGTGTTTGATTATGTGCCAATATTGTTGTTGTTTGAATTATGGTTATGTGCCAAGGATGTGAGTATTCGGATTATCGGTTTACATGGTTAATGTGTTGGAAATGGATTCCTTGAGTAAGGAAACTACAGGTGATAAAATGAACATGATCATTATGTATTGCTTTGTTTATTGCCATTTCATTTACTTAAAATTACATGTTATATGATTATTGGAATTCTCACCCTTTTGTTGGCCAATGCTTTTGATGGCATTGTGCAGGTACCGAGGACGGTAGCGCGAGGCGCTAGCTAACGGATGCATTGGATTGCAATCTGTTTTATTTTTATTAGAGTCGAGTCGATGCTCTGGTAGTAACACATGGGGGGATTTATTTAGTGTCGAACTCGATTATTTTATATTTGGATTATGATGTATATAATCCTTATTCGTGTATATGATGTTTTGTATATGTGAGACTTGATAACATATGCTTATGTGAATTATGATGGCTTGATGCCTTGAATTATGTTTTGATTCCTCCATAAATGGAGATGATGTGAAATTATGAAACTCCGTTGCGTTTGCACGAGAGAATGAAGTAAATATTTATTGTATGTTTGTTTTGTGTTGGAATGCTTATACTTTCAAACATACCCTGTCCGTTTTTCCTTAAAGACTTTGGAATGTGATGTGTGTTGTGGCATCCCTTCCGTGCAATTTTATTTCTCTGATTTTAATCTTTACCTTTAATTGGGGTATTTAGAAGGGGTGTTACAATAGTGGTATCAGAGCATGTCGGTCTATCGGCCAGGTTGTTTATGTGTTTAATCCCTTTTGGTACGCGACATGTGTGTGAAACACTGTCGGTACTTGATTGTTTCCTTTTCGTTGTCTGCAGAGGTACGTGTGAAATAAGTGGGGGAGGAGTTTCTTCTCTGAAGTTTTGTGCAAGAGGTTGGTTCAGTATACTGCCGATTGTAAGATGTAAGTATTGCCGAGCAGTTGATGCTTCAAGCATGGTTATGTTTAAGTAGCTTGAGGGGTAAGATTGAAGATGCTGTTGTGGTTTGGTAACGATGGTTAATGCCACCTCATGATTGTCGACTGTCTATTGACAAATTGAGGGACTGATCATCCTTAATCTCTTGTTGATAATAGTCGGGAATTGTGTTGTTTGGGATAGACTTGTCTTGCCAACTTAATAGTGTGTGAAGCAGATGAGTTGGCACAAGGCAGTGCATGGTTACTTGAGTTGTGGGCGAATTTGGATTTTGGTGAGAAATAAGATTTTTGGCAAGCGAGCTTCTTGTTGTGATTCTTCCGAAACCTTTTGTGGAAATGTGAGTGAATTACCGCTGTAGTGCAAGGTGAAGTTTTGATGGATTTATTTTCTGGAACTAGTTGGGATTCGAAGTATCCTTAAGGGATGTTTGTTTCTGAATTAGAGTTGAAGAGTCAACTTGAATATTGGTTTTAGTAGAGTTTGTTTGTTTGAGTGGTTCACCGTGGAGTGCGCCGATTGTGTTGTTCGAGAAGAGCAAAGGTTACCCAAGTTGGTGTGTCGTTTGTAGTCAAGGAACGAAGCGGATGTTGAGGACGAGTGTCTGCTTCGGAGGATTGATATTTAAGTGAAGCAGTTATTTGGAGTTTATGTGTTTAGTGAGATCGTTTTGAAGTTTGGCTGCCTATGGGTTAGTGTGAGGGTTGAAGATGTTCAGGCAATGCTTTTCAAGATAGTGTATGGTCCGGGCGAGTATAAGCTGATGTCATTAGTGTGACTAATGCGTCAGGTAAGATTTTGGAATGTTCCAACAGTACTCTCATGAGTAGCTGAAGAGTTGTTTCGTGTTCATGGATATTATTTGGTTTACATCAAGTTAAGGGGTTGTGGCAAGCATCCGAGTGTTGCGTTATCAGTAGTGGAGTTAGATTGGTGCATGTTGAGTCCTCTAAAGAAGGAGTTTTGGAACTGTTGGACGTGAGTGTCTTAAGTAAGCAACTTAGACGGAAATATTTTTGACAGTTCCGCGAAGATTTATTTTGTGTCTTGTCGAAGACTTTAAGGGGCTAATTCATAGTTTAGAAGTTCTTTTGTTTTGGATGGTTAACTTTGTGAGTTTGATGGAAGATATTTTTATGAGTTGGTATTGATCGTGAGTATTTTGACCCGAAATGGTTGAGTCACTAATTGGACTTCGCAATGGGAAGCGAATTTGTTTTAGCCGGTGAAAAGTTTAGCGAATGCCTTTATTTTGGTTTTGTTTTGTACTGAAGAACCTGGTGCGACGTGTTATGATATTTTGTTTTGGACGTAAGATGTATTTCGACATAGAGTTGGAAAAGTGTATTACTACCTTGGAACGATTTGATTTTTCTTATGGAAAATTATCGGATGCGGGAGTTAGAGTTTGATGCAGTTATGCTCATTGGAACCTTATAGGTACAGATGTTAACGACAAAGAGATTGGAATTGTTGAAGACAATTCAAGTTGAGTATGATCTATAAAGAGACTTCGTCTGTTGTTGAGTTTATTAAGTTGATATTGAGGATAACCCAAGAATATCTTATTTGAGATTTATTATTTTGAAAGAATGTTGCATGTTTGTTTTGAGACGCTTGTTGAGATTAAACTAAGAAGGTTATTAAGGATTCGTTCACTACTACCATATGGATTTCGCCGGATACTAATGGTCGCGGTGGATTATTAGATTACGACTAAAATAAGTCTTGACGGTAAGGAATTTGGTGATGGTTTGGTAACCACAGGTACTTAAAGATGATTGATGTTTTATAGAGGAAGATGTTCTATTTGTGACTGAAGTCGGTCGCGACGGTGTTCATGTTGGATTCCATAGAAATTGATGTTATGGTTCTAAGTCCAAACTATGTTGTAATTTCAGGAGTATGAGACGAAATTGATGAGTAGAGTTCTTGAGAGAGTGTTTTGGTTTGGATTACCACTTTAGAATATTGAAAGATATGAGAGATGTTTCGAATAAGAAACCAGTGTATTCATCTTGCGATGATGCGAGGATGGTGATTACTTAATTAAACTTTGGGAATTGAATTGTTATAAGGGAAGATTTCGTGGAAGTCAAGTGTATACATCGAAGTTTCACAAGTGAAATATTTGGACAGTATTTGAAGAGGTCAAACTATGTCGTGTATTTCAGAGGATCAAAGGATGTTGATCAATCGAGAATGAAAGAGTGATTCTTCGAGTTGATGAAGCTGATGTTGCGAGGTGTCTTGATGGGTGTACACTTTGAACGTATCCATTTTGGGTGATTGTGAAGTTGAGGATTAACCAAGTTGTTTTACGGTTGGCATCTTATGCATAAAAGTGACGCATCATGGTTTAGATATCGAGCATTGAGTTTTAGCGAGTATGCGGGATTGTTAGATTTGGGCTAGTGAGTTATAGTCGCAAGTCGTCAATATACGTCCTAGGATGAGTGGTGTGTCGCAGTTCAGTTATGTTTGGGTAACTTGTTATTGTTCAAGGGTGGTACGTTGGTAATCTACAAGGACGATGTGACCTTGTGATTTTCTGGAATGAGAGCGATAACTGAAAGTGTAATTCTTGAGTTCGTACTTATGCGTGAATGATGGCATCTTTTCGTGTTTGCGTAGCACGCGTGGTTTTATCCTTTCTGATTGTTTCAGTTTTGGTTTGTATAACCATTTTGTTGTTTTTGTTTTAGCGATGGTGTCGGTGTTGTGTCGTAGGACTTTATGTTCCTACCTTTGGTGACTCGTTTCCGAGGCGTCGGTTCGAGTGTATGACTAATTCTATGGTTGAGACGTTAGGATGGTATCGATCTTGTTTGTTTAGTTCTCGAGCGAACCGGTGTGTCTGCGACTTGTTTAGTTGTTGGGTGTTAGTTGATTGTCGAGTGCATTGTATGGGCTTCGCATCTCGGCATGGTTGTTCTTGTCTAAACGTTATGGCTAGGGAGATGCCCTTGTGTTAGGTGTATTTTGTATGTTGTTTAATTAACGCAAGGATTGAGTGGACGAATGCGTAGGCATGTCCCGATTTGTTCGTTTTGGTCAAAATTTTCGAGGCCGGAAATCTTTTAAGTAGGGGAGAGTTGTAACACCCCGTTTTTTGATTAAATGTTAATTCGGTTATTTGAAATAAAAATATTCATAATGATAAAATACTATTTTGAGTAATATTATTTTGGTGTGTATTTGGCTTCGTTTGATTTATCGGTATAATTTAGTTTTTATGGAATAAATATTAATTAAATGTAATATGGTTTTAATAGAATTATATGATATAATTTGAATTAAATAATTGTTGGGGCCAAATTATAATTTTAGAAAGATAGAGGGAGGAAAGTTAGTAGTAGAAGGATAGTTTTATAAAATAGAAAAGGAGAGTTAGTAAGAGTAGTTGGTAAGAAGAGAAAGAAGAAAGAAAAGAAGAGAGAAAGAGGAGAAGAGAAGAAAGGAAGCTAGGTTTGGAGTTGCAACATCTTCATCATCTTGTTTCAAGAAAACCCACACCAAGGTAAGTGATTTGATTTTCTAATGCTTATAGTTAGGGTTTAATTTGATATATTTTGGATTTGGGGAAAAATTGATGTTAGGGTTCTTGAGTTTTATTGAGATAGAAATTAGAAGAGTTAATTAGGTGGTGTTGTTGTTGTTGTTGAATTAGTATTAAGTTAATTGAAATTGGAATGAAACAAGAACTAGTAGCATATGCATTTAAATGAAGTTTAGAAACTAGAAGAACTAGTGGCATATGCAATTGAAATGGAGTTTTGGAACTAAAAACTAGCGGTTAGTAATTGAAATGATGATAAGCTTCTAAAACTAAGTACTAGCAGTAGATTTTAGTTTAGATATAGTTTAGAAGAAATAAAAACTTGCAGTATGTTTATTAATTAAGTTTAGTATAACTAAAAGATATAACGATATACTATATTTCAATAGCAAATTAGCTTATGCAGTATGTCCATTTGATGAAGTTGGAAATTGTATGTCCATTTGATGAAGTTGGAAATTATGCAGTATTGGTATCAGAGTAAGAACAAGACGGTGGAAGACTAACGTAAAATATGCAGTATAATTAAGTTTATAAACTAAAGAAAAACTAACAGTAGGCATAATTGAAAGTAAATTTAGAAATTAATTAATTTATTTATGTTTTGTTTTTCTTTTCTTAATTTAATATATTAAATATTTATATTAATTAAATACAAATATGATATAAGTTAGGAGATTTAATTTGGAATTCGATTATGTTCCGATTTCCCGATTTCGGCAATTTCGGCGACGGAGCAAGTTACTCCGAATTTAACGAGAAATGACGTGCTAGCATAATCCGACGTGTAGATTAACGTAGTGAAGTTCGTTTTGCGAAATTTCGACTTTTTAAGAGTCGACCCGATTTTAGTACGAATGAAATAAGTTGAGTTTAAGCTCGAATTTAACCGTTCGAGTTACATTCCGGTGACTCGATCGCGATGAGAAACATTGAGAGTAATGCCGGTTCATTGATAATGACTTTATGTTGAAATATACTTTCCGATTTGGAATTGTTGATAGTTGATGGTTTATGTTTTGGTTGAGTAAGTAACTTGTTTGTATACATTTTACTTGACGTTGAGATTGTTAAATTATATGTATGCATGCATGTACAATAGTTGATGTTCCATTGGTTGGATTTGATGGTATGTGTATGTTAAGATTATTGTGAATCTTAATTGCATGAATTGGTTATATTGTACATTGCGTGGCATGGTTGGTCTTGAAACAGAGACGGTGAAACTGTGGGTTCACATGATTTTATAGACGGTGACCCTATTGTGGGAAAAGACGTAGTGACCTTGATCCGGAAGGGAAATATAGGTGGTGGAACATTGGGTCCACAATATCTAGACGGTGACCCTATTGTGGGAAAAGACGTAGTGACCTTGATCCGGAAGGGAAATATAGGTGGTGGAACATTGGGTCCACAATATCTAGACGGTGACCTTATTGTGGGAAAAGACGTAGTGACCTTGATCCGGAAGGGAAACATAGGTGGTGGAACCTTGGGTCCACGAGTCGGTACCGCATTCGCATACGTTGAGTCGTGTTTTGAGTCACATGTATATTTGTGCATGTTATGTATGTGTGTTGATGTGTTTGATTATGTGCCAATATTGTTGTTGTTTGAATTATGGTTATGTGCCAAGGATGTGAGTATTCAGATAATCGGTTTACATGGTTAATGTGTTGGAAATGGATTCCTTGAGTAAGGATACTACAGGTGATAAAATGAACATGATCATTATGTATTGCTTTGTTTATTGCCATTTCATTTACTTAAAATTACATGTTATATGATTATTGGAATTCTCACCCTTTTGTTGGCCAATGCTTTTGATGGCATTGTGCAGGTACCGAGGACGGTAGCGCGAGGCGCTAGCTAACGGATGCATTGGATTGCAATCTGTTTTATTTTGATTAGAGTCGAGTCGATGCTCTGGTAGTAACACATGGGGGGGATTTATTTAGTGTCGAACTCGATTATTTTGTATTTGGATTATGATGTATATAATCCTTATTCGTGTATATGATGTTTTGTATTTGTGAGACTTGATAACATATGCTTATGTGAATTATGATGGCTTGATGCCTTGAATTATGTTTTGATTCCTCCATAAATGGAGATGATGTGAAATTATGAAACTCCGTTGCGTTTGCACGAGAGAATGAAGTAAATATTTATTGTATGTTTGTTTTGTGTTGGAATGCTTATACTTTCAAACATACCCTGTCCGTTTTTCCTTAAAGACTTTGGAATGTGATGTGTGTTGTGGCATCCCTTCCGTGCAATTTTATTTCTCTGATTTTAATCTTTACCTTTAATTGGGGTATTTAGAAGGGGTGTTACAATTTTCATCGTCAATAACTTCTATTTACAAAGCATTTGTGTTGGTACAAGAAGTTTGTTAAAAATTGTCAAAGTTCCACAAGGCATTTTCTTGATCTAGGAGCTAGGGTTTTGGACTTTAAAGAAGCATATCTTGCTCATATTTTGGTATTTTTGAGTGATTCCAAAGACATCCTTCTATTCAGAGGGCTATTAACAAATCACTTCAAAAGTTTCAAGGATTTTTCATGTAGAAGAATCTTGATGATGAAGAAAGATTACAAGTCCTTCAGATGAACCCCCAATTTCTCATGTATGACTTCAAATGATCATAACTTAGTCAATTTTTATCACCTTGAGCCAAATATTTTTCCACATTGATCTTGAAGATGTGAACTTTATTCCTTCTTTTATGTGAAAAATTAGAAAATGGGGGAAGATGCCCTAAGGATACAAAAGATTATAGGTCATTTCATGATTTTTTTTGCCAACTTCAACAATTCATAACTCTCTCAATTTTTGGATATTTTGAATGGTTCAAGTTTCAAAATGTCATTCAAGAGGTGTATTTCATTCCATATTTTTTGGTGAGAAAATTCCAAGTGGAAGGCCATGTTTAGATGCAAAACATTATAGGTCACTTTTGAAGAAAAAATTGAAATATTTCTAAGTATGGAAAGTTAACCTTTTTTCCCCAACTTTGACTCAATGCAACTTTCATCTCAAGCATCCATTTGATTCCATTCTTTTCCATTGAAAATCTTGTAACCTCATATTTCTAAAGCATCGAGAATCATGCCTTAAGACCCCTTGAGCTGAGAATGCCATTGGATTGAACTTGGTAACTTAGAACTGAAGTTTCTTCATAAGTCAGAATTTGAAATTCATGTTTGGCCTCTAAACATCAAATTAGCACGCATTTATGATCTAAACATGTTTAACCAAGTTTCCAAAGTTGATTAGAGCCTTAAAACGCAAGGATTAGATGAGCTTTGATGAAAATCAGATCACACTTTGCTCGTGCATCAGGTTCATACGATTTCCCTCCAAACTTCATCATTTCACACGCTTGAACATTCCATTTGATTCCCTATAAATAGAGGGTCATCCCCCATTCATTTCCTCAAGCTTTGAGAGCCAAAAATTCTTTGTCAAAACCTCACACGAGCTTGAAATTTTTGAAATCAATTTCTAAGATTCCAGCCTTTTCCTCCAAAGTTCTTTGCACATTCATCTTCCTCAAGCATCATACGAACTCTACAGCACTTAAACCAAGCAAAACGAGCTATAATCTAAGCTACAGAAGTCCAGTTTCAGAGCTTTTTTCTTGAACTTTGTAAAGGTAGAATTCTCCATCATTTGGATCCAAATAAAGCACTAACCAATTTTACTCCTTCTTCTGATTCTAGTGCTTCTTACAATTTTTAAATCCATTGAGAATTGAGAGAGAAATCTCAAATTGAAGGTGCTTGCTATTTTCTGGGTTTTTTATTAATATCTCTTTGTATACTTTATATAAATTTGGCGCGATGGTGGTGTTAGGATCGTCTTGAAGAGACGAATCCAATGATACTGGTATGGGATTGTAATGATACCGTTTGAAGAATCTCACAAAATCTCCATTGCAGGGTGGCTGGAGGTTTAAGACGATGATATGTCTCATCTCAGCCAATGATAGTGTGCCAAGCATTTTAATTTCATTGGTTGCCTTTTTTCTGATTCTCTGCGCATCTCACTAAGGTCCATATAAAGCACAACACGTCTGGTCCATTGGATTAGCTTACTAACGCGTTTTGACTATGATTTGATGGCCCATATCTTTTTGGTTTTATTTTATTTTATGATATTTATATTTTAATTGATTTAATATTCAAAAATTCATAACTCTTTTATTTTTTATCCAAAAATTATGAAAAAATTCACAAAAATACTTTGGACTATTTCTGATCTTATGACTATTTTTTCACATTTTCATTTTGACATTTGATATTTTTTATATTTTTTGCATTATTTGCTTCCTTTTAATTACTTTAAAAATGCTTTCTGACATTTTTTAATTCTGAAAAATTTCCTAAATGTCATTTTCCATATTTCTGACTTTTTGAAAATTTTATGGAATTTTATATTGATGTTTACTATTTTTGACCTATTTTCTTTTTGTTTGAACAATTTTAATTAGTTTTAAAATAGTTTATGACTTTTAAAAATTGCCACAAATTTTATAAAAATATTTGAGTCCTTTTCTGATTTTTCTATGGCCTTACTCAATGTTTCTTGATTAATTTGAATATAGTTGATATTTTTCTTTCTTATTTCCATTTTTAAACATTTTTTAAAACCTTTTTTAATGTATATATTAAATACAATATTATTTTGTGATTATTTTCTGGCTGAACTTGGGTTGAATTTTGATCATGAACTTTATTAACATCGTTGGATCCATGGTGTTGATTCTAACTCCATAAAAATGGATGGATGATTTTAATAATAGTTTGATTTAAATTTAATTCAAATGTGGTTTGTATATTCTTTCTCATCCCTCTTCATCTTGTCCCTTTCTTATTGCACTAAGTGTTATTGGAACATGATATCTATATCATGTCTCAAAACAAATGGTGCATAGATTGCTATTGACCGGCCTCAAAATAGGTGCGACTTCTATATAAGTCCACTTACGATTGCTTAACATAACCCTAAATTTTGTCCCGATTCAAATAAATGATCATTCGTGGCCCAAACCTATGTTTGCAAGCCCAAGTATGTTAATTTTATCTCTTTGATCCAATAACCTTGAGATTCATTGTGTCGGGGCTTTGGTTCTACCAATCCTCTAATGGATCTACAACACTTTTGGTCAACGCGGATCACTTAAACATTGTTGATCATTAAATGACACTTGTGAGGATTCCAAATGGGTGATATACTTGACAAAAAGCAAATGCAACTTGTTGTGTGGAGGCTTTGGTTCTACCAATCCTCTAATGAGTTCCAAATGCAAGTTTCAAGATGATTATCCAACTAACCACTAATCACTAATAATTGATTTTACCTTTTGTTTTTACTTTATTCCCTTTATTTTTTATGATTTATGCACCATTTACTTTTAAGTATTTACATTTCATGATATATTCATCTATGCTCACTTGAGCCTTTTCTTTTTTTTCTTCTAAGACACCTAATAATCAATATAAACCATAAAAAAAATTAATGGTGCTTGGACTATTTGGTTACTATCCTTGGTATTATGGAGTATTGGACATTTTGGACATAGGATTAGAAGTCTTGGCCTATGATGAAGACATTGTGACTTTAATTGATAGTTTGTATGGAGTTCTTGAGGTTTACCTCAAGACATTGGGTTTTTTTTTTTTGCAGGTTATTGTAATTACATTCTTTGTTTGTAATCTGGAATTCACCCGTATGTAGCCGTTACTCTGCCCAATTTTTTTGAAGACCTAATACACTTGAAGTTTGGATCTCACAAGAGGTCTAGTATCTTTGCTTGCTTGGTTTCAATCCAAAGAATGGGAATTCTGTCTTGGCTCATAATGTCAAGTATTGGCTTTTTGTTGGTTAGATGGTTCTTATCCCCAGCTTTTATCTTATGCTTTAGGATAGTGTCTTCTTCTCCTCCCATCTTCTTTAATTTCAAAAATCTTCTCCATCCTTTTGAAAACTCTTCTTGCTTTTAAACTTGAACCACTTTCATAATAAACTTGGACTTAGGTCCATGCATTTTCAAAAACTTTTTCACAAATAAACTTCAATCAACATTAATAATACCTTAACATTTTTTGTGAGAAGACTAAAAGTCAATCAATCTCATCCAAACCATTTTTCCATTTTGGCTCTTATCTTTAAAAAATTTCTCAAAAGATTAGACTCTTGTCAATCCTTGTAGTGATGCAAACAACTACACTTCTACAATATGTAGTAAAGAGGGATATTTCCCACTTGAGTGTTGAGTGAGGCATTGTTGATTTTAAAGTCCAAGCCATATCCAACACTTTGAGATGATGCAAATTCTCCTTTCTCATGATTGTGGGTAGTAAGTATGTTTTCCACAGGGACAATGACAATGATGTCTTATCTCATAAAATTAACCAACACACTTGTATTTTAAAATTTTTAAAAGAGGAACTACGTGTACCCTGATTCCCTATTGCACGAAAGGTGGTACGTAGGCACTAAAAGTTCACAATCACGGTGGGTGCAAAAATAATAAAAAAATTTCTTTTCTCACCTCCACCATCTATTTTTATGCAACATTTTTATAGCCAAAATATACAGATTTTAGAAAGAGGTTCCTCCGGAGTACCGTAGATGTTTAGGGTGATAATACCTTCCCTTTGCATAACCAACCCCCTTACCTTAAATCTTTCCCCTTTTTTTTTTGGGTTATTCTCTCTTTTCCCATTCCTTTGGAAACAATAAAGCACGGTGGCGATTATTATTTTGATCCGTACAAGTCTAGTCAATCTAATGGCTTAGTCTTAATATTTCTACCACTACAGAAAAAAATGGCGACTTCACTGGGGAAACATTGACCTCTTGTTGGTCCATCCCTAAGTGGGTTGAGCCTATCTTTGTTTATATTTCTGTATATGTGCTATTGTTGTTTATGTGTTATATTATTTGTTGTATATATGTTTAAGATAGGACAGGAGGTATTGTCATGATAACTTTGAGGGAGTAATCTCAAAAAAGGAGGCATGAGATCCCCCACTCAGTGGAAGCCCCTTTAACTGTAGTGTCATTTACCGAGTAATCAAGAAGACATGCTGCTTTCGACCTGGGAGCCTGCTGAACTGGGGGAAATTGGAGGAAAGGTGATCAGAAATAAGTTGTTTATCCAAGAGCTGGAGAAAGTTTGTTAGGTTTCCTTGTCCACTACCATAAAGAAAATTCATAATGCCTAATGTGCCTAAGATGCAGTGCGACTTATGATCTAAAGGCATAAGAGAGTTTTGAGAGAATCCCATATGCTTGTTGTTGGGATAACCAGAGGGTTCCAAGGAGAAATTTTACATTCGACAAAAGGGGAATTCCTAAAAGGCTTGATAGTCCTTACCCAAAAGGAAATCGAAGAGTTACTTGTTAGAACATGATTTGGTTCTACAATATTATCTATGAGTTTTGATGATACCAAATGATTATGTTTTTATGAAATTTTTTGATACTCTAATGTTTGTTATTATTGAGTAATTAACAAATAGGTTCTGCTTCTGATGGATGGCGTGGCCAAGACATTAGAATAAAATTAGTGTTTCTGCGCTACACAAGTTCTGGTTAACAGTAGAAAGATACTCCAGAAGGTTCTGAAGTGTAAGCTCTGATATTTGTCTAAAGAAACCATTCAGAAGATCTGAAGACAGAAGTTGCTATTTAAGTCCAGATGCTGAAGACTCATGTTTCTAAAGACAACGAGTTCTAAAGAAACCGTCAGAAGATCTGAAGATAGAAGTATCTTATAAACTAATGCTTGCAGAAGCCTCTGAAGTGAAGAAGGAAAGAAGATAATGTTAACGTGGTACAAATGGTAGATGGTACAATCAATGTTTCATTCCACTACCATGAAAGGACGAACGCGTCGCACGATCTTGTCCCCCATGTTACTATTCAAGATGCCAATGTTTATGGAAATCCCAAGAGTATCCCCTAACAGATATATTATTTTATTATCTATATAAAGGCTTGAAGACTAAGAGAGAAAGAGTCCAATTAATGAAATATTCATGAGCAAACGTTGTTCATAGCTTTCATATTCTTAAGTCGTTTTTCTTAAAATAGTTTACATATTCATCTTTTTAGAAGCAATATTCTTGTAAACAAAACTTGTATTCAAACGGTTGTTTGATAATCCCTAAGGGACCGGGTAGGTCTGTATTCCTAAGATGTTTAGGACTTTCAAGTTTTAGAGGTTGTTAGTCACTTGCAGGTAGCTTGTGCATTGTTATAATCAGGTTGATTATTGTATGATATTCCTTAAGGGACTAGGTAGGTCAGTATCCTTATAAAGTCTTTGACTAACGAGTCTTAGAAGTTGTTAGTCACTTGTGGGTAGCTTGTGCAAATTGTAATCGGTTTGGTTACAGTGAATTGAGTCCTCGATTTAGTGAGGTGAAATCACCTTGGCGGGTGGACTAGACTAGATTGATAATTTTCAAGTGAACTAGTATAAACATACATTGTTCTTTACTTCCTGTTCTTACTTATTGTTATTATCAAGAGTGAAGTTAAAAGGATTTTAACTTAAATGGGAATACTTTTATATAAAAGTTTTTATTTTAAAAACCCAATTCAAACCCCTCCTTTCTTGTGTTTTTCACACCTTCAATTGGCATCAGAGCTCCGGTTCTAAGGAGATAAAAATTTGAATTTTTATCAACACTTAACAATGGTCGTTATCGATCCAGTGTGTATGAAAAACCAATGGCTACATCTACTTATACTGTTGATAATAGGGATAATAATAGAGATCATTATAGTTCAAAAGCTTTTATGTTTGATGGAGAGAAATTTGACTATTGGAAGGATAGAATAGAAAGTTACTTTCTAGCATATGACTTGGATCTATGGGACTTGGTAGTTGATGGCTACACTCACCCAGTAGATGATAAAGGTCATAAGATTGCAAGAAGTGCAATGAAGGAAGCACAAAAGAAAGTATGCAGGAATCACTACAAAGCAAGAACCATTCTTCTAAGTGTTATTTCATATAACGAATACGAGAAAATCACAGATAGATAGACTGCAAAATATATCTTTGATTCTCTTCAGATGACACATGAAGGCAACCCAAAAGTAAAAGAAACAAAGGAACTGGCCTTAATTCAAAAATATGAAGCCTTCAAGATGGAAACGACGAGTCTGTGGAAACGATGTTTTCTAGATTTCAGTTTCTTGTGGCAGGACTTAAGGTTCTGAATAAAAGTTACTCTACTGCAGATCACGTTAAAAAGATTATCATAATTCTTCCTGTCAAATGGAGACCAATGGTAACTGCTTTAAAATTGGAAAAGGATCTGAACAACACCTCTCTTGAGGAGTTGGTTAGCTCTTTAAGAAGCCATGAAATAGAGATGGAACAAGATGAACCTCAAAAGATGGTAAAATCAGTTGATCTAAAGTCTACTTCTGGAAAACCAAGGCTTATCAAGCTAAGGAAGAATCTGAAGATTCTGAAGAAGACTCAGATGATGATGAACTCTCTCTGATATCCAAAAGAATAATTCAAATATGGAAATACAAACAACATAAGCTCAGAGGTCATTGAAGGATATATGGAAGAGGTGAATCTACTTCCGGGCAGAGGATTGCTTCTGGAAAAGAAGTTACTTATTTTGAATGCAACGAGCCTAGACATTACAAAAATGATTGTCCAAAGCTTAAGAAAGACAAGAAGCCTAAGAAGGCTTACAAATCTAAAAAGGGCCTTATGGCAACATGGGATGATTTAGAATCAGAAGATGAAGATTTTGATGAAGAGCATGCAAACATGACATTCATGGCCAGGACCAGCAAGGGAGAAGCAACATTAGAAGACAAACTAACACTTGACTATGAGTCAGACTCTAATGATGACAAGAAGTAGGTTCTTCCTTATCTCGTTATGAACTTGAAATTGGTTTATCTGAATTAATGAAAAGGTATCAATCTCTTCTATGTAAGCACAAAATCTTGAAAAAGAGTTTTGTAGCTACTTCTGAGAACACTACTATAGATGAGCGAAATATTTATGACCTAAATGAAAAACTATCTGTTTTAGAAAAATCAAACATCACTCTAAAAAGTAAAGTGTCTTGATTAGAAGAAGATATTTTCTCTTACACATATGTTACTAACAAAGTAATCGGATATGATAGAGCTTTTCAACACTTCCTTGCTCAAAGCATAAATAGAAGCAAAATGGATTCAATGATCTATGGTGTTAGTAGAAATGGAATCAGAGGCTTGGGATATTTAGGACCATTAAAGAAAATTGACGAGATTCTGAATGTCAAACCAAAACCTCTTTCTGAACATTTCGTGCTTGCTGGCACATATTTGAAATGTATAGAACAAGAAGATTCTGATACTACTATAGAACAAACACACACACACAGAAGGAAACTCGGTCAAACAACACCTAAGAAGGTTATTCACCTCTTTTATCCCCAGTCAAGGTATATAAGAACAAAATTCCCCAGTAGAGCGACGAACGACCAATGTTCCTGAACTCTTCTATCTCCAAGCAGAAGTCAAACATTCCTAGTTGAGTATCCTCAAAACAAAAAGTAGGAATCCCCAATGTAGACATTCTAAACAAGATTAGAGAGATATATCCTTCATCCCTAGTGACAGTTATGGATTTATGTTCCCCATCTAAAGATGTTATACAAAGCTACCGATACGCTTCAACGACATCTTACATCCATACATCATTTACAAGTAGCATAGAATATGCATATGAAACACATATAGCACACTCTCATTTAATTTGAGAACATAATTACATAAATCATGATATTGCATAAAGACTAACTTTGTCTTTTCAGGTAAAAGTCTACAAACAGACGAATATCATCAGCAATTTTCAAACAGGTCAGAGATTAATTCTTGAAATAGATGGGGGCAACTATCTATATGACCGGGTCGCAGATTAATTCCTGAAACAAGACGGGGCAACTATTGATACGACCAGGTGGTGTGAATTCCGGAAACAAGACGGGTTCGCCAATAGAAAGGAGGTAAAAGATTAACTCTCAAAATAGGACATATAAACTTTCTATATGACCAGGCAAAGATTAGTTCTTGAAACAGGACAGGGCAACTATCTTTATAACTAGGAAAAGATTAATTCCCAAAACAGAACGGGGAAACCATCAACATGGCCAGGTGGTATGAATTCCAGAAACAAGACGGGTTTACCAATAAAAATCGATTGTGGATCAATTCCCGATATACAACGAGGCGACTATCTACATGACAAGCATTTCCATCAGAGACTAAATTTGACAAGCATTTCTATCAGAGGCTAATTCTGAGAAGCAGCTACTTAAGCACCTTCCCCAAAGATTAATTCTGAAAAGCATTCTTCAGATACAGTCAAGCGTATACTCATTCTGATACTCCTATCGACAGTTATTTTGATGGCATTTATAAGCCCATCTCTGACATCTTTCGTCATCTTTTCGAATGGCATATTTAAGTCCATTCAAGCAATATTATCAACCAACAATGTTACCTCCTGCACATGTGAGTGCAAATTTCTGGGCACTTAAGTGCTCAATCCTCTTCCACCTTCAGATCACGAATGGAGGATATGCCAATCTAATTCCTCAAATTTAAGAAGATTTAATAGGGGCAGCTGTTGTACCCCAACATTTTCCAACCCATTTTTATTCAACATATTCTCCTAGGGTTCTCAAATGCTCAATGTTGCTCAAGAATTGATCAGACAAATTCTCCTCCTGAGCAATGGATCTACAACTAGGGTTTCCCTTTTCTCTAGGAAGTTTTGGTTTCTAAGGCCTAAATTGGGTTTCATGGTCTCTTATATGTCTCCAAGAATGCTCATACCAACTTTGATGCCTTACATCACAAGTTTTCCCAGTCAATGGCTCAGATGACTAAAAAATCAACTTTATTGGATAAAAAGTCAACTATGGTTAACATACAATCAAAGTTCAATATTATTGGTTAACATCAACATTTTGAATTCAAATTCATCATTTTATCAAGGTTTGATCATAACTCATCAAGAAAACTCTCCAATCATCAAAAGTCAAAAGTTGCCAAATTAGGGTTTCCTTAAGGAGAAGTCAACTGAACGTTGACCAAGCATAACCTTCACATTCTTCATCATATTGTTCTCAACCAAAGATCATTTTGAAGGAAATTAAATTCTCCACAACTTTTTTATCTCTAAGCTTAAGTCCAAAACATGCTTCATTTGAGACATATCGGCCAATACATTATAGGTAATTTCAAAAGTGAACAAAAAGACACTTTTTGTCAAGGCAACTTACATTAAGATAATATCTTCAAATTCAAAAATGATAAAAATATGGATTTTATAGGATATCTTGAGCTTTCTAAAAAGTTCAATATCACATTCAAATGATAAAAATTGAGAGAGTTATGATTGGTGCAATTTGGGAAATTATGAGCAAATGCATGAAACCAAAAGTAACCAAACTTGGAATTTTGGGCTATTGGGCTTGTGATTCAAAGTCCATGCATGTTTTGAAGCTTATAATTAACCTATAAATTACTTCATGCACCTTTTGACCTCTTTATTTTATTTATTTCTATTTTTATTAATTTTAAATCCAAAATAAATGAATTAAGACAAGGCTTTTCTTACAAGGTCCAAGTCCACAACATTTGACCTAATCTCATCCGTATATATCTCACCCATTCAGAAAAAACCTTAGACACGAGATCCTTTCAAGATACACTATCCCAAAATTCACAAAAAAATTTAAAACTTGGGCAACCTTAGAACCGTAATTGCAAACGTTTCCAAAGCAAACATGCATGTCCATTCACTTCCAACAACAGTGTAGGGTAAGAATGGAGTGTCTTTAAAGATCCAAAGAGCATGAAAAGCTCGTATATACATCACTAGTTTCATCATTGCATGTTTTTCATATCTTTTCTTAACATGCTTCTGAGATCCCAAGATGCAGGTTAGACCAAATGCATGGCCTCCATGCTACCGAAATCATGAACCACCATGTTCATACTGATCCATGATATTGCTGATATATCTCATAAACCAGTGCGGTTCAGTCCTAAATACAAGTTCCATTGAATTCGCATGGTTTGATTTAGGGGGGGGGGGGGTAAGGTCCTTTTGGATCGTTAACAAGTGTTATTTTTCTAGGTTGGGAAAAAGACTCACCAGAGAAGACGACTAGAGCTAGGGCTCCGGCGCCTCTCTGGTCCAGTTAATTGTTTTATTACTTAATTAATTGTTGTGTTTTAATCATCGGATGTACAGCCATCCCAGTGGCAAGGTAACATGCGTTAGAGCACTCATATGTAAGGGCATGAGTTTGAACCCTGTCTCTTGCATTTTTCATATTATTGTATGATTTTCGCAAATACAGTGCAGCGCGTCCCACAAGCCTACGATGCGCCCATCCATATATCGCCATCATATCTTCATAAGACCTGATCCAACGTCTCCAGATCTGCAAGCCCATGATGAACCTCCTGAGGCTGAAGGCACTAGATCCAACACTAGAAAATTGGGCCTGGACCATAATTGCTAATCAGCACCCCCCGGTTTCCTATAATCAGGCCCAATCTGTTCTATTTTTCTCTTTTTCTTTTACTTATTTATTTTTCTATTTTATTTAAATACTAAAATATTAGTTTAGGTTAATTAACTAAGTTTAGTTTTAATCACCCTTTTTAAATTAATTAATTTAATTAATTAATTTTCTTAATTAAAATTAATTAGATTCTTAGGTTTTTTTTAATTAACTAAATTAATTGACCTTTTTTTTTTTAAAATAAAGTGGCTTTTAAGTATTTTTTAATTAATTAATCACAAACCTTTTCCATAAAAAATCACCAAAAAAATCTTTTCACATTCTTTTCTTTTTTATTTTCCTATTTTAAATTTCATAAACCAATTGTATAGGCCACGCGTTTCCTATGTAATAGCTTAGGTCTTTATTTCCCTCTTTCTTTGTCACTATTATGTAATTGTTTCGAGTATGTGATATCTTAGGGTTTATTTTCCTGCATCTATACTTATGTAACTGCCCCGAAGCCATGTGATAACTTATGACCTTTATTTTTCCACACTATATGTTTCTGCTATTATTTTGCTATATTTCTACTTAGTAACTAGGGTTTGCATGGAAAGACTTAAATCAATTGATAGAAAACCCTAATTCAATATAAAATAATTGAACATAACAAACTCACACACTTACACCTCTAGGGTAACCTCCATTGTTTCCTTCAGAAAACAATCATGTCCCTCGAACATAGGGGCACTTTAAAAAAGGCCCCTCGATACAAAGATCATAGTCCCTTGTTGACCCTTCTACGTTTCCTTTCGGAAATGATCTAGTCCCTTAACAAAAATTTCAAAAGCGTCCTTACCAGTTTCCTTCAATGACTATACGATGACCCACACATGTCCCTTCACATCTAACGATAGAGCTTTCTACTAACAAATGGTACAGATAACACTATCTAAAGCAGGAGGAAAATGCAAGAATGACCTTGAGTAGGGTAGAACTCCTAATCGCTTGCTCACAAAGATCTTCAAAACAAAAACATTTTTACAATCACACTTTTCAATAAACATTCTCAAACGAACACTTTGTACGCATTCTCGAGGACATATACGAGAATCATTACAAATTTTTGCCTTCCATTGGAATTTCAAAATATTTTTCAAATACCCAACACAAAAGTAATTTTAAAAAAGTGAGCTAAGCGATCAAGAGCCCGTAGATAACTACGGATGAAAAGGGTGCTAACACCTTCCCTTTTCATAACCTACCCCCCCGAACTCAAAAATCTCAAGGTCTTTCCTGTTCTTTTCACCCTTTCCTTATTGGATAAAAGAAAGGTCGGTGGAGACTCTTGCTATCCGCAACATTTGCGATAAAATGCAAAACCAAGTCAGTTCTCCCACCATATGACATAACTAACGACTCTACTGGGAGATTATACTTAAAAAAGAGGGGTTACCTTAGAGTTTAGGATCACTTTACTTTTTTTTACTTGTTTGCTTTGACTGATTTATATTTGAGGGTTGCTCGAGTTTTAAATTTCTTACAAAGATCCTATACCCGGATCTGGGGACACCTTAGGTAAGTAGCTATAGATCATGGAAACTGTATGGTATAGACCGATATGGTTAAAGTGATGGCCACGTTAGTGTGACACATTAGTTTGTACTGGTGTTCCTTGAGTCAGTCGAGGATAACACTAGGCTACCACGTGGTGTCATAGGCACTAACTGACCTTTAGAACCTTAATTGACACAACTTAGGCATTAGAAGGTAATCAGATGGTCGAATTTGGTGCAATACAAAGTTTGTTGATACTCGATGCTACACTCATTGAGATTCGACTCTCAGGATATTTCGGTGGAAAGTCAGTTGCTCTGATAAAACAAAGCCTATGAGAAAGTTCGGTGATATGAGATTCCTAGAACCCGGCTACTATTCTTAGGATAGGTTGAGCCAACTGAACTTTAAGAGGGTACTTACCTATGAACCCCATGCAAGCCTTAAACCTAAGGTTCCTGTGTACCTTGTTTATGCTTGTTATCTGTTCAAACATGACATCATGACATCATACCATCTCATTTTCACCGATCATTTCAAGGATCTCAAAGGCCCGTGATGCAGGTTTATTATGAACCAGACATCTAGCAAGGGAAAGGGGATTTATTTTCCTCTAATCAAATGCCATCAAAGATCAAAGTACTTTTACTTGAGTCAAAGGCTAAGACCCACTCGAAATGGCGAGCTTGATTCTCATAGAAGGACGCTCAAAGACACAAAGTTCTTAAGCCAAAGCTACAACCAGACTAAACTTCGAACATTTACTTTTGTTTATCCCATGAGATCCTTGAAAACATTGCATCCATATATCATGCATGTCATTACATAACAGGTGTTTCCCTAGATAGGTTTTCTCATCTTTTTGCTGTTTATTTCAGTTAAAGATGGTTGTTGAACAAACCGTGAAAGACATTTATGCTCAAAACACCAAATTCCAAGAAACGCTCCTGAACTTAGCCAAGGGGCAGAAAGACCTGATGGCGCTCATCGCCAAGAAGAAAAAGACTAGGGAACCGATTGGTATCCTCAACATGGGGAGAAGATTCAAAGGTCCCTCCAAACAGGTTCAAGCTTCTAACATTCCATCAGGTGAAGATGACAATCAAGAAGAATACAGCCGAAGTATCAAAGCTGAGGGGGGAAGTAACCTTGGTTCTGGTAAAATTCATGATGAAGAAGCCTATTCTAATGAGTAGTATCCTCCCGCTGATGACAGAAACAAACAGCTAGAAGATCGTCTAAATACCATGGAAATCCAAAAAGTGCCTAGTCTAGATTTTGAAGAGCTGGGTTTTATCTTGGGGGTTGTTATCCCTCACAAGTTCAAGGTCTTTACTTTTTCCAATATGATGGTGTTTCTTGTCCTAAGCTTCGTCTGAGGTCTTATGTCTGGAAGATTCAACCCCATATTGCTGACAGAAAGTTATGGGTTCACTTCTTTTAAGAGAGTTTATCTGGGATACATCTGGAATGGTTCTATCAGCTGGAAGGAACCAGTGTACATGCTTGGGAAGACCTGGCTGCTGCTATTTACAAACAATACCAATACAATGCTGATCTTGAACAAACTGGTGTGCAACTATAGAGTATGACTATGGGTTCAAATGAAGGACTTAAGGAATATGCCCATAAGTGGAGAGATCTGGCTGGAAGAGTTCAACCTCCACTGTCTGATAGGGAGCTGGTTGATATGTTCATGGGAACTCTGACATAACCTTTCTTTAATCATCTGATCGGAAGCTCTTCATCTGGTTCTATCGAGTTGATACTAACAGGAGAACATGTCGAAAGTGGTATTAGAAGTGGAAAGATTCTAGTGGCTGCGTCTTTAAGTACTGTAAATAATATGTTCAACGGTAAGAAGGAAACAAATGTTGTGTATGGCCATAAGGGTTGTGTTAGAGGTGATCGCAATCAATCTATATGAGCGGTGTTAATTTCTAATCTTGCGCCTGTGTAACAACATCAACAGGGCAATCAATGTAGGACAGACTCACCGAGAAGACAGTTTACCAAGATCAACATGCCATTGTCTCAGGCATTGCAACATCTTTTGAACATGGAGTTAATAACATTAAGGGATCCTCCTCAGAATCCCAACACCTCCTCTCCTCATTATAATCCTAATGTGAAATGTGCCCACCATTCCAATAGCTCCGGGCACGTCACCAATAGCTGTCGGGCCTTGAAAAAAATAATTCAAGACATGATTGACAATAAAGAAATTGATTTTGATCCTCTTGAGACCCCCAATGTGATTACATCACCTATGCCTAAGAATGACAAATACATTAGTGCTATTGATGATGTTTCATATGTTTCTATTATAAGTGATTTGACTACTCCCCTTCTAATCATTAAAAAGAATCTGCTGCAGGCCTGTTTATTTCCAGGTTGTATTGAAAGATGTTACTTCTGTGCAGCCTAACCCAATGGTTGCAAACTGCTAAAAGAAGGTATACATTGTCTAATGGACAACCATATCATTGTAGTTGAGAAAATTCCTTCTATTGAGAATTTGTTTCAAGACTTATATTCAATTTATGGCACTCCGATTAGGATCACTGCCAAAGGCCCTGTTAAAATTAAGGTTGAACCCAGAATCACTCCTCTGATAATCACTGCACCCGGACCTATTCCATATTCCTCGGACAAAGCTGTTCCATGGAACTATGGAACTGACGTATACTAATGTGGCGTAAAGCAAGAGCCTTTGACTGTTGAGAATGAAGGTACTAAAGTTGCCGATCCCAACATTTATAATATTACTGGGACCAGTAAGGTTACTAGAAGTGGAATGGTTTTCTCTCCGGAAATCTCTCCGAAGACTGTCGCCACACCAGTTTGTGTTACCACTACCGAGTCAGTTACTGAGACTTAGGGCAAAGAGAAAATGAGGGAGTCTTCCCAGACGGAGGCACCTAAAGAAGTTATAGCTGAAGATACCTCCAGGAAAGAGTTGGAGGAGGTATTAAAAATCATCTGAAAAAGTGATTACAAGATTGTTGAACAGGTGGGGTAGACTCCCTCAAAAATCTCCATGTTATCCTTGTTACTGTGTTCAGAATCCCAAGCACATGCTTTTGTGAAGTTATTAAAATCCGCTCACGTGCCACAAGAAATTTTTGTCGATCAATTTGGAAGGTATGTTTCTTGCCTAACTACTGATAATGGGCTAGGCTTTTCTAATGTCGATTTAACCCCTGAAGGAAGAAACCACAATAAGTCCCTGTATGTCTCTATTGAATGCAGGGACACTACTTTAGCGAATGTATTGGTTGATATGGGTTCCTCGCTGAATGTTCTACCAAAGTGTGCCCTGGACAGGATTGACTGTGAAGGGGTTGTGCTGAAACCCAGTGATATTATAGTCCGACCCTTTGACGGTTCAAAGAGGATGGTACATGGAGAAGTGGATCTCCCGATTAAAGTGGGTTCGCAAGTTTTTGATTCTAGCTTCTATGTGATGGATATTCGACTGGATTATTCTTGTTTACTCGAACGCCCCTAGATTCATGGGTCAGACGTTGTTACTTCAACCTTACACCAAAAGCTAAAGTATCATGTGAAAGGTAAGGTTGTTACAGTCTACGGTGAAGAAGAGTATATGGTGAGTCACTTAAACTCATTCAGGTATGTTAAGATGGATGGAAAGTTCATTGAAACTCCTTGCTAGAATTTTGAAGTTGTCCTTCCTACCACTATTGAAGACGTTTCTTCTATTCCAAAGGTTACCAGGGTTCCACCCAGAATTTCTTATTTGAAGGATGCTAGAGTTGTAGTTGAAGAATGTGGTTGCACTACTTGGGGTCAGCTTCCTGACATTCCGTACAAATCTGACAAATTTGGTTTGGGTTTTACTGCAGAAGGTTAGAAGGCTTTCGTTGTGCTCGTTCCGGAAGACCACCGTTCCGTGTCAGCAACAATGGAGTCAATGTTATAGAAGATGCTACCAATAATTATGACCTCGACAGCTGGATCGTTCATACCGTCAACAACGGGCTCAGCAATTGGAAGACTGAAGACCTTATCTCAATCTCCTTTAGTCAGGTGTAATATCTATTTTCTATTTTAATGCTTTCAAATTTTTGGTTATGTAATCATAAAACAATAACTTTAAGCCCTGTGTCTTACCCGGGGCACAACGGTCCACTTGTTAAGGGTTTTCATTTCATTCACATATTTTCATTTAATAAAAACATTGGACGTTTTGCATTCAAATTTATGCTCTTTGTATTTATTTTTACTTTATTACACTCTCAAAATAGCTATGTGTTCTTACACACATCCACACAATAAATTGCAGATCCACATCCTCTCTAGATCCCGTTGGTAACAATTCTGCTATTGCCACTTATGACTTCGAGAATCCGATCTACCAAGCCGAGGACGAATATGAGGAAGATTAAGAAATACCTGGAGAACTTTCCAGACTGTTAGTGCAAGAGGAAAAGGCTATACAACCGCATGAAGAGCCACTTGAGGTTATAAATTTAGGTACTGAAGCAGACAGGAAAGAATTCAATATAGGTGCCAACCTGGAGGACAATGTCAAGAATAGGTTAATCCAGATGTTTCATGACTATGTTGTGATCTTTGCAGGGCTTGATACTGATATTTTGGTTCACTGTCTGCCGATGAATGAGGGTTGTTCTCCAGTAAAGCAAAAGGTTCGTCATATGCGTCCCGAGATGTCAAAAAAGATCAAAGCTGAAGTTATGAAGAAATTCAATGCAGGTTTCTTAGCTATTACATCATATCCCCAATGGGTTGAAAATGTGGTTCTAGTACCAAAGAAAGATGGAAAAGTGAATATGTGTGTAGACTATAGGGATCTAAACAGGGCAAGCCCCAAGGATGATTTTCCTCTTCCACAGATTGATGTTCTGGCTGACAACACTTCTCAACATAAAGTATTTTATTTCATGGATGGTTTCTCCAGTTATAATCAGATCAAGATGGAACCTGAAGACATGGAGAAAACTACTTTTGTCACATAGTGGGGCACTTTCTGCTATAAAGTAATGCCTTTTGGGTTGAAGGACGCTAGTGCAACATATCAGCGTGCCATGGAAGCTCTGTTCCATGACATGATTCATCATGAGATAGAGGTTTATATCAATGACATGATAGCGAGGTCTCAGACGGAGGAAGAACATTTGGATCATCTATATAAGTTGTTTGAGAGACTGAAGAAGTAAACGCTGTGGTTGAATCCGAACAAGTGCACCTCTGGGGTAAGATCCGGTAAACTCTTGGGTTTCGTCGTAAGTGGTAAAGGTATTGAAGTTGATCCCGCCAAGGTCAAAGCCATTCAAGAAATGCTAGCTCCCTGTACTAAGAAGGAAGTCAGAGGTTTCTTGGGACGACTAAATTACATTGCCAGATTTATTTCCCATCTGACTACTACTTTGAGCCAATCTTTAATTTACTAAAGAAAGATCAAGTAGTGAAATGGAACGACGATTGTCAGATAGATTTTGCCAAAATAAAGGAGTACCTCCAAGAACCTCTGATTTTGAAGCCACCCATTGAAGGAAGAACTTTTATCATGTACCTAACGGTGTTAGAGATCTCAATGGGGTGTGTACTGGGCCAACATGATGAGTCTGGTCGAAAAGAGCATGCAATATACTACCTTAGCAAAAAGTTTACCGATTGTCAAAACAAGACACTCACTACTCGAGAAAACTTGCTATGCTTTAGCATGGGCTGCTCGCCAACTAAGACAGTATATGTTGACTCATACCACTATGTGGATCTCTAAGATGGATCAAATAAAATACATATTCGAGAAACCTGTTCTCTCCAGAAGAATAGCCTGATTGCAAATGGTCTTAACAAAATACGACATTCAGTACACTACTCAGAAGGCTATCAAAGCACGTATACTAGAAGATCATTTGGCTCATCAAGCTGTAGACGACTACCAGTCTATGAATTTCGAGTTTCCGGATGAGAATATTGTGCTAGTTATAGATTGTGAAGAACCTGGACCGTATGAAGGACCTGATCCAGGATCCTGATGGACTATGGTTTTTGACGGAGCTTCCAACATGCTTGGAAATGGAATTGGTGTTGTGATTATATCTCCCAAAAGGTTGCCATAAGCCGTTTACTGCTAGACTTTGCTTTGACTGTACCAACAACATGGCTGAAAGCTTACATCATGGGTATCAAAGCTATTATTGATATTATAATCAAATTTTTGAGTGTATATGGGGACTCAGCCCTGATAATCAGTCATATTAAGGGAGAATGGGATACGCAGCACCTGCATCTCATTCCTTATTGAGAGCATGTACTGACATTAATTGCATACTTCAAGGAAATCACTTTTGAACATATTCCACGAGAGGAGAATCAGTTGTCAGACACATTGTCTACCATGTCATCCATGTTCAAAGTCATACGGGACAACGAAGCTCCTCGAATTACCATTGAGATACTGGACGTACCGGTACACTGCTACGAAGTTGATACTGACAGAGTAGAGGAGAAGCCTTGGTTTCATGAAGTAAAGAGGTACCTAGAAGCTCAAGAGTATCCTAATGGAGCATTTATTAATGACAAGAAATTCCTACAGAGGTTCTCTGCTAAGTTCTTCCTGAGCAACAAAATTTTATACAAGTGCAACCATGATTCGACTCTGCTTCGTTGTATGGACAAGAAGGAAGTATAGAAGATTATGGAAGATATGCATGAAGGTGTCTTTAGTACTCATTCCAGTGGGCACACAATGGCTAAGAAAATTCTGAGAGCGGGTTATTATTGGTCGACCATGGAAACTGATTGCCATCATCATTCAAGAACTTGACACAAATTCCAGATCTATGCTGACAAAGTATATGTGCCTCTGATCCCTCTGAATGTCTTGAATGCTCCTTTGCCATTTTCAATATGGGGCATTGATATGATCGGAGAAATTAAACATACTTCTTCTAATGGGCACTGTTCCATCCTTGTCACTATTGATTACTTCACGAAGTGGGTTGAAGCGGCCTCATTTGCCTCTTCCACCAAGAATATTGTGGCTCGATTCATTAAGCATAACCTCATATATCGATATGGCATTCCTGAAAGGATCATCACAGATAACAGTACCAATCTCAACAACATTATGATCACAGAACTCTGCACGTAGTTCAATATAAAACACCATAATTCTTCCCCATATCAACCAAAGATGAAGGGCGCAATGGAAGCCGACAATAAGAATATCAAGAAGATTATACATAACATGAAGGTGACATATAAAGATTGGCATGAGATGTTACCATTTTCTCTTCATGGTTATCGCACTTCAACATGGACATCAACTGGGGAAACACCATTCTCTCTAGTCTATGGTATGGGAGCTATTCTGCTTGTCGAGGTCCAAATTCCTTCTCTAAGGATTATGAAAGATGCAGATTTAGACGAAGATGAGTGGATTCATACTAGGTTGGACCAGCTAAATTTGATCAACGAGAAAAGGCTTACGGCTCTTTGTCATGGTCAGATGTACCAGAAGCGTATGATCAAAGTCTTTAACAAGAAAGTCAAGCATCGGGTGTATCAGGATGGTGACTTGGTAATAAGGCACATCATCCTACCACAAGGTGATCCCAGGAGCAAATGGACTCCCACCTATGAAAGGCCATTTGTAATCAAGAATATATTTTATGGCGGTGCTATGATACTTACCACCATGGATGGTGAAGATTTTCGGCACCCTGTAAATGCAGACATAGTCAAAAAATATTACGGCTAAAAGAGACCTACTATGTTGACTGGCCTCGAAAAAAATAAGGACATCCCGACAAACCAAAAGGGTTCGGGAAAGAATTAGGGATATATATAAATATCGTACACCCAGCAAGTGGAAAACCTGAAAAGGCGACTTGGGCATAAAAAGGGTATCCTGGTGGACTGAAACCCCGAAAGGGCGGTCCAGGAAAAAGTTAGGGGTTAAAGCGTATGAATATGTCCTGTTGGATTACCTACATACAACAAGATTTGTTACTAACTTCAAGTTCTAATGGTACAAGATCAATTCAATCAGCTTCTTTTGACAGCGAGTGATGAGATGCCCGAAGACGTAGGGGAAATAGCAGAGTTGAAACTCGATGAGATCGTTTACACATAACTATAAATTTATGTTTTACTTTTCCTTCTTTTCGTTTTTTGACGATTTCCTCTTACTAGGATCTCCGTCTCATTATAAAAAACAATCTGTTTATAGGAAAATTATCAATACAAATATCATTTAAAATTCAAATCTGTTTTACTTTCCTTATTTTGTTTGCAAAAAACGTCCAATGACTAATTTGAATGAATATATGCATATGAATATGATTACTGTTAACAAATATATGCATAAAAACATGAATCAACATTTACTAAAGACTCTAGGAGTTAGGATAACGTTCAAGTCGTCTACAAATGCCCACAGAAAAATCCCCACAGAGCTACCTGCACAAGCTCATCCCCAGCGAAGATATATTCCTCAACGAGTCTAATATGTCCTCAGATAGAAATTGAGGCATCTCCAAGCTATTAACATAACCATACAACCCAGAAAATACCCTTAGTGGATAAAGGAGTTTGACCATTTCTCCCGCATATAGTGGAAACTTCGTCCGCATAGCCTACATAGTTCCAATCCTCATTAGAGATTATGTCCTCAACACGGTCCATAGGAATATAGTTCTCCAGCAGAGTTTATTTCTCCAACACTATAAAAACCCCAGCAAAATTCCCTTCTCAAACAAGGTTTATTTCCCCAAAGGAATTTAATTTCCCAAGCAAAGTTCATTTCTCCTACTACTTCAAATCACCGGCAAGATTCTCTTCTCCAGCAAAGTATAGGTTGCTGTCCCCAGAGAGTTGCTACGGAACCTGAAACCGGGCCAAATATCATTTAACTTTGTCCTTTCAAGAAGAGTTAGTATCCATATCGGAAACTCGGCCAGACAACACCTAAGAAGGTTATTCACCTCTTTTATCCCCAGTCAGGGTATATAAGAACTAAATTCCCCAAGAGAGCCACGAAAGGCCATTGTTCCTGAACTCTTCTATCCCCAAGCAGAATTCAAATATTCCTAGATGAGTATCCTCAAAACAAAAAGTAAGAATCCCCAGCGTAGACATTCTAAACAAGATTGGAGAAACATATCCTTCATCCCCAGCAACAGTCAGGGATTTATTTTCCCCAGCAAAAGATGTTATACAAAGCTACCGATACGCTTCAACGACATCTTACATCCATACAACATTTACAAGTATCATATCATATGCATATGAAACACATATAGCACACTCTCATTTACTTTGAGAACATCATTACATACATCATGACATTGCATAAAGACTAAATTTGTCTTTTCAGGTAAAAGTCTACAAACAGACGGATATCATTAGCAATTTTCAAACAGGTCAGAGATTAATTCCTGAAATAGGACGGGGCAACTATCTATATGACTAGGTCGCAGATTAATTCCAGAAACAAGATGGGGCAACTATCAATACAACCAGGCGGTGTGAATTCCTGAAACAAGATGGGTTCGCCAACAAAAAGGAGGTCAAAGATTAACTCCCGAATCAGGACGGGGAAACTATCCATATGACCAGGAAAAGTCTAATTTCCCAAACAGGACAGGGCAAATATCTTTATATCCAGGAAAGTACTAAATTCCCAAAATAGGATAATGCAACTAACGATATGGCCAGGTGGTATGGATTATCGAAAAAGGACATGTTTACCAACAAAAATAGATTGTGGATCAATTCCCGAAACAGGACGGGGAGAATATCTACATGACAAGCATTTCCATCAGAGACTAAATCTGATGAGCATTTCTCTCAGAGACTAAATTTGACAAGAATATACTTAAGCACCTTCCCTAGAGATTCATTTTGAAAAGCATTATTTAGATACAGTCAAGCGTAGACTCATTATGATACTTCTATCGATAGTTATTTTGATGGCATATATAAGCCCATCTCCGACGAACTTCCGTCATCTTTCCGAATGGAATCTTTAAGACCATTCAAGCAATATTATCAACCAACGTCGTTACCTCCTACACATGTGAGTGCAAATTATTGGGCACTTAAGTGCTCAATCTTCTTCGACCTTCAGATCACTAATGACAGACATGTAAAACTGTATCTGGAAATTGTGAGAAGGAACCTGGGTAGGGTAGCCTCAGGATGAGTCCATGTAAAACTGTATCTGGAGATTGTAAGAAGGAACCTGGGTAGGGTTGCTTCAGGATGAGTCCGTGCAAAACTGCATCTGGAAATTCAAGAGAAGAAACCTGGGTAGGATTGCCTCAGGATGAGTCCGTGTAAAACTGCATCTAGAAATTGAAGAGAAGTAACCTTGGTAAGGTTGCCTCAGGATGAGTCCTTGTAAACTTGCATTTGGAAATTCAAGAGAAGGAACCTAGGTAGGGTTTCCTTAGGATGAGATTGTGTAAAATTGCATCTGGAGATTGTAAGAAGGAACCTGGGTAAGGTTGCTTTAGGATGAGTCTATGTAAAACTTCAGAAGGAGGGAGAAGGAACCTGTGTAAGATTTCTTCATGAAGAGCCCGTATAAATTTGTATTTGGAAGTCAGAAGAAACCCGTGTAAGACTGCTTCATGAAGAGCCCGTATAAAGCTGTATTTGGAAGTCATAAGAAACCCGTGTAAGATTGGTTCATGATGAGCCCGTGTAAAGCTGTATTTGGAAGTCAGAAGAAACCCGTGTAAGATTGCTTCATGATTAGCCTGTGTAAAGTTGTACTTGGAAGTCAGAAGAAACCTGTGTAAGATTGCTTCATGATGAGCCCGTGTAAAGCTGTATTTGGAATTCAGAAGAAACTCGTGTAAGATTGTTTCATGACGATCCCGTGTAATGCTGTATTTGGAAGTCAGAAGAAACCCGTGTAAGATTGCTTCATGATGAGCCCATGTAAAGCTGTATTTGGAAGTCAGAAGAAACCCGTGTAAGATTGCTTCATGTTGAGCCCGTGTAAAGCTGTATTTGGAAGTCAGAAGAAACCCGTGTAAGATTGCTTTATGATGAGCCCGTGTAAAGATGTATTTGGTCGCAAAAATAATTGCTCTGTTTTGTTTCAGGAGCAAATTCTGGACCTGTTGAAAATTGTTGATGATAAGTATCTGTTGATTGATCTTTCCTGAAAAGGTAAAGCGTTAGCTGTATGCAATGTCATGATGTATGAAATGCATCATGTAATGGTGTTCTCAAAATAAATGAGATTTGGATGTATGCATTTGTACTGCAGATACAATGACATTTGTAGAATGATGTATGAATGCAATTTGTGAATGTATCAGTTGTTCTATTGCAACACTGTTGAACTAGGGAAAATAAATCCCTGATTGCAGCTGGCGATGAAGAATGTAGGTCTTCAGATTTTATTGAAGCTGAACTACTGGTAAATGATCTTCCGTTGTTAGAGAAATAAACTTTGTTGGGGAAGGAAAGCTCTGTGGACTGCCTGAGGATTTTGTGGAATCCTGAGAAGTTTGATGACATTACTGGGGAAAACCTAATATCAGAGCAGTAGTTGGAAATTCCTATTCTGTCGGGGATATAAGAACACCTGACATTACTAAGTTGTAAGCTAAGGATATGGCAATGACTTTTTAGCAAATCTTGACTTTTGATGATCTGAGGACTTTCCTTGAGGAATCATGATCAACCCTTGATTAAATGTTGAATATCACTTAAAAATGTTGATGTTGACCAAAAATCTTGAAGTTTGACTGTATATAGGTCACAATTGACTTTTGACCTAGTACAATTGATTTTCAGGCATTTGAGTAATTAACTGAGCAAACTTGTAGTGGAATGCATGAAATTTGGCATGGACAATCTTGAAGGCATATTAGGACCATGTAAAACATTTGTGATCTTTGGAGCTTACACATCTTGATGAAATGTGAAACCCTAATTAGAGGGTCATTGCTTAGTAGGAGAGTTTGTCTGATCAATTCTTGGCTTGTCTGCCTTTTGTGATCTAAAGGTGGAAGAGGATTGAAAACTAGAGTGCCCAGAAATTTGCACTCGAATGAAGTAAAACTGTTGGTTGATGCTAATCGGGAATGGGCTTACCGATGGCATTTGGAGTAGATAACTCAGAGTCGTCGGAGATGGGATTAAAGACGCCATTAGAAATAGATGACTGAGAGTCATAAATGGTCCCTTTGTGGGGATTCCTGTTCCCGTTGTCTGAGGAGGTGTCCACTGGGGGATGTTGATTTCTATTGTTTTCCTATTTGAGGAAAACTCTATGGGGAATAGAGTCTAGGAACTTCAGTTGTCAAGACTCTACTGAGGGGTTATCTCTGGATTAGAGATATGAAAGTTTGTTATTTTCTGGTTGAAATCCAGGCTTTGCAGTAATTTGCTGGGGAGAATGAAATTAAATTCTATCTGGAAATGTATCAGAAGAAACCTGTGTAGGGCTGTTTCAGGATGAGTTCGGGTAAGACTTCATCTGGAAGTGTATGAGAATGAACCTGGGTAGTTCTATTTTAGGAGATATATGATAGGGAGCCTCGGTAAGGCAGCTTCAGAATGAGTTCGGGTAAAACTGCATCTGGAAATTGTAAGAAGGAACATGGGTAAAGTTGCCTCAGGATGACTCAGTGTAAAACTGCATCTGGAAATTGTGAGAAGGAACCTGGGTAGGTTTGCCTCAGGATGAGTCTGTGTAAAACTGCATTTGGAGATTGTGAGAAGGAACCTGGGTAGGGTTGCTTCATGATGAGTTTGTGTAAAACTGCATCTGGAAATTCAAAAGAAGGAACCTGGGTAGGGTTGCATCTTGATAAGTCAGTGTAAAACTGCATCTGGAAATTCAAGAGAAGTAACCTTGGTAAGGTTGCCTCAGGATGAGTTTGTGTAAAACTGCATCTCGAAATTCAAGAGAAGAAACCTGGGTAGGGTTACCTCAGGATGAGTCTGTGTAAAATTGCATCTGAAGATTGTAAGAAGGAACCTGGGTAGGGTTGCTTCAGGATGAGTCAGTGTAAAACTTCAAAAGGAGGGATAAGGAACCCGTGTAAGATTGCTTCATGAAGAGCCCGTATAAAGTTGTATTTGGAAGTCAGAAGAAACCCGTGTAAGACTGCTTAATGAAGAGCTCGTATAAAGTTGTATTTGGAAGTCAGAAGAAACCCGTGTACGATTGCTTCTAATGAGCCCGTGTAAAGCTGTATTTGGAAGTCATAATAAACCCGTGTAAGATTGCTTCATGATGAGCCCGTGTAAAGATGTATTTGGAATTCAGAAGAAACCCGTGTAAGATTGCTTCATGATGAGCCAGTATAAAAATGTATTTGGAAGTCATGAGAAACCCATGTAAGATTGCTTCATGTTGAGTCTGTATAACGTTGTATTTGGAAGTCAGAAGAAACCCGTGTAAGATTGCTTCATGATGAGCCTGTGTAAAGCTGTATTTGGAAGTCAGAAGAAACCCGTGTAAGATTGCTTCATGATGAGCCTGTGTAAAGCTGTATTTGGAATTCAGAAGAAACCCGTGTAAGATTTCTTCAAGATGAACCCAGGTAAAGCTATATTTGGAAGTCAGAAGAAACCCGTGTAAGATTGCTTCATGTTGAGCCCGTGTAAAGCTGTATTTGAAAGTCAGAAGAAACCTGTATAAGATTTCTTCATGATGAGCCCGTGGAAAGTTGTATTTGGTCGCACAGATAATTACTATATTTTGTTTCAGGAGCTAACCCTGGACCTGTTGAAAATTGTTGATGATAAATATTTGTTGATTGATCTTTCCTAAAAAGGTAAAGTGTTAGCTGTATGCAATGTCATGATGTATTAAATGCAATATGTAATGGTGTTCTCAAAACAAATGAGATTGGGATGTACGCATATGTACTGCAGATGCAATGATGTATGAATGCAATATGTGAATGTATCAATTGTTCTATTGCAGTGCTGTTGAATTAGGGAAAATAAATCCCTGATTGCAGCTGGTGATGAAGAATGTAGGTCTTCAGATTTTATTGAAGTTGAACTGCTAGGAGATGATCTTCCATTGTTAGAGAAATAAACTCTGTTGGGGAAGGAAATCTCTGTGCACTACCTGAGGATTTTGGGGAATCCTGAGAAGTTTCACAACTTTACTAGGGAAATCCTGATGTCAGAGCAGTAGTTGGAAATTCTTGTTCTACCGGGAATACAAGAACACCTTACATCACTAGGTTGTAATATGAGGATGTGGCGTCGACTTTTTAGTAAGATGCCCCTGCATCTATACCTGCTGGTAAATGCTGATCAGGATGATAAGTCTTCTACTGATAAACAAATGACAAGATAACAGGACATAATCGTACGTTTTTAATCCCTAACTTTTTATTGGACCGCGCTTTCAGGTTTTCAATCCACCAGGATACCCTTTTTTTCTCAAGCCGCCTTTTTAGGTTTTCGACTTGCCAGGTGTACAATTTTTTTGTTTATATCCCTAATTTTTGCATGAAGTCTTTTGGTTCTGCGGGATGCCCCTAATTTTGACTATGTCTGTCAACCTAGCGGGTCTTTTTCATGCATAGTATTTTATGACTATGTCTGCGCTCATAGGATGTGGAGAGTTGTCACCGTCTATGACAACAAGTGTTGTAGAAATGTCAGAAAATGTTTATGTGATCACATGTGCCCTTTCATACGTGGGAGCCTGTGTGGGGCTGCTCCAGGATGAATCTGGTGCACCTGATGTTTGATCAAGTTTCTGATAGTGTTGAATTTCCTAGGTATCTTTTCTAAGAACTGTCATGGAAGGATTCGAAGACATGATACTAACACCATCTGATACTATTGACACAGACAAGCAATTTGGTGGTACCAAAGATTCAAATTTCAGTGATTTTCTGCTGGAATCCCCGATCAATGTAACATCCCCCGAGTGATTCAGATGGAGATCTGCCCCTGGCTATTCATCATTTTTGGAGATATTCTTTTCATATTGGCTTGACTGCCCTAGATTAACTAGACACCATGTCATGCCC
This sequence comes from Vicia faba, assembly GCA_948472305.1. Lineage (NCBI taxonomy): Eukaryota > Viridiplantae > Streptophyta > Magnoliopsida > Fabales > Fabaceae > Vicia > Vicia faba. Next base: position 1,119,141,460 of record OX451740.1, read on the forward strand.
CTTGATTATGAAAGGCTTGTTATTGAGAATGTTTTTTCCGTCTGAGGTAATTCTGTCCATTGAGGGGGTCTTCGTTCATTGAATATTCATTGTGTGAATTTCTCTTCTATTTGAACAATTAACCATATGAAAACAATGTCATTTAAAGAATGCAAAGCTTATGCCTGTCTTGAAATTTTTTGAAAATGCATTTTTTGTAGTAAAACAAAATTTGCAAGAATGTGATATCAACTCATGATTTATAGCAAACCTTACGGGAGTCAGGATACCTTTGTAACAATATGCTCTCGAACTAAACCATGCTTTAGCTAGAACTTTTAAGGGTTATAATGTGGCCTGGTTTACGGTTCAAGAAACAAAGGATAAAGGCTCAAATTTCATTTGTACCCAACCCTCTCTTCGTGATATTCTTCAGTCCTATGCTCATTTAATTGTGAATTTTGAATCCCAGTTGAGTTCTGGAATGTTGGCCTCAATATTCGGGTGATGGTTTGGAAATTGAACGTCTGTTTGAGAAGGTAGTCATATTTATGACCTTTTCTTTTTTTTTGAGGATTTGTAGGACCTCTTTCTTTTTTGATTTTTCTATCCCTGTCTTTTGCCTGAACTGTTTCTTTTATGATTACAGCCAGTGGGATGCCCCAGTTTTTTTCTTAAGTCTCCTTCATAGATTTTGACTTAATGGGCTTTTATTTTGAGATATAATGACTGCCTGTTCTTAATGATTATGTGGAACCATCACCATCTTTTGGAGAGCATCTTCTACACTATTTGTCGTGTATGAAGGGAAAGCTTGCAACTGAATCCAATCTGAATTAACTGAGAATACTACCCTACCCCAAGTTATGATTAAGGGTTTTAATTTGTGTGAAAACAAAATTCCTACTTCTTAGGCTTAAAGGGGTTGACTAGGGATTATCTTCCTTATAGCTCCACTGTTTAGGATTTGAAACAACGCCTGTACATCGTCAGCGGGGTCTATTCAAAGGCATACTGTAGAGATTCTGGTATCGTTCTCATCATCCTCCCTCTAAAGGCTTAAAACTTTTAATCAAGAGTTGAATATCACAAAAGGGAAGTAAGAAAGCAGTTTAAGCATAATGAAAACAAATTAATTTAAGACAAACATGTGCACTGCATTAATGAAATAACAAAGTTTGACATGACAATAATTGTTTGAACAAAAAAAGAAAATACAACTTGAGAATTCAAATGAACAAAAATGCTCTCAATCCTGACCATGAGTTGGCATGGGATCATTGATCACATTGGGAGTCTCAGGAGGGTCGAACTCAATCTCCTTGGCGTCAATCATATTTTTATTCTTGTATTTCAGTGCCCAACAATCGTTAGTATCGTGCCCAGGACTTCCAGAGTGATAGGCACACTTTGCATCAGGATTGTAGTTAGGAGAAGAAGTCTTAGGGTTTGGATGAGGTCCTATTAACATAATCAAATTCATTCTCAACATATGTTGTAATGCTTGAGACAACGACATGTTGGTCTTGGTAAACTGTCTCTTAGGCTCGTCTTGCCTTCGGTAATTACCCTGTTTTTATGGTCGTTGCATGCGTGCCGAATTAGAGACCAGCACTGCCCCTACAGATTCATGGTAGTCTTCCTTTTTACGACCCTTCTGGCCATACACAACATTGGCTTCCCTCTTACCAGCAAATGGCTTCTTCTCAACATTAGAAGATGCAGCCATCGGGATCTTCCCACTCTTGATACTGCTTTCGATCCTTTCTCCATTCAGAACATTCTTTGTGAACCCAGATGAGGAACTCCCAATCAGCAGATTAAAGAATGGGCATGTCAGAATCCCCATGAACATGTCTACCATTTCCCGATCATTAAGAGGAGGTTGTACCCTGCCTGCTAGATCCCTCCATTTCTGGGCATATTCCTTGAAGCCTTCGTTAGAATCCATAGACATGCTTTGAAGTTGTGTACGAGTTAGAGCGAGGTCAGCATTGTATTGGTACTGCTTATAGAAAGCAGCAGCAAAGTCTTCCCAAGTATGAATGTATGTTCTTTCTAGCTGATAGAACCACTCCATTTGCATGCCAGCTAAACTTTCTTGGAAGAAATGGACCCATAACTTTCGGTCAATTGTGTGAGGCTGGATCTTCCTGACATAGGATCTTAAGTGCAACTTAGGGCAGGAGACATCGTCATACTTAGCAAATGTGAGAACCTTGAACTTTGGCGGGATGACCATTCCAGGAACCAGCCCTAACTCTTTAAAGTCCAAGTCAGGTACCTGCTGAATCTCCATAGCATTGAGACGATCCTCCAGGTGTTTGTATTTATCGTCAGTAGGAGGATATTGTTCCTCGGAGTAATCAACTTCTTCTTCATCAGCCTCGGGGTTGTTGACTTCTTCATTAATATCCCCTTCGTTGGATGGAGTTGTGAGATCTAGAGCTCGTTTAACCGGTCCTCTGAGTGTTCTTTCCATATTCAAGATGCCAGCCGATTTCTCTGCCTTCTTCTTCTTCTCTTTAATGACGAGAGCTTTCAGTTCTTCCTGCCCCTGGTCCAAAGCCATGAACATTTGTTGGAACTGAGCATTTTGAGTTTAAAGTTCTATTATTGTTTATTCAAGGGCCATTTCTTTTGCTGAAATAAACAGCGAAAAGATGAGAAACCTGTACTGGAAGACCTGTTATGAAATTGCATGCATGCAATGTTTTCAAGGATCTCGCGGGGTAAACAAGAAAATGTCAGAAGTTAAATTTTGCAGCTTTGATTGAAGAACTTCATATCGTTAAGTGTCCTTCTACAAGAGTTAAGTTCACCATATCAAGTGGGTCATAGACCTTGACTCAAGTTGTCGTGTTTTGGTCTTTTGACGACATTGGCTAGAGGAAAATAAATCCCCATTCCCCTTGCTAGACATCTGATTTATCATAACCTGCATCACAAACCCTTGAGATCCTTGAAATGGTTAAGGAAATGTTGTGGCATGATGTTATGATGTGTATGATATGCGTTAAGAAAAAGTTTAAGGTGATGAAGGCAAGTGAGTCTAAGAAGTCTAGGTAACTGGATAACGACTGTAAACAAATCCTGCAAGGAGATCATGTTGTTAGATAAAAACCCTGCAAGTAGCTCAAATTGAAAGAAAATAAATCACACAACAAGCCTTAGGTTTAGGCTTGCATGGGGTTTGTAGGTAATTACTTTCTTGAAATTTAGTTGGCTCAACCTGCCCTAGTAATAGTAACCGGGTTCTAAGGGATCTCAATATCACTGATCTTTCCCATAAGTTTCATTTTGATCGATAACTGACTTGCCGATACACAAAATTCGGGAGTCAAATCTCAATGAGTATAGTATCGAGTATTAACCGACTTAGGACTACACCAAAGAAGGATATCTCACTACTTCCTAATGGCCAAGTTGCTAAATTAAAGGTTCTAAGGTAAGTTGATGCTTTATGACACCACGCAGAGGCCCCATATTCTCCTTGATTACTCAAGGGCTACCGGTACCAACCAAAGTGTCACATCAATGTAGTTATTGCTTCAACCGTGTCGGTATACCCCATACAGTTTCCATGATCTATTGCTATTTACCTAAAAGGTTCCCCAGATCCAGGTGTAGGATCTATAGTAACAACCCAAACAATCCCAAAAGGTAAAGCAAAAAAATCATACAAAAGTAGTTAAAATAATGAACTAACTCTAAGGTAACCCCACTTTTTATAATTCCCCAGCAGAGTCTCCAGTTCTATGATACAGTGGCAGAACCGACTGTTATACTAATTTTTCATTTGTATTCGCAAATGTTGCGGTAAGCAAGAGTCGCCACCGAATTTTCTTTTATCCAACAAAGGAAAGTGTGAAAAGAACAAAAAAAGACCTTTCAGGAGTTTTCTGAGTAAGGGGGATAGATTATAGAAAGGGAAGGTGTTAGCACCCTTTCCATTCATAGTTTTCTACGGGCTCTTAGATGCTTAACTTATTTTTGAAATACCTTGTGCTTTCATGTATTTTTAAAAGTATTTTGAAATTCCTTAGTGCGGCAGTTTACTTTATGATAACTCTTGTATCAGTCCTCAAGAGTGTTGATAAAGCATTTTTTTGAATATGATTTTGAAAGTGTTTTGTGTATGTGGAAAATGTTTGTTTTGAGCATAGCATCTAGGAATTATCTAATTATACTCTAAAGTTTTTTTTTTTCCTGTTATCCTTTAGACAGTGCTATCCTACTATTATTGAGTAGGTAGCCCTATCGTTGGATGTTGAGGGACAATCGAAGGGACGTACAGTCATAAAGGCAACATGTGGAGACGTTTTAGCAATTTTGTCTAGGGACTAGATCATTAACCGAAAGGCAATATTGTAGGGTCATCGAGGGAATATCATCTTTGATTTACGGGTCTTTACTAAAGCATTCCCGTTTTGAGGGACATGATTGTTTTTTCGCGAAAGGGAACCAAAGTGGGTGAACCCTAGAGGTGTATGTGTGGAATGTGTGCTTGTTTCAGTTATTTGTCTTTGAATTTAAGTTTGCTAGCGCTCTATTTTCAGTCTTTCCATACAAGCGTAACTACTAACAGTTAATATCTTGCAGAAATCTAAAGTGCGGAAATTGTAAATCCTACGCTATTATAATGCTTCGGGGAGGGGGTATTTACATGTCCAAATGGGGAAACAAAAATTAAAAATTCCTAAATTTAACTATTACAACCTTTTGCATTTAAAATGAACGAAATTTAAAATGGGCGCGCGAATATGGTAAGCGAGGTAAGCCCTAAAATACTTCTACATACTTAGCACTTTTTTGTCATTTTTATTAAGAAAAATACTTAAATTAAAAAAAATTAATTTTAACTAAATAAAGAAAAGAGTGATAAATAAGATGCAATTAAAACTAATCAAAAGGAAACTAATTCTAACATTTTTTGGATTTTTATTATTGAGAAAAAGATTTGAAATGATTAAGTCTAAGTTCTAATTGATTTTAAATTACTTGAAATAAAACAAAATATAATTAATTAACTTGCACAAATTAAATTAAATTATATATAAAAAAACTTAAATCTATTTTTTTTATTTTTTATTATTTTATGATAATATAAAAATAATTTTGAAAAAAGTAAATATAAAAAGAAGTAAATAAAGAAATCCGATGTTAGTTTTGGCTAAAGGTCTCTGAATTTTGCATTTCCAATCCAAGCTTCTGATCGATGTTGAGAATGGCATCTCATGAACCAGGCCTCAAAACATACATGCTTCACGTCCAACCTGCTCTATGTACGACTACAAATATGTATGCAAACTTCAAATAGATTAATAAATGCATATTAACAAGATTAGATTTAAATAAACTATACCGAACGATGCAACTTGTATGGACGACTAGGGCATGTTCCAAGAAAAGGTGAGGAATGGAAATGACTCCTAGGGACCTCAGGAGTTCAAAGATGGCATGAGATTGGATGGAGGAAAGATGAATATCAGGTTTTGAATTTTCACAACTTTTGTATGATTTTGAGAATTTTGAGAGAGCTTTATGAAGAGCTTTTGAAGAGATTTTTGAAGAGTAATTTTGTGCCCCTTTGCATATGGTTTGCTTATGCTTATATAAAGGTATGAATGAGGCAACATACATGGTAAGGAATCAATTAATCAAACCATAATAAAACAAAAATCAAACATATTGAAAACTTTCCATTTTTTGAGTTTGCTCTTGCCATTTTTGAAGATCCTTGTCTCTTTTTGAATGTTCAATGAACCTGGACCATTTGGATGTATATAAATAGTGCATGGTTAAGTTTAGAGGTCCTTGGGTATGTCATAAACATGTTTGAACCCTAAAAGTTAGGTCCATTAACCTAAAAATGCAATTTTGCTCAAAGTTTACTTCATGCATTTTTCACAAATTTTCCCAACTTGTGCAAACCATAACATGCTTAATTTTAATCTTTTGAAGATGATCTTAGAGTTTTTAGAAAGCCTGAGAAGTCCTCTATAATATCTATGTCGATAATTTTTTCTTTTGAAGACATTATCTCGATGTAATTTTTCTTGACAAAAAATGTCTTTTGGTAACTTTTTTGAAAATGACCTGTAATATATGAGCTTGTATCTTTCAAATGGTGCATTTCTTTAACTTGAGGATAAAAGAGAAGTTGTAGGGAATTGGATTCTCTTCAAAATGATCTTTGGCTGGGAAAAATGGACGAAGTATGTGAAAGTTATACCTGGTCAAAGTTCAATTGACTTTTCCTAAGAAACCCTAATTTAGCAAATCTTGACTTTTGATGATGTGAGAACTTTCCTTGAGGAATCATGATCAACCCTTGATTAAATGATGAATATCACTTAAAAAATTTGATGTTGACCAAAAATCTTGAAGTTTGACTGTATATAGGCCACAATTGACTTTTGACCTAGTACAATTGATTTTCAAGCATTTGAGCAATTGGCTGAGTAAACTTGTAGTGGAATGCATGAAATTTGTCATGGACATTCTTGAAGGCATATTATGACCATAGAAAACATTTTTGACCTTTGGAGCTTACACATATTGATGAAAAGTGAAACCCTAATTAGAGGTTCATTGTTTAGGAGGAGAGTTTGTCTGATCAATTCTTGGTCAACCTTGAGCAATTGAGGACCTCTAGAAGCATGTCTTGAGTGAAAATGGGAGGGCAAATTTTAGGGTACAACACTATGAAGTTAAGTCTTAGACGCTCAATGATCAAAAGAAGTGTTTAAAACTTGTCCAAACTTTTTCTCAAGTTTTCTAAGCAAAAAATCAATTTTTACTTTTGTGCAATCGATTTATATGTTGGTGCAATCGATTGCATGACTCACATTTTCAGTTATTTTTCTTCTGTTTCTCAGTGCAATTGATTTACACAAGAGTGCAATCGATTGCTCTCTGGTTAAAAATGCTAATGTTTTAAAGTGCAATCGATTTGCATTTTATGCAATCGATTGCTCACTGTTAAATATTTGAATTTTCTGGCTATTATAACCCGTGCAATCGATTTTCATCAAGGGTGCAATTGATTGCTTACTGAACGTTTTTGAAAAACAACAACTTTGAACATACCTTTTCATAACACCACATCATGGAATCTTTTAATTTAATCTTGGCAATTGTTCATGATTAATTTACAGAAACTTATGATGTTTCAAAGGGGTGCTATGAACATATAAATACCGAAATTTCAAAATCAAAAATAATCTCTTCCAATCAATATTTTTCAGAATTTTCAAATATTCAACTCAAGCCCTTTTCACTTTAATTCAAAAAGTTTTCTGCATATTTTCATATCTTGTATAACATAAAACTTTGAGCAATCTAAGTATTGAGTCATTGTAAATCATTGTTATTAGAAGAGAAGATCAAGTTATTGATAAAATCACTCAAAGAGATTATTTCTCTACAAACTCACTCAATCAAAATATTGTCGTACACTTTCTTATTTTTCAGGATTGTTGAAAATAAGATTAGTAGTTTTTGTACTCTTGTTTTCCAGGATTGTTGGAAACAAGTAAGGTCACCTTGGGAGGATTGTTCTCATTGTTGACATAGTGAAAATCCAAGAGGATTGTGTTTGGTCCAAGAGGATTGTTCTTGGTTTTGGTAGTTCTTGTTTAAGTTTGCCAACTATATGGAAATATCTTTCATGTTGAAAGGGTACTGGAGTACTCTCAGAGTGTGAAGGGAACCATGATATCTCGCACGTGTCTCTTTATTTTTCTGCACTTTAATCTTTCATAAACTCACCACAAACTAGAAAAATAATATCCATCATCACTAAAACCAGGAAAGTTTTAAAGTACCTAATTTACCCCCCCCCCCCCTATTAGGCACACTTCGTACTTACAATTATGTGTCTGATGATGGTTTCATCAACGAGCTTATTTAAAATCAAGGATGGTCTGAATATCCAACAATTCTGAGAAGTCTTATTTATCCTAACCTCTTAAATAACTTCTGGCTTCATGTTTCTGTCAGTCTTGATGAAAACGACATTCATTCCTACATCTTTGGCATTCCGATTTCCAGCACTCGTTCCTCCATTGTGATGAAACCATCCAGAGTCCACCTTTATCCAACTCTTGCATGGATTTTTATATGTTTCCAAATTTTCCTAACACTTCATTTGGATATGAGCTTATTAATTTAGATCATTTGAAACCACTTGCAAAAATATGGTTCCAGTTCCTGTTGAAAAATCTTCATCTCAGAGGAGAAGATCTTAATAAAGTTTTTCCTAGGGATATGTGTATTCTTTATTTCCTTCACAATAGTATTCCAATTCATATTTAGGGAATAATATTCAATTATCTGAAGTAATCAATCCTAGCATCCAGGAACTCTCAAAAACCATTCATTCTGTATGGACGTGTGTTGTATGAACTATTTGAGTTAGAAGGTATAATTGAAATTGTTCAAAGAAATTTGTTCATCATAGGCAATTATCTATTTGATGAGAGTTGTGATGTTTTTGAAGTTTAGATAGATTTCCCTGTCTATGTTCATTCTGTTGTATTCTCCTTTGAGTATCAATGAAAATTCCTTATCTTTTCTTGTTATTTCTTATGGTTTTTATGTTTTTCACACATAATTACCTTTTTGATTATGAAAAAAGTTGGAGTAATTAAATGAACGTAAATTTGATTTCAATAATCAAGTTCTGGAAAATATTCTCTGAAAAGAGTTGCTTACATTCTAACCCAGATAAACTTCTATTTCTGTTAAAATTGTTTTTCTTTTTCAGGAAATGAGAACTCTGATTAAAGACAAAGATCTAAAAGCATTGTGCAAGGCTTATATCTAACCTATTGGCTTCAGACTCTGAAAATGTTTTTCAGTTCATAATTAGACTCCAAGAAGTGAAATCTAGAATTCGACTCCACATAATTGAGAATCTAGAAGCTGTCTTAGTGACATTAAAGTTTCAAAGATTTCAATTAGAATTCATTTTCATTGGCATCTAAAGTCAAGATTCAATAAAATTAAGTTCTATGAAATCAAGATCTCAACTGTTCTATTGGCATCAAGGACTCAACTTCCATTGGCATCTAAAGTCAAGACTCTCAAGATCTCGATATCTGATCTATTGGAACCAGAGGAGTTTTACTCAAATGGTTCAGAGTCAGGATATCCAATCTTCATCAAGTCATTGACCCAAGAGGAGTATCATAAAAAGGATAAGTAATCCTTACCTTTCTATTTTCACTTTTTCTGATTATGATTATGTACAAAATTGTGTCATCAAAATACATAGTTTTGTAATCATCGAAAAGGGGGAGATTGTTAGGACAAGATTTGGTTATGCAATATTATCTGAGTTTTGATGATAACAAAAGAGTATGTTTGTATGGACAATTTTTATACTCTAATATTTGCTATTGTTGAGTACTTAAGAAACAGGTTCTACTTCTGATGGATGGCGTGGCTAAGACATTAGAAGAAAATTAGTTATGCGTGTGCGCTACACAAGTTATATTGAAAAATAGCAAGACACTCTAGAAGGCTCTGAATTGTAAGCTCTGATATTTTTCTAAAGAAAACAATCATAAGATCTGAAGCCAGAAGTTTCTACTTAAGTCCAGATGATCAAGACTCATGTTTCTAAAGACAACAGGTTCTAAAGAAATTGTGAGAAGATCTGAAGACATAAGTTTCTACTCAAGTTCAGATGCTAAAGACTCAAGTTTCTAAAAACCCAAAGTTCAAAAGATAAGGGTTATAAAGACCAAGTAATGAAGACTCTGAAGACGCAATTCTAAAGATTCTAAAGACTTTAAGTTATAAAGAGCTAAGGCTCCAAGAAAAGGTTCTCATGACTAAGTGCTGAAGACTGTGAAGGCACAGTTATGAAGACTCTGAAGACTGGAAGTTCTGAAGACCTTATGTTATGTTCTTGCTTCTAAACTCATGCTCGCAAAAGCCTCTAAAGTGCATAAGAAGAGAAGATAACCTTAACGTGTTACAAATATTACATGGTGCAATTAACGTTTCATTCCACTACTGTTGTACCCCAATTTTTTCCCTAATATTCCTCTATCATCTCATATCAATTCAACCATATCAAGATCACAATTGGGTTTGGTTCTTCTCCCTATCTTTAGGTTTTCTCATGAAGAATCACCAAGAACTTTAATTTTTATATTATGATCATTTATGTTTTGTATTAATTAAATTTTAACTAATAAATTCAATGGATGTTTGCTCTAATTGATGATATTATAGGTGAGGGCACAACACACTTTCTCTGGTTGATTCATAGGTTTATGAGTTTATTTCCATGCCTTCTTCAACAAAATTTCATTGAGGTTAAAGCTTCATCATTGAAGATACTTTAAAGTATCATCATGATAAGGTCTACTATGATTCATCATGCCTCAATTTGTCAAAGAAAGTCAAAAGATGCAAGAGTGTATTGAATAAGTTTGACCTAATTGGACAAGTTCTTGATTTCTTGATCACAAGTGCATAACTCTATCAATTCTTAACATTTGGAAGTGGTTTTTGGTGATATGGTTTCTTATTATCATCCTCAACAACTTCTATTCACATGGAAAAAGTTATTATGCAAGAAAGATTGTCAAAATTGAAAAAGGTTTCCAAGTCATTTTGGTGCTTGAGGAGCTAGGGTTTTGAACTTCTAAGGGCTATATCTTGTTTATATTTTGATATTTTTTGGTAATTCCAAAGGTATGCTTCTTTTTAAAGGGTTATCAACTAATAAATTCAAGAGTTTTAAGAAAATTTGGTGTGGAAGATGCCTAATTATGAAGAAATATTACACGTCCTCTAGATAGGCCATCAAATTCCCTTATGTGACTTCAAAAGATCATAACTTGGTCAATTTTTATCTCTTTGATCCCATCCATTTTCCACAATGATCTTAAGTATGTGAGATTTAACTATTCTTTTATGTACAAAGCTTGAAAATGAGTAGAAGATCCCTTAAGAACTCAAAAGATTATAGGTCACCTCATAAATTTTCACCAATTTCCCAAGGCCATAACTTTTTCAATACTTGGTATCATTGAGTGATTCAAGTTGCACAATTCTCTTTGTGATGTCCAATTCAATCTAGAATCAATGATGAAAGCTAAATTTTGGAGGAATTCCTTGTTTGAACTAAAAACATTATAGGCCACTTTTGATGAAAAACTTAGAATTTTTCTAAGTACAAAAATTCAGCATCTTTTTCTCAACTTTGACTCATCGCAACATTTAGCTCAAGCATCCAATTGATATAAATATTTTCACATTTTAAAGTTTGTGACCTTATCTTAAAATTTCTTCAAGAATCATGACCTAAGACCCCTTGAGTTGTAAACACCATGGATTCAAAGATGGTACCTTGAAACTGAAGTTTTCTCCAAAGTCAGAATTTGAAATTCATAATATGGCTTCTAATCACCAATTTAGCACGCGTTTTTGATTTAAAGATGTTTAACAAATTTCCCAAAGTTGAATTAAGGATCAAAAAGCAGGAACTGATTGAGTTTTGATACACATGGGGTCACACTTTTTTCACTTTCGAGTTTGATCTAATTTCCCTCCAAACTTCAAATTTCCTCTAAATTCTTTGCACGATTCACTTCCCTATAAATAGAGGGACATATTGCATTCATTTTCTCAAGCTTGAATAGCCAAAATCACTATGTCTAACTCCCTCCATAACTCATTTTTCTGAGATTTCGAATTCCTCTTTTCTCCAATTTTCAATCCAATTTCTTCATTGATCCCTAATCCTTAAACCTCACTGATGCTAACAGAAGAAAAATCAAGCCTTGAGGTGTCCTAAATCGTTCTAGCCAAGTCCATTTGCAGAGCAAGTTCATTTGACTTTGTTCAGGTAGTTTAAGGCACCAAATCTTCTAACTCAAATTACTAGAATGGTCTATGATGTTCACTGATGCTTGCTCTTAACTCAACTTTGGTGAAACAATGCATTTGATGCTTCTGATTTTTTATTTTAACATTTTCAAACATATCTGGTTTTTCCCAATCGACTACGTTGTGCTTTATATAAATTTGTCGCGAGCATATGGTTGTGATCGTCTCAAGTAGACGCATCTAATGGTACCACTATGAACGCGTTAATTTACAGATTTAAGGATCTTGGATTTTCCCAACTTGTAGGAGACTGGAGGTTGAAGACGACCTACGTGTCGTTCTTCAACCAATGACGCCTTGCCAATTGTTTTATTTTGATTGGTTAGACTTTCTTGTGTTACATGCGCGCGCCTTAGCTTGGGTCCATGATGCTCCGTCACCTCAGGTCCATTAGATTTGCCAGCGTGTATAAGTGAAAGAGATCCAACGCTTGTGGTTTATCTGATTTGTTTTTATTTTACAAAATTATTTCTAAATTTATTTTATCTTTAAAAATACTTTGAATTATTTATGACTTTGTGAATATTTTTTCATATTTTTATTTTAATGTTTGATATTTTTGATAATTTTTGCCTTGTTTGCCTTATTTTATTATTTTTAAAATACTTTATGATCTTTTTAAATTTCTAAAAAATTTATGGAAGGATCCAATGACCTCTTGACAAATATTGGTGACCTCATTTTAATTTTATTTCTGATTTTACTATTTTTCATAATTTTTTGTTTATTTTGTCTATTTTCTTCAATTTTTAAAAATAGTTTGACTTTAAAAAATTATAAAAATATTTGTCAACCTTTATTAAACCATATTTGACCTCTGACTATTTTTTAGGATTTTTATTTGGTGTTTTAATATACTTTGTGTATTTTACGATTCATTTTCCTTTTATTAACAATTTAAACATTATTTTATTTAAATATTATTCTTTTATTTTAATTTTGGTTCTGACTTGAACTTCATTTGGTGACAAATTCTTCGACCTCATTGGATCTTGGGTGTTGATAGGTTGAGAAACCAAATCCACCAAAATGGATGAATGATGTTGATGATATTTGAAACCCTAATTTCATACATTGAATCCCCTCCCTCTTCATCTTATCCCTTTCTCATTATGTTACATGTTGTTAGAGGAATCTACATATCATCTCTTCAAACATATGACACATAGATTGCTATTGACCAGCCTTAAAATAGGTGTGATGTAACACCCCAAATTCTACCCGATAGTTATAACGAAAATCAGAGTATTTAAAAGCTTCCAACACATTTGGGATATCACATTTAAACATGTTACAACACATAAACAGATACATAACACTTTAATTTTGGAGGATCATATAACAACTTGCATCAGCTTTTAAAAAAAACCACTTCTTTTATTAATAACGCAATAGAATCATAATTACAACTTCAAGTAGCATCATATGTTTCGTTCAACTAAAACAACTTGAGGGGCAACGTATTATTTCATATAATTCAACTTGAGATTCAAAAAATAAAACAATTTCAACAAGTAAACAATTATTCAATCATTTCCCCTCGAGTGCTACGTATCAGAGCGACGGACCGACTTTGAACTAATAAGGCTAAGCAAATCTTCATTCTTGATTACCTGCACGTTACCAACATAGGGCAACATTCAAATAGTAAGGGGTGATATTCTTAAATCGTATAAGTGAGCGCATGATAAATTATATATTAGAATCAGGTCATGCAAAAATAACCACTTCACAACAACAATCGCAGCAGGATATCATCAAAATGCAACAATTAATTCATCAACACAATAGCTCAATTGTACAACTTAGATTGCGACTCAATGTTATGCAAATGCACGTGGTACCATTGGAGCAGAACTACCAACTTAGAAAATCTGCCAATAAATAGAGGCATCAACAAGGCATAAGCCTTTAAGTTAATATTTTGTCAATCCAGGCCAACGTGGTGCCAATCTAGGCCAACTTAATAATGTGGATGTATGTAACTCAATGAATACAACAATCACATACAACAACAACAATCACCATCATAAAGGCATAAGCCTATATCGTGACTTTACCAATAATTAGAGGTACTCATCGTCGCTTCAACATTGGCCATAGGCCTACAACTTAATCAACTTATCAATCACAACATATAAACAACGACATATTCAATAACAACGATTTATTCGACAACTACTTATTCACAACAATGACCCACAACATAATGCTTCCTGCACTTCGCATCATCACAAAATTATCACAACATCATAACCACAACTATTCAACTTTGGTAACAAGCCTATATCACTATTATTACTAATTAATAGATGTAAATCTTTGTCATAACAATTACTGTATCTTCACAAAATATTTGCAACATCATAGCATCAACGCACACCACAAAGAAAGCACAAACATGATAGTCGTTTCCAAAATACTCCCATAACTTTCTATGTATTAGTTCTTCATTATTTAATTATTATCCTAATAATCACTTCTAGATAACTAAATGACAATATATATTTTCTTCTGCTATTTAATTAATCCTCTAAAACAGTTACTGCAACTTTACTAATTATTTCCAACTCTATATTTTTTCTACAGGCTGTTAAAATTATATTGACACTACTAAATTAAGATTACTGACATAAGGCTACTTCTGTTAATGTTCTTCTACTATAACATACTACTGATACGAATGGTTCAATTTGTTCCCTAACTACTTTGCTTTCGTATTAATAAATTCTACACTGATACCATATATAAATTGTATAACATATTGCTACAGAAACAAGTCCCTGCCATGAAAATTAAGTGTACCACTTGTTTCTTCCTCAGTGCCGAACAACACTCTCTACCAACAACAACACCTATTGCCAAACGACACTCTGCCACAATAATGCCTAGTGCCGGTCGGCACTCTTCTCTTGCCCATCGTCATGCTTCCATCCAAAATTCTAATAATTTTATCAATCTTCTAATAATTTTTTAAATTCAAGATTCAAAATGGTCATTCAACTAACCTCTAATTTCTAACTCATTAATAATTGACTTTTATTTTTATGCTTTTACTTTATGCACCATTTATCTTAGAATTTTTATTTCATGCTATTTTCATCTTTGATCACTTGAACATTTATCTTTATGTCATTTTTATTTTTCTCATTCGAGCTTTTCATTTTTTTTTTGAAGATACCTAATAACCAACTTGAACAATAAAAAACTTTAATCTCACTTGGACAATTTGGCTACTATCCTTGGCATTTTAGAGTTATGGAATTCTTAGACTTAGGAGTAGAGACCTTGACCTTCCTTGGGACCTTGTGACTTCTACTGTTATTTTGTCTAGAGTTCTTGGGGTTTACCCCGAGACATTGGATTGTTTGTTTTCTTTGTGTGTAGGTTATTATGATTATGTGTTTTGTCTGTGATTGGGAATTCATCTGTATACTGCCGTTACTCTACCCAATTTTTGTGAAGACTTAATGCATTTGAAGCTTGGTTTTCTTAAGTGGTTTAGTATCTTTTCTTACTTGGTTTCAATCCAAAGGAAGGGAATTCTACATTGATTCATTGTGTCAAATGTTGGCTTCTTGTTGGTTAGACGGTTCTTTTCCTTAGATTTTACCTTATACTTTAGGATAGTCCCTTCATCTCCTCCCATATTATTTAATATCAAAAATCTTCTCCCTACTTTTGAAAAATCTTATTGTTTTTAAACTTGAACCACTTTCATAATAAACTCTGACTTATGTCCATTCATTTTCAAAATATTTTCTTAATCAAACCTTAATCAACTTAATGATACTTTGACATTTTTTTGTGAGAAGACTAAAATTCAATCAATCTCATTCAAACCATTTTTCCACTTTGGCTTTTTACTTTAAAATTTTCCTCAAAAGATTAGACTCTTGTCAAATCCTTGTAGTGATGTGAACTACTATACTTCTACGATATGTAGTGAAGTGACGTATTTTCCACTTGGGTGTTGAGCGAGGCTTTGTTGATTTTAAAATCCAAGCCATAGCCTCCACTTTGAGATAACGCAAATTCTCATTTCTTATTATCATGGGTAGTAAGTATGTTTTCCACTCAGATATGACGATGACGTCTCGTCTCTTAAAATTAACCAACACACTTGTATTTTAAAATTTTTAAAGGTGAACTACGAGTACCCTGATCCCCTATTACATGGAAGGTGGTACATAGGCACTAAAGGTTGGAAACCTTGACAGGTGCAAAAAAAATTGTAAAAAATACTTCTTTTCTCATCCCCACAATCTATTTTTATACAACACTTATAGTCAAAATACACAAATTTTCAAAGAGGATCCTGCGGAGTACCGTAGATGTTTAGAGTGCTAATACCTTACCTTTTCATAACCAACCGCCGAATTTAGATTCTCTCCCCCTCTTTTTGGGTTATTCACTTTTTCCCATTCCTTTGGAAATAATAAAGCGTGGTGGCTATTTTTTTATTTGATCTATGCGAGTCAAGTCAATCCAATGGCTTAGTCTCAACATTTCTACCGATACAGAAAAATGGCGACTCTGCTGGGGAAAGATCGACCAATTGTTGGTTCATCCCTAAGTGGGTTGAGCCTATCTTTATCTATCTACGTATGTGTTATCATTTGGTGTATATTATGTGTTGTATATATGTCTGTCTGGATTTTTCTGGTTTTTAGGGTGCTTGGGGATTTCTCATAAGTCCTCTACCTGGACTTGGGAAAACATAAGATAGGACGGGAGGTATAGTCATGTTCGCTTTGAGGGAGTAATCCCAAAAAAGGTGGCATGAGATCTCCCACTCTGTGGAAGCCCCTTTGACTGTAGTTTCATTTACCGAGTAATTGGGAAGACGTGTTGCTTTCGACCTGAGAGTCTGGTGAAACTGAGGACCGTAGAACCTTTAACCCATCTTGGCCTTTTAGTTATAGTGTGGAAACTATGACAGAGTAATCCAGAAGTGTTTTTCATGCGATAATACACTCATACGAGTTTTTCCTGAGAATATTAATAATTACCGAGTTAATCGGGACGTTGGTAATATCCGAAGGAAGGATGTAGACTCTGGGAACCTTTTAGAACCTTGTTTGGCAGGTGATAAACTATTAGAACATACCTTGTGGGTAGTACCTTTGACTACATTCTCGTGACGTAGAACCTATGAACCCCCCATGTTTGTGATCTTGTGTGTGATTGTTGAATCATGCATTCATGCACCCATGAGCATCCTTTAAAACATTTGTTTCAAGGGACTTAAAATTAATTTTTTTCGAATATCCCATGTACTTTTAACCATGGATTCTGGAAAAAGAAAGACTCGGAAGTACAATTTTAAGGATTCTAAGATAGATGATTTGATGAGTCTGATTCCTGAGATCAAGAGTTCTATTGATTTTCGAAAGAAATATGGATCTATCGTGTCTCTTATGAAGGTCAGTATGAAGAAGAGAATTCTCTCGAATTTGGTCTAGTTCTTTGAAATGATGTATCGATGTTTCACTTTCCCTGATTATTAGTTAATGCCTACATTGGAGGAGTATTCTTACATACTGGGTTTACCTATCACCAATCATGTTCCTTTCACCGGTTTAGAAGGAGAGCCAAAGCCCCATGAGATTGCTGCTATGGTTCATTTGGGGAAGTCCTAGATTTAGGCCCACGTGACTACCAAAGGAGGAATTAGAGTATTACCCACTTTGTTTTTATTAGAGAAAGGTCGCTACTTTGCTAGGATGAAGAGTACGGTTTCTTTTGAGGCCATTTTTGCTCTGCTTGCTTATGGGTTGTTCTTATTTCCTAACGTTGACAACTTTGTGGATATCAATGCCATCAGGATCCTTTTGATTAGGAATGCAGTCCCTAAATTATTAGAATATGCCTATTACTACATTCATCTTCTGGATTCTTATCATGGAGGGATGATCATTTGCTTCACGCCTTTGTTGTATTAGTGGTTTATTTCTCACTTACCTCATTCTTGCACGACGACAACTTGGATATTCGATGAGAGATAAGCCAAATAGTATTCATATAAGTGGTTTCTTTCTTAAATAAGGAGAGAAGCATAAGGAAGCTAAAGATGAGATTGCAAAGGCTTGGCGCCATATTCACGGGAAGAGTAGAAAGTACTTGGGACCTAGAGGAGCCGTCTCTTTGGAGCCTTATCTATGGTGGGTATAGGCAAGGGCAATTCATTTGAAGATTCCATATTCCCGTGAAGAACCCATTCCTGGTATGTTTGTGAATACCAGTCATCCCCTTTTAGATGATGTGGAAGAGCTTCAGCTTTCCCTAGTCAGGATGCAGCAGGAGAAAGAGGCTTGGAAGAACAAGTGTCAGACTTTAAAGATGTCCTACCGAGCAGACTTAAAAGAGAAGGATGACCTGATTGAGATTATTGAGAGTCGTGTTGTAGAGATGAGGGAGACGCAAGAGGATTTATTTTCCTCTAGAGCTCAATTAGGACTGAGTCACTCACTTCCTGACTCTGGTGATTGGAAAGGGGTTACCGACAGGTATGCAGAAGAGAACAAGCAGTTGAAGGATCATATTGCAAGACTCATGGGAAAGATTTGGTGTGTGGAGAGATGTTCATCAACTTTTCCTTCTTAGGATTTTAGATTCTATCTTCTTTTGTACTTGGGATTGTTGAAACTTGTACTAAAAAGTTGTAATCCATTTTGAAGTTATTATAATGAAATTTTCAATATTTCAAAATGTGTTAGTACTTTAGTATTTGCAAATTGTCTATAAATCTTTGAGTCCCTTGAAATATTAATAATAATAAAATAAATCATGTGAATTTCATATCATGCATCATCTAGTACAAATTTCTTGCATATCTATTCATAACCAGGTGTATTACTGAGTTTCTTTACTTTGTTCAGCAAGTTGTCTCACTGGTACAATACTCGGACTAATTCCAGGAAGAAGATGGAGAATCTTGAACAAGAGAATCGCGAGCTACGCGAGGAAGTTACTTCTTTGAAGGTCGGTATGTCCAATCTGGCTTCTTTGATGGAATCATTGGTGGCTGCTCAAAGTAAGCCACCACTTGTTCCTCTTTCTGCTTAACCACAACAACTAACAATTGCTTATGAAGGTCCATCAGTTCCCGTTTTTATTACTCTAATTACTATTGCTCAGAATCGTATGCCTCCGGGTTACCCGTGGGGGATGCCAGAAAACTTCATGCTATAAGGGTACAATCTTGATACTCAAGTCGCTCTAGTTATTCAAGCTGCTACTACTCCTACACCTCCTGTGGTGCATGTTACTCCTGCTGCTAGAAATGAGATTCACTATGATGCACCTCCTTCAGTGAATTCTATGACGTTTGTTAATGATGAATTTTATCGCCCTTCCTACACCAAGTGAAAGTGTGGGTTTCTATGACCAATTGGTTTATTTTCAGGATCACTTCAATGAGATGCAAAAGGAAATAAAGGCCCTTCGAGGGAAAGAATTGTTTGGACAGAACGTCAATGAACTCCGCCTAGTTCCCAACATAAAAGTTCTAGCAAATTTTAAAGTTCCAGAATTTGATAGGTATAAGGAAAACTCTTGCCCCTGTGACCACCTGATGATGTATATCAGAAAGATGTCTACCCATATTGATGATCTTCATTTGCTCATTCATTTCTTTAAAGATAGTTTGACTGGTGCCGCTCTGAAATGGTATATGAGTCTGGACAGTAGTAGTATTCATACCTTCAATGATTTGGAAGAAGCCTTTATCAAACAGTATAAGTACAATATGTTCATGGAACCCGACCGTAACCAGTTAAGGGAAATGGCTCAGAGACACAAGGAGTCGTTCAATGAATGTGCACAGTGTTGGTGCGAGATAGCTGCCTAGGCAGTGCCACCTACGGGAGAACAAGAAATGACCAAGGTCTTCCTAAAAACCCTTGGATCATTTTATTATGAAAGGATGGTCTCCAGTGCACCAAGTGACTTCACCTAGATGGTGAGCATGGGTGTTCGTTTGGAAGAGGCTGTTATAGAAGGGCTCTTGACAAAATATGAAGGGACAAAGAATTCATCATACGGGTTCTCTTGAAAGAAAGTGAAACAAATGTTGTTTTTGTGGAAAGGAAGATTAGGACACCTAGAAGACATCAACGGTACCAGCAACATGTTGCCTCTGTGACTCCAATTGTCAATGTAGCTCCAACCATTGTTTCCTATCAGAGACCATCTCCATAGGGAAATCAAGAGAAAAGTCATAAGAGAGAGGCTTTTGACTAAATTCTAATGAGATATGCAGAGTTACTTCCATCTTTGATTCAGAAGAAGTTGGTTCAGACCAGGATGACCCCTGTTATACCCTCACCTCCACCCTGGTGTTATAAGGCAGACCAGAAATGTGTTCTCATCAGGGAGCATCAGGGCACAGTATTGAGAATTGTTATCCTTTGAAATCTGAAGTACAAAAGATGGTGAGATATTGCCTCCTATCCTTTAAAGATGTTGGCCCTAACATGAAAGATAATCCTTTGCCAAAGCATAAAGGAGAAAATGTTGTAAACATGGTGGCTGGTTGTCCTAGGGACTTCCAAATTTTTTATATCAAACTGGTTAGAGGGCATTTGGTAAAAATGCATGCTGACCTCTGTGAGTTCAGTTACTATACGCACGAACATGTCGGTTGTAGTATTTGCAGTACTGATATCAAGAGATTTGATAAGATAAAAGATGATCTTCAAGAAATGATGGACAAATGCCTCATTCCTATAATTAAGCATAGGGAATAATACAAATAAGATGTAAATATGGTCTTTGGATATCCTGGAGAATTCTAGATTTTTTACGTGAATCATATGAATGACGAATTGGTACAGTTACACACAACCTTCTGTCATATGGATGGTCAAGAAGAACACCATTATGGGTCTTTCCAGATTTGCTGCAGAGATTCTTGGGGTTGTTCCATAGTGAAAAAGTGTGTTAAGTTGTAATTGGATAATGGTACTATCAAAGTCTCAAGCAATAGAGATTGATTACTATGGGATTAATGAGATTTTAGATTGCTTGGCCGAGACTGTGTTAGATGATGAGTATGTTTCTGCAGATGAATTATTTTCCTCATATGGAGATATGTTCTCCAGTGATGATTATGTGATGTCTAAGTATTCTGAAGAAGGCGTGAATGTTATTGTGCCTTGTTTCGGTGTTCCCTCCCCTATAGAGATTGAAGATCATAGCAAACCAGCTACTGCTCCAGTGGTGATTTGCTTACCAGGGCTTGTTCCTTACGAATCAGACATAGTCGTTCCATTCATATATAATGCTACAATCTTAGAGGATGGTGTGGAAGTCCCCATCCAACCTTTGTCTGATGTCAAGAATATTGTTGAAGCCATTCAATTGACCCGTAACGTCCGTGTTTTTGCACCTATCATTCAAGGGAATGTTAACGCTTATAAAAAGGTTATTTTAAGTACTAAACCTAAGAAAGAAGTGGGGGGATCTAGTGGTACTAGATATGGACGGTATTTTGAAGATTATCAAGATGAGCGACTACAAGATCATAGATCAATTTTTACAGACTCCATCTAAGATATATATTCTAGCCTTGCTAATGAACTCTTCTGCCCACAGGGAATCTTTGATGAGAGTATTAGATCAAGCTTTCATGGAAAGTGATATGCCTTTGGACCAGTTCAGCAGTGTCGTAGGGAATATTACATCCTGTAATAACATGAGTTTCTGTGATGACAAATTTCCCGATGAAGGAAGGAATCATAACCTAGCTATCCATATCTCCATGAATTGTAAGAATGACTCATTGTCCAAAATGCTAATTGATAATAGGTCCGCTTTAAATGTCATACCGAGGAGCACGCTCATGAAGTTTAAGTATCAAGGAACTCCCATGCGCCTGAGTGGCATAATTGTGAAATCTTTTGATGGATCAAGGAAGTCTGTCATCAGAGAGGTAGATTTTCCTATTCACATAGACCCGCACCTGTTTCAAATTACTTTCTAGGATATGGATATTATTCCCGCTTATAGTTGTTTATTGAGACGGCCGTGAATCCACGAGGCAAGGGCTGTTACTTCAACTTTGCACCAGAAGCTGAAGTTTGTTCGTGAAGGAAAGGTGGTCATCATAAATGGAGAACAAACATTGTTAATATCTCATTTATCTTCTTTCAGTGTTATGGAAGAGGATGAAGCTTCTTTTGGAACTCAGTTCCAGGCTTTATCCATTGATAATGTAAGAGGAAATGAGAATTCTATAGCTTCGTTTAAGGATGCTCAGCAGGTTGTGCATAATGGCCCTAGTAAAGTGGTGGGTGGGGCAGATTTTTGATCCACCTGTGAATAAGAATATAGCTGGTTTGGGATTCTCTGTGAAGAATAACAAAGGTAAGAATATGAAGCCGAAGTATACTTTTGGCAAATATCAAGACATCTTTCACAGCGGAGGTTACCTTCATCCAACTGTTCCGAGGATCAATATTATTCTGGAAGGCGAAGTAGAGCAAGAGACGTCAAACTACGTGACGCATGGAGTCAGAGTACAAAATTAGATCATTATTGATGTTCCCTCTTGCATTCATATCTCAAAGTAATTTGTTTTTTGGTAATCTTTTCAAAAATATTTCACTCTGCCCAAGGTGAAAGTATTACTATTGTATGGGCAGATCTGATACATTGATCTTTAAAATCAATAATAAAAGTTGTCTTTGATTCCCAAATTGTGCCTTTATTCTCAGTTTTTTCTTGGAAAATGGTAATCAGAAAAATCCTTTTAAAATAAATAATAATTGTAAATAAATTTGCATAATCACTTGTAATATGTGTCAGTTTCTAAAAGCAATCATAAATCATATGTGCAGATTAATTAAAAAACCCGTTGAGTGCAATGACCCTGCACCCTCTCCCAACTTTGAATTTCCTGCGTATGTGAACGAAGAAGAAGAATATGATGAAATCCCAGAATAGGTTTCACAGTTTCTTAAGCACGAGGAAAGTACCATTCAGCCGTATAAAGAACCGTTAGAGACGATTAATTTGGGTTCAGAGGAAAATCCAAAAGAAGTCAAGATTGGAGCATTGCTTCATCTTGATGTAAAGAGCAGGTTGATTGAATTATTGAAAGAGTATGTGGATATCTTTGCTTGGTCATACCAAGACATGTCGGAATGCCCGCCGGAATGCCCGCCAATCAAGTAGAAGTTACAAATAACTCATCCTGATATGGCGGTGAAAATTAAAAAGAAGTTTTAAAGAAAATTAATGCCAATTTTCTTGTGACATCAGTGTAACCTTAGTGGATTTCCAATATTGTCCTTGTACTAAAGCAACATGGAAAAATTCGCATGTGCGTGGATTATAGAGATTTAAACAAAGCTAGTCCAAAAGATGACTTTCCATTGCCACATATTGATATGTTGGTTGAAAGTAAAGAAAAATTCAAAGTATTCTCGTTCATGGACAAATTTTCTGGATACAATCAAATCAGAATGGCTCCTGAGGACATGGAAAACACAACGTTTATCACACCATGGAGAACATTCTGTTACAGAGTGGTGCCCTTCAGGTTGAAGAACGCCGGTGCAACATACCAGAGGGTTATGACAACCATATTCCATGATCTGATGCACAAGGAAATTGAGGTATATGTTGATTATATGATCGCCAAATCTCAAACTGAAGAATGGAATATAAAAGATTTATTGAAATTGTTTCAGCATTAGAGGAAGTATCGTCTCCGCTTGAATCCAAATAAATGCACCTTTGGTGTCTGATTAGGAAAATTGTTAGGTTTCATTATCAGCCAAAAGGGAATTGAAGTTGATCCTGATAAAGTCAAAGCAATTCAAGAAATGCCAGCACCAAGAACTGAAAAGCAAGTTAGAGGCTTCCTTGGGCGGTTGAATTACATTTCCAGACTTATCTCTCGTATGACTGCAACGTGTGAGCCGATATTTAAGTTGTTAAAGAAAGATCAAGGTTGTGTGTGGACGGATGATTGCCAAAGGGCATTTAAAAGTGTAATTCGGTGGCAGAACCGACAGTTATACTAGTTTTGCATTTGTGTTTGCAAATGTTGCAGTAAGCAAGAGCCGCCATCGACTTTTCCTTTATCCAACAAAGGAAATGGTGAAAAGAATAGAAAAAGACATTTTGAGAGTTTTCTGAGTAAGGGGGGTAGATTATGGAAAGGGAAGGTGTTAGCACCCTTTCCGTTCGTAGTTATCTACGGGCTCTTAGATGCTTACCTCTTTTGAAAAATACCTTGTGCTATTTGTGTGTTTTGAAAAGTATTTTGAAATGCCTTAGGGTGGAAATTTACTTTATGATAACTCTTGTATCAGTCCTCAAGAGTGGTGATAAAGCATTGAAAAATGTTTTATGTAAGTGTGAAAGTTTGTTTTTGAGCAAGCATATAACAACTATCTATTTTTACTCGAAAGGACTTGTTGTTTTCCTCTTTTGCTTTAGACAGTGCTATCCTACTATTAGTGAGTAGGTATCCCTATTGTTGGATGTTTGAGGGACATTCGAAGGGACGTTTTATAGTCCCAAAGGCAACTGGGCAAGAAACCCTAGTAACTACCCTAGGGTTTTAAAGTAATTTTTATCGAGGCAACATCGAGGGACTTATGATCTTTTAAACCGGAGGGTAGAAACTAAAATCTCTCACGTTTCGAGAGTTATGACTGTTTTCTGAAAGGCAACCAAAGTGGGAGTATCCTAAAGGTGCGCATCTGAAAGTGTGTTGTATTCAATTATTTATATTTTCATTTAGGTTTGCTAATTTTTTGTTTTTAATTTCTTACCATGCAATCCTATTACCATACATCTAAACAGTTAATATAAATACATGAGATATAAAGTGCGGAAATTAAATCCTACGCTATTACATGGCTTCAGGGAGGATAATTTATTTACATATCCAAAATTCGAGGGAGAGATAAAGAAAGTAGTAAAAGAGTCCTAGTTAATTCTATTACATCCCATAAGCAGTTATATTAATGATAAAAATAACAATGCTAAAATAATAAACGCACGCAAATTTAGAAAAGTCGTTTAAAAAATCCTAAGAAAAATGAAATCTTTTTGTTTTTTATTTATTTAAATAAATTAAGTCTAATTATTAGATTAAAATAAAACTAAAAGAAAATTATTAATTAGAAAAATTAATTCTAATACAACCTAATATTTTTGGTATTTGTTTGAGAAATAGAACTAAAATTGATTAGAATCTTAAGTCTATTAATTTTACATTAAACAAAAGGTTAAAGTAATTAATTTATTTATTTACAAAATTCTCTTAATTAATAAAAATACTAACCTAATGTTTTTTTGTGATTCTATTTATTTTATACTAATTAAAAAAATTTAAACAAATCAAGAAAAGCAATAAGAGATAAAACAAAAAGAAAAAATAAATGAGCCTGGACAACAAATAGAAATAAGGGGGGATGTAAGTTTAAAAATGAAGGCCCATGTCAAGAAAGAGGCCTAAGTTGCCTTCTGACCCAATGAGGGAAGCTTCTTTTCGATCCCATTAGGGGGCTGCCTTTCGATCTGGATCTGCAAGATAATGGTTAGAAAAAAAACAAAGCGAAATTCTAAACCTGGGTCGAATATGGTCTTGGATTTGACAGATTGTGGCTGTATTATCCTAATCTGAACCCCTTGAGTCTTAATCGAAAGTTATTTTGTCTTGAAATTTCATGACTCATGAGATTCGAAGGAAGATATAGATCGTGCCCATTCAAGGGAACGATCTTATCCCTACACTTAATCTTGTATATAACACGTTGAAACAATCATAAACATCAGCAATAACAGGGATATATGATTAGTATGGATTTAATTACATATGGAATGAAATAAAGATCGAAGGTTTGTTACCAGTGGGGTGCTTTGATTCTGACCACCTTGTTGGAAATTTGGAGATTTCGTGGAGCTCTTGTGGGGCAACGTGCGTGTGTGGAAAAAATGCCTTTGTTTGGTAATACGTCTACAGCTTCGATTGGTATTCTACGTGATGCAGTTTGTCTCCTCCTACTGGAAGCGTCTCTGCAAGAATATTTATGTGGAAAGTGTTTCGTTTCCCATTTTTTCCCTCCTTGTACTTGTGTTGTGCCGTGTATTTATAGAGTTAAGAGAAGAGTAAGTATGGCAAGAGACAAAGGCTTTCAAGGCCATGAGACAAAAATCCAACATATTGAAAGCTTTCCATATTTGGATAATCTTTTCCATTTTGAAATCTTGAGTGAACCTCGACATGTTTCTCCCCCCTGGATATTTCGAATGCCTCAAATGTATGTCCTTCGAAGGCACCATTTGTGTGTCCTTTGAATGGACCAAATTTTTTTCCTTCAAAGGCACCATTTGTGTATTCTTTGAATGGACCAAATGTATGTCCTTTGAAGGCACCATTTGTGTAACCTTCGAATGGACCAAATGTATGTCCTTCGAGGGCACCATTTGTATGTCCTTCAAATAGGCCTTTGAATGCTTCTTCGAATGGACCATATGAGTGCTTCTTTGGAAGGGACCATCTTGTGTGTCGAAGTATGGAAAACTGTATGTTGAAGGTTTTTAGAGGTGGGGTCAGAGTAGGTCTGAAAATACACATTGCCTTGTCGAATCTTGCATGTAGATAGCCATTGATTTGTGAGTCGAAGGTCATTTAAAAGGGGCCTTTCGCCTTGTGGATCAAAGGCAAGTTGAGGGGCCTTCTCCTTGTACGCTGAAGGCACGCACAGAGGAAGTCATTTCCTTGTGGGTCAAAGCACACATGAAAGAAGCTTTTTGCCTAGTGGATCGAAGGCAAGTCTGATGAAGCCTTTTCCTTGTGAATCCAAGGCAAGCATGGGGAAGCTTTCGCCTAGTGGATCAAAGGCAAGCATGAATAGGCCTTTTCCTTCTGGATCAAAGGCAAATCTGAAGAGGCCTTTACCTTATGAATCCAAGGTAAGCATGAGGAAGCTTTCTCCTAGTAGATCAAAGGCAAGCATGAAGAGGCCTTTTCTTTATGGATTGAAGGCAAGTATGAAGAAGCCTTTTACCTTGTGAATCCAAGGCAAGCATGAGGAAGATTTTGCCTAGTGGATCAAAGGCAAGCATGAAGAGGCATTTGCCTTGATAAAGTTTGCATGCAGGAGACCACTATTTTGAGAATCAAAGTAAACATGCAGGAGGCCACTACTGGTGAATCAAAGAAAACTTGTAGGGGGTTCTTGCCTTGTGAATCGAAGGCAAGCCTGAAGCAACCAATGCACAGTCGAAGCCTTGTGAATTTAACTTGATCGAAGGGGGCCCAACGCCCAATCAAAGCTTGTGAATCAGGCTTGCATCGAAGGAGGCTAAATGCCCAATCAAAGACTGGTGAGCCAAGCTTGCATCGAAGGATTTTAGATGCCCAATCGAAGTACCTTATTAAGGTGTCAATCGAAAGACACTTGACCATCTTCAAAATTTTTATTTTCTTTAAGCAAGTGTTTGTAACCACCCAAGCAAGGGAAGACCTTGGAAAACATGAGAGGGAAAATTTTGGGGTACAACAGCTGCCCCTGTTCAATCTTCTTAAACATGAAGATTTAGACTGGCTTGTTTTCCTTTCGTGATCTTAAGGTGGAATATGATTGAACACTAGAGTGCCTAGAAATTTGCAATCGCATGATGTGATGATTGACTGTGTAGGGAATGGGCTTGAAAATGCCATTTGGAGAAGATGATTGAGATTTGTTGGAGATGGGCTTAAAGATGCCATCCAAAGTAGATTCTAACTTCATAAGAGGTCTCTTTGTGAGCGATTCTTGTTCCTGTTGTCTGAGGAGGAGTCCGCTGGGGAATGTTGATTTCTGTTGTTCTCCCGCTTGAGGAAAACCCTGCAGGGAATAGAGTCTAGGAGCTTTAGTTGTCCATGGCTCTATTGAGGAGTTATCTCTGGACTGGAGAGATAAAAGTTTGTTGTTTTCTGGTTGAACACCAGGCTTCACAGTAACTTGCTAGGGAGGATTAAATTAATTGTTATCTGGAAATGTATTAAAAGGATCCTGTGTAGAGCTGCTTCAGAATGAGTCCGTGTTAGACTGCATTTGGAAATTGAGAAGGAATATGTGTAAGATTTCTTCAGGATGAGTCTGTGTTAGACTGCATCTGGCGATTAGGAGAAGAAACCCGTGTAAGATTTATTCAGGATGAGTCCGTGTTAGACTGCATCTGGAGATCATGAGAAGAAACCCATGTAAGATTTCTTAAGGATGATTATGTAGATAGTCTCCCCATCTGGTTTCGAGAACTGATCTACAATCAGTTGTTCATAGATAGTTGTCATGTCTTGTTTCAGGTATTAATACGAAACTTGCTTTTGTTGGTCGTTGAGATAGTTGTCCTGACTGGTTTCAGGTATTAATCTTTGACCTTAGAAAGAAATATAGCTTTCCTATCTGGTTTCGGGTATTAATCTTAAATCTTATAATGTAGATAGTTTTCCTGTCTGGTTCCAGGTATTAATCTACAATCAGTCGTCCACAACCTAGCTTGTTACAGGTATTAATCTGTAACTTGTTTTTGTCGATCGTTGAGATAGTTGTCCTGGCTGGTTTCAGGTATTAATCTATGATACGAGAGAAAGGAAGATAGTTTTACCATATGGTTTTTGGTGTTAATCTTCAATCTTCTCATGTAGATAGTATCCCCATCTGGTTTCGGGAATTGATCTACAATCAGTTGTTCACATATAGTTGTCCTATCTTGTTTCAGGTATTAATCCAGAACTTGCTTTTGTTGGCCGTTGAGATAGTTGTCCCGATTGGTTTCAGGTATTAGTCTCTGACCATAGAAAGAAAGAGATTTTCCCGTCTGGTTTCAGGTATTAATCTTCAATCTGCACATATAGATAGTTTTCTTGTCTGGTTCCAAGTATTACTCTACAATCGGTCGTGCACAGATAGTTGTCCTGGCTTGTTACAGGTATTAATCTGGAACTTGTTTTTGTTGGTCATTGAGATAGTTGTCCTGGATGGTTTCAAGTGTTAATATTTGACCTTAGAAAGAAAGATAGTTTTCTCGTCTGGTTTCAGATATTAATATTCAATCTGCTCATGTAGATAGTTTTCCTGTCTGGTTTCAGGTATTAACTTAAAATCAATCATCCACAGATAGTTGTCCTGTCTTGTTTCAGGTATTACTCTGGAACTTTTGAAAATTGTTGACGATAATCATCTGTCGATATTTCCTGAAAATGTAAAGAATTAGTTGCATGCAATATCATGATGCATGAAGTGTAAATGATGCTCTCAAAATAAATGAGATTGTGATATATGCATTTGTGCTGCATATGCTATGACGCTTGTAAAATGGTGTATGAATGCAATGTATGAACGTGTCAATCGTTCTATTGTTGTATTGTTTAACTAGGGAAAATAAATCCCTAATTATTGTTGGGGATGAAGAATGTAAGTCTTCAAATTTTGTTGAAGTTGAATTGTTGGGAGATAAACTTCCGTTGTTAGAGAAATAAACTCTATTGGGGAAGGGAAACTCTGTAAACCGCTTGGGGATTTTTCTGAGATCCTGCTAAGGAATCCTGAAAAGCTTCTGACCCAGGTTAGGTAATCCTTTAAGATGTCGAGGCAGAAATTAGAAACTTTTTCTCCGCGAGGGATATAAGAACACATGACATCATTAGGCTGTATTTTGAGAATATGGAGGTGAGTTTATAGTAGAATGCCCATGCTTCTGTACCTGTTGGAGAAAGTATCCGCGGGGATTTTGTTTATGGCCTTTAGACATTATCCCTTTCTTAAAGCGAATAGTAACTACCTTTCTATTTTTTATGCGTGTATTTGTAAACAGTAATCACATTCAAATGCATATGTTCAAAAATAATCACTGGACGTTTTTGCAAACAAAACAGAAAAATAAAAACAAATAGTTTTGCACTTTCGAAGAGATAGTTTTTTTAATTAATTTGAGTAAGCGTTTTTTGTACAAGGAGGCGAGCATCCTAGTAAGAGAATGTCGTTGTAAGAATGAAAGCTATACAAAGAAAAACAGCTATGTAAAATGATCCCAATGGGTTCCCATTCTGTTATTGCCTTTATGTCTTTAAGCGTCTCATTTCATTCTCCGCTTGTCCAAAGTTGACTGGATTGATTAGTACCACTTAAGCTTGATAATTGATACTGAAGATTGGCTATAATATGATCCAACGGGACATATTTATATGCTTTAAATCCCTAAATTTTTCCTGGACCGCCCTTTCGGGTTTTCAGTCCTCCGGGATACACTTTTTTGCCCAAGCCGCCTTTTTAAGTTTTCAACTTGTCGGGTGTACAGATTTTTTCATGTGTATATCCCTAAATTTTGCCCGAACCCATTTGGTTCGTCGGGATGCCCTTATTTTTTCCTAGGCCAGTCAACCTAGTGGGTCTTTGTTCATGCGTAGTATCTTTTAACTATGTCTGCGTTTACAGGGTGCGGAAGATCATAGTGGTTAAGATCGTGGCTCCATAAGAAAATATGTTCTTGATCACAAATGGTCCTTTATTTGTAGGAGTCCATTTTCCCCTGGGATCACCTTGAGGCAGTATGATGCGCTTGATTACTAGGTCACCAGCCTAATATAGCTGACGTTTGACCTTCTTGTTAAAAGCTTTAATCATACATTTTTGGTACATCTGACCATGACACACAGCTGTAGGCCTTTTATCGTCAATCAGGTTTAATTGGTCAAGTCGAGTCTGAACCCATTCGTGTTCATTGAAACCTGCATCCTTCATGATTCTCAAGGAAGGGATCTGGACTTTGATAGGTAGGACAACTTCTACACCGTATACTAAAGAGAAAGAAGTTTCCCCTGTTGATGTGCACATTGTAGTACGGTAACCATGAAGAGCAAATGGTAACATCGCATGGCAGTCTTTATATGTCACTCTCATCTTATGGATGATCTTCTTGATGTTTTTATTAGAAACTTCTACAGCGCCATTCATCTTCGGACGGTAAGGATAAGAATTATGATGTTGGATCTTGAATTGCGTGTAGGGCTCGGTGATCATAGTATTGTTGAGATTGGTACCATTATCTGTAATGATTTTCTCTAGAATACCATACCGACAGATAAGGTTATGTCTAATGAATCAGGCCACAACTTTCTTGGAAACAAAATCAAATGAAGCTACCTCGACCGACTTCGTGAAGTAATCAATGGAAACCAGGATGAAGAGGTGCCCATTAGAGGTTATAGGTCTAATCTCCCCAATCATATCGATGCCTCACATTGCGAATGGCCGGGGAGTATTCAAGACGTTTAGAGGAACCAGAGGCACATGTACTTTATCAGCATAGATTTGGCACTTGTGGCATGTTCGTGAATGCTGATAACAGTCTGTTTCCATAGTGGACCAATAGTATCCTACCCGCATGAACTTTTTAGCCATTGTGTGCCCACTAGAATGAGTTCCAAATGTACCTTCGTGCAAATCTGCCATAATATTTTATGCTTCACTCTTGTCCACACACTGAAGCAAAGTAGAACCGTGGTTGTGCTTATAGAGGATCCCGTTACTGAGGAAAAACTTGGCAGAGAACCTTCTTAGGAACTTCTTATCATTGACTGAAGCTCCTTCAGGATACTCTTGGGCTTCGAGATATATTTTGACTTCATGGAACCAAGGTATGTCCACTACTTCTTCAGTATCAACCTCATAACAGTATGCTAGTTCAACCATTCTCTCAATAGTGATATGAAGAGCTTCATTATCCCACCTGACCTTGAACATGGATGACATAGTAGCTAGTGTGTCTGCTAGTTGATTTTCCTCTCATGGGCAATGCTCAAACGTAACTTCTTCAAAGTGTGGAATTAGTGTCAACACATGCTCTCTGTAAGGGACGAGATTAGGATGCTTCGTGTCCCATTCTCCTTTGTTTTGGATGATTACTAGGGCCGAGTCTCCAAATACACTCAAGAATTTAATCCTTAAGTCGATAGCATCCTTGAGGCCCATAATGCATGCTTCATATTAAACCATATTGTTGGTACTATTGAAACATAGCCTGACAGTGAAAGGAGTATGACAGCCTTCGGGAGATATGATCACGACACCGATGCCATTGGCAAGAGCGTTGGAAGCTCCATCAAAAACCATAGTCCATCGGGATCCTTTTTCAAGTCCTTCATTCGGTCCAGGTTCTTCATAATCAGTTACTAACATGATGTTTTCATCTGTGAACTCAAAATTTATGGATTGGTAGTTGTCCACGGCCTGATGAGCCAAATGATAAGATAATAAACTTCCCTTAATTGCTTTCTGGGTTGTATACTGAATGTCGTATTCGGTCATGATCATTTTCCATCTTACTATTCTTCCGGACAGAGCGAGCTTCTCAAAGATTTATTTGATAGGATCCATTTTAGATATCAATAAGGTAGTGTGGGTCAACATATACTATATTAGTCGGCGAGCAGCCCATGCCAAAGGGAAACAAGTTTTCTCGAGCATTGAGTATCTTGTTTCAGTCAGTAAACTTTTTGCTAAGGTAGTATATTGCATGCTCTTTTCGACCAGAATCGTCATGTTGCCCCAGCACACACCCCATTGAGTTTTCTAATATTGTTAAGTACATGATCAGAGGTCTTCCTTCAACCGGTGGTGTTGTACCCCAAAATTTTCCCCCTCACTTATCAAGAATTTTCTCACAAGATCTCTTTTGGCTCAAGACTACACTAAGGTTGATCAGCTCAAAACACCTCCTTAAGCACTGATGACCAAAATTAGGGTTTAAGATTGCACAAGGATATTTGAACTTCCAATGCTCCATATGACTTTCATGGTTCATTATGAACCCTCAAGATTACTCATATCAAGTTTCAAGCTTTGGCTCACACTTTTGCTCAGTCAATCGAGCAGTTGACCTACAAATCAGTTGCATTGGGGAAAAAGTCAATTGTGGTCAATTTACAATCAAACTTCACAATTTTTGATCCAGATCAATATTTTAAACTCATATGTATCATTTGATCAAGTTTGGACCATAATTCCTCAAGAAATTTGATCAAATCTTCAAAAGGGCAAAATGGTCAAAAATAGGGTTTTGATTGGGAAAAAGCAATTTCTGATTTTTGACCTAGCAAATGATCAATTGGTTTAAGGCATGATCTCAAGAGTCCAATTGCATCATTTATACCTATTGACATGGCTTAAAACATTTCTCAAGTCCAATGGATTGACAGATGAATTTTCAGTCAACTGATCAAAAGTCAATTGTATACTAAAAAGTCAAACTTTGACTTTTTGGTCAAAATAAAATGTCAAAGATCACAATTCATCAAAGCATGTCAAAATATGAAACTTATTCATCAAGAAATCAAAAATTCAAGATTTCATTTTGAAAAGTTAAAATTTCTAAACTTAGAAATTTTTCTAAGTGTTGGAAATTTCTTATTTTTTCACAACTTTGAGCAAAACTTTCACCATGATGCAAGATGATTCAAAAGAAACTTCCAACATGAAAGTGGTAGATCTCCATGAAATCTACAAT
The DNA here is from genome assembly GCA_948472305.1 of Vicia faba. Classification (NCBI taxonomy): domain Eukaryota; kingdom Viridiplantae; phylum Streptophyta; class Magnoliopsida; order Fabales; family Fabaceae; genus Vicia; species Vicia faba. The sequence continues at coordinate 1,119,174,865 of OX451740.1, forward strand.
ATTGCTTTACACAACTTCTTCCAAAAGTTTTTGGATCTCAAGTTATAGTTTTAAGAATACATGGTCATGAAACAAAGCACTTAGTGAAATTTTGCCCTAATTTGGTCAGGATTTTGACCCAACTTCATGGCACTTTTTCATATAGTTCCAAGGGAAATTTTCAAAAGTAATTCAAAGAGGGGTTGTATAGAACATTACAAGCTTTCGAAAATGTCCAGGAACTCGTTGATATCATATTTGAGTAGGGAGAGTCGAAGATATGAAGTTAGGGTTTTATCACTTGAATTACAAGTTATTTTATGATGAACAAGATTCAAAATTCAAACTTATGATGCATAACCTCTACTTTGCAGGCCTCAAACTTGTTAGGAACTCCATAATTAATTGCTTGCACAGCTGTTATAGGTCTCAATTCAAGCATTCAATGCAAGTCCATGCTTTATATCCATTTTAGGAAGAAAGTGCACAATACCATTTTGATAAAGTAGCTTTTTGCATAAAACTTGTTCTTGAGCCTTGCACTTGTTCTCTTCTGATCATACATGTCTTCTAACTCAAGAGAAACTTGTTTAGACACTTACAATCACCCAGCCCATGCTTGTACTTCCTCTTGAAACTTGTTTCCTCACTTTTCTTGAAAATCAAGTAACCTAACAATTAGCTTGTAACTTGTATTTATGACTCTCAAAAGCACTCAAACACTTTTTCTTATACATACACAAGTCATTTGCCACAAATCCCACGCATGCTTAAGCCCTGAAAACACCAAGAACACACAATCACCAAAAATACTTCAAAACTTGCCATTTCTGAGTTTTGAACCCAATCTACAAATTTGCTCGTGCATTTCTTCGCCTTTTACTTTCAAAAGCTTCTAAACAACATACACAAACAATTCCAACACCTGCAACACCACTGTAACACCTCCATCATCATCCACCATTTTCAAAAACAACACCTTGCACCTTGACTTCTCCAGAACTCCTCAAGCACTTTCAGCTCAAGTTAAGCATCCCATTAGATTCCTGGGAACTTGAGGAAGCTAATCCAATCATTGGAACTCACTAAAAGCTACTCAGACTCCAAACCTGATACCCTCTTGCAAGGTAAGTTTTTTGACTTTTGAACTCTTCATACAGGCATCATTAATGGTTTATTTGTGAATGAAAAATGTAGATATCATTGTCGTAAAGCTAACCATGTCCATAGTTTTTATTTATATTGCTTGAGCTTAAAGAATTTTAGGATTGAAGTTTCTAAAATTTTTAGGGTTCAGATTTGGGCCATTAAAATTCATGCCCGTCTTTGATCTATAATTTTATTGCTTTGCATTTATGAAATTGTGAGGAAATTTGCTACAAGTTTCCTGTTTACAGTTTTCATTTTTGTTGAGATTTGAATAAGATACATAGGTTCTGGTTGGGCGTGAGGTTGAAGATGAAGTTGGCCTCAAGAACGTGCTTACCATATATATTTATGGTTTGATTTATATAAACGGATGTATAGCCACCCCAGTGGTAGAAGCGCGCGCCTGTGACTATAGGGACCTGGGTTTGAGCCCCAGTGGTACCCTTTTGGATTATTTTCATATTTTTCATATTCTGACTCTCTTATTGGAAGCGTTGGGCCTCCCTTGGGCCTTATGTTTTTTTCTTACTTCAGACCCCCTTGCTGGCTATTTGCACCTTGGCCCATTTTTATTTTTCTTTTTCTTATTTTTATTTATTTGTTTTCTTAAATATTTTATCTAATACTAAAAAATCAGATAAAATATAAAACCATTAGGTTTATATTTTGATAAAGTTTTATTTATTTTTTACACAAAAAAAATATTTTATTTAATCATACTTTATTTATTTTACTAATTGTATTGTAAATTTAATTTAAAAACTAGGGTTTTTGGTTATTTTCTTTTACACCATTTAAATATATTATTTTAAAATATAAAAAGACCAAAAATATTTTATAATACTATAAATTATTTTTAAGACAAAAATACCAAAAATATTCTTCTTCTAAACTTAATTTCTTTTAATCAATTAATAGATTAGAGTTTTATTTAATTTCTTTCCCTAGTAAATTTAGGTTTACTTTTTATTATTTTAATTAATAATTTTCTTTTAGTTAATTAGTTTAAAACCAAAACCCCTTTTCTCTAAAAAAACCAAATAAACATCCATTTTCTTTACATTTATATTTTTGTATATTTATTCATTTTTGTAAATTATTTATTCAATTCTTGTACAAATTCAATATGGTTGTAATAGATAATTAGGCTTTATTATTCTTGCAATCCCCATTTGTAATTTGAACACCCCCTCCCACAAGTATTGTAATAGCGTAGTAATTTTAAATTCTGCAATTTATCGCTTTATATATAAATGCTTGTAATTAGGGTTTGTATGGAAAGACTAAAACCAATCAATTAGAAAACCCTAATCAAAGACAAAATCAAGCATGAAAAACAATACACTTGCACACAAGCACCCCTAGGGTAAATCCTCTTGGTTTCCTTACAAAATGGCCATATTACGCATGTGAGGTATCTTAGCAAAAACAAGCAAAATATAAGATCATAGTCCCTCGATGACGCTATCTATGTTACCTTTCAAATGATCTTTGTCCCTAAAAGAGAATGCTAAGATACCTTGCAACATTACTAACCATGGTTATACGATGACCCACGCCCGTCCCGTTTACATCCAAAGTTAGGGTTACTTACCAAATCAATGGTAAGATAACAATGTCAAAGGAAAAAGAAAAATGAACATGAAAGACTTTTGAGTCGGTAGAATGCTCCTAATTACTTTCTCCATTCCAAAACAAAATATCCTTGCTATTTTAAAAACAAACACCTACACTTTCAAAACATCTTACAAACTTGAAAACATTTTCAAAAGATCAACATCTTTGTATACATTCTTACGAACGAGAATCATTATAAAGTTTTCCTAAACAATGGCCTCTTTACAAAAAAAATACTTTCAAAAACCACACAAAGCACAATTTCAAACAAAAGCAAGTGATCTAGCAAGTAACTAAGAGCCCATGGAAAACCATGGATGAAAAGGGTTCTAATACCTTCCCTTTTCATAATCTACCCCCGAACTCAAGAAATAATCTCAAAGGTTTTTCCTGTGCTTTTTCACCTTTCCTCTTGGATAAAAGAAAAGTCGGTGACGACTCTTTCTAACCGTAACATTTTCAATCAAACGCAAAACACCCAAGTCAGTACTCCCACCGTATTATAGAACTGTCGACTCTGCTAGGGAATATTCTAAAAGTGGGGTTACCTTAGGGTTAGATCACATTTACTTGCTTTCATTGTTTGACTTGTATGCTTTACATTATGGTTCTTTGTTTGGGTTTGAATCCTCTACCCAGATTTGGGATACCTTATAGGTAAGTAGCAATACATTATGGAAACTGTGTGGGGTATACCGACATGGTCTAAGCAATATCTACATTAGTGCGACATATTTGTGGGTACCGTAGCCCTTCAGTTAATCAAGGAGAATACGAGGCCGCTGAGTGATGTCATAAAGCACTAATGAACTTTTAGAAACTTTACTTGACCAACTTGGCCATTAAGACATAGTGAGATGACCGACTTTGGTGCAGTTCGAAGTTGGTAGATACTCGATACTACACTCATTGAGATTTGATTTTTTGGGATATTTCGGTCGCTATTAAATAGGCTTGTGTTGAAACAATGACCAAGGAAACAAACCAATGATATTGAGCTCCTTAGAACACGGTTACTATTGCTAGGACAGGTTTGAGCCAACTAAACTTCAAGAGGGTACTTAACTATGAGACTCCATGCAAGCCTAAACCTAAGGATTTGTTTTCTTTGTTTGTATATACATACTTGTACATAACATCATGAACATCATAACATCATACTCATTCACTAACCATTTCAAGGATCTTGGGATTTATCTTTGTTCTATTTTGTAGGACATGGATTCTATTCGCAGGAAAACTATTTAAGTCAATCTTGTAATGATCCCTCTTCAACTTAAAGAGATAGCATCAAGGATTCCTGAAAATTCTCCTTTCACTGAAAGACATGGTCTCCTACTAAACTTGGTCATCTCCAACACTGATGAAGACATGATGAAGGTGCTCTTTCAGTTCTTTGATCCTTTACACCATTGCTTCAAATTTCTCGATTATTAACTTTTGCCAACTTTGGAAGAATTCTCCCAACTCTTGAGGATTCCCATTCTCAATCAACTACCTTTCAATGGTACGGAAAGAGATCCAAATCCAGAAGAGATTGCTCAAGCTCTACACTTGCAACCATCTGATATCACAACTAATTTGGAAACAAGGAGTGGTGTCAAGGGTTTCCTAGCCAAGTTCTTGTTTGAGAAAGCCCAAAGTTGTTGGAACTCTTTGGACCTGCAAGCTTTTGAGGAAATTGTGGCTCTCCTCATCTATGGGATGGTTTTGTTTCCAAATCCTGACCAACTCATAGATGTGAACACCGTCAAAATCTTCATATCCCGTAACCTGGTTCCTACTTTTCTAGGGGACATCCTACATTCTTTTCACACTCGCACTTTGAGTAAAAGAGGTATCCTTATGTGTTGTACTCCTCTCTGGGCAAGATGGTTTATTTCGCATCTTTCCCAATCTATATTGAAGAACGAGCAAGGTTCAAGGTGGTCAGAAAGGCTGATGACACTCAAAAATTCAGACATTCATTGGTGTTCCCGATCCTTAGATAATGTTACTATTGTCGACCGCTATGGAGAATTCTCTAATGTCCCTTTACTTGGAATTAGAGGAGGTATCACCTACAACCCCTGCCTAGCCTTAAGACAGTTTGGTTACGCCCAAAAGGATGGCCCTCATGAGATGCTCATCCAAGGTTTGGTATTTGACTACGAGAACGATGATCAAGGTCATCTCCAGAGATTTATTTGAGCTTGGAGGATGTTAAACAAAGTAGATACCAAGACATTGGGCGTAAGAATTCCATACCTCTTGAGCCTTACCTCAAATGGGTACGAACTCGTGCTCAAAGTCTTATGATGCCTTATCCTTCCATTCTCCCGGTAATCATTGAGCCTGTTATGGAAGGAGATGTTCCATACACTATCCTGCATCCTGACATGACTACCTCTCTTGAAGAATTACAAAGAGATTGGATACAACTCAAGGGGGGGGGGGGGAGAAACACTTTCGAAGCCCAATTCTACGCTAGCAAGGAGAAGGTTTTGGAACTCACTAAGCAGCTTCATGAGGAGCAGACTCTGAATGCCTACATCGCACCAAAGAGGATGCATACAACCTTTTTATCTTAGAGTTTTTGTATTGTTTTACCCAAAGAGGCATTGATGTACTCAAACTTTAATTTATTAATATAACGTGTGTTTCCTTTTTGCTAAAACAAATTTGAATCTTTAAAATCTTTGAAATCATTGCATATGTATTTACCATTCATCATAACATAAGCAGGTTTCTTACGACAAGTCTCCTCATCTTTCTACCATTTATTTCAGTAAGATGGATCTCGAACAGACGGTGAAGGACCTCCAAGCACAAAATGCTCAGTTTCAACAGATGTTCTTAACTCTAGCCAAAGGACAAGAAGAGTTGAAGACCTTGTTGGTTGAAGAGAAAAAGAAGAAAGCAAAGAAAATAACCGGAGTTCTAAATATGGGAGGAAGATTCCAAGGACAAGCAAGAAGGACCCTAGACTTTGCAACGTCATCCGGTGAGAAAGACAATTAAGATGGGAAAGGAAAGGAAGCAGTTGTCCAGCCAGATTTAGAAGAGGAAGAGGAAGAAGAAGATTATTATAAAGAACAATATCCTCCAACCGACGACAAGTATAAGCATCTGGAAGAACAGTTAAGTGCAATGGAAATTCAAAAAGTGCATGGTTTGGATTTTGAGGAGTTGGGGTTAGTATCTGGGATTGTCATTCCTCCAAAATTCAAGGCACCAGTGTTCGACAAGTACGAAGGAGTTTCATGTCCCAAAATGCATCTCCGGTCCTATTTGAGGAAAATCCAGCCTCACACCGTTGACAAGGATTTATGGGTACACTTCTTTCAAGACAGCCTGTCTGGAACTCAACTTGATTGGTTTTATCAATTAGAAAGAGCCAATGTTAATAATTGGGAAGATCTGGCCGCTGCCTTTTACAAATAATACCAATACAACGCTGATCTTTCTCCCATTCGTACTCAACTTTAGAGTATGGCCATAGTTTCAAGTGAAGGCTTCAAAGACTACATGCAAAAATGGAGGGACTTAGTAGGAAGAGTCCAGCCTCCCCTATCTGAAAGAGAGTTAGTAGATATGTTTTTGGGCACCTTGTCCGATCCTTTCTTCAATCACTTAATTGGGAGTTCTTCGACAGGTTTACCGAATTGATATTGACCGGAGAAAGAGTGGAAGCCAGGATAAAGAATGGGATGATTCAAAGAGATGCGTCCTCTACTGCTGTAAGAAAACCATTCATTGGAAAAAAAGAAGTTGTTGTTGTATATCCTCAGAGAAATCAAGATAGGGCTGAACACCGTCCAATGGTGGGGGTTGTCATGATTCCTAAACCCGCGCCTGCTCAGCAAAGAAGTAGCCAACCAAGAACAGAAAGGCCAATCAGACAATTCACCCAAATTAATATGACACTATCTCAAGTATTTTCACATTTGTTAAGATCCAATCTAGTGACTTTGAAAGAAGCTCCAAAGAATCCTAACACAACCTCTCCTCATTATCATCCTAATTCCCGATGTGCATACCATTCTGAGAGTCCCGGCCATGACACTAACAACTGTTGGGCTCTGAAAAACAAAGTACAAGACCTTCTTAAAGCCAAAGAGATTTAATTCGACGCGCCAGAAATTCCCAATATTATCACTTCCACTATTCCCAAGCACGGTTGTGATATCAACGCCGTTCACGAAGATATGTTTGTTACTTTGGTTGATGAACTTGTGACCCTACTCTTGACTATCAAAAGGAACTTGTTGAATGTCGGTGTATTCCCAGGCTGTGATGAAAGCTGTCATTTTTGTTTATCCTCACCAACCAGTTGTCATTTGTTAAAAGCAGGTGTTCAATGTCTAATAGATAACAAGGAGATTTTGTTCGAGAAGACTTATGTTCCAACTGTTTCTTATAACGATATTTCTATAGTGACCATTTCCGATAATTCTTCTAGGGTCTCCAACAAAAGACCCGTTAGAATTACATCAGTTCCTAAAGTAGCTCCATTGATAATTACAATGCCTGGACCAATCTCGTATTCATCAGACAAAACCGTCCCATGGAATTATGGAGGCGATGTCTACTATCACGGTATCAAGCAAGATTGGCCAGCTGCTAAAGATTCAAGTTCTGAGAAAGTTGACTCTGATATCAGTAACATCGCAGGGACTAGCAAGATAACCCGCAATGGAAGGGTATTCTCTCCAGAAATTGCTCCTCCCAAAGTTATTTCCGGACCTGTAATCATTCATGTTGTTGTTGCTCCTCCAAAGGCTATTCCTAGTCCTGCAATCATCTCTGATAGTATTCCTGTAGAAAAAACTGATGCAGTCCCTGTTATCACCCCTACTGACATTCCTACTGCCGAGTCGACCGAGACTCGAGGCATAGGTATTATGGTTGAGCATGTCCGGACGAAGGCATAATCAATAGCTATCCCTGAGACCTCCCGAAAAGAGATGGAGGAAATTCTAAAGATTATAAAAAGAAGCGACTACAATGTAGTTAAACAACTGGGGAAAACTATATCAAAAATTTCCATGCTGTCCTTATTATTATGTTTCGAGGCTCATGCAAAGGCCTTGGTAAAATTCCTTAAAACTGCCCATGTACCCCAAGAAACATTTTATGATCAGTTCCAAGACTGCGTAGCCAACTTGACTGCAAATAATGGTTTAGGTTTTTCGGATGCTGATCTAACGCCAAGGGGGAGGAAGTATAACGAGGCATTACATGTCTCAGTCGAGTGCAGGGGCACGACCCTGGCTCATGTCTTGGTGGATACCGGCTCGTCTCTGAATGTGTTTCCTAAAAAAGCTCTTGATAGGCTTTACTGTGAAGGATTGACCTTGAATCCTAGCAACATAGTAGTGAGGGCCTTTGACGGCTCAAAAAGGATGGTGCATGGGGAAGTGGACATCCCCATAAAAGTTGGAACCCAAACATTTGATTCAACTTTTTATGTAATGGATATTCGCCCTTCATATTCCTTCTTATTAGGCCGACCATGGATTCACAATGCTGGTGTCGTTACCTCTACGTTGCATTAAATGCTGAAATATCCAATTCATGGGAAAATCATCACCGTTCATGGAGAAGAAGAGTATATGGTCAGTCATCTAAATTCCTTCAGATATGTGGAATTAGATGGTGAATTTATTGAAACTCCATTCCAGCACTTTGAAGAAGTCCCGCAAACTGTGGCAGTAACCAAGGTTATTTCTCAAGTCCCAAAGATTACAAGGCCTCCGCTCAAGATGTCTTCTTTGAAGGATGCCAAAGCAGTGATAGAAGAAGGTGGGTGAACTATTTGGGGCCAACTCCCAGATATCCCATACAAATCTAACAAATTTGGTTTGGGTTTCACTTCAGGAGCCCAAAAAGTTATACGTTGTGCTCGTGCCGGAGGACCACCCTTGAAGATCCGCAACCACTAAGTCAACGCCGTGGAGGATGATGAAGACAACTATAACCTGGAGGATGGATTTTCCCAACTATCAGTGGAGGGCTCAACAATTGGGAAGCTAGAGATTTTGTCCCGATCACTTTTATCCCACAGTAATTTGTCTTTAAATTTTGTCGGATCTGTAATATTAAACAATTCAGACTTTTTAAGCCGTGTGTCTTACCCGAGGCACAATGGTCAATTTGTAAGGGTTGTTATCTCATTTTCATATGTCATCAATGAATCATGGACGTTTTTGCATACAAACTTTGTGTTCTTTGCCTTCCTTTTTACATTTTCGTTTCTTTCAAAGATAGTTATACTCTTACACACACTCACATTCAAAATGCATATCTACATCCATTCAGAATCCCATGGGTAACAATTCTGCTATGGCCTTTTCTGACTTTGAAAATATAATCTACCAAGCCGAAGATGAAGGTGAGGAAGATTGTGAAGTACCAGGGGAACTCGCCAGGTTACTACCACAAGAAGAAAGGACCATTCAGCCCCAAGAAGAACCAGTGGACACAATTAACCTAGGTACCGAAGAAGACAAAAGATAAGTCAAGGTGGGTGCCAATATGGAACCCAATGTCAAAGAGCGTCTAATTCAATTTCTATATGATTATGTTGAGGTCTTTTCCTGGTCATACAAAGACATGCTAGGAATTTATGTCGATATCATAGTACATCGTCTACAAACAAAAGAAGACTGCCCACCGGTAAAACAAAAGGTCTGTCGCATGAGACCAGATATGTCGGAGAAGATCAAAGCGGAAGTCATGAAGCAATTCAACTTTGGATTCTTGTCCGTCACCTCTTATACGCAATGGGTTGCCAATGTTGTTTCCGTGACTAAAAAGGATGGCAAGGTACGAATGTGCGCGGACTATAGAGATTTGAATAGGACAAACCCTAAGGATGATTTCCCACTTCCCCACATTGATATTCTAGTTGATAATACGGCACAACATAAGGTGTTTTCCTTCATGGATGGTTTCTCATGCTACAACCAAATTAAAATGGCACCTGAAGACATGAATAAATCAACCTTTGTCACACAGTGGGGCACATTCTGCTACAAGGTTATGCCATTCAGGCGGAAGAACGATGGGGAAACCTATCAGCGTGCCATGGTAGCTCTATTTCACGACATGATACATCACGAATTAGAGGTCTATATGGACGACATGATAGCCAGATCTCAAACAGAAGAAGAGCATCTTAGTCATTTGTAGAAATTATTTGAGAGGCTAAAGAAATACAAGTTGAGGTTGAACCCAAATAAATGCACATTTGGGGTGAGGTCTGGTAAACTCCTAGGCTTTTTCGTCAGCGGTAAAGGTATTGAAGTAGATCCTGCCAAGGTGAAAGTGATACAAGAGATGCTTGCTCCTCGTACTGAGAAGGAAGTCAGAGGATTCTTGGGACGGTTAAACTACATTGCCAGATTCATTTCTCACCTGACAGCTACTTGTGAACCAATCTTCAAATTACTGAAGAAAGATCAAGTAGTCAAATGGAATGATGAGTTCCAAACTGCCTTCGACAAGATCAAAGAGTACCTGCAAGAGCCTCCTGTTTTGATGCCACCAGTCGAGGGAAGACCATTAATCATGTATCTAATTGTTTTGGAAAATTTAATGGGGTGTGTGCTGGGGCAGCATGACGAGTCTGGCCGAAAATGTCATGATATTTATTACCTGAGAAAAAATTTTACCGACTGTGAAACAAGATATTCACTACTCGAGAAAACTTGCTACGCTCTGGAATGGGCTGCTCGCCGGCTAAGATAGTATATGCTGACCCATACTACCTAATTGATATCTAAAATGGATCCAATAAAATACATCTTTGAGAAACCTACCCTTTTGGGGAGAACAACAAGATGGCAGATGATCTTGATAGAATATGACATATAGTATACTACCCAGAGAGCAATAAAGGGATGTGTACTAGCTGATCACCTTTCTCATCAAGTTGTGGATGACTACCAGTACATGAAGTTTGAATTCCCATATGAAGACATCATGATGGTAAATAACTGTGAAGAACTCAGACCATATGACGGACCTGAACAAGGATCCCGATGGACCCTAGTTTTTGATGGGGCGTTCAACGCACTAGGAAATGGTATAGGTGTTGTACTCATATCTCCTGAAGGATGTCATACTCCCTTTACGGAAAGACTTTGCTTCAATTGTACAAATAGCATGGCAGAATACGAAGCGTGCATTTTTGGTCTCAAAGCTACCATAGATTTGGGGATCAAATCCTTAAAAGTATTCGAAGATTCAGCTTTGGTCACCAGTCGGATCAAAGGGGAATGGGACAACAAACACCCTAACCTTATCCCCTACAAAGAACACGTGTTGACATTTATCCCACATTTTGAGAAAATTACCTTCGAGCATTTCCCGCGAGAAGAAAATCAGCTAGCAGACGCACTAGCCACAATGTCATCCATGTTTAAACTTAAATGGGATAACGGGGCTCCCCATATCACCATTGAACGAATGGATGAACCATATCACTGTCACAAGATTAATACTGAAGAAGTAGTGGACCGGCCTTGGTTTCACGAAGTTAAGAGGTATCTCGAGGCTCAAGAATATCCGGAAGGAGCTTCAGTCAATGATAAGAAGTTCTTAAGGAGATTCTCTGTTAATTTCTTCCTTAGTAATGGCATTCTCTACAAACACAACCATGACTCTGTGTTACTTCGGTGCGTAGACAAGGTTGAAGTGGAAAAGATCATGGTTGGTCTACATGAGGGCACTTTTGGCACCCATTCCAGTGGGCATACGATGGCAAAGAAGATCCTACGGGTAGGCTATTACTAGTCTACCATGGAAGCAGATTGTTATTAACACTCTCGAACCTGCTACAAGTGCCAGATTTACGCTGACAAGGTGCACGAACCTCCGGTTCCTCTGAATGTCTTGACGGCTCCTTGGCCATTTGGTATGTGGGGCATCGATATGATTGGGGAAATCAAACCAACAGCCTCTAAAGGACACCGCTTCATCTTAGTGGCCATTGACTATTTTACAAAGTGGGTTGAGGCGGCATCTTTCGCTTCCGGTACCAAGAATGTTGTACCCGGTTCATTAAACAGAATCTCATATGTCGGTATGGTATCCCAGAGAGGATCATCATAGACAATGGTACGAATCTAAACAATACTATGATCACCACCCTGTGCGAGCAATTCAAGATCCAGCATCACAATTCTTCCCCTTACCGGCCAAAGATGAATGGTGTTGTCGAAGATGCAAATAAGAACATTAAAAAGATCATACAGAAAGTGACAGTCACATATAAATACTGGCATAATATGCTACCATTCTCTCTCCACGGGTATCGTACCACAACGCACACATCAACCGGGGCAACACCCTACTCTCTGGTATACGGCATGGAGGTTGTCTTGCCTATTAAGGTCCAGATCCCCTCTCTGGGAATTATGAAGGATGCAGGTCTGAACGAAGATGATTGGATCCAGACTCTACTTGATCAACTGAACTTGATTGATGAGAAAAGGCTTACTGCTATCTGTCATGGTCAGATGTATCAAAAACGGATGATCAAGGCTTTCAACAAAAAGGTCAGATGCCAAGTGTATCAAGTCGGGGATCTGGTGATCAAACGTATCATACTATCGCAAGGTGATCCCAAGGGAAAATGGACTCCTACATACGAAGGACCATTTTTGATCAAAAGTATATTCTCTGGTGGAGCGATGATCTTAACCACTATGGATGGCGACGACATGCCGCACCCTGTGAACACGGACATAGTCAAAAGATACTACGCATAAGAGACCCGCTAGGTTGACACACCTAGGAAAAACAAGGGCATCCCGGCGAACCAAAAAGGTTCAGGAAAAATTAGGGATAAAACAAAAAAAAATTGTACACCCAGCAAGCTGAAAACCCGAAAGGGCGGCTTGGGAAAAAAAGGGTATCCCAGTTGACTAAAAACCCGAAAGGGCAGTCCAGTCAAAAGTTAGGTAATTAAAGCGTATGACTATGTCCCGTTGGATAACCTTACGGACAACCTGCAAACTCGATGGTTCTGATTAATTCAATCAGCTTTGGACAAGGCACCAAATAGATAAGATGCTCAGAGACACGAAGTCTATAGCAGAATGGGAACCCCATGGGATTACTTCACATAGCTATCTTTTCTTTGTATCAAATTTTCATTTTTTTACGACGGAATTCTCTTACTAGAATGTTTGTCTCATTGTACAAAAATACTTACTCAAAGTCAATACAAAGACGTCCAATGATTTATTTTTGCACATATGCATTTGAACATAACTACTGTTTACAAATGAACAAAATAAAAAGACAATCAATGATGGCTTTAAGAGGTACGGAAATCTCTCTAAGATAATTCCATAAAATCCCCTGCAGTGTGCAGTTTAATCCCCAGCGGAACAAAACTGCCAGTTATCACTCCCCGTTAAAAGTCGTCAAATTTCTCAGGATTCCCCAAAAGGATTTTACAAGCAGTACACGGAATTTCCCTTACAAAAAGGTTTATATCTCTAAGTGGAAATTCATCAACACTTCAAAACATGAAGACTTGCACTCCGTATCCTCAACAGTAGTCGGGGATTTATTTTCCCCAAATCCAACAAGCAGTGCAGCAGATTAGCTCACATACACATACATCGCATCCATATATCCTAAAAATCGATAACACGAATGCATGTATCACAATCTCATTATACCATGCATTTCATATAACATAACATTGCATATTAGCTAACATTTTACCCTTTTCAGGATAAGGTTAATCAATAGCTACCATTAACAATGTTCAAAGGCTTTTTAGCTACAGTTCAGATACGCTCCAGACACAGACACCATCCTGATACTCATTCAGATTCATCTTCAGATACAGTTCAGATACGCTCCAGACACGGATGCCATCCTGATACTCATTCAGATTCAACTTTCAGATACAGTTCAGATACGCTCCAGACACAGATTCCATCCTGATACTCATTCAGATTCAACTTTCAGATACAGTTCAGATACGCTCCAAACATGGATACCATCCTGATACTCATTCAAATTCAATCTTCAGATACAATTCATATATGCTCCAGACACGGACGTTGTCCTGATACTCATTCAAATACAATTTAGACACGCTCTAGTCCCAGATGCCATCTTGATACTCATTCAGATTCAACTTTCAGATACAGTTTAGATACGCTCCAGACATGGACGCCATTCTGATACTCATTCAGTTTCAGCTTACAAATTCGGTTCAGCAGTCATTTCTGGATGTCATCTATAAGCCCATCTCCAACAACTTTCCATCATCCCTCCAAATGGAATATTTAAGCCCATTCCCTATACCATCAATCATCACATCACCGAGTGCAAATTTCTGGGCACTTTAAAATGTCCAATCATCTTCCACCTTCGAGTCACGAATGGAAAAACTCGCCAATCTAACTCTCCAGGCTTAAGAAGATTGAACAGGGGCAGTTGTTGAACCCCAAAATTTTCCCTCTCACTTATCAATAATTTTCTTACAAGATCTCTTTTGGCTCAAGACTGCGCTAAGGTTGATCAGCTCAAGACACCTCCTTAAGCATTGATGACCAAAATTTGGGTTTAAGATTGCACAAGGATATTTGAACTTCCAATGCCCCATATGACTTTCATGGGTCATCATGTACCCTCAAGATTACTCATGTCAAGTTTCAAGCTTTGGACCACACTTTTGCTCAGTCAATCGAGCAGTTGACCTAAAAATCAACTGTATTGGGGAAAAAGTCAAATGTGGCCAATTTACAGTCAAACTTCACAATTTTTTATCCACATCAACATTTTAAACTCATATGTATCATTTGATCAAGTTTGGACCACAATTCCTCAAGAAATTTAATCAAATCTTCAAAAGGGCAAAATGGTCAAAATTAGGGTTTTGACTAGGAAAGGGCGATTTCTGATTTTTGACCTAGAAAATGATCAATTGGTTTAAGGAATGATCTCAAGATTCCAATTGCATAATTTTGACCTATTGACATGGCCCAAAACATTGCTCAAGTCCAATGGATTGACAGATGAATTTTCAGTCAACTGTATACTGAAAAGTCAAACTTTGACTTTTTGGTCAAAATCAAATGTCAAAGATCACAATTTAACAAAGCATGTCAAAATATGAAACTTATTTATCAAGAATCAAAAATTCAAGATTTCATTTTGAACAGTTAAAATTTCTAAACTTAGAAATTTTTCTAAGTGTTGGAAATTTCTTATTTTTTCACAACTTTGAGCAAAATTTTCACCATGATGCAAGATGATTCAAACGAAACTTCCAACATGAAAGTTGTATATCTCCATGAAATCTAAAACATTGCTTTACACAACTTCTTACAAAAGTGCTTGGATCTCAAGTTATAGTTTTAAGAATACATGGTAAGGAAACAAAACACTTAGTGAAATTTTGCCCTAATTTGGTCAGGATTTTGACCCAACTTCATTGCACTTTTTCATATAAGTACAAGGGTAATTTTCAAACGTATTTCAAAGATGGGTTGTAGAGAACATTACAAGCTTTCCAAAATGTCCAAGAACTCCTTTAGATCATTTTTGAGTAGGGAGAATCGAAGAGATGAAGTTAGGGTTTTATCACTTGAATTACAAGTCATTTTGTGATGAACAAGATTCAAAATTCAAAGTTATGTTGCATAACCTCTACTTTGCATGCCTCAAACTTGTTAGGAACTCCATAATTAATTGCTTGCGCAGCTGTTAGAGGTCTCAATTCAAGCATTCAATGCAAGGTCATGCTTTATATCCATTTTGGGATGAAAGTGCACAATGTCATTTTGATAAAGTAGCTTTTTGCATAAAACTTGTTCTTGAGCCTTGCACTTGTTCTCTTCTGATCATACATGTCTTATAACTCAAGAGAAACTTGTTTAGACACTTACAATCACCCAACCCATTCTTGTACTTCCTCTTGAAACTTGTTTCCTCACTTTTCTTGAAAATCAAGTAACCTAGCAATTAGCTTGTAACTTGTACTTCTGACTCTCCAAAGCACTCAAACCCTTTTGCTTATACATACACAAGTCATTTTCCATAAATCCCACGCATGCTTAAGCCCTGAAAACACCAAGAACACAGAATTACCAAAAATACTTCAAAAGCTTCTTGGCCTCTTACTTTCAAAAGCTTCTAAACAACATACACAAACAAACCCAACACCTGTAACACCACTGTAACACCTCCATCATCATCCACCATTTTCAAAAACAGCACCTTGCACCTTGACTTCTCCAGAACTCCTCAAGAACTTTTAGCTCAAGCTAAGCATCCCATTGGCTTCCTGGGAACTTGAGGAAGTTAATCCAATCATTGGAACTCACTAAAAGCTACTCAAACTCCAAACCCCATACCCTCTTGCAAGATAAGTTTTATGACTTTTGAACTCTTCATACAGGCATCACTAATGGTTTATTTGTGAATGAAAAATGTAGATATCATTGCCCTAAAGCTAACCATATTCATAGTTTTCATTTATATTGCTTTGATCTATAATTTTATTGCTTTGCATTTCTGAAATTATGAGGAAATTAGCTACAAGTTCCCTGTTTACAGTTTTCATTTTTGTTGAGATTTGAATAAGATACAGAGGTCTTGGCTGGGCTTGAGGTTGAAGATAAAGTTGGCCTCAGGAATGTGCTTACCATATATATTTATGGTTTGATTTATATAAACGGATGTATAGCCACCCCAGTGGTAAAAGTGCGCGCATGTGACTATAGGGACCTGGGTTCGAGCCCCAGTGGTACCCTTTTGGATTATTTTCATATTTTTCATATTCTGACTCTCTTTTTAGCAGCACTGGGCCTCCCTTGGGGCTTATGTTTTTTCTCTTACATCAGACCCCCTTGCTAGCTATTTGCACCCTGGCCCATTTTTATTTTTCTTTTTCTTTTATTTATTTATTTATTTTCTTAAATATTTTATCTAATACTAAAAAATCAGAAAATATATAAAAACATTAGGTTTATATTTTGATAAAGTTTTATTTATTTTTTACACAAAAAAAATATTTTATTTAATCATACTTTATTTATTTTACTAATTGTTTTGTAAATTTAATTTAAAAAAACTAGGGTTTTAGTTATTTTCGTTTACACCATTTAAATATATTATTTTAAAATGTAAAAAGACCAAAGATATTTTATAATACTATAAATTATTTTTAAGACAAAAATACCAAAAATATTCTTCTTCTAAACTTAATTTCTTTTAATCAATTAATTGATTAGTGTTTTATTTTATTTCTTTCCCTAGTAAATTTAGGCTTACTTTTTATTATTTTAATTAATAATTTTCTTTTAGTTAATTATTTTAAAACCAAAACACCTTTTCTCTAAAAAACCAAATAAACATCCATTTTCTTTACATTTATATTCTTGTATATTTATTCATTTTTGTACATTATTTATTCAATTCTTATACAAATTCAATATGGTTGTAATAGATAATTAGGTTATATTATTCTTGCAATCCCCATTAGTAATTTGTACACCCCCCTCCCACAATTATTGTGATAGCATAGTAATTTTAAATTCCGCAATTTATCAATTTATATACAAATGCTAGTAATTAGGATTTGTATGGAAAGACAAAAACCAATCAATTAGAAAACCCTAATCAAAGACAAAACCAAGCATGAAAAACAATACACTTGCACACAAGCACCCCTAGGGTAAATCCACTTGGTTGCCTTAAAAAATGGCCATATTATGCACGTAAGGTATCTTAGGAAAAACAAGCAAAATATAAGAACATAGTCCCTCGATGAAGCTATCTATGTTGCCTTTCAAATGATCTTAGTCCCTAAAAGAGAATGCTAAGATACCTTGCAACATTGCTAACCATGGTTATACGATGACCCACGCCCGTCCCGTTTACATCCAAAGATATGGTTACTTACCAAATCAATGGTTAGATAACAATGTCAAAGGAAAAAGAAAAATGAACATGAAAGACTTTTGAGTAGGTAGAATGATCCTAATTACTTGCTCCATTCCAAAACAAAATATCCTTGCTATTTTCAAAACAAACACCTACACTTTCAAAACATCTTACAAACTTGAAAACATTTTCAAAAGATCAACATCTTTGTATACATTCTTACGAACGAGAATCATTACAAAGTTTTCCTAAACAATGGCCTCTTTACAAAAAATACTTTCAAAAACCACATAAAGCACAATTTCAAACAAAAGCAAGTGATCTAGCAAGTAACTAAGAGCCCATGGAAAACCATGGATGAAAAGGGTGCTAATACTTTCCATTTTCATAATCTACCCCCCGAACTCAAGAAATAATCTCAAAGGTCTTTCCTGTGCTTTTTCACCTTTCCTCTTGGATAAAAGAAAAGTCGGTGGCGACTCTTGCTAACCGCAACATTTAAATTCAAATGCAAAACACCCAAGTCAGTTCTCCCACCGTATCACAGGCGGCATCAAGATTTGAGGATCTTGAAGATACTCCTTGATTTTGTCAAAGGAAATCTGGAAATCGTCATTCCACTTCACTGCTTGATCTTTCTTCAGTAATTTGAAGATTGGCTCATAAGTAGCAGTCAGATGGGAAATGAATCTGGCAATGTAGTTCAGACGTCCCAAGAATCCTCTAACTTCCTTCTCAATGCAAGGAGTTGGCATTTATTGTATAGCTTTAACCTTTGCATGGTCAACTTCAATCATTTTCCGCTGACAATGAAACCTAAAACCTTACTAGATCTTACTCCAAAGGTGCACTTATTCAGATTCAACCTCAGTTTGTACTTTTTCAGCCTTTCAAACAGCTTTTATAGATGATTAAGGTGCTCCTCTTCAGTATGGGATCTGGATATCATATCATCAACGTAGACCTCTATCTCGTGATGGATTATATCGTGAAACAAAGCTACCATAGTCTGCTGATAGGTTGCCCCAGAGTTCTTTAATCCAAATGGCATAACTTTTTAGAAGAAAGTGCCCCACTGTGTGACGAAGGTTGTTTTCTCCATGTCCTCAGATGCCATTTTGATCTGATTGTATCCAGAGAAACCATCCATGAAGGAGAATACCTTATGTTGTGCGGTGTTATCAACCAGAACATCAATATGGGGAAGCGAAAAGTCATCCTTGGGGCTTTCCCTATTCAAGTCTCTGTAATCTATGCACATACGTACTTTACCGTCCTTCTTAGGTACTGGAGCAACATTGGCAATCCATTGTGGATAAGAAGTAACATTTAAGAAACCAGCGTTGAACTGTTTCATGACTTCAACCTTGATCTTTTCTGACATCTCTTGCCGCATACGACAAACTTTCTTTTTCACTGGAGGGCAATCCTCTTTTGTCAGCAGACGATGAACCACAATATCAGTGTCAAGTCCTGGCATGTCCTTGTATGACCAGGAAAAGACCTCAACATAGTCATGTAGCATCTGAAATAATCGCTTTTTGAAACTATGCTCCAGATCAGCTCCTATCTTGACTTCCTTCATATCCTTTTCAGTACCCATGTTTATTGTCTCAACCAGCTATTCTTGAGGCTATATTGCCCTTTCCTCTTGTTGTAACAGTATGTCAAGTTCCCATGGTACTTCACAATCTTCCTTACCTTTATTCTCGGCTTGGTAGATCGGACTTTCAAAGTCATAATTGGAAATAGAAGAACCGTTATCAATGGGATCCAGAGTGGATATGGACTGCAGTTTTGATATGTGGGTGTGTGTAAGAGCATAACTGTTTTTGATAAAGTAAAAGGTAGAAAAGAAAAACAGAGAGAATAAAAATTGTATGCAAAACATCCAATGATTTATTAATTACATATGAAAATGAATTATTAACGCTCACAAATAAACCATTGTGCTTCGGGTAAAGCACAAGGCTTTAGAGTTTCAATTGTTTAAATATTACATATCCCGGAAAAAAAAAACTAAAAGATAATTACTCTTGAATAAAAGTAACAAGAAAAAAGTCTTTGGCCTCCCAATTGTTGATTCCACCGCTGATGGTTTGGAAGATCCACTTTTCCATGTCATAATCGCTATCACTATCTTCTAGAGCATTGACTCCATGGTTGCTGATGCGTAGTGGTGGTCCCCCCGACGCGAGCACGACTAACTGCTCTTTGGGCTCTTGAATTAAAACCCAAAACAAACTTGTTAGATTTTTAGGGAATATCCTGAAGTTGGCCCCAAATGGTACACCCATCTTCTTCGACTACTACTTTGGCATCCCTTAGAGAAGCCATTTTCAACGGAAGTTTGGTAGTCTTTGGAACACTAGTAGCAGTCTTGCTCGCAACAACTGTCTGTGGAACCTCCTCAAAGTTCTGACAGGGGGTCTCAATGAACTCATCGTCCATTTCAACATACTTGAAAGAGTTTAGGTGGCTCACCATGTATTCCTCCTCGCCATGGATCGTGATAATCTTTCCGTTAACCGGGTACTTCAGCATCTGATGCAGAGTAGAAGTAACAGCACCGACCCCATAGATCCAAGGTTGACCCAATAAGAAGTAATAAGACGGGAGGATGTCCATCACGTAGAAAGTTGAGTCAAAAGTCTTAGTACCAACTTTGATAGGGATGTCCACCTCCCTGTGCACCATTATTTTGGAACTATCGAAGGCCCTCGCCACAATGTGACTGGGCTTCAGCGTGAGTCCTTCACAATCCAACCTGTCTAAAGCATTCTTGGGTAAGACATTCAACGATGAACCTGTATTTACCAGAACATGAGCTAGGGTAGTGCCTCTACACTCAATGGAGACATGCAGGGCATCATTGTGTTTCCTTCCCTTGGGAGTTAGATCAGTGTCAGAAAAACCTAGTACATTATCAGCAGTCAGGCTGGCAACACAGTTCTCAAATTGATCGGTAGAAGTCTGTTGAGGCACATGAGCATACTTCAGGAACTTTACCATAGCCTTAGCATAGGATTCAGACCATAAAAGTAAGGCCAGCATTGAGATTTTTGAAGGGGTATGCCCCAACTGCTCCACGACATTGTAATCACTTTTCTTTATTATCTTCAATATCTCTTCCATTTCTTTTTTAGATGACTCAGGAATGACTTCTTTGTGTGCCTTCATCTGGTCAGGCTCAACCTCTTTTCCCTGAGTCTCGGCCGACTCAGTATCAGGGATAACAACAAGGGATAACAGTAGGAGTTGCAATGGGAGTACTAACAGGAGTAGCAATAGGAATAATCACAGGAGTGACAACAGTCTTCGGAGAGATTTTGGGAGAGAAAACCCTTCTGTTTCTCATAATTTTACTGGTCCCAACAATGTTGTAGATGTCAGGATCAGTATCTTCAACAACTTTATCTTCAACAACCAATAGGTCTTGCTTGATGCCATGGTAATAGACGCCAGCCCCATAATTCTAGGGAACGGCTTTATCAGAGGAATATAGTATTGGCCGAGGAAGGGTAATGATCAAGGGAGAAAACTCAGGAGCGTATGTAATCCTGACGGGTCTTTTGGAGGAGACCCTGAGAGGATTGTCGGAAATGGTAATTATTGAGACATCTTCACACTAATTTCTTGCAAGGGGAACTTTCTCAAACATAATTTCTTTGTTAAACATCAGGCATTGGACGCCCATCTTTAACAACAAACAACCATCTAGTAGAGACATACATAAGTGGAAACCTTCACCATATCCCGGAAATAAACCGGCTCGCAACAGATTCCTTTTAATAGTTAGAAGAGGAGTAGCTAACTCATCCACAGAAGAAAAAAATCGGTCGTCGTCAACAGCATTGACACCCTGGCCATGTTTGGGCATTGGCGCAGTTATTACATTAGGTGTCTCTGGAAGGTCAAACTCAATCTCCTTCGCCTCGATAAGATCCTGCACCTTATTTTTCAAAGCCCAACAATCATTTGTATCATGTCTTGGACTTTCAGAATGATAGGCACATCGAGCATTTCGGTTGTAGAAAGGAGATGCATTATTGGGATTCTTCGGGGCCTTCTTTAGGGTCACTAGATTGGACTTCAATAGGTGTGGCAAAACCTGGGATAAGGCAATGTTGATTCGGGTAAACTGTCTTCTTGGCGCAATCAGCTTGCACTGATTATTTCGTTGTTGGTTTGATGCAGGATTGGAGATTATAACAGCCCCTACCGTCAGACGATGCCCAGTTTTGCTTTGATTTCTCTGGCCATATGCAGCACGGACCACCTTCATTCCAGTGAAGGGTTTCTTTACTATAATGGAGGATACATCCCTCTGAATCTTACCACTCTTAATATCGGCTTCTACTCTCTCACCAGTCAAGATTATCTCAGTAAATCCGGCTGAAGAGCTTCTAATCAGATGGTTGAAGAATGGACCAAACAACGTGCCCAAGAACATATCTACCAGCTCTTTATCAGACAGAGGAGGCTGGACTCTTCCTACAAGATCCCTCCACTTCTGGGCGTAGTCTTTGAGACCTTCGTCGGAACCCATAGACATACTTTTCAATTGTGTACGAGTTGGGGCGAGGTCAGGATTATATTGGTACTGCTTGTAGAAAGCAGCAGCCAGATCTTCCCAGTTGCGGATATTGGTTCCCTCCAGTTGATAGAACCATTATAACTTCGTCCCTGACAAAATTTCCTATAAGAAATGTACCCACAGGTTCCTATCAGTAGTGTGGGGTTGAATCTTCCTGACATATGACCTTAAGTGAAACTTAGGAAAGGAGACACCATCATACTTAGCAAATGTGGGAACCTTGGATTTCTGCGGGATGACCACCCCTGAGACCAGCCCTAGCTCTTAAAAATCCAGCCCGGGTATCCTCTGAATCTCCATAGAATTGAGACAATCCTCTAGCTGTTTGTATTTATCATCAGCAGGAAGATATTGTTCTTCAAAGTAATCAGCCTCTTCCTCATCAGTTCTGAGATTGTTGTTTTCTTCTGTTGTCTTATCTTCTTGATTTTCCCACTCATTTGATGGGGTTGCGAAATCTAGAGCTCGCTTAGCCGGACCTCTAAACCATCTTCCCATATTCAAAACACCAGCTGGTTTATTTGGCTTCTTTGTCTTCTCCTTGATGATAAAAGCTTTCAGATCTTCTTGTCCCTTAGCTAGAGCCGGGAACATTTGTTGGAACTGAGAGTTTTGAGCTTGGAGATCCTTTACTATTTGTTCGAGAGCCATTTCTTTTGCTGAAATAAACAGCGAAAAGATAATAAACCTGTCTTGAAATACCTGCTTATGTAATGATATGCATGATATGCTTAATGCAATGTTTTCAAGGACTTCAGGAAATTTAAATTTGCGAACCAAAATGAAACAAATATTTCATTATTAGAATTAAAATTACAACTGCCTTTTAGGCTTACAATTGAAAGTTAAAACTCTTAAAAACTAAGAATAAAATCTCCCATGGGCTCTTCCTCTTCATGCCGAGGTAGACATTAAGACTCTCCTCTTTGTGAAGTTGTTTCTTGATCTCCAACACTTTCTTCCCATTGGTGTAGAATTGATCTCTAAAGGTATCTCGTTCTTCCCTCAACTGAATCCAAGACCTATGCAGCTCTTCAAGATCAGTGGGTATATCAGGATAGAGAACTGTATAAGGAACATCCTCTCCGGCGACTGGTTCCACAATCACTGGTAAGATGGTTGTATATGGCATCATAAGGTTTTGGGCGTGAGCTCGTACCCATTTGAGATAAGGATCCATAGGAATGGAATTCTTTTGTCCTGACATCTTTTTCTCCACCTTATTTACCATGCCCCAAGCTCGTATGAACCTTTGACAATACCCTTGAACATCATCCTCGTAGTTGAACATAATACCTTGGATAAGCATATCATGGGGACCATCCCTCTGAGCATAACTGAACTATCGTAGAGCCAGAGAAGGGTTATAAGTGATACCTCCCCTAATTCCGAGGAGTGGGACATTAGGGAATTCCCCACAGCGGTCAATGATAGAAATATCTCCCATAGACCGGGAGTACCAAAGAATATCTGAGTGAAAAAGTGACTTTATCCTTTGCGACCAACTAAAACCTTGTTCATTCTTCAATACTGATTGAGGAAGGTGTGAAATAAAGCACCTAGACAATAATGGCATGTAGCACATAAGAACCCCTCTTCTCTTCATAGTATGAGTGTGGAGGGAATTCAAGATATCTCTGAGTAAAGTAGGCACAGGGTTACGGGAGAGAAAAACCTTGGCAGCATTCACATCTATGAGCAAGTCCGGATTAGGGAACAATACTAACCCATAGATTAGAAGAGCTAGGACTTCTTCAAAATCTTGGAAATCCAAATCATCCCAAAATAATTTAACCCTTTCCAATAGGAACTTGACTAAGAAACCCTTGACTCCGCTTCTTGTTTCCCAGTTGAATATAATGTCAGACCGTTTCAGATGTAAGGCTGCTGCAATAACCTCTGGCTTTGGAGCCTCTTCTAAACCGGTGAAAGGCATTTGATCTAGAATCAGTACACCCATTAATTGAGATAACTCTTCCATGGTAGGTACCAACTGATAATTGGGAAATGTGAAGCAATGGTGATTAGGGTCAAAGAACTGGAAGAGTACCCCCATCATCTTATCAATTTAGCTTGAGATAACCAGGTTGAGAAGTCGACCATATTTCTTGGTGAATGAAGAGGTCTCAGAAACCCTTGATACTAGTTCTTTAAGTTGGAGAGGCACTCTCACAAAGCTGATTCAGATGGTGTTTCTACGATTGGAAGCCATGATCTGCAAAACAGGACAAAGACAAATTTCCTTGGTCCTTGAAATGGTTAGTGAAATGCATATGAATGTTATGATGCATGATGTTATGTTTGAACAATTTAATCACACACAAGCAAAAAACACAAGACCTTAGGTTTAGGCTTGCATGGGTTTTATTGGAAAATACCCTCTTGAAGTATAGTTGGTTCAATCTGTCTTAGAAAAGTAACCGGGTTCTAAGGAGTCTCAATATCATTGATCTTTCTTTATCAGGCATTGTTTCAGCTCAAGCGATCTTTTCTCGCGGTCGAAACATCCCAAAAGTCTGATCTCAATGAGTGTAGCATCGCATATCAACTAATCCTCATCTTTACACCGAGGACGGCTATCTCACTACTTTCGAATGGCCAAGTTTGTTCAACTAAGGTTCTATGGTCCGTTAGTGCTTTATGACACCACGCAGTGGCCCCGTATTCTCCTCGATTTAACAAAAGGGATACCGGTACCAACCAAAGTGTCACACCAACGCAGCTATCATTTCAACCATATTGGTTTATGCTGTACAGTCTCTACGATCTATTGCTGCTTACCTAAAATGGTGCCCCATATCCGGGTGTAGGATCTTTACAAGTAAACCCAAGAAAAACCCTTAAAGATAAAACGTACAAGGAAAGAAAACAAAATATGACCTAAGATCTAAAGTAACCCCACTTTTTATACAATCCCCAACAGAGTCGCCAGTTCTGTAATACGGTGGCAGAACCGACTGTTATACTGGTTTTGCATTTGTGTTTGAAAATTTTGCGATAAGCAAGAGTCGCCATCGACTTTTCTTTTATCTAACAAAGGAAAGGGTGAAAAGAACAGAAAAAGACATTTCGAGAGTTTTCTGAGTAAGGGGATATATTATTGAAAGGAAAGGTGTTAGCACCTTTTCTATCCGTAGTTATCTACGGGCTCTTAGATGCTTTGCTCTTTTGAAAAATACCTTGTGCTTTTTGTGTGTTTTGAAAAGTATTTTGAAATGCCTTAGTGCGGCGATTTACTTTATGATAACTCTTGTATCAGTCCTCAAGGGTGTTGATAAAGCATTGAAAAATGTTTTTGAAAGTTATTTTGTGTAAGTGTGAAAGTTTGTTTTTGAGAAAGCATCTAACAGCTATCTATTTTTACTCGAAAGGACTTGTTCTTTTCCTCTTTTCCTTTAGACAGTGCTATCCTACTATTACTGAGTAGATAGCCCTATCGTTGGATGTTTGTGAGACATTCGAAGGAATGTTTTATAGTCACAAAGGAAATTGGGCAAGACACCCTAGTAACTACCCTAGGGTTTTAAGATCATTTTTACCGAGGCAACATCGAGAGGGTCATCGAGGGACTTATGATCTTTTAAACCCGAGAGTATCAACTAAAATCTCTCACATTTCGAGAGTTGTGACTGTTTTCCAAAAGGCAACCAAAGTGGGAGTACCCTAAAGGTGCGCATGTGAAAGTGTGTTGTATTCAATTATTTATCTTTGAATTTAGGTTTGCTAACGTATTGTTTTTAATTTCTTGCCATGCAATCCTATTACCATGCATCTAAACAATTAATATATATACATGAGATATAAGTGTGGAAATTAAATCCTACGCTATTACATGGCTTCGGGGAGGGGAATCTATTTACATATCCAAAATTTGGGGGAGAAATAAAGAAAGCAGTAAAAGAGTCCTAGTTAATTCTATTACATCACATAAGTAGTTACATTAATGATAAAAACAACAATGCTAAAATAATAAACGCGCGCGAATTTAGAAAAGACGCTTAAAAATCCTAAGAAAAATGAAATATTTTTGTTTTTTTATTTATTTAACTATATTAAGTCTAATTATTAGATTAAAATAAAACTAAAAGAAAAATATTAATTAGAAAAATTAATTCTAATAAAACCTAATATTTTTGGTATTTGTTTGAGAAATATAACTAAAATTGATTAGAATCTTAAGTCTATTAATTTTAAATTAAACAAAATGTTTAAGTAATTAATTTATTTATTTACAAAATTCGCTTAATGAATAAAAATACTAACCTAATGTTTTTTTTGTGATTTTATTTATTGTATACTAATTAAAAAAATTAAAACTAATCAAGAAAAGCAATAAGAGATAAAACAAAAAGAAAAATTAAATGGGCCTGGACAACAAATAGAAACAAGGGGGGTGTAAGTTTAAAAATGCAGGCCCAGGTCAAGAAAGAGGCCTAAGTTGCCTTCTGACCCAATGAGGGAAGCTACTTTTCCATCCAAGGAGGGGGCTGCCTTTCGATCTGGATCTGCAAGATAATGGTTAGATAAAAAACAAAGCAAAATTCCAAACTTGGGTCAAATATGGTCTTGGATTCGACAAATTATGGTTGTATTATCCTAATCTAAACCCCTTGAGTATGAATCGAAAGTTATTCTGTCTTGAAACGTCATGACTCATGAGATTCGAAGGATGATAGAGATCATACCCAAGCAAGGGAAAGATCTCATCCCTGCACTTAATCTTGTATATAACACGTTGAAACAATCATAAACATCAACAATAACAGGGATATATGATTAGTATGAATTTAATTACATATGGAATGAAATGAAGATTGAAGGTTTGTTACCAGTGGGGTGCTTCAATTCTGGCCACCTTGTTGGAACTTTGGAGATTTCGTGGAGCTCTAGTTGGGAAACGTGCGTGTGTGGTAAAAATTCCTTCGTTTGGCAATGCGTCTGCAGCTTTGATTGGTATTATGCGTGATGCAATCTATCTCCTCCTACTGGAAGTGTCATTGCAAGAATATTTTTGTGGCAAGTGTTTCGTTTCCCCTTTTTTCCCTCCTTTTACTTGTGTTGTGCCTTGTATTTATAGAGTTAGAAGAAGAGCAAGTATGGCAAGAGACAAAGGCTTTCAAGGCCATGAGATAAAAATCCAACATATTGAAAGCTTTCCATATTTGGATAATCTTTGCCATTTTGAAATCTTGAGTGAACCTGGATATGTTTCGCCCCCCTGGCTCTTTGGAATGCCCCACATGTATGTCCTTTAAAGGCACCATTTTTGTGTCCTTCGAATGGACCAAATGTATGGCCTTCAGAGGCACCATTTATGTATCCTTCGAATGGACCAAATGTATGTCCTTCGAATGCATCATTTGTGTATCCTTTGAATGGAACAAATATATATATCCTTCGAAGGCACCATTTGTATGTCCTTCGAATGGGCCTTTGAATGCTTCTTTGAATGGACCATATGAATGCTTCTTTGGAAGGGACCATCTTGTGTGTCGAAGTATGGAAAACTGTGTGTTGAAGGTTTTTAGAGGTTGGGTCAGAGTAGGTCTGAAGATAGAAATTTCCTTTCCGAATCTTGCATATAGAAAGCCATTGCTTTGTGAATCGAAGGTCAGTTGAAAGGGGCCTTTCGCCTTGTGGATTGAAAGCAAGTTGAGGGTCCTTTTCCTCGTGCACTGAAGGCACGCACAAAGGAAGTCATTTTCTTATGGGTTGAAGCACATATGAAAGAAGCTTTTTTCCTAGTGGATCGAAGGCAAGTATGAGGAAGACTTTGCCTTGTGAATCCAAGGAAAGCATGAGGAAGCTTTCTCCTAGTGGATAAAAGGAAAGCATAAAGAGGCCTTTGCCTTATGGATCGAAGGAAAATATGAAGAGGCCTTTACCTTGTGAATCCAAGGCAAGCATGAGGAAGCTTTTGCATAG
Organism: Vicia faba; assembly: GCA_948472305.1. Taxonomy (NCBI): domain Eukaryota; kingdom Viridiplantae; phylum Streptophyta; class Magnoliopsida; order Fabales; family Fabaceae; genus Vicia; species Vicia faba. Next base: position 1,119,203,030 of record OX451740.1, read on the forward strand.
TGGATCAAAGGCAAACATGAAGAGACCTTTGCTTTGTGGATCGAAGGAAAGTCTGAAGAAACCTTTTGCCTTGTGAATACAAGGCAAGCATGAGGAAGCTTTTGCCTAGTGTATCAATGGCAAGCATAAAGAGGCCTTTGCCTTGACAAAGTTTGCATGCAGGAGACCACTATTTTGTGAATCAAAGTAAACATGTAGGAGGCCATTGCTGGTGAATCGAAGCAAACTTGTAGGGGGTTCTTTCCTTGTGAATCAAAGGCAAGCCTGAAGCACCCAATGCACAGCCGAAGCCTTGTTAATTGAACTTGATCAAAGGGGACCTGATGCCTAATTGAAGCTTGTGAATCAGGCCTACGTGGAAGGAGGCTAAACGCCCAATCGAATATTGGTGAGCCGAGCATGCATCGAAGGATTTTAGATGCCTAAACAAAGTACCTTACTAAGGTGCCAATCGAAAGACACTTGACCATATTCAAAAAATTTATTTTCTTTAAATAAGTGTTTGTAACCACCCATGCAAGGGAAGACCTTGGAAAACATGAGAGGGAAAATTTTGGGGTACAACAGAAAGTATTAAAGAGTATCTTCTTGAACCTCCTATCTTGCTCCCTCCCATTGAAGGAAGACCATTAATTATATATCTGACAATGTTGAATAATTCTATGGGCTGTATTTTGGGACAACAAGATGAAACGAGGAGAAAAGAATATGCTATTTATTATCTCAACAAGAAGTTCACTGACTGTGAGTTGCGGTATTTTATGCTTTAAAAAACATGATATGCTTTGGCATGGGCGGAAAAACGGTTGCGGCAATATATGTTGATTCATACTACATGGTTGATTTCCAAAATGGATCCAATTAAGTATATTTTTGAAAATCCTGCTCTTACCGGGAGAATTTCCCGTTGGCAGATGTTGTTGTCTGAATATGATATTGAATACCGTACTCAGAAGGCTATAAAAAACAGTGTATTGGCGAATTATCTTGCTCACCAACCGGCGGATGATTATCAGTCTGTTAAATATAATTTCCCTATTGAGGATGTGATGTTTTTGAAAATAAAATATTGTGATGAACCTTTGCATGGGGAAGGTCTTGATCCTGAAACTCGTTGGAGCATGGTGTTTGATAAAGCCTTGAGTGCTTATAGGGAAGGAATTTGTGTTGTGATTATCACTCCTCATGGATCGCATATCCCATTTACTGCAAGGTTGGCATTTGGTTTCACCAATAACATGGTAGAGTATGAAGCTTGTATCATGGGTCTCGAGGAGGCTATTGATCTCAGAATCAAAATTCTAGATGTGTATGGAGATTCAGCTTTGGAAATAAATCAGATTAAAGGAGAATGGGATACTCGCCACCCTGGCTTGATTCCCTACAAATACTATTCTAGAATATTATTATCCTTATTTAATAAAGTTGACTTCCATTATATTCCCAGAGATGAAAATCAGATGGAGGATGCTTTGACCACTTTGGTTTCTATGTATCAAGTAAATACTTGGAACGATGTGCCTCGTATCACAGTGCAACGTCTGGATAGGCCGGCTCATGTGTTTGTAGCAGAGGAAACGTCATACGAAAAAACATGATATTATGATATCAAGCATTTTCTCCAGACTCAGGAATACCCGGATGGTGCGTCAAACAAGGATAGAAAGACACTGAGAAGGTTGGCAAGCAACTTTCTCCTCAATGAGGATGTGCTATACAAAAGAAATTATGACATGGTCTTGCACAGATACGTGGTTAGACACAAAGCAAATATGTTGATACATGAAATCCATGAAGGTTCCTTTGGCACTCATGCCAACGGACATTTGATGGCAAAGAAGATGCTTAGGGAATGTTACCATTGGCTGACAATGGAATTTGACTGTTATAAATTTGCAAAGAAGTTCCATAAATGCCTGATTTATGCTGACAAAATTCATGTGCCTCTGACACTTCTCAATGTTATTTCTTCCTAGTGGCCTTTTCTCTATGTGGGGTATTGACATGATTGGAATGATTGAACCCAAGGCATCGAGTGGACATTGTTTTATCTTGATAGCAATTGACTACTTCACCAAATGGGTGGAAGCAGCTTCATATGCTAATGTTACTAAGCAGGTGGTAGTACACTTTATCAAGAACAATCTTATATGTCGGTATGGTATGCCAATCAGGATTATCACTGACAATGGCTCGAACCTGAATAACAATATGATGACAGAACTTTGTGAAGAATTCAAGATTGTCCATCACAATTCATCTCCCTACAGGCTAAAGATGAATGGGTCTGTTGAAGCTTCTAATAAAAACATTAAGAAGATCATCCAAAAAATGGTTGTTACCTATAACGATTGGCATGAGATGCTCCATTTTTCTTTGTATGGGTATCGTACATCCGTCCGCACTTCGACAGGGAAACCTCATTCTCTCTTGTATATGGTATGGAAGTAGTGCTCCCCGTTGAGGTTGAGATTCCCTCTTTACGTGTGATAATGGAAACCCAGTTGTCAGAGGCTGAATGGGTCCAGAACATGTTTTACCAATTGAATTTCATTAAAGAAAAGAGAATGACGGCCTTGTGTCATAGCCAGTTATACCATAAGAGAATGAAGAAATCTTTTGATAAGAAGGTCAAGCCTTGTGAATTCAGAGAAGGCGACCTCGTGCTCATGAAGATCATGTCTTTCAATGTTGATTTAAGGGGCAAGTGGACTCCACATTTTGAAGGCCCATATGTTGTCAAGAAAGCCTTCTCTGGTGGTGCATTGATTCTTGAAACTATGGATGATGAGGAGTTCCCACATCATATAAATGTTAATGCAGTTAAGAAATACTTTGACTAAAGAAATAAAAGAACAGTTCGCTAAGTCGAAAACCTGAAAGGGCGGCTTAGGAAAAAAGAGTGTCTCGGTAGGATAAAAACCTGAAAGGGAGGTCTAGGAAAAAATAAGAGACATAAACCGAATAAATTCCCCCGCTAGGTTGAAAACGCGCAAGGGTAGCCTAGGAAAAAGTTATGTATTTCTTGGCAAGTAAATGCATCAGATAAGACTTGATCATTGAAGCAACAATTTTCTTGGACTCTCACCATACTTCAACAGAAGTCACTGCTCAGGAATTCAAAGTTGTTAGGGAGAATAATGGTCATTGCATTTCAATGTATCTTTTCCAATATATTACCATTTTCCAAACTTTGTAATCATCTATGGGGTCTCTCCATTCGCAGACTACCATTCTATTAATAAAGTTTGAGCTTTTATCCAATTCTTTGCAATTCTTATTTTATTCTGCTTACAAAGACTACATTTATTATTGATGGTAATTTTCAAAACAAAGAGAATTAATAATAAAACTGTTTTTGAAAAGAATTTACAAATTACTTTTTACTTTAGATTTGTTGACTCAAGAAAAACAAAAAAATAGTGATTCCAAGGATGGACGAACTCTGATTTTTTTGGAAGTGGGTATTCCCCAGGAAAGTTCTCCCAGGTCACTCTTGCTGATATGCATATGATCTTCTTGTCGTTTCTCAAATAGTTGGAGATGATACCAATTGATGTAGGGTGCGATGTTGGGTTTGTGATCCCATTTTCCCCAGTCCAGCCTTGGTTCACTTTTTCTCTCCAGGTTGATTATTTTGATTTCGGGTTTGCATGGTTTTAAACCTTCATCCCAGATCCCCAGTGAGGTCTTTGCTCATTTGACAGAAGTTCTTTCTCCCTTTATGTGCTGAGGTAGAATCATTTGCAAGACAATTCCCTTTGCAGTGATGGAATTTTTATTGTTGTTTGTTTCCCAGGCAACTAGACAAGGGCAGTATCTTTTCTAAGAAGTATTGAAACAGTTGTCAACTTTTTGGGTTTTCTCCTGCCAAGCGTTGGGTTTGATTTAAAATCCCCATAATTTTTTTATTTTCTCGTTGTATTTTTTGACTTTTTAATTCCCCAAGTAAAGCTAAGATAACGTCTCTCTCTGAAAGTTGTTATCCCCATGTGGTTTCATAATTTCTCCCTAGGGAAGTTTGTGTAATCATCACTCTTGGTATTAATAAAGGTGTTTTGGGCTTCTCTCGACAATATGGTATTTTCCTCCCCATCGAGTTAACACGAGATCCCCAGTTGATATCTTGACGATGTGATTTATGTCTGCCCTATTGAAATCAGTATTGTAATCCCTAGTGTAAGTCTAGATGTTGAAGCTTTGTTTCCCCCCATTGAAATATGTGTGATATTCCCCGGTGAAGCATGGAGGAGGATGTTATATCCCTGTATCTATGTTGATTAACTATTTTGACTTGATTATTTTTGGACCATGTTTCTTCCCAGTGAAGTTATGTCGTGGAATAGGAATTTGTTTCCTTAGTTGGTGCTTACTTTCTTATGAAAATTTTCATCTTGGACGTGATTTAGCCGAGTATTGGTGTTACCCAATCTTGTTTTGTCTAGTTATCCCCAGTGTTGTATGTCTATTTTTTCAGCATATACATAATAACATTCATACATTCATACATACATCATGCATAGCTGAATTCAAAATGCATTGCTCATTTGCATTCATTAATATTTTGTTGGCATATTATCCTATTTTACTGAGTTATGTTACCCTCTCTCCAATAGAGTGTCAACCTTAAGCATAAAGTGTATATCCTTTCAATTTCCCTATTAAGTTTTCCCTGTGGAATAATTTTTGCTTCAAGCCTTCCTCTTCAGTTCATTTCCTGATTAGATCCGTGTTTCCCTTTTGAGTTTATTTCTTATCAGGTGCTATCCCGTTTGACTGTTTCACTTCGGTTGGTTTCTGGTTTGAATTTGTGGTTCCCGAAAATATTATTATTATGTTTTCTGTAAGCTGTAAAGCCCTGGATTCAGAATGTGCATTTATTTTGCACAAGAAGAATTTATCTCCTCACCATGAATATATTGACACTTCCCTAGAGAAGCCGAGATTCATTTCCCAGCAGCATTGTTGCACTTCCTTCTCATAACAGCAAGTGACAGGTCTCTTTATTTGAGCAATGTGTACATCCCCAGTAAGTATGTTAGTTCCCCGAGAAGATTTTGTTACTCCAATTGATGGTAGTCTCGTCATTATGAGAGATAGTTCGTTGTTGAGAGTTGTTACTCCAATGGATGGTAGTCTCATCATTATGAAAGATAATTCATTGCTGAGATTTGTTACTGAAATGGATGGTAGTCTCGTCATTATGGGAGATAGTTTGTTGTTGAGATTTGTTACTCCAATGGATGGTAGTCTCGTCATTATGAGAGATAGTTTGTTATTGAGATTTTTTACTCCAATGGATGGTAGTCTCATCATTAAGGGAGATAGTTCGTTGTTGAGATTTGTTACTCCAATGGATGGTGGTGTCGTCATTATGGGAGATAGTTTGTTGTTGAGATTTGTTACTCCAATGGATGGTAGTCTCGTCATTATGGAAGATAGTTTTTTGTTGAGATTTGTTACTCCAATGGATGGTAGTCTCGTTATTATGGGAGATAGTTCGTTGTTGAGATTTGTTTACTCTAATGGATGGCAGTCTCGTCATTATGGGAGATAGTTCGTTATTGAGATTTGTTACTCCAATGGATGGCAGTCACGTCATTATGGAAGATAGTTTTTTGTTGAGATTTGTTACTCCAATGGATGGTAGTCTCGTTATTATAGGAGATAGTTTGTTGTTGAGATTTGTTTACTCTAATGGATGGTAGTCTCGTCATTATGGGAGATAGTTCATTGTTGAGATTTGTTACTCCAATGGATGGTAGTCTCGTTATTATGGGAGAGAGTTCGTTGTCGAGATTTGTTACCCCAATGGATGGTAGTCTTGTTATTATGGGAGATATTTTGTTGTTGAGGTTTGTTTACTCCGATGGATGGTAGTCTCGTCATTATGTGAGATAGTTCGTCATTGAGACTCACTTTTCTCTAAAGAATTTGTATGTTTACAGTTATAAGTATTGATGCTGGTTATTTGTGACTTACCCTAATATTAGTGTTTGCTGGTATTATCCTACCACTTCTTTCCCCCTGTGGGTTGACGTTACCTTTTTTTGCTATCTTCTCAGTGAGTGGATAGTTTGCAGTTATCTGTCGATCACTATTATCGTTTATTTTCTCTCCTCAATATTTGAGTTGATGTTACTTTGTATCCTCCTTGGGCTTTACCCTAATAGAGTCAATTCTTCTATTCACTAGTGATTTATTTTCCTATTCTAATTTTCTTTTAATATTTTATTTTCTGTTTCCCCGGTGGTGTCCTTTCTTACCTTTGGATTTGTTTGTTTTCATGCGCAATCATATGCATTGCATGGTATCTTAGAACCAAAAATAGGGTTTGCTTTATATTTAAGTATCTTCAATCACGTCGACACGAAGATTTTAACCCTCGTATCTCTGGATAGAAGACACTTAAATAAGGGCAGCTATTGTACCCCAATTTTCCCCCTAAGATTTCTCTATCATCTCATATCAATTAAACCATATCAAGATCATAATTGGGTTTGGTTCTTCTCCCTATATTTAGGTTTTCTCATGAGGAATCACCAAGAAATTTGATTTGTATATTATGATCATCTATGTTTTATATTGATTAACTTTTAAATAATAAATACAATGAATGTTTGCTCTAATTGATGATATTATAAGTGAGGGCTCAACACACTTCATCAGGTTGATTCATATGTTCATGAGTTTATTTTCATGCCTTCTTCTACAAAATTTCATTGAGATTCAAACTTCATCATTGAAGATACTTTAAAGTATTATCATGATAAGGTCTACTACGATTCATCATGCCTCAATTTGTCAAAGAAAGTCAAAAGATGCAAGAGTTGATTGAAGAAGTTTGACCTAATTGGACAAGTTCTTGATTTCTTAATCACAAGTGCATAACTCTCTCAATTCTTAACATTTGGAAGTGGTTTTTGGTGCTATGGTTTCTTATTATCATCCTCAACAACTACTATTCACATGGAAAAAGTTATTGTGCAAGAAAGATTGTCAAAATTGAAAAAGGTTTCCAAGTTATTTTGGTGCTTGAGGAGCTAGGGTTTTGAACTTCTAAGGGATATATCTTGTTCATATTTTGAGATTTTTGGGTGATTCCAAAGGTATGCTTCTCCTTAAAGAGCTATCAACTAATCACTTTAAGAGTTTCAAGAAAATTTGGTGTGTAAGATGCCTAATGATAAAGAAAGATTACATGTCCTATAGATAGGCCATCAAATTCCCTTATGTGACTTCAAAAGATCATAACTTGGTCAATTTTTATCTTCTTGAGCCCATCCTTTTTCCATAATGATCTTAAGGATGTGAACTTTAACTCTTCTTTTATGTGCAAATCTTGAAAATGAGTGGAAGGTGCCTTGAGAACTCAAAAGATTATAGGTCACCTCATGAATTTTCTCCAATTTCCCAAGGCCATAAATTTTTCAATACTTGGTATTTTTGAGTGATTCAAGTTGCACAATGCACTTTCGGATTTCCATTTAAAGCTAGCATCAATTATCAAAGCTTAATTTTGGAGTAATGCCTTGTTTGAACTCAAAACGTTATAGGTCACTGTTGTACCCCAAAATTTGCCCTCTGATTTATCAAGATTTTTCTCACAAGACTTCTTAGACTCAAGACAAGATTAGGGTTTGGTCAGCTCAAGATACCTCATCTTGCACTGATAACCCAAAATTAGGGTTTGAGTTTGCAAAGGGATTTTTGGACCATCAATGCTTCATGTGACTTTTATACACAATTTTGGACCCCGAAGATTGCTCATGTTAAGTTTCAAGCCTTGAACCACATTTTTGCTCAATCAATTGGACAGTTGACCTAAAAATCAGCTGTATTGGGGAAAAAGTCAACCATGGCCAATTTACAGTCAAACTTCATAATTTTTGATCCATATCAACAATTTAGACTCATATGTATCATTTTATCAAGTTTGGATCACAACTCCTCAAGAAATTTGATCAAATCATCAAAAGGGCAAAATGGTCAAAATTAGGGTTTTGACTGAGAAAGGGCAATTTCTGATTTTTTACCTAGCCAATGACCAATTGAGTTCAAACAAGATTTCAAGGACTCAATGGCATCATCTTGACCTACTCACATGGTTCAAAAGATCTCAAGTGCGTTGGATTGACAGAGGAATTTTGCAGTCAACTAATCAAAAGTCAACTGTACACTGAAAAGTCAAACTTTGACATTTTGGTCAAAATCAAGTACCAAGGGTCATAATTCATCAAGATATGTCAAAACATGAAACTTATTCATCAAGAAAACCAATTTTGAAAATTAGGGTTTTGAATTTGAAAAATTTCATAACTTAGAATTTTTCTAAGTGTGGAAATTTTCTTATTTTTTCCCAAATTTCCACCACTTTTTCACCATGATGCAATTTGATTCAAAGAAAATGTCCAACATGAAAGTTGTAGTCCTCCATTAAATCTGCAACTTTGCCTTACAAACGTTTCCCAAAAGATGCTTGGATCTCAAGTTATGAATTTGTGAACATAGGTCCATGAACTAAATAACTTAGTGAAATTTTGCCCTAATTTAGACAGGTTTTTGACCCAACTTCATGGACATTTTTCACCTAGTTCCAAGAGGTATCTCAAAATGCATTTCAAATATGGATTATAGAGCACATTGAAAGCTTTCCAAGATGTCAAAGAACTCTCCAAGATCATTTTTGGTTTGGGAGAATCGAAGAAGGAAAGTTGGTATTTTATCACTTTTGTTCAAGCCATTTTTACATGAGATCAAGTTGCAAATCAGATCTATGTTGATTGTACCTTGCTTTACAGGTCCTAAACTCATTCTACACTCCATAATTAAATTCAAATTCAGAAGTTAAAGGCTTTGTCTTGTCTTTTGGAGCATTGTACAAAAGATAATTCCATTTTAGGCATAAAGGTTACAATGCCATTGTCATAAAGGTGAGCTTTTTCAATTTTGTCCATCTTGAGCCTTGGACCTGTCCCTTTGGTGCAAACAATTTCTACAGGTCACAAGCAATGTATACCAACTCTCTGCAGCTCACAAGCCAGCCAGTACAAGCATGTTTTCATTGGTCAGTTCACTTTTCTTCATATGCATGAAAAGTTGCAAAAGAGGTCAGAACTTGTACAACTAATAAGAGTGGACTTTGTATCCATTCTATACATATTCACAAACTTGTCACAACTCAGAACACGCTTGCTTGACATTTGAAACTCACTCAAACTCAAAAACTTCATTTTTCTACCCAAACATCCAGTTGCTGCAGAATCATAGCCATTTCATTTTTGGCTCGTGCGTTTTGCCTTTTAACATTTGAAACACTTCATACACATTATACCAAAGCAGTCCAAGCATTCATCCTGCATCTGTAAGCCCTGTTTCAGCCATTTCCATTTTCAAACTTGGAGCTTGCAGCTTGACTTGTGCAAAGACTTCTGGCCATCCACAAAACAAGCTAAGCATTGGAATAGCTTGAAGGAAGTTCAAGGAAGCTCACACGATCCTCATGCCTCCATTAAAGTCCCTACATTGCTCTATCCAAATCCAACTGATGGAGATATTTTTCAAAACTCTATCTCTCTGAATAGGCATCCTCAAGCCACATTTGTGAAGAAAAAATGAAGCCCTTATCTTGGTGAAGCTGTACATATGCATACTTGTCATTTATATTAATTGTGCTATGAGAATTTGAAGCTTAAAGTTCATAAAATTTCTAGGTCACGAATTAGGGCTGACAAAATTCTCTCTGATCTTTGAGAGTTAGGTTACAAATTTTATATGGTTGAAATCGTGAGGTTAAATGCTACATGTTTCAAGTTATGGGTTTTTGTTTTTGTGCAAGCATTAGAAAGTTACAGTTTGAACCATGAAGCACGCGCAGAAGAGAAGCTGGAGGACAAGGATGAAGTTTTGGGCCTTTGGCGCGTTGGGCTTGTTGATTTTGCTTTTCACACCCTCTGGATTACTTTTGCACCCCCCTGACTATTTTCTTATATTTTTTATATTTTCTTTAATATTTTCATATTTATTACTTTTGATTATTTTTTCTGAATATTAAAAAAACCAAAAATAAGTTCTTTATTTTTTACAATTTTTATTTTATTTTTTACTATTTCTTTTGGCATAAAAAATAGTTTATTAGGACAAATATATTTTATTTTCTTAAAGTAACTTGTAAATAATAAAAAAAAATACTACATATTTTTTTATATATTATTTATAATCATACATAATTATTTTTACACATATTTAATTTTTAATATTTATATATTATATTATTTATTATTTTCTTATACAAAAATGGACAAAATAATAATATAGAATATATATTTTCTTTTAATTGAAAACTAGGGTTTCACCCCTTTCCAAAAATAATAATATTATTTTTTCCTTATATTTTAGGGTTTAAATAAATTATTTTCTCATACAAAAAACCAAATACAAAACATTTTTACATAAATACATTTTCATTGTATTTTAATATTTGTATATTTATTTAATGCGTACAATATTCAATTGGATTGTAATAGTATTTTTAGGTTTATATTTGTGCAATATCCCCATTCAAAAACTTGTATCTCCCTCCCATAATAATTGTTGTAATAGCTTAGTTTACATTTACGCAATTTATCGCTTTTATACCATGTTTAGTAAACTAGGGTTTGCATGATAAGACCAAAAACAAAACAAATAGAAAACCTAATCCAAAACAAATCAAAAGCATGTAAAATGACACACATTGCACACAAGCACCCTTAGGGTTTCTCCCACTTGGTTGCCTAAAAATAAAATGGCCATGTTACACATGCGAAGTATCTTGGCAAAATAAAACAAAAATAAGATCATAGTCCCTCGATGACGCTATACAAAAGTTTCCTAAACAAAATGATCTTGGTCCCTCAATCATGCTAAGATACTTGGCAACATTGCTATCATGGTTGTGATACGGTGGGAGAACTGACTAGGGTTTTGCGTTTGTTTTCGCAAATGTTTCGGTTGAGCAAGAGTCGCCACCGACTTTTTATTTTATCCTAAGGAAAGGTTAAAAAGCACAGCAAAAACCTTTGAGATGTTTTCTTGGGTTCGGGGAGTAGATTATAGAAAGGGAAGGTATTAGCACCCTTTCTATCCATGGTTATCCATGGGCTCTTAGTTGCTTGCTTAGATCAACTTGCCTTGATTTTCAATTGTTTGAAATGGTGCTTTGTGCATGGTTTTGAAAATGTTTTGAAAAAGATGCCTTGTCTAGGCAACCCTTGTAACAATTCTTTACTCGAATGTTTTACAAAAGGTGTTTGTCTTTTTGAAAAGATGTTTCAAGTTTTTTTGAAAGTTGTTTTGAAAGTGTAGTGATATGTGGTTTTGAAAAATAGGCAAGCGTTTTTGCAAGTTGACAAGTACTCAAGAGCTATCTACCCTAAAGTTCTCAAAGATCTTTGCTATGTTTTAACCCTTTTAACAATTTTGTTCCACCATTGCATTTGGTGGACAATCTTGTGTTAGGATGTTAACGGGACGGGCGCGGGTCATCGTTTAGACCATTATTGCAATGGCGCCAAGTATCTTTGGGCAACTTTTCCTTTAAGGGACTTGATCATTTTTAGGCAACTTTCGAAAGCGTCGTCGAGGGACTATGATCATTTGAATTGTTTTGCTTTGCCCAAAGAGACCTAACATGAAATATGGCCCATTTATTGAAGGCAACAAGTGGAATACCATAGGGGTGCAAGTGTGATTAGTGTTGTCCATTTTCATGCTTGTTTATCTTGAATTTAGGTCAAACTATTTTTGGTTAATTGATTTGCATACAAACCCTAATTCTAACATGGCATAATTAGAAAGCTTTAAAGTGCGAAAAATAAAGTTCCTAAGTAATTACAACACAATATATGGGAAGGGGGTACAAATGTTCAAATGGGGGTATTTTGACAAGAATTAAAACCCTAGACTATTACATCAAACTTGGAAATTTGCAAGGTATTTATTTACACAACATTCAAATAAAAATAAGATAAATATGCAAAATGCAAAAAAAGGTTTTTCATATGTATGTAAAAAGTATTTATCATGTATCAAATAAAAAATAAAATCAATTAATTTTTGGTATTTTTATGCATTTAGAGCAAAAACCCTAATTTTTACAAATAAAAGTATTTATTGTATGATATATGCAATATTTATTAATTATTTACAAAAAAATAAATAAAAGAAGATATTTTATATAAAAAGTATTTTTGAGGTCAAAATATTAATAAAAACAAAATGTATTAATTCTTTGTATTTTTTCTAAATATATTAATAAACATATACGTATTTATAATATTTACTAAATACTAAATATACACAAAAATATTAATATTTAATATTTAATAAACAGTATATTTTTTTTATAAAAATGTTTTTTAAAGATAAAAATAAAACAAGAATCAAAAAATAAAAGTATTTGAATTATTTTTAATATTCTTAAATAAAAGGTATTTATGTGTTTATTTATATACAAATATCAAGTTAAAACAAATAAATGCTTAATAAATACAAAAAATGGTTTGAAAAATATTTTTAATATTTTAATGTTATGAGAAAAAATAAATAAGTCAGAAACAACAAGAAAAAGTCAAAAAATGATCAAAATAAGCACAATGGGCCAAGGGGGTTCAAAAGTAAAAACAAGGTGCAAATAGGAAGTCAAACTCAGGCCCAGCCCAAGAAGACTTTGTCTTCAACCTTAGTACTGGCTTGAATAAAAAAAAACGTGCGTTTTCCTATCTCCAGATTCCCTAATTTTTAGCACAAACTCACAACACAAGAAATGAAGAGCATCAAACCACGATTCTTGACATATAAAGAACTCATCTTAACTCTCAGAAATGAGAGAGAATTTCTTCTCCCCCAATTTCTGACCTAGTTTTTATTCAATGTTCAGACTTAAAATTCTCTAAGCACACATAACATAAATGAAAACTAATGATATGGGCATGTTCAGGGCTATGAATGTGACATAATTTCTTCACAAATCTAAACCTAACTATGCCTGGATAGAGAGATAAGAGTTCATGAACTTACCTGTTCAGTTGGAAACGTGTGCAACAATGGAGATGCTTACAAGGCAAGGTAATGATTTGTATAGCTTCCTTGATGTCCCAGGATGCTATTCCAACCTTTAGTTTGCTTCAAAACCAAGTGAATCGTGTTATGGCACCTCAACTGCAAAACAGAAAATATGAAAATGGTGATGTTAGCTAGGGGTATTACAGGTCATGTTTAGGGTTTGGAACAGTTTCAAGGGATGGTGTGCGATGTGTTTGAAGTGTTTTTGGTCAAGGTGCACGAGGGAAATGAGCTATGGAAGTCCAACTGCAGCTTATGCCCTGTTTTTGCAGTTTTATGGTGATTCTGTGTTTGAGAAGGTATTGGAAGTGGTTGGCTTGTGTTTCAGCTTAGGTTTGATGTTTAGAAAGTTTTCACAATCTTTGCTTAAGCTCTTGTTGACAGGAATGAGAGTTGGGAGTTGTTATGTCAAATTTCTTCTTACTTAAGCAACAAAATGCCAAGTTGTGTTTTAGACTGATGGAGGCCCCCAATCTATGCTGCATACATTAGTCTTGGTCATTGTGTTATGCTCCTTAACTTGTGCTTTAGAGATATGCTTTGGTACTTCTTGGATTTGCTTTTGACATAAAGCCATACCTTTTCAAAAATGGATAATTTGCTTTTTCTATTTTAAGACTAAACCTTCACGTAATGCTTAAACACATAATGCAAGGCTTGAACACAAAGGGTTTGCATTTAATTATTGAGTGCAAATGGGATATAGGACCTGTAATCAAGTTGTGCAAGCTGATTTGAAAAATTGCACAAGTTATGAACATGTACATGGCCATGAATCAAAGTGACTTTTTCCCAACTTGCCAAATTCGATTCTCTCTAACCATGAGGTTGTTTGATGAGTTCTTGGACATTTTGGAAAGCTTGGAATGTGTACTACAATCCATATTTGTAGTGCAAATTGAAATTCCAAGTGGAAGCATGTGAAAAGTGGTCTTGAAGTTAGGCAAAAATCCTGCCTAAAATTGGTCAAAATTTCTCTAAGTTAAGAATGGTTTGGTACCCTTGTTCCAAAAATTGTAACTTGAGCTACAAGCTTCTTTTGAGGAAACTTTGTGAATCAAAGTTGTAGATTTTGCAATGGACTACAACTTTCATGTTTTGACTTTTGCTTGAATCCAAATGAATCTTGGTGAGAAAGTGGGACAAAGTTTAGGAAAAAATTAGGGTTTTTCATAACTTAGAAAAATTCTAAGTTATGAAAAATCTTCATTTCAAACCCTAATTTGTGATTTTTGATTTCTTTATGAACAAGTTTCATGATTTGGCATGTTTTGATGAAAAATGAATCTTGACACTTGATTTTGACCAAAAAGTCAAAGTTTGACTTTTCAGTATACAGTCAAAAATTAATCAATTGACTGGAAAATTCAACTGTCAATCTTGTGCATTTGGGATCTTTTGAACTTGTTGAGCACGTCAAGACAATTCCATTTGGTCCTTGAGTCCATATGTGAGCTTGGTTTGCCATTGTCTTGGTCAAACAGTCAAAAATTGCCTTTGTGCAGTCAAAACCCTAAAAATGACCATCTTGCCCTTTTGGTGATCTGATCAAATTTCTTGTGGAATTGTGATCCAAACTTGATCAAATGATTCATATGAGTTCATTATGTTGATGTGGGTCAAAAATCATGAGGTTTGACAGTCAATTGGCCATAGTTGACTTTTCCCCAATACAGCTGATTTCTAGGTCAACTGTCCAATTGACTGGGCAAAGTTTGGAATCAAGGCTTGAAACTTGGTATGGATAGACTTGGGAGTCCAACATGAAGCATGAAAGTCATCTTAGGCATTTTAGGTCAAAACATCTTTTTGCAAACACAAACCCTAATTTGGGTCAACAGTGCAAGGAGAAGTCTTGAGCAGAGGAAACCCTAACTGGATCTTGAGCTCCAAGGGTCTTGTGATGAGAAAATATTGAGAAAATTGGAGGGCAAATTTTGGGGTAGAACAGTTGCCCCTGTTCAATCTTCTTGAATCCGAAGAGTTAGATTGGCAAGTTTGCCTTTCGCGACTCGAGGGTAAAAGGAGATTGGACACTAGAGTGCCCTTAAAGTTGCACTAGTCACAGCAATGGATGTGGGAATGGGCTTAGAGATGCCATTTGGAGATGGGCTTAAAGATGCCATCTGGAGGGGTGACCGAATCTTGTCGGGGATGGGCTTAAGGATGCCATATGGAATGAGTATCGGAAAGGTGTCCATGCTCTGGACCATCTCTGAACTGGGGGTCTGAATAAGCAATAGATTAACATCCGCATCTGGAGGCATCCGTAAACTGTTTTCAAAAGCTGAGAAGAGTCTGAACAAGCGATAGATTGACATCCGTTGTTGGGAGGAATCCGTAAACTATTTTCAGAAGTCTGAAGAAGAATCTGAACAAGCGATAGGTTAACATCCGTTACTGGAGAACCTGTGAACTGTTTTCAGAAGTCTTGAAGTTGAATAAGCAATAGAGCAGCATCCGTTGTTGGGAAGCGTCCGTAAACTGTTTTCAAAAATTGCATATGAACAAGTGATAGATTAACATCCGTTGTTGGGAAGAATCCATAAACTGTTTTCAGAAGTCTTGAGAAGAATCTGAACAAGCGATAGGTTAACATCCGTTACTGGAGAACCCGTGAACTGTTTTCAGAAGTCTTGAAGTTGAATAAGCAATAGAGCAGCATCCGTTGTTGGGAAGCGTCCATAAACTGTTTTCAAAAATTGCATCTGAACAAGTGATAGATTAACATCCGTTGTTGGGAAGAATCCATAAACTGTTTTCAGAAATTGCATTTGAACAAGTGATAGATTAACATCCGTTGTTGGGAAGAATCCATAAACTGTTTTCAGAAGTCTTGAGAAGAATCTGAACAAGCGATAGGTTAACATCCGTTACTGGAGAACCCGTGAACTGTTTTCAGAAGTCTTGAAGTTGGAGGAAGAACCGGTGTAGGGTTTCCTGATGATGAGTTCGTGTAAAACTGCATCTGGATGCATCTGGAATAAGCATCAGAATGTTTCCATGTCTGGGTCACATCTGAACTATTTCTAGAAAGAACCTCGGAAAATAATGATTTTTGTCTGTCGACTGATCTTACCTGAAAAGGTAAAGAGTTAGTTATATGCAATGTCATGATGCATGATGCAATGTATGTTATATGATGTGAATGTAAATGAATGTGCATGTAAGCTGAAGAGTTGTCTTATGGAGGATAAATGAATCCTGGATGGCTGAAGATAAAAGCATCTTGACTGCTGTCGGGAAGAATAATTCCTTGGCTGTTGCTGGGGAATACCAGATCTTCAATCATTGAGGGGCCTCAGGACCACCGCGGGGAATTGGAATTTCCTTGGTGACTTGCAGGGTAAGAGAATTTCTGATGATTTCTACCGGGGAGTTCAGAAGCTGATAGGCTCATGATGGAAATGTAGGGCTGGGCATCCTCAGCTTGGTGGGAAGTATCTCTGTGGGGAAAAGGTTCACTAGCTTGGTTCAGCTGGGGATACTGAAACCTGACTCTGAGGGGAATTGAGTTCTGACTGAGGAATGCGGATTTCAAATCTGCTCGGGATTTCCTTTGAAAGGGTGTCAAGATATCTAACCGTACCTTCAACTTACTAGTAATCCTCTTTCTTGATTCATAAGGAAATGATTATGTTCAAATGCATATGCCTATTTAACAAAACATTGGACGTTTCTCAAATAAAACATAAGTGCAAAAGAAAAGAGAAAAGGAACGACGCAAATTTCTGGAAAAGCATTTGTATTAACTTTCTATGAGTATATTTGTACAAAGGAGACAATCATCCTAGTAAGAGGATTTCATCGTAAATATTGAAAAATTTATACAAAAGAAAGATGGCTATGTGAAATAACTCCATGGGATCCCATTCCGCTATAGCCTTCACAACTCTGAATATCTGTCCATTCAATGCTTCGTCTGCCGATGGCTGGATTGATCAGATGCTTGGAACTGGTTGATGAAGAGATTGTCCTTAAAGTGATCCGACGAGACATAGTCATACGCTTTAATTCCCTAACTTTTTCCTGAATCGCCCTTTCGGGTTTTCGATCCACCGGGAAACCCCTTTTCGCCCAAGCCGCCCTTTCGGGTTTTCAACTTGCCGGGTGTACAGATTTTTTTTAGTTTTATCCCTAACTTTTGCCTGAACCGCCCTTTCGGGTTTTCGGTTCACCGAGATGCCCATTTTTGCCCAAGCCGCCCTTTCGGGTTTTCGACTTGTCGGGTTATTTTATACGTAGTATCTTTTGACTATGTCTGTGTTCGCAGGGTGCAGCAAATCGTCGCCGTCCATGGTGGTCAGAATCATTGCACCACCAGAAAATATGCTCTTGATCACAAATGGTCCTTCGTACGTAGGAGTCCATTTGCCCCTGGGATGACTTTGCGGCAAGATAATTCGCTTGATTACGAGATCTCCGACTTGATACACTTGACGTCTGACTTTCTTATTGAAGGCCTTGATCATCCGCTTTTGATACGTCTGACCATGGCATACAGTCGCGAGTCGCTTCTCGTCGATCAAATTGAGTTGATCAAGTCGGGTCTGAATCCAATCATCTTCATTCAAACATGCGTCCTTCATAATCCTTAGAGAAGGAATCTGAACTTCCATAGGCAGGACAACTTCCATGCCATATACCAAAGAAAATGGGGTTGCCCCGGTTGAAGTACGTGCCGTCGTACGGTATCCATGCAGGGCAAACGGTAACATCTCATGCCAGTCTTTGTAGGTGACTGTCATTTTCTGAATGATCTTCTTAATGTTTTTGTTCGCAGCTTCAACAACACCGTTCATCTTCGGCCGATAGGGAGATGAATTGTGATGATAAATCTTGAACTGTTCGCACAATACGGTGATCATCGTGTTATTCAGACTTGTACTGTTGTCTGTGATGATCCTGTATGGAACACCATACCGGCATATGAGATTTTGCTTGATGAAGCGGGCAACCACATTTTTAGTAACAGAGGTGAAGGAAGCTGCTTCGACCCATTTGGTGAAATAGTCAATGGCGACCAGGATGAAACGATGTCCGTTGGATGCCGTGGGCTTGATCTCTCCAATCATGTCGATGCCCCACATTGCAAATGGCCATGGAGCTGTCAAAACGTTGAGAGGAACCGGAGGGATATGAACCTTGTCAGCATAGACTTGAAACTTGTGGAAAGTACGGGAATATTGATGGCAGTCAGCTTCCATGGTAGACCAGTAATAGCCTGCCCTTAGGATCTTCTTAGCCATTGTATGCCCGCTCAAGTGAGTGCCAAATGTGCCGCTGTGTATCTCGGTCATGATCAACTCTGCCTCAGCTTTGTCTACGCATCAGAGTAAAACACAACCATGGCTTCGTTTGTAAAGGATGCCGTTGCTCAGGAAGAACTTGGCAGCAAATTTCCTTAGGAACTTTTTGTCATTTACGGAAGCTCCTTCGGGATAATCTCTAGTCTGGAGATACCTTTTGATTTCATGGAACCAGGGTTGTTCCACTACTTCTTCGGTATTAATCTCGTGACAATGTGCGGGTTCATCCATTCGCTCGATGGTGATTTGGGGAGTCTCGTTATCCCAGTTGAGTTTAAACATGGAGGACATTGTAGCTAGAGCATCTGCTAGCTGATTCTCTTCTCGCGGGAAATGCTCGAAGGTAATTTTCTCGAAATGAGGCAACAACGTCAAGACATGTTCTTTGTATGGGATAAGATTAGGTTGCTTGGTATCCCACTCTCCTTTGATTTGACTGATAACCAAAGCCGAGTCCCCGAATACGATCAAAGATTTGATCCCCAAGTCTATAGCAGCCTTGAGACCAAAGATGCAAGCTTCATATTCAGCCATGTTGTTTATGCAGCTGAAGCAAAGTCGGGCCGTGAAAGGTGTGGGACAACCTTCCGGGGAAATGAGTACCGCGCCGATACCGTTTCCAAGTGCATTTGAAGCACCATCAAAGTACAGGGTCCATCGGGATTCCTTTTCGGGTCCGTCATACGGTCCGTTACCTTCAATGTTGTCCAAATTCATGATGTCCTCATCTGGGAAGTCAAATCTCATGGGTTGATAATCTTCGATAGCTTGATGAGCCAGATGGTCAGCTAGTACACTCCCTTTTATAGCTTTTTGAGTGGTGTACTGGATGTCATACTCAGTTAGGATCATTTGCCATCTGGCTGTTCTTCCAGATAAAGCAGGCTTCTCGAAGATATACTTGATAGGATCCATTTTGGAAATCAACAGGGTAGTGTGAGTCAACATATACTGCCTTAGTCGGCGAGCAGCCCATACCAAAGCGCAGCAAGTTTTCTCGAGCAGTGAGTAGCGAGTCTCACAGTCGGTAAACTTTTTGCTAAGGTAATAAATAGCATGCTCTTTTCGACCAGACTCGTCATGCTGGCCCAAAACACACCCCATTGAGTTATCCAAGACGGTGAGATACATGATCAATGGTCTTCCTTCGACGGGTGGCATCAGAATAGGAGGTTCTAGCAAATACTCCTTGATCTTATCAAAAGCAGTTTGGCAATCGTCGTTCCATTCTACTACCTGGTCTTTCTTTAATAGTTTGAAAATTGGCTCACAGGTAGAAGTCAGATGAGAGATGAATCTGGTAATATAATTCAAGCGCCCCAAGAACCCTCTAACCTCCTTTTCAGTACGGGGAGCAGGCATCTCTTGTATTGCTTTCACTTTTGCTGGATCGACCTCAATGCCTTTGTTGCTTACAATGAATCCTAGAAGTTTACCAGACCTAACTCCAAAAGTGCACTTACTTGGATTCAGCCTGAGTTTGTATTCTTTCAACCTGGAAAACAGCTTTTCTAGATGTTCAAGGTGCTCCTCCTCTGTTTGTGACCGAGCTATCATATCGTCTATGTAGACTTCAATATCATGATGTATCATATCATGAAACAAAGCTACCATGGCGCGTTGATAAGTTGCCCCTGCGTTCTTTAGTCCGAACGACATCACCTTGTAACAGAAAGTACCCCATTGTGTGACAAAAGTTATTTTCTCCATATCTTCGGGGGCCATTTTGATTTGATTGTAGCCCGAGAATCCATCCATGAAGGAAAACACTTTATGCTGAGTTGTATTGTCGATTAAAATGTCAATGTGTGGTAGCGGAAAATCATCTTTGGGGCTGGCCCTATTCAAATCCCGGTAGTCCACACACATCCTGACTTTGCCATATTTTTTAGGTACTGGAACGATGTTAGCGACCCATTGAGGATAGGATGTAACAGCCAGAAAGCCAGCGTCGAATTGCTTCATCACTTCTGCTTTGATCTTTTCAGACATGTCAGGCCTCATTCGGCGGACTTTTTGTTTGATCGGTGGACAATCCTCTCTTGTGGGGAGACGGTGAACCACGGTGTCTGTGTCTAAATCCGACATGTCTTCATAAGACCAAGCGAAGATTTCAACGTACTCATTTAACAACTGTATCAGGCATTCCTTGACACTTGGTTCCAGATTGGCACCCACTTGTACCTCCTTCCGGTCTTCCTCGGTTCCTAAGTTGACAGTTTCCAACAACTCTTCGTGAGGTAAGATGGCCCTTTCCTCTTGTTGTAGAAGTCTGGCTAGTTCCCCTGGTACTTCACAACCTTCGTCATCTTCATACTCGGCTTGATTGACTAGATCTTCAGAGTTATTGAAGGATATAGCATAATAGTCACCCATGGAATCCAGAGTGGATGGGTACCTGCATTTGTGAGTGTGGGTGTGTGTAAGGGATAGCCATCCTTAAAAAAATGCAAAAGGAAAGAAAATGAACACAGCAGTTTATCAAATGAAAAACGTCCAATGAATCATTAAACATGGCATATGGATATGAAGATAATCAAAACCCTTACAAATGGACCTACATGCCCCGGGAAAGGCATGAGGTAAAAAGGTAGTGTACGGATTGTTAAAAAATAATTATTACAGACCAAAGGAAATGTTTGACAGATAAATTACTGATTAATAAAAGTAATGGGGACAAAGTCCTTTGCATCCCAGTTGCATAGTCCTCCTTTGATAGTTGGGTAGATCCACTCTTCAATGTTGTCCTCTTCGTCTTCACCCTCCAAAGCGTTGATCCCATAAGGAGAAATCTTGATTGGCGCTCTTTCAATCTTTGAACGGCGCATAGCTTTCTGGCCCGCGGTAGTGAATCCTAATCCAAATTTGTCTGTTTTGTATGGGATATCAGGCAACTTCCCCCATGTTGAATTCTTCCCTTCCTTCATTGCGGCCCTCGCGTCTTCCAGAGATGCCATCCTGGCCATCTGCTTTGGTACTTCAACTACCAATTTTGCTACTGTTATTTCAAGAGGGACTTCTTCGAAATGCTGGAATGGTGTCTCAATGAACTCACCCTCTACCTCCACATACCGAAAGGAGTTCAGGTGGCTGATCATATACTCCTCTTCACCATGGACGGTTATGATCTTTCCCTTGACAGGATACTTCAACATTTGATGTAAGGAAGAGGTGACTGCCCCGACATTGTGTATCCATGGCCTCCCCAATAAGCAAGAGTATGACGGACGGATGTCCATCACATAGAAAGTAGATTTAAACACCTCAGTTCCTACCTTGATGGGAATATCAACTTCCCCATGGACCATCCTCTTCGAACCATCGAAAGCTCTGACAACAATATCACTCGGCTTCAGCTCTAAACCTTCACAATCTAGTCGGTCCAAAGCTTTCTTAGGCAGTACATTCAGCGAAGAACCAGTGTCGACCAAGACATGTGCGAGAGTAGTTCCTCGGCACTCGACTGAAATATGCAAAGCATCATTGTGGTTTCTACCTTTAGGAGTTAGGTTGGCATCAGAGAAACCTAATCCATTGTCTGCAGTAAGGCTGGCCATGCAATTTTGGAATTGGTCTGCAGAGGTTTCCTGGGGCACATGGGCTGCCTTTAGGAATTTTATCAAAGCCTTGGCGTGCGCTTCTGAGCAAAGCAGTAGTGCCAAC
Organism: Vicia faba; assembly: GCA_948472305.1. Lineage (NCBI taxonomy): Eukaryota > Viridiplantae > Streptophyta > Magnoliopsida > Fabales > Fabaceae > Vicia > Vicia faba. The sequence goes on from OX451740.1 coordinate 1,119,225,106, forward strand.
ATGGAGATCTTCGAGGGGGTTTTCCCCAGTTGTTCTACCACGTCGTAATCACTCCTTTTAATTATCTTCAAGATCTCTTCCATTTCTTTCTTGGAGGTTTCCGGGATGACCAAGGGTTGAGCCCTCGTCCTGACGAGCTCATCTTGGGTTCCCTTACCTTTATCAGCAGAGGTAGGAGGGACAATACTAGTAACAACAACATCTTCAATCAATGGGGTTCTAGCGGAGAGTTTTATTGGTGCGGGAAGAACTTTGGCAGCAGATGAGGGTCCAAAGATTGCTTTTGGGGGGCAATCTCTGGAGAAAATATTCTCCCGCTCCGGGTGATCTTGCTTGTGCCCGCAATGTTTCCAATGCTGGCTTCTTCTTCATCCGAGCTTCCTGCAGTTACTTCAACTTGTTTGATACCATGGTAGTAGACGTCACCGCCGTAGTTCCATGGTATTGACTTCTCAGAAATGTAGGGGACAGGCCCTGGCATTGTTATCTTTAGAGGAACAGACTTCGTAGCTGGTGTAATCTTAACAGGCTTTCTGACGGCCTTGGAAAGATTGGCGTGAATGGTTATAATTGAGACATCTTCAGTATGGGTTGGAATAGCAGAAACTTTTTCAAACAAAATTTGTCGACTGTCCATTAGGCCTTGGATGCCTTTCTTCAGTAACAGACAGTCAAACGGCAGAGAGTAACAACAGTAGCAATCTTCTTTACATCCCGGGAAAATCCCGGTCCTTAACAGATTCAACTTGATGGTTAACAACGGAGTTATCAGATCATTGACATCATCAACATACAAATCTTCTTCAATGGCATTGACATTTCGACCGTGCTTCGGCATCGGAGCAGATATCACGTTCGGCTTCTCTGGAGCGTCGAACTCCACCTCTTTCGCCTCTATTAAGTCTTGAATTTTATGCTTGAGTGCCCAACAATCGTTGGTGTCGTACCCGACACTATCAGAATGGTAGGCGCATTTAGCATTAGGATGGTAATGCGGAGAGGACGTATTCACATTTTTTGGTGCCTCTTTGATAGTGGCGAGATTCAACTTTAACAGATGGGGAAGCACTTGCGCTGGCGTCATATTAATGCGGGTGAACTGCCGTTGTGGCCGTTCCACCCGTTGTTGATTTGGTTTGGACTGGTTATAGCGAGGCTGCTCACTTGAAGGGTTTTGGATCATTACGGCCCCCATAGTCGGTCGGCGTTCAGTCTTCCCTGCTCTTCTCTGAGAGTATACCACAGCCGTTTCTTTCTTGAAAGGTTTCTTCTCAACACTTGCAGCGGCACCCTTCTGTATCTTTCCTGACTTGATGCCGGCTTCTATCCTCTCCCCAGTTAAGATCAAATCTGTAAACCCCGCGGAAGAATTACCAATTAGATGGTTGAAGAATGGACAAGACAGGGTCCCCAGGAACATGTCAACCAGCTCGCGGTCAGTCAAAGGCGGCTGCACCCTTCCAGCCAAGTCTCTCCATTTTTGTGCATACTCCTTGAATCCTTCGCCCGTTCCTAGTGACATACCCTGAAGTTGGGTACCCGTAGGAGCAAGGTCAGAATTGTACTGATATTGTTTATAAAAAGCGGTGGCCAAGTCTTCCCAGTTTCGGATACTGGCTCCATCTAGTTGATAGAACCATTCATGTTGAGCCCCAGAAAGGCTATCCTGAAAGAAGTGAATCCAAAGGTTTTTGTCCGCGGTGTAAGGTTGGATCTTCCTTACATAGGATCTGAGATGCATTTTTGGACAGGACAGCCCGTCATACCTCACAAAAACCGGCACCTTGAACTTTGGGGGAATCACAATTCCGATAACTAAACCCAAGTCTTCGAAATCCAAACCCGGAAATCTCTGCAGCTCCATAGCTGCTAACCTGTCTTCTAAACCTTTGTACTTGTCATCAATCGGAGGGTATTGTTGATCAGAGTAGTCTTCGTCCTCTTCAGCCTCCTCTTCTTCTATATCGGACTCGGAAGGTACCGCAGCCGCACCCCCTTTACTGGTTCCCTCCTCAGAAGTAGGAGGAAATTCAAGCACTCTTCTGGCTTCTCCTTCAAACCTTCTCCCTAAAGTAGCCACCCCGAGTCTCTTTTTCTTCTTTTTCACTGGGTCTTTATTCCCCAGTAGGGCCTTTAGATCCTCCTGACCCTTAGCCAAGGTCATCAGGAGTTGCTGAAACTGTGCATTTTGAGCCTGCAAGTCCTTGACTGTTTGCTCGAGATCCATCTTACTGAAATAAACAGCAGACAGATAAGGAAACCTGGTGTGAGACCTGCTTATGCACATGATGAATGGTATGCTTATGTATGCAATGCATTCAAGGATTTAGAATATTCAAAATTGTTGCAAACAAAAAAGAACGCACGTCATATTAATAAGAAGAAATTTGTCAGTACATAAATGCCCCATGGGCCAAATATTACAAAACTTCTCAAGGTAGAAAGACGTTGCGCATCCTCATTGGTGCGATGTAGGTGTTGAGGGTCTCCTCCTCATGGAGTCGGCGGGTAAGCTCTAGAACCTTCTTCTCACTGGCGTAGAAGCTGGCTTCAAAAGTGTTCTGTTCCTCCTTGAGTTGGATCCAACTCTTCTGCATTTCCTCCCACTATGTAGGCATGTCAGGATATAGGATGGTGTAGGGAACCTCTCCTTCCCTGACGGGCTCTTTAATCACAGGGAGAACATGAGGATAAGGCATGATTAGACTCTGGGCTCGGGCTCGTACCCACTTGAGATAAGGCTCAAGAGGGATGGAGTTCTTGTGCCCCAGTGTCTTGCTATCAACCTTGTTGGGCATCCTCCAAGCTCTGATGAATCTTTGTCGAAGTCCTTGCGCATGATTGTCGAAGTCAAAAACTAGGTCAGGAATCAACATGTCGTGAGGGCCATCCCTCCGTGCATATCCAAATTGCCTCAAAGCTAGACAAGGGTTGTAGGTAATGCCCCCTCTAATGCCAAGTAATGGAACATTAGGGAACTCTCCACAACGATCGATGATGATGACATTTTCTCTGGACCGAGAACACCAATGTACATCAGAGTGAGTAAGGGTCATCAACCATTGTGACCACCTTAGGCCTTGGTCATTCTTCAAGACAGATTGTGGAAGGTGCGAAATAAACCACCTTGCAAGGAGAGGAGTACATCACATGAGAACACCCCTCTTTCTCATTGTTCGTGTGTAAAATGAGTGAAGAATGTCCCCAAGCAATGTTGGTATTGGATTTCTGGATAAGAAGATTTTGACGGCGTTGACATCTACCAGCTGGTCGGGATTTGGGAACAAGACCAACCCATCGATAAGGAGTGCCACAATTTCTTCAAAGGCTTGTAGGTCCAATGAATTCCAACATTCTTGTGCCTTTTCAAACAAGAATTTTGCTAAGAATCCTTTGACGCCGCTTCTAGTTTCCCAATGCCCCTTGATGTCAGATGGCTGTAGATGTAGTGCTCGAGCAACATCTTCAGGCTTTGGTTCCTTTTCCGTACCGTTGTAGGGTAGTTGATTAAGGATAGGAATTCTCAGGAGTTGAGAAAACTCCTCCAAAGTGGGCACCAACTGGTAGTCGGGGAAAGTGAAACAGTGGTGAAGAGGGTCAAAGAACTGGAATAGCACTTTCATCATGTCCTCTTCAATGTTGGTGTTGACCAGGTTGAGCAGTCTACCATGTCTTTCATTGAAGGATGAGCTTTCCGGAATCCTTGATGTGATCTCCTTGAGTTGAGGAGGGATTCTCACAAGGTTGACTTGGATGGTTTTTCTTCGAAGAATTTCCATGACCTACAAAACAAGAACAAAGATGAAGATCTAAACCCTTGAAATGGTTAGTGAATGCATATGATGTTTTATGATGTTTATGATGTATGCACAAACATATGTACAAGCAAATCACACCAAACCCTAGTTTCAGGCTTGCATGGGGTTTCATAGGTAAGTACCCTCTTGAGTGTAGTTGGCTTAAAAACCTGTCCTATAAATAGTAACCGGGTTCTAAGGAGCTCAATATCACTGGATTGTTTTCATTATTCATTGTTTTGGTTTAGCCACTTAACTAGCGACCAAAATATTCCAAGAAAACAACCCTCAATGAGTGTAGTATCGAGTATCTACCAACTTCGGACTGCACCAAAGCCGGTCATCTCACTACCCCTAATAAAAGGCCAAGATGGTCAAGTAAGGTTCTAGGTCATTAGTGCTTAGTGACATCACTCAGCGGCCCCGTATTCTCCTTGATTAAACTCAAGGGTTACCGGTACTCACAAATATGTCGCACTAATATAGCTATTGCTTCAACCGTGTCGGTATACCCCGCACAGTTTCCACAACGTATTGCTATCTATGAATGTTTCCCCAAATTCGGGTGTAGGATTGCAAACCCAAACAAGAGAGCCAAGATATAAAGCAATCAAATCAAACAATTAGTCATGCAAGAGGGTGATCTAAGCCCTAAGGTTACTCCACTTTAAAAAAATCCCCAGCAGAGTCGCCAGTTCTGTGATACGGTGGGAGAACTGACTAGGGTTTTGCGTTTGTTTTCGCAAATGTTTTGGTTGAGCAAGAGTCGCCACAGACTTTTTATTTTATCCTAAGGAAAGGTTAAAAAGCACAGCAAAAACCTTTGAGATGTTTTCTTGGGTTCGGGGAGTAGATTATAGAAAGGGAAGGTATTAGCACCCTTTCTATCCATGGTTATCCATGGGCTCTTAGTTACTTGCTTAGATCAACTTGCCTTGATTTTCAATTGTTTGAAATGGTGCTTTGTGCATGGTTTTGAAAATGTTTTGAAAAAGATGCCTTGTCTAGGCAACCCTTGTAACAATTCTTTACTCGAATTTTTTACAAAAGGTGTTTGTCTTTTTGAAAAGATGTTTCAAGTTTTTTTGAAAGTTGTTTTGAAAGTGTAGTGATATGTGGTTTTGAAAAATAGGCAAGCATTTTTGCAAGTTGACAAGTACTCAAGAGCTATCTACCCTAAAGTTCTCAAAGATCTTTGCTATGTTTTAACCCTTTTAACAATTTTGTTCCACCATTGCATTTGGTGGACAATCTTGTGTTAGGATGTTAACGGGACGGGCGCGGGTCATCATTTATACCATGATTGCAATGGCGCCAAGTATCTTTGGGCAACTTTTCCTTTAAGGGACTTGATCATTTTTAGGAAACTTTCGAAAGTGTCGTCGAGGGACTATGATCATTTGAATTATTTTGCTTTGCCCAAAGAGACCTAACATGCAATATGGCCCATTTATTGAAGGCAACAAGTGGAATACCCTAGGGGTGCAAGTGTGATTAGTTTTGTCCATTTTCATGCTTGTTTATCTTGAATTTAGGTCAAACTATTTTTGGTTAATTGATTTGCATACAAACCCTAATTCTAACATGGCATAATTAGAAAGCTTTAAAGTGCGAAAAATAAAGTTCCTAAGTTATTACAACACAATATATGGGAAGGGGGGACAAATGTTCAAATGGGGGTATTTTGACAAGAATTAAAACCCTAGACTATTACATCAAACTTGGAAATTTGCAAGGTATTTATTTACACAACATTCAAATAAAAATAAGATAAATATACAAAATGCAAAAAAACGTTTTTCATATGTATGTAAAAAGTATTTATCATGTATCAAATAAAAAATAAAATCAATTAATTTTTGGTATTTTTATGCATTTAGAGCAAAAACCCTAATTTTTACAAATAAAAGTATTTATTGTATGATATATGCAATATTTATTAATTATTTACAAAACAATAAATAAAAGAAGATATTTTATATAAAAAATATTTTTGAGGTCAAAATATTAATAAAAACAAAATGTATTAATTCTTTGTATTTTTTCTAAATATATTAATAAACATATACGTATTTATAATATTTACTAAATACTAAATATAAACAAAAATATTAATATTTAATATTTAATAAAAAATATATTTTTTTATAAAATTGTTTTTTAAAGATAAAAATAAAACAAGAATCAAAAAATAAAAGTATTTGAATTATTTTTAATATTCTTAAATAAAAGGTATTTATGTGTTTATTTATATACAAATATCAAGTTAAAACAAATAAATGCTTAATAAATACAAAAAATGGTTTGAAAAATATTTTTAATATTTTAATGTTATGAGAAAAAATAAATAAGTCAGAAACAACAAGAAAAAGTCAAAAAATGATCAAAATAAGCACAATGGGCCAAGGGGGTTCAAAAGTAAAAACAAGGTGCAAATAGGAAGTCAAACTCAGGCCCAGCCCAAGAAGACTTTGTCTTCAACCTCAGTACTCGCTTGAATCAACAAAAACGCGCGTTTTCCTATCTCCAGATTCCCTGATTTTTAGCACAAACTCACAACACATGAAATGAAGAGCATCAAACCACGATTCTGGACATATAAAGAACTCATCTTAACTCTCAGAAATGAGAGAGAATTTCTTCTCCCCCAATTCCTGACCTAGTTTTTATTCAATGTTCAGACTTAAAATTCTCTGAGCACACATAACATAAATGAAAACTAATGATATGGGCATGTTCAGGGCTATGAATGTGACATAATTTCTTCACAAATCTAAACCTAACTATGCCTGGATAGAGAGATAAGAGTTCATGAACTTACCTGTTCAGTTGGAAACGTGTGCAATAATGGAGATGCTTACAAGGCAAGGTAATGATTTGTATAGCTTCCTTGATGTCCCAAGATGCTATTCCAACCTTTAGTTTGCTTCAAAACCTAGTGAATCGTGTTATGGCACCTCAACTGCAAAACAAAAAATATGAAAATGGTGATGTTAGCTAGGGGTGTTACAGGTCGTGTTTAGGGTTTGGAACAGTTTCAAGGGATGGTGTCGGATGTGTTTGAAGTGTTTTTGGTCAAGGTGCACGAGGGAAATGAGCTATGGAAGTCCAACTGCAGCTTATGCCCTGTTTTTGCAGTTTTATGGTGATTCTGTGTTTGAGAAGGTATTGGAAGTGGTTGGCTTGTGTTTCAGCTTAGGTTTTATGTTTAGAAAGTGTTCACAATCTTTTCTTAAGCTCTTGTTGACAGGAATGAGAGTTGGGAGTTGTTATGTCAAATTTCTTCTTACTTAAGCAACAAAATGCCAAGTTGTGTTTTAGACTGATGGAGGCCCCCAATCTATGCTGCATACATTAGTCTTGGTCACTGTGTTATGCTCCTTAACTTGTGCTTCAGAGATATGCTTTGGTACTTCTTGGATTTGCTTTTGACATAAAGCCATACCTTTTCAAAAATGGATAATTTGCTTTTTCTATTTTAAGACTAAACCTTCATGTAATGCTTAAACACATAATGCAAGGCTTGAACACAAAGGGTTTGCATTTAATTATTGAGTGCAAATGGGATATAGGACCTGTAATCAAGTTGTGCAAGCTGATTTGAAAAATTGCATAAGTTATGAACATGTACATGGCCATGAATCAAAGTGACTTTTTCCCAACTTGCCAAATTCGATTCTCTCTAACCATGAGGTTGTTTGATGAGTTCTTGGACATTTTGGAAATCTTGGAATGTGTACTACAATCCATCTTTGTAGTGCAAATTGAAATTCCAAGTGGAAGCATGTGAAAAGTGGTCTTGAAGTTAGGCAAAAATCCTGCCTAAAATTGGTCAAAATTTCTCTAAGTTAAGAATGGTTTGGTACCCTTGTTCCAAAAATTGTAACTTGAGCTACAACTTCTTTTGAGGAAACTTTGTGAATCAAAGTTGTAGATTTTGCAATGGACTACAACTTTCATGTTTTGACTTTTGCTTGAATCCAAATGAATCTTGGTGAGAAAGTGGGACAAAGTTTAGGAAAAAATTAGGGTTTTTCATAACTTAGAAAAATTCTAAGTTATGAAAAATCTTCATTTCAAACCCTAATTTGTGATTTTTGATTTCTTGATGAACAAGTTTCATGATTTGGCATGTTTTGATGAAAAATGAATCTTGACACTTGATTTTGACCAAAAAGTCAAAGTTTGACTTTTCAGTATACAGTCAAAAATTGATCAATTGACTGGAAAATTCAACTGTCAATCTTGTGCATTTGGGATCTTTTGAACTTGTTGAGCATGTCAAGACAATTCCATTGGGTCCTTGAGTCCATATGTGAGCTTGGTTTGCCATTGGCTTGGTCAAACAGTCAAAAATTGCCTTTGTGCAGTCAAAACCCTAAAAATGACCATTTTTCCCTTTTGGTGATCTGATCAAATTTCTTGTGGAATTGTGATCCAAACTTGATCAAATGGTTCATATGAGTTCATTATGTTGATGTGGGTCAAAAATCATGAGGTTTGACTGTCAATTGGCCATAGTTGACTTTTTCCCCAATACAGCTGATTTCTAGGTCAAATGTCCAATTGACTGGGCAAAGTTTGGAATCAAGGCTTGAAACTTGGTATGGATAGACTTGGGAGTCCAACATGAAGCATGAAAGTCATCTTAGGCATTTTAGGTCAAAACATCTTTGTGCAAACACAAACCCTAATTTGGGTCAACAGTGCAAGGAGAAGTCTTGAGCAGAGGAAACCCTAACTGGATCTTGAGCTCCAAGGGTCTTGTGATGAGAAAATATTGAGAAAATGGGAGGGCAAATTTTGGGGTACAAAAATGGTCATACGATGACCCATACCCGCCCCGTTTAACATCCAAAGATAGGGTTGTCTACCAAAACAATGGTAGGTCAACAATGTCAAAGGAATAAAAATGCACCAGAAATATATTTGAGTAGGTAGATAGCTTCTAGTTACTTGCTCCATTTCAAAACAATCCTTGTTATTTTCAAAAACAAACACACACACATTTCCAAACATTGAAATATTTTTCAAAAGACAAACATCTTTGTATACATTCTTACGAACGAGAATCATTACAAAGATTGCCTAAACGATGGTCTCTTTTCAAAATACTTTCAAAACCACACCAAGCGCCATTTCAAACAAAGCAAAGCAAAGCAAGTGATCTAAGCAAGTAACTAAGAGCCCATGGAAAACCATGGATGAAAAGGGTGCTAGCACCTTCCCTTTTCATAATCTACCCCCCGAACTCAAGAAAACATCTCAAAGGTCTTTCCTGTGCTTTTTTACCTTTCCTTTTGGATAAAATAAAAGTCGGTGGAAACTCTTGCTAACCGCGGCATTTACGACGAAATGCAAAACCTCAAGTCAGTTCTCCCACCGTATCACAGAACTTGCGACTCTGCTGGGGAGTATTATAAAATTGGGGTTACCTTAGGGTTTAGATCACCTTTATTTGCTTACCTTGTTTGACTTGTTTGCTTTACATCTTTGGTTCTATTGTTTGGGTTTGAATCCTCCACCCGGATTTGGGAAACATTATAGGTAAATAGCAATACATTGTGGAAACTGTGCGGGGTATACCAACACGGTCTAAGCAATAGCTATGTTAGTGTGACATATTTGTGGGTACCGGCAGCCTTTGAGTCAATCAAAGAGAATACGGGGCCGCTGAGTGATGTCATGAAGCACTAACGAACTTCTAGAACCTTTACTTGACCAACTTGGCCTTTTAGGATGTAGTGAGATGACCGGCTTTGGTGCAGTCTGAAGTTGGTAGATACTCGATATTACACTCATTGAGGGTTGGTTCCTTGGAATATTTCGGTCGCCAGTCAAGAGGCTTGAATTGAAACAATGAACAAGGAAACAATCCAGTGATATTGAGCTCCTTAGAACCCGGTTACTATTTCTAGGACAGGTTGAACCAACTAAACTTCAAGAGGGTACTTACCTATGAAACCCCATGCAAGACTAAACTAGGATCTTGTGTGATTTGCTTGTACATATATACTTGTGCATAACATCATGGACATCATGAAGCATCATTTGGATCCTCTAACCATTTCAAGGATTTTGGAAATTCATCTTTGTTCCTGTTTTGTAGGTTATGGATTCACTTCACAGGAAAACTATCCAAGTCAACCTTGTAATAATTCCTCCACAACTAAAGGAGCTAGCTTCAGGGATTCCTGATAACTCTCCATTCACCGAGAGGCATGGTCGTCTACTCAACTTAGTCACTTCCAACACATAGGAAGACATGATGAAAGTTCTCTTCCAGTTCTTTGACCCTTTGCATCACTGCTTCACATTTCCTGACTACCGGCTTGTGCCTACTTTGGAGGAATTTTCTCAACTCTTGAGGATTCCTATTCTTAATCAACTAACTTTCAATGGTACGGAAAGAGATCCAAAGCCAGAAGAGATTGTTCAAGGCATGCACTTGCACTCATCTGATGTCACAACCCATTGGGAAACTAGAAGTGGTGTCAAAGGCTTATTGGCAAAGTTCTTGTTTGAGAAGGCCCAAAGTTTTTGGAACTCCTTGGACTTGCAAGCTTTTGAGGAGATTGTAGCTCTTCTCATCTATGGGATGGTCTTGTTCCCCAATCCTAACCAACTCATAGATGTAAGTGCTGTCAAAATCTTCATGTCACGCAATTCGGTGCCTACTTTGCTTGGAGATATCTTACACTCTTTTCACACTCATACAATGAGGAAAAGAGGTGTTCTAATGTGTTGCACTCCTATCTTGGCAAGATGGTTTATTTCTCATCTTCCCCAATCAGTCTTGAAGAATGAGCAAGGTTTGAGGTGGTCACAAAGGTTGATGACACTTACACATTCAGACATTCATTGGTGTTCTCGATCCAAAGAGAATGTTATCATCGTCGATCGTTGTGGGGAATTCCCTAATGTCCCTCTACTTGGCATTAGGGGAGGCATCACCTATAACCCCTTCTTGGCTCTAAGACAGTTTGGTTATGCCCGAAGGGATGGCCCACATGATTTGCTGATTCAAGGCTTGGTTTTCGACTTCGACAACGACAATCAAGGACTTCGATAAAGGTTCATCCGAGCTTGGAGGATGCCAAACAAGGTAGATAGAAATACTTTGGGACACAAGAATTCCATCCCTCTTGAGCCTTACCTCAAGTGGGTGCGAACCCGCGCTTAAAGTCTTATGACGCCTTACCCCTCCATTCTCCCAGTGATTATAGAGCCTGTTAAGGAAGGAGAGGTTCCATACACCATCCTACATCCTGACATGCCGACATCACTCAAATACCTACAAAGGAGTTGGATACAGCTCAAGGGAGAACGCGATACTTTCGAAGCCCAATTCTACGCAAGCGAGAAGAAGGTCTTGGAACTCACTCGGTTACTTCATGAAGAGAAGACTCTCAACACCTACATTGCACCAAAGAGGATGCGCAACGTATTTTTATCTTAGGATTTTGTATTATTTTGCCCTAGGGGCATTGATGTACTCAAATTCTATTTTATTAATATAACGTGTGTTCCTTTTTGTTTGACACAAATTTGAATTTTCAAATCCTTGAAAACATTGCATGAATACATATCATTCATCATGAGCATAAACAGGTCCTTGCAATATGTTTCCTCATCCCTCTACTGTTTATTTCAGAAGATGGATCTTGAACAGACGGTTAAAGACTTACAAGCTCAAAATTCACAATTTCAACAATTACTCTTGACCTTAGCCAAGGGGCAGGAGTAGCTCAAGACTCTTCTAGAGAAAGAGAAAGAGAAAAAGAAGAAGAAGCCAGGTGGTGTGTTTATCATGGGAAGAAGGTTTCAGGGACAAGCCAGAAGAACCTTAGAATTTCCAACAACCTTTGACGAAGGGGAAATAAAATGAAAAGAAATGGCAGTGCCATCAGATTCTGAAGCAGAAGAAGAGGAAGAAGAGGACTACTCTGAACAACAATACCCTCCAGCCGATGACAAGTACAAACACTTGGAAGAGCGTCTAGCTGCTATGGAAGTATAGAGAGTACCGAGTCTGGATTTTGAGGAGTTAGGTTTGGTGTCAGGATTTGTAATCCCGCCCAAGTTTAAAGTGCCTTTATTTGCCAAGTATGATGGGGTGTCTTGTCCCAAAATGCATCTCAGATCTTATGTTAGGAAGATTCAGCCGCATTCTGCAGACAAAGACTTGTGGGTCCACTTTTTCTAGGACAGTTTATCAAGAACGCAGCTTGATTGGTTTTACCAGTTGGAAAGGGCTGATGCCCATAATTGGGAAGACTTGGCAGCCGCCTTCTATAAACAGTATCAATACAACGCCGATTTGGCACCAACGCGTACTCAACTCCAGAGTATGGCCATGGTATCCAATGAGGGCTTCAAAGACTACGCCCAAAAGTGGAGAGATTTAGCCGGAAGGGTACAACCACCATTGTCGGAAAGGGAGTTAGTGGACATGTTCTTGGGAACGCTATTAGGCCCTTTCTTTAATCATCTGATTGGAAGTTCCTCTGCAGGGTTTACAGAATTGATTTTGACTAGCGAGAGGGTGGAAGCCGATATAAGAAGCGGGAAAATTCAGAAGGACGCGTCTACCTCTGCAGCTGTAAAAAAGCCCTTCACTGGAAAGAAGGAAGTCTCTATTTTCTATTCACAGAGAAATCAAGCAAGAACCGAGCGCCGACCAACGGTGGGGGCCGTTATGATTCTAAAGCCTGCATCATACCAGCCAAGAAACAATCAGCAGAGGGTGGAAAGGCCAGTACGGCAATTCACCAAGATTAACATGATTCCAACTCAGGTCCTACCACATCTTCTGAAGTTGAACCTGGCAATGCTAAAAGAGGCCCCTAAAAATCCCAATACTGCGTCTCCTCACTACCATCTGAATTCCAGGTGTGCATACCATTTTGAAAGTTCAGGGAACGACACCAACAATTGTTGGGCTCTGAAGAACAAGATTCAAGATCTGATAGACGCGAAGGAAGTTGAGTTTGAAGCGCCGGAAAAACCGAATGTTATTTCTGCTCCAATGCCTAGGCATGGCTACAATGCCAGTGTTGTTGAGAAAGACTTATTTGTTGCCACCGTGGATGAATTGTTGACTCCACTCTTAACCATCAAGTTGAATTTGTTAAAGGCTAGTGTGTTCCCAGGATGTGACAAAGATTGCCATATTTTCCTATCCTCATCATTTGACTGCCCTCTGTTGAAGAAAGGTATCCAACAACTGATTGATAACCAGGAAATTTTATTTGAGAAAGCTCCTATTTCACCCATTCCAGTTCCAGAAGTTTCAATAATAACCATATACGCCAATCCTTCCAGGGTCCCTAAAAGACCCGTTAGGATTACATCTGCTCTTATGACTACTCCACTTAAGATAACAATGCCCGGGCCAACCCCATACAAATCAGATAAAACGATACCATGGAATTATGGTGGAGAAATATACGACCATGGTGTCAAACAGTTTGAACAGACTGTCGAAGAAGAGAGCTCCGAAGAGGACAATTCTGACATCAGTAACATTGCCGGAACAAGCAAAATTACCTGTAGTGGAAGAATTTTCTCTCTAGAGATTTCCCCTCCAAAGGCAGTCTTTGGACCCGTGGCCGTTCTGAAGATTACCTCTGCACCAGTGATTACACCTACAAGTGTACCTACCGACAAAGACAATCCAGTTCCTATCCATACTTCCACTGCTGAGAATAAAGGAAAGAATGTTCAAGAGGAGCCTGTCCTGACGAAGGCTCAATTACTAGCTATTCTTGAAACATCCAAGAAGGAGATGGAAGAAATCCTGAGGATCATTAAGAAGAGTGATTATGATGTGGTTGAACAACTGGGGCATACCTCCTCCAAAATCTCTATGTTAGCATTGCTGCTGTGCTCTGAGGCACATGCAAAAGCTTTGGTCAAATTTCTGAAGACAACTCACGTGCCGCAAGAGACGTCGGTTGACCAATTCCAAGAGTGTGTGGCCAGTCTGACAGTTGATAATGGCTTGGGTTTATCCGATGCTGACTTAACACCCAAAGGGAGAAAACACAACGAGGCACTACATGTCTCAGTGGATTTTAGAGGGACGACCCTAGCCCATGTCTTGGTAGATACTGGTTCATCTCTGAACGTCTTACCAAAGAAAGCCCTTGATAGGTTGGATGGTGAGGGGCTGACATTAAAACCCAGCAACATAATTGTGAGAGCATTTAACGGCTCTAAAAGGATGGTCCATAGGGAGGTGGACATCCCGATCAATGTGGGTACTCAGACCTTCAATTCAACATTCTATGTGATGGACATCCGTCCTTCTTACTCTTGTCTGTTGGGATGTCCCTGGATTCACAATGTCGGTGCTGTTACCTCCACTTTGCATCAGATGCTGAAGTACCCCGTCCAAGGGAAGATCATAATTGTCCATGGGGAAGAGGAATACATGATTAGTCATCTGAATTCATTCCGATATATGGAGTTAGATGGCGAGTTCATTGAAACCCCTTTCCAACATTTTGAAGAAGTCTCTCAGGAAATAGCGGCGACCAAGGCGGTATCCTCAACTCCTATGATCACAAGACCTCCACCTTGGATGTCATCTCTCAAGGATGCAAGGGAAGCAGTGGAAGAAGGCGGAAGCACCATCTGGGGTCAGCTTCTAGACATCCCGTACAAAATAGACAAGTTTGACTTGGGATTTACCTCAACTGCTCAGAAGGCTGTGCGTCGCGCCCGTGCCAAAGGTCCACCTGTGAAAATCAGACACCAAGGGGTTAATGCACTAGAGGACAGTGAAGAAGATGGCAGCCTGGAAGATTGGATATTTCCTACTGTTGGTGGAGGACTATGCAACTGGGAAGCCAAAGACTTCATCCCAATAACTTTCATATCGCAGTAATTTATCTTTTACATTTCTGTTGGACTTGTAATAATTCACAAATAATTCGTACATTTTCAACCTTGTGTCTTACCCGAGGCACAATGGTCCATTTGTAAGGGTTTTTATTTCATTTTCATATGTCATTTCAATAAATCATGGACGCTTTTTCATATATAAACCTTTTGTGCTCATTGTCTTTCTTTTTACCTTTTTTTGTTTTAAGATGGCTATACCCTTACACACACCCACACTCACAAATGCAGGTACCCTTCCATTCCAGATCCCATGGGTAACGATACTGCTATAGCCTTCAGTGACTCTAAAGATCTGATCTACCAAGCTGAATACGAAGGTGAGAAAGATTGTGAGGTGCCAGGGGAATTGGCCAGATTATTACAACAAGAGGAAAGAGCTATTCTGCCTCATTAGGAGTTGTTGGATATGATCAACTTGGGCACCGAGGAGGATAAAAAGGAAATCAGAGTGGGTGCCAATCTAGAGCCGAGTGTCAAAGAGCGTCTAATTCAGCTGTTGCATGATTATGTTGAAATCTTTGCTTGGTCATACGAAAACATGTCGGGACTTGATAAGGACATTGTGGTACACCGTCTACCCACGAGAGAAGACTGTCCACCAGTGAAACAAAAGGTCCTCCGCATGAGACCTGACATGTCAGAGAAGATCAAAGCAGAAGTTATGAAGCAGTTCAATGATGGATTTCTGGCTGTTACTTCCTATCCCCAATGGGTTGCTAACATTGTTCTCGTGCCTAAAAAGGATGGCAAAGTAAGAATGTGCATGGACTATAGAGATTTAAACAGGGCCAGCCTTAAAGATGATTTTCCACTTCCACACATCGACATCCTGGTTAAAAACACACCTCAGCACAAAGTATTTTCTTTCATGGACGGATTCTCAGGATATAACCAGATCAAAATGGCACCTGAAGACATGGAGAAAACTACATTTGTTACACAGTGGGGTACGTTCTGCTACAAAGTGATGCCATTCGGACTGAAGAATGTCGGGGCAACCTATCAACGCGCCATGGTAGCTTTGTTTCATGATATGATACATCATGAGATAGAGGTCTACGTAGATGACATGATAGCCCGATCACAAACTGAAGAAGAACACCTTGATCATTTGCAAAAGCTGTTTGTCAGGTTAAAGGAGTACAAGCTAAGATTAAACCCGAACAAGTGCACTTTCGGAGTCCGGTCCGGTAAACTCTTGGGTTTCATTGTCAGCAACAAAGGCATCGAGGTTGATCCTGCCAAAGTCAAAGCTATACAAGAAATGCCTGCTCCTCGCACTAAGAAGGAAGTCAGAGGATTCTTGGGACGCCTAAACTATATTGCTAGGTTCATTTCTCACCTAACATCTACTTGTGAACCAATATTCAAACTGCTGAAGAAAGATCAGGTAGTTATATGGAATGATGACTGTCAGTTTGCTTTCGATAAAATCAAGGAGTATTTACAAGAGCCTCTTGTCTTGATGCCACCAGTTGAGGGAAGACCGCTAATCATGTATCTAACTGTTTTAGAGAACTCAATGGGGTGCATATTGGGGCAGCATGACGAGTCTGGCCGAAAAGAGCATGCCATATATTACCTGAGCAAAAAGTTTACCGACTGAGAAACCAGATATTCACTGCTCGAGAAAACTTACTGCGCTCTGGTATGGGCTGCTCTCCGGCTAAGACAGTATATGTTGACTCATACCACTTTGTTGATATCTAAGATGGATCTGATAAAATACATCTTTGAGAAGCCTGCTTTGTCTTGAAGGATAGCTAGATGGCAGATGATCCTAAAAGAATATGATATACAGTACACGACCCAAAAAGCTATAAAGGGCAGTGTGCTAGCTGATCATCTTGGTCATCAAGCTATAGAGGATTATCAGTCCATGAAGTTTGAATTCCCCAACGAAGACATCATGACAGTAGATAATTGTGAAGGAATCAGACCATATGACGGACCTGAACAAGGATCCCGATGGACTCTGTACGTTGATGGGGCATCCAATGCACTTGGTAACGGTATCAGTGTTGTACTTATATCTCCGGAAGGATGCCATACTCCTTTTACTGCCAGACTTTGCTTCAACTGTACGAACAACATGGTAGAGTATGAAGCATGCATCTTTGGTCTCAAGGCTGCCATAGACTTGGGAATCAAATCTTTAGTTGTGTTTGGGGATTCAGCTTTGGTCATCAGTCAGATCAAAGGAGAGTGGGACACTAAGGATCCAAACCTTATCCCTTACAAAGAACATGTTTTGACATTGCTACCACATTTCGAGCAGATTACCTTTGAGCACTTCCCGCGAGAAGAAAATCAGCTAGCAGATGCTCTAGCTACAATGTCATCCATGTTTAAACTTAATTGGGATAACGAAGCTCCCCAAATCACCATTGAACGAATGGACGAACCAGCACACTGCCACGAGATTAATACCGAAGAAGTAGTGGACCAGCCTTGGTTTCATGAAGTCAAAAGGTATCTCAAGACTCAAGAATATCCTGAAGGAGCTTCCATCAACGATAAAAAGTTCTTAAGGAGATTATCGGCTAAGTTCTTCCTAAGTAATGGCATCCTGTACAAACGCAATCATGATTCTGTTCTGCTCCGTTGTATGGATAAGATTGAATTTGCAAGGATTATGGCTGAATTGCATGAAGGTACCTTTGGAACTCACTCTAGTGGGCATACGATGGAGAAGAAAATTCTACGGGCAGGCTATTACTGGTCTACCATGGAAGCAGACTGCTATCAACATTCCCAGACTTGTCATAAATGTCAAATCTATGCAGACAAGGTGCATGTGCCTCCAGTTCCTCTAAATGTCTTAACAGCTCCCTGGCCCTTCGCTATGTGGGGAATTGATATGATTGGAGAGATCAAGCCTACAGCCTCCAACGGACACCGCTTCATTCTAGTGGCCATTGATTATTTCACAAAGTGGGTCGAAGCAGCTTCCTTCGCATCCGTTACTAAGAATGTTGTTGCCCGCTTCATCAAGCTGAATCTTATTTGCTGGTACGGTATCCCCGAAAGGATCATCACTGATAACGGTACAAACCTTAACAATACTATGATCATCGCCTTGTGCGAGCAGTTCAAGATTCAACATCCCAATTCATCCCCCTATCGGCCAAAGATGAATGGTGCAGTCGAAGCTGCTAACAAAAACATTAAAAAGATCATACAGAAAATAACAGTCACCTACAAGGACTGTAATGAGATGCTACTGTTTTCTCTCCACGGGTACCGTACCACGGCTCGCACATCAACTCGGGCAACACCTTATTCTTTGGTTTATAGCATGGAGGTTGTTTTACCTATTGAGGTTCAGATCCCCTCTTTAAGAATCATGAAGGATGCAGGTTTGAGTGAAGACGATTGGATTCAAACCCGGCTTGATCAGTTGAACTTAATTGACGAAAAGAGACTTATTGCTGTTTGCCATGGTCAGACGTATCAAAAACGGATGATCAAGGCATTCAACAAGAAAGTCAGATGCCAAGTGTATCAAGTTGGAGATCTAGTTATCAAGCGCATCATCTTGCCACAAAGTGATCCCAGGGGCAAATGGACTCCTACCTATAAAGGACCATTTGTAATAAAGAACATCTTTTCTGGTGGGGCAATGATCTTAACCACCATGGATGGCGACGACCTGCCACACCCTGCGAATGCAGACATAGTCAAAAGATATTACGCATAAGAGACCCGCTAGGTTGACACACCTAGGCAAAACAAGGGCATCCCGGCGAACCAAAAAGGTTCGGGAAAAAGTTAGGGATAAAAATTAAAAAAATCTGTACACCCGGCAAGTTGAAAACCGAAAGGGCGACTTGGGCAAAAAAGGGTTTCCCGGTGAATCGAAAACCCGAAAGGGCGGTTCAGGAAAAAGTTAGGGAATTAAAGCGTATGACTATGTCTCGTCGGATCACTTTAAGGACAATCTCTTCACTAACAAACCTGGAGATTCTGATCAATCCAATCATCTTCAGACGAAGCAACAAATGGACAAGATATTCGGAGATACGAAGGCTATAGCAGAATGGGAACCCCATGGATTTTTTTTTACACATAGCTATCTTTCTTTGTATAAAATTTTCTCATTTTTTATGACACCATCCTCTTACTAGGATGTCTGTCTCCTTTGTACAAAATACTTATTCAAAGTAAATACAAAGATATCTCTTCAAAGTATAAAAAACTATTTGTCCTTTTCTTTTTACACTTGTGTTTTATTTGCAAAAACGTTCAATGATTCATTAATGAACATATGAATTTGAACATAATTATTGTTTACAAATAAACAAAAATGAAAAAGAACAATTACTGACAGCTTGAAAGATTAGGAAAACGTATTTAGGCTATTCCATGAGAAATCCCTACAGTACGTCATTAAGATCCCCAGCGGAGCCAAAACTTTGAACTGCAGATTCCCAGCAGAGCTAAAACTACAGATCCCCAGCGGAGCCAAAACTTCAAACTACCAATCCCCAGTGGAAACCATCCAGTTTCTCCAATTTCCCCAGCAAGTTATCTTAAAGCCTGAAAAGCAACCAGATAACAGTTAACTTCTGTGTCTCCCCAACCTAGGATAAACTCCCCAGTAGAGTGGCAGACAACCCAAACTCCTGCACTTGTTCCAAACAGGAATAAGCTTTCTTCCCCACAGAGTTTTCATTTCTCCCCAACAGGATGAAGATTCTCATCTTAATTCCCAGCAAAAGTCATCAAAGTTCTCTAATTCCCCAAGCAAATTACTCAAGCGGTATTTGGCATTACTCTTACAATGGAATTTTTGTCAAAACTCCAACTTCAAGACATGAAGGATCCTTATATCCCCAGAGAAGTCGCCAAGGATTTCTTATCCTCAGCAGTCAAGGATTTATTTTCCCCGGCAGCAGCCAAGGATTTCTTATCCTCAGCAGTCAAGGATTTATTTTCCCTGGCAGCAGTCAAGGATTTATTTTCCTCAACAATACAACAGATCAGCTTACATGCGCATACATTACATCCATATATCATAAACATTGATAAAACACATATATTGCATCATACATTTCATGAAACATAACTTTGTTTTTCAGCTAACATTTACCCTTTTCAGGATAAGATTAACAGTTGCCATTAACAATGATCAAAGACTTCAGATATAGTTCAAATACGCTCCAGACAAGGATGCCATTCTGATACTTATTCAGATTTCAAGTCAGATACAGTCCAGATACACTCCAGACACGGAAGTCATTCTGTTACTTATTCAGATTCTAGTTCAGATACAGTCAAGATACGCTCCAGACACGGCTGCCATTATGTCACTTATTCAGATTCAACTTCAAAATACAGTACAGATACGTTCCAGATACGGACACCATTCTGATACTCATTCTTTTGACTTACAACTTACAATTCAACAAACATTCTTGGATGGCATCTACAATCCAATCTCCAACAAGATTCTAACACCTCTCCAAATGGCATCTTTAAGCCCATTCCCTCAACTACACTTCGTCGAGTGCAAATTTATGGGCACTCTAGTGTCCAATCATCTTTTACCTTCGAGTCACGAACGGAAAAACTCGCCAATCTAACTCTTCAGGTTAAAGAAGATTGAACAGGGGCAGCTGTTGTACTCCAAAATTTGCCCTCTCATTTATCAAGATTTTTCTCACAAGACTTCTTAGACTCAAGACAAGATTAGGGTTTGGTCAGCTCAAGATACCTCATCTTGCACTGATAACCCAAAATTAGGGTTTGAGTTTGCACAAGGATTTTTGGACCATCAATGCTTAATGTGACTTTCATACACCATTTTGGATGCCTAATATTTCTTATGTTAAGTTTCAAGCCTTGAACCACATTTTTGCTCAGTCAATTGGACAGTTGACCTAAAAATCAGCTGTATTGGGGGAAAAGTCAACCATGGCCAATTTACTGTCAAACTTCATAATTTTTGATCCACGTCAACAATTTAGACTCATATGTATCATTTGATCAAGTTTGGATCACAACTCCTCAAGAAATTTGATCAAATCATCAAAAGGGCAAAATGGTCAAAATTAGGGTTTTGACTGAGAAAGGGCAATTTATGATTTTTTACCTAGCCAATGACCAATTGAGTTCAAACATGATTTCAAGGACTCAATGGAATCATCTTGACCTACTCACATGGTTCAAAAGATCTCAAGTGCATTGGATTGACATATGAATTTTGCAGTCAACTGATCAAAAGTCAACTGTACACTGAAAAGTCAAACTTTGATATTTTGGTCAAAATCAAGTACCAAGGGTCATAATTCATCAAGGTATGTCAAAACATGAAACTTATTCATCAAGAAAACCAATTTTGAAAATTAGGGTTTTGAATTTGAAAAATTTCATAACTTAGAATTTTTCTCAGTGTGGAAATTTTCTTATTTTTTCCCAAATTTCCACCACTTTTTCACCATGATGCAATTTGATTCAAATAAAATGTCCAACATGAAAGTTGTAGTCCTCCATTAAATCTACAACTTTTCTTCACAAACGTTTCCCAAAAGATGCTTGGATCTCAAGTTATGAATTTGTGAACATAGGTCCATGAACTAAATAACTTAGTGAAATTTTGCCCTAATTTAGACAGGTTTTTGACCCAACTTCATGGACATTTTTCACCTAGTTCCAAGAGGTATCTCAAAATGCATTTCAAATATGGATTATAGAGCACATTGCAAGCTTTCCAAGATGTCAAAGAACTCTCCAAGATCATTTTTGGTTTGGGAGAATCGAAGAAGGAAAGTTGGTATTTTATCACTTTTGTTCAAGCCATTTTTACATGAGATCAAGTTGCAAATCAGATCTATGTTGATTGTACCTTGCTTTACAGGTCCTAAACTCATTCTACACTCCATAATTAAATTCAAATTCAGAAGTTAAAGGCTTTGTCTTGTCTTTTGGAGCATTGTACAAAAGATAATTCCATTTTAGGCATAAAGGTTACAATGCCATTGTCATAAAGGTGAGCTTTTTCAATTTTGTCCATCTTGAGCCTTGGACCTGTCCCTTTGGTGCAAACAATTTCTACAGGTCACAAGCAATGTATACCAACTCTCTGCAGCTCATAAGCCAGCCAGTACAAGCATGTTTGCATTGGTCACTTCACTTTTCTTCAAATGCAAGAAAAGTTGCAAAAGAGGTCAGAACTTGTACAGCTGGTAAGAGTGGACTTTGTATCCATTCTATACATATTCACAAACTTGTCACAACTCAGAACACGCTTTCTTGACATTTGAAACTCACTCAAACTCAAAAACTTTTTTTTTCCTGCCCAAACATCCAGTTGCTGGAGAATCATAGCCATTTCATTTTTGGCTCGTGCGTTTTGCCTTTTAACATTTGAAACACTTCATACACATTATACCAAAGCAGTCCAAGCATTCATCCTGCATCTGTAAGCCCTGTTTAAGCCATTGCCATTTTCAAACTTGGAGCTTGCAGCTTGACTTGTGCAGAGACTTCTGGTCATCCACAAAGCAAGCTAGGCATTGGAATAGCTTGAAGGAAGTTCAAGGAAGCTCGCACAATCCTCAGGCCTCCATTAAAGTCCCTACATTGCTCTATCCAAATCCAACTGAAGGAGGTATTTTTCAAAACTCTATCTCTCTGAATAGGCATCCTCAAGCCACAATTTGTGAAGAAAAAATGTAGCCCTTATCTTGGTGAAGCTGTACATATGCATACTTGTCATTTATATTAATTTTGTTGTGATAATTTAAAGCTTGAAGTTCATAAAATTTCAAGGTCACGAATTAGGGTTGACAAAATTCTCTCTGATCTTTGAGAGTTAGGTTACAAATTTTATATGGTTGAAATCGTGAGATTAAATGCTACATGTTTCATGTTATGGGTTTTTGTTTTTGTACAAGCATTAGCAAGTTACAGTTTGAACCATGAAGCGCGCGCAGAAGAGAAGTTGGAGGACAGGGATGAAGTTCTGGGCCTTTGGCGCGTTGGGCTTGTTGTTTTTGCTTTTCACACCCTCTGGATTACTTTTGCACCCCCTGACTATTTTCTTATATTTTTTTATATTTTCTTTCATATTTTCATATTTATTACTTTTGATTATTTTTTCTGAATATTAAAAAAATAAAAAATAAGTTCTTTATTTTTTACAATTTTTATTTTATTTTTTACTATTTTTTTGGCATAAAAAATAGTTCATCAGGACAAATATATTTTATTTTCTTAAAATAACTTGTAAATAATAAAAAAATACTACATATTTTTTTATATATTATTTATAATCATACATAATTATTTTTACACATATTTAATTTTTAATATTTATAGATTATATTATTTATTATTTTCTTATAGAAAAATGGACAAAATAATAATATAGAATATATATTTTCTTTTAATTGAAAACTAGGGTTTCACCCCTTTCCAAAAATAATAATATTATTTTTTCCTTATTTTTTAGGGTTTAAATAAATTATTTTCTCATACAAAAAACCAAATACAAAACATTTTTACATAAATACATTTGCATTGCATTTTAATATTTGTATATTTATTTAATGCGTACAATATTCGGTTGGGTTGTAATAGTATTTTTAGGTTTATATTTGTGCAATATCCCCATTCAAAAACTTTTATCCCCCCTCCCATAATAATTATTGTAATAGCTTAGTTTACATTTACGCAATTTATCGCTTTTATACCATGTTTAGTAAACTAGGGTTTGCATGATAAGACAAAAAACAAAACCAATAGAAAACCTAATCCAAAACAAATCAAAAGCATGTAAAATGACACACATTGCACACAAGCACCCTTAGGGTTTCTCCCACTTGGTTGCCTAAAAATAAAATGGCCATGTTATGTATGGGAAGCATCTTGGCAAAACAAAACAAAAATAAGATCATAGTCCCTCGATGACGCTATACAAAGGTTGCATAAACAAAATGATCTTGGTCCCTCAAGCATGCTAAGATACTTGGAAACATTGCTATCATGGTCATACGATCACCCATACCCGTCCCGTTTAACATCCAAAGATAGGGTTGTCTACCAAAACAATGGTAGGTCAACAATTTCAAAGGAATAAAAATGCACAAGAAATACATTTGAGTAGGTAGATAGCTTCTAGTTACTTGCTCCATTTCAAAACAATCCTTGATATTTTCAAAAATAAACACACACATTTCCAAACATTTCCAAACATTGAAACATTTTTCAAAAGACAAACATCTTTGTATACATTCTTACGAACGAGAATCATTACAAAGATTGCCTAAACGATGGCCTCTTTTCAAAATACTTTCAAAACCACACCAAGCACCATTTCAAACAAAGCAAAGCAAAGCAAGTGATCTAAGAAAGTAACTAAGAGCCCATGGAAAACCATGGATGAAAAGGGTGCTAGCACCTTCCCTTTTCATAATCTACCCCCCGAACTCAAGAAAACATCTCAAAGGTCTTTCCTGTGCTTTTTTACCTTTCCTTTTGGATAAAATAAAAACCGGTGGCGACTCTTGCTAACTGCGACATTTGTGAAGAAACACAAAACCTCAAGTCAGTTCTCCCACCGTATCACAGTCACTTTTGAATAAAAATATAGAATTTTTCTAAGTACAAAGAGTCAACATCTTTTTCTCAACTTTGACTCATCACAAATTTTCCCAATCGACTATGTTGTGCTTTATATAAATTTTTCGCGAGCAAATGGTTGTGATCGTCTCAAGTAGATGCATCTAATGGTACCACTATGAACGCGAAAATATAAAGATTCATGGATCTTGGATTTTCCCTACTTGCAGGAGGATGGAGGTTGAAGACGATCTACATGTCGTTCTTTAACCTATGACGCCTTGCTAATTGTTTTATTTTGATTGGTTAGACTTTCTTGTGTTACATGCGCGCGCCTTAGCTTGGGTTCATGATGCTCCCTCACCTCAGATCCATTAGATCTTCTAGCGTGTATAAGTGAAAGAGATCCGACGCGTGTGGTTTATCTAATTTGTTTTTATTTTACAAAATTATTTCTAAATTTATTTTATCTTTAAGAATTCATAACTCTTTTATTTTTATCCAAAAATTATGAAAAAATGTACAAAAATACTTTGAATTATTTATAACTTTCTGAATATTTTTTCTTATTTATATTTTAAATTTTGATATTTTTCATAATTTTTGCCTTGTTTGCCTTATTTTAATTGTTTTTAAAATACTTTATGGTCTTTTTAAATTCTAAAAAGTTTATGGAACGATCAAATGACCTCTTGACAAATATTGGTGACCTCATTTTATTTTTATTTCTAATTTTACTATTTTTCAAAAATTTTGGTTTATTTTGCCTATTTTCTTCAATTTTTAAAAATAGTTTCCGACTTTAAAAAATTCTTAAGAGAATTTTCAAATTTTATTAAACCATGTTTGACCTCTGACTATTTTTTAAGATTTTTATTTGGTGTTTTAATATGCTTTGTGTATTTTACCATTCATTTTCCTTTTATTAACCATTTAAATATTATTTTATTATTTTTGTTTTGGTTTTAACTTGAACTTCATTTGGTGACAAATTCTTCAACCTCATTGGATCTTGGGTGTTGGTAGGTTGAGAAACCAAATCCACCAAAATGGATGAATGATGTTGATGATATTTGAAACCCTAATTTCATATATTGCATCCCCTTCCTCTTGATCTTATCCCTTTCTCATTGTGTTACATGTTGTTAGAGAATGATATACATATCATCTCTCTAAACATATGGCACACAGATTGTTATTGACCGGCCTCAAAATAGGTGTGACTTCTATATAAGTCCACTTACGATTGCTTAACATAGCGTTAAATTTTGTCCCGATTCGAAAAATGATCATTCGTGGCCCAAACCTATGTTTGCAAGCCCAAGTATTTTAAATTTGAAACCTTTGATCCAATAAACTTGAGGTTCATTGTTAGGAGGCTTTGGTCTTATCGATCCTCTAATGAATCATCATAAATTTTGGACTAAGTGAATCGTTTAAACATCATTGATCATTCGATTTTGCCTTGAGAATTTGAAATGAATGATATACTTGACAAAAAGCAAATGAAACTTGTGGTTGAGAGGCTTTTATTTTATAAATCTTCTAATGAGTTTTCTAATGCAAGATTCAAGATGGTCATTCAACTAACCTCTAATTTCTAACTGATTAACAATTGACTTTATTTTTATGATTTTATTTTATGCTTTTACTTTAATCACCATTTATCTTATCATTTTTGTGATATGGTGGGAGAACTGGCTTGGGATTTTGCGTTTGTATTCGCACTTGTTCGGTTTAGCAAGAGTCGCCATTGACTTTTTATTTTATCCTAAGGAAAGGTCAAAAAGCACAGGAAAGACCTTTGAGATGTTTTCTTGGGTTCGGGGGGTAGATTATAAAAAGGGAAGGTGCTAGCACCCTTTTCATCCATGGTTATCCATGGGCTCTTAGTTACTTGTTTTAGATCACTTGCTTTGCTTTTCAATTGTTTGAAATGGTGCTTTGTGTGTATGGTTTTGAAAATGTTTTGAAAAAGATGCCTTGTCTAGGCAACCTTTGTAATGATTCTTGTTTCAATATATACAAAGGCGTGTGTCTTTTTGAAAAGATAACTCAATGTTTTGAAAGTTGTTTTTGAAACTGTTTTGAATTTGTGTTGTGAAGTGTGTTTGAAAATGGCATGGATGTTTTGCAAGCTTTTGATCAAGTAACTAAGAGTTGTCTACCCTATTTTTTACTCAAAGATCTTTCTTATGTTTTTAACCCTTTTAACAGCGTTGTTTCACCATTGTGTTTGATGAACAACCTTGCGTTAGGATGTTAAACGGGACAGGCGCGGGTCATCGTTTGCAATCATTGAAGGAAACTTGTGAGATGCTCTAGCAATTTCGTAAGGGACGATATCGTTTTATCGAAGGCAACATCGAGGGACTACGATCTTTGTTTATCGAAGGGGCATTTTCTAGAGTGTCACATACTCGAGGGACATGATTACATTTTCCGAGGCAACAAGCGAGGTTACCCTAGAGGTGCAAGTGTGAATTGTGTATTGATTTTCATGCATTTATCTTGTATTAGGTTATCTAGCGATTGATTTTGAATCTTCGCATACAAACCCTAATTACTATATAGTATATTGAAAGCGATAAATTGCGGGAATTTAAAGTCTAAGTTATTACAAATAAGTATCTAGGGATGGGGGTACAAATGTTTACAAATGGGGATGAGTCTTATCAGAATAATAATGTCCAAGTATATATTACAACCAAATTGAAGTGTCGCATTCTCAATGTAAAAATCATGACAAATTGTAACAAAACATAAAAAAAAATAAAGAGAATCAAAAGTATTGTGAGATGTATGTGTTTATTTACAAATGAACAAATAAAATATTAACCTAGTGAAAATTAAGTATTATTATTTATTTTTGTATTTTTGTTAATTATATAAACAAAGAGTTTTAAAGAAAAGAAAAATTATTTAAGTTAATGCTTAAGATCATTTTTTTGTATTTTTATTAATCAATAACTAGGTTTAAAAACATTTAAACTAAATATTCTTTGCTTTTTTTATATTTTTTGTTGTGAATAAGATTAACAATAACTTTTAAAAAAATAAAATAAAATCAAATTAGTGTTTGAGTTAATTAGAAGAAAGAAAATAATCTAAAAAAAGAAAAGAAATTTTTGATAAAATAATAAAAAGGATGGGCCTAATGATTAGTATATGGCCCAAGTAAAAACAAAAATTAGATTTAAAGGGGGGTGTGGCGCTGGAAAGCGTTTGGGATTTAGTGTTTGTTGGGGCGAAGGCCCGACTCAAACGTACAACGCGTTAGGGTTAATGTTTTCTTTGCTCAAAATTAGGGTTTTCAGTCTTGGTACAGCGGCGCCTCTTTCTTCTTCGTCTCTCATCTTCTCTCTCAACCAAGGGGCTTCTGATCCTTCCCCCAAGCTTCAAGCCGCCAAAGCGCCACCTTCATCCATCTCTCTCCACGACGGTACAGGGTGGTGGTTTAGAAGGTATCCATTTCTCATTCCAAATGCGTTTTTTAGTTTACATTTGATTCTTGCATGTTATCGTTTGCAAAGTTTTAATCTATGATGTTTATGTTATGAGATGTAGAAAAATTGAGGGAAAAGAAAACAATACCTTTGGTGCTTCGTTTCTGGGGAATGGATGGTGGATTGGAACGGCGGTGCTCTTAGTGGCCGGAGCGGAGGGGAAGAGTGATGATGACGGTGTTCCTGGTATTTTGTTTCTTTGCGTTGTTTGATGATGACTTCGTTTCTGAAAACCCTATATCATTTTGCTTCTAGATTTTTCCTCTTTCTTCTGGGTTCAATGATGAGGATATTCTGATATTTGCTTGTCTTTGTTGGTTTGGTTGTTTTAATTTGAGTTGATGTTGATTACTGATCGTTGGATGATGAAGCTTATATTCTGAAACTTCTTGTTTTGAACTGAACTTGATTTCCGTCGATGATGAACGTATGTTCTGAGACTTTTTGTTTGAACTTTCACTTCTGGACCTCTTCCTCTTCTTAGGATATTGACTTTTGATGATGAGTATATGTGTTCTGAAAAAGCTATTTGTTGTTTTGCTTGTTCTGCAAGCTCTTCCTTTCTCTTGTTGAAGATGAGATTATTAGTTGGCTTGTTTGGATTTTGGTGAAGGTTTAGCAGTTTTGCTCACAGGTTTGTTGGCCTGAGTTGATGATGATTCTTTTCTGAGACTACTCTGCTTCTAAACTCCTCCTCTCTTTGTGGACCCTGATATTCTGATGATGAACTTTGTTTGTTCTTTGTTTTTTGGTTAATGATGAGGGTGCTGCTGAATCTAGCTCGTGTTTGAACTATTTTCTTAATGGTTGATGAAGCTAGACTGTGTTTGTAGTTTTTTGAGTAAAGCTTTGAACTTGTTGGTTTTTTTGATTTAGAAGAAGGTTGGTTTCTGTACTTACAGGTTTGCCATCTGCTGAGTTTTGGGAAGGCAGGCTTGAGTGATTTGTTGTTTGTTGTTTAAATTGGTTTTTGCAGTTTTGTGCAGTTTAAGCAGGTTGGAGTTGCAGTTATGCAGGCTACAGGTTTGCTTGTTGAAGGCAGGCTTGTGTGATTCTTAAACTTGTAGTTTTGCAGGTTTGCTCATATTTCTGTTTTGGAGGCAGTTTTGCAGGTTTGAATAGGTTTGTGTTTTGGGTTTGGAAGCAGGCTTGCTTTTGGTGTTTGGGATACAGGCTTGCTACTTGCAGTATTGGTTGTATTGGGAAGGCAGGTTTGCTATTTTGTGAGGCAGTTTTGCTTCTGGTGTTTTGGTGTTGTTGGAAACAGGCTTCAGTTGGAGGCCTTTATGCAGGCTACAGGTTTTTGAGCTGAGTGTTGGTGACTTGCAGTTTTTTTTTGGGCTCCCTTCCCTCTACTTAACTATTAGGCTATTATACTGTTATATCCTTTCTTTTATTCTTCTTACTGCCTTTTACAGCCTGCCAAAACTGCAAACCTTTTTCTGGTTCTCTCTTTCTCTCTCCATAAAAGCACTTTAAATTGCTTAATGTATTTTTTATTCTGAAAAGCTTGTTGGGCAGAACATGATGATGAAAATTGACAAGCCTTCTTGCTTGTAACTTGGTTTATCTTGCTGCATTGTTGTACTTTCTTTCCATATTTTCTGCATTGTTCTTTCTTTGACAGCTTTGCAACTTTCTTGGACAGCTTTTCTATTTTGACAGCTTGGTAACTTAGTTTGACATTGCATTTGTAGTCAGCTGACTTAGTTGACTAATGCAGTTTGGAATTTTAGTTTCCTTTGCCTTGCTGCCTTATATCTTTGCATTTTGAAATAATTGTATGCTTGCAAATTAGTCTTACTTTTCTCTTTGTGAACCAAGAAGAGAAATCTTCTCGTGATTTGCAAAGAGAACAAGCAAATCATGATGAACCCAATAACAATCTGATTCCAGCCAACAAGCTTTAATGATTACCCTTTTTTATTTATTTGCTTGAAAATGCTTTTCAGTTAATTGCACTGATTTCCTTTTTCCTCTGTCCTTTGCAGGTAGGTACCAGTTGAATAATGGAGGACGCAATAAAGATCAAAGATTTAGGCTTTAGATTTATTTTATTTTCATTTATTGTAATAAATATTATTGTAAACACTGTAAATTATAAATTTACAATATTCGAATAAAATTTGTAACAATATTTAGAAATAAATAAATAAAAAGTCTTTGTCAAATAAGAATTTTCTACTGTCAAATATTCCAATCTTTCCTTGTACTGTTTATTTAATTATTTAAGTCTCTTAATTAAAACAACTAGAAATGCCTCCCAATAACTTTAATCCATATGAAATAAATAATCAACAAACTTTGCCGTCTCGCAATCTCGCATTAATCACAATACGCCTGGCACTCTAATT
The DNA here is from genome assembly GCA_948472305.1 of Vicia faba. Lineage (NCBI taxonomy): Eukaryota > Viridiplantae > Streptophyta > Magnoliopsida > Fabales > Fabaceae > Vicia > Vicia faba. The sequence continues at coordinate 1,119,255,235 of OX451740.1, forward strand.
AACCATGCTTTGTACAGTTAAACAAACAAGCGTTCCATACACTTTTCACTCCACTGATCAAACCAATGCCTCAAAGTTTCAAACAAAGCCTCAGCTCCTATCCCAGATATTTAGGTTTTGAGAAACAACCGGTAATATGGAACAAGCATACAAATAATGTAACAGTCAATTGAATTATTGTGGATTCAATTTCTTCTGAGAAATGTGTGCGCAAACCCTAATCCTGGATTACTGCCAAAGAAAGATCTGTCTGATCGATTCTTGAGTCAACTTTAACAAAATCAGTGGAAACCCTAATTCTAGATTTACTGATAAAGAAAAGCCTATTTGACCGATTCTTGAGCCAATCTTGAAAAGTCGGGGAAAACCCTGAAGTTGTGATTTCTTGAAAAACGGGAGGGCAAATTTTGGGGTACAACAGTTGCCCCTGTTCAATCTTCTTGAACCTGAAGAGTTAGATTGGCAATTTTGTCGTTCGCGACTCAAAGGTAAAAGATGATTGGACACTAGAGTGCCCATAAATTTTCACTCGTCACAATGTGGCTGAGGAAATGGGCTTAAAGATGCCATTTAGAGATGTGACAGAATCTTGCCGGAGATGGGCTTAAAGATGCCATTTGGAGATGTGACATAATCTTGTCGGAGATGGGCTTAAAGATGCCATCCAAAAATGTTTGTTGAACTGTATGTTATAGGTGAAATAATGAGTATCAGAAAAGTATCCGTGTTTCGAACATCTCTGAGCTGGGGGTCTGAATAAGCAATAGATTGACATCCATGTTGGGAAGCATCCGTTAATTGTTTTCAAAAGTTGAATCTGAACAAGCGATAGATTAACATCCGTGTTTGGAGAATCCGTAAACTGTTTTCAGAAGTCTTGAAGTTGAATAAGCAATAGATTAGCATCCATGTTGGGAAGCATCCGTAAACTGTTTTCAAAAGTTGAGGTCCGTATGAGTAGCAGAATGACTTTCGTGTCTGGAGTTTATCTGAGACTATAACTGGGATCTGAATAAGTGACAGAATGACTTCCGTGTCTGGAGTATATCTGAGACTGTAACTGGAGTTGAGATCTGTATGAGTAGCAGAATGACTTTCGTGTCTGGAGTATATCTGAGACTCTAACTGGGATCTGAATAAGTGACAGAATGACTTCCGTGGCGAATGCACTGGGGAAAATCAAACTGCTGGTGCAAAGGCCAGAATGGCATCCGTGTTTGGAGCATATCTGAACTTGAAGTTGATAGTTGAATATGAATGAGAGATAGAATGGTCGTCGTGTCTGGAGCATATCTAGTCTGTATCGGATTACTGAAGTCTGAATGAGTAGTAGAATGACCGCCGTGTCTGGGGTATATTTGTACTGTATTTGACTAATTGTTAACGATAGCCCTTTAATCTTATCCTAAAAAGGGTAAAATGTTAGCTGAAACATAAAGTCATGTTGCATGATTTGTATGATGTAATGAATTGTATTTCATCAATGTTTATGATATGTGGATGTAATGGATGTGCATGTAGGCTGAGTAGTTGTCTTGCTGAGGAAAATAAATCCTTGACAACTGGAGATAGTGAAATCTTTGACTGTTGTTGGGGAAAATAAACCCTTGACTGCTGCTGGGGATTGAAAATCCTTTGATCGTTGAAAATGAGAAGTCTTGGGACCACTGTTGGGGAAATCAAGAGTTTGGGTTATATGCCAATCTACTGGGGATTCCTGTTTTGAGGAGATCTTCACTGGGGAATATCTGAATACTCTGTGAGGAATTGAGAATGAGAGTCTTCATTCTGCTTGGGGAATAAGAATTGAGGAGCCAAGAACGAGAATCTTTGATCTGCAGGGGATTTGAAATTCTGACAAATTCAAACTGAGAGTAAAGAAAACTTTGGAGAATCAAGGATGAGAATCTTGATTTTGTTGGGGAATAAGAAACTCTGTGGGGAATAGCCATACTGTTGTAAAGTAGCTATCCTGTTGGAGGGGTTTATTCTTGTTTGGAGGAAGTTCAGAAGTCAAGTCGTATGCCACTTTGAGAATGAGAATCTTCATTCTGTCAGGAATATCATGAAGTTGAATTGTATACCACTTTGAGAATGAGAATCTTCATTCTGTTGGGGAAAATCAGGAAGTTGAATTGTATACCAATCTAATGAGGAAGCCAAAATGAGAATCTTCATTCAGGTCTTGGGTCAGAAGGTTGGGTGTATTCCAATCTACTAGGGAAGCCAAAATGAGAATCTTCATTCAGGTCTTGGGTCAGAAGGTTGGGTGTATGCCAATCTACTGGGTAAGCCAAAATGAGAATCTTCATTCAGGTCTTGGGTCAGAAGGTTGAGTGTATGCCAATCTACTGGGAAAGCAAAAATGAGAATCTTCATTCAGGTCTTGGGTCAGAAGGTTGGGTGTATGCCAATCTACTGGGGAAGCCAAAATGAGAATCTTCATTCAGGTCTTGGGTCAGAAGGTTGGGTGTATGCCAATCTACTGGGGAAGCCAAAATGAGAATCTTCATTCAGGTCTTGGGTCAGAAGGTTGGATGTATGTCAATCTACTGGGAAATCTAAAATGAGAATCTTCATTCAGGTCTTGGGTCAGAAGGTTGGGTGTATGCCAATCTACTGGGGAAGCCAAAATGAGAATCTTCATTCAGGTCTTGGGTCAGAAGGTTGGGAGTATACCAATCTTCTGAGGTATTAAGGATCAGAATCTTCATTCTGTTAAGGGTAGGAGGTTGGGAGTATACCAATCTTCTGAGGTTGTAAGGATGAGAATCTTCATTCTGTTAAGGGTCAGGAGGTTGGGAGTATACCAATCTTCTGAGGTTTTAAGGATGAGAATCTTCATTCTGTTAAGGGTCAGGAGGTTGGGAGTATACCAATCTTCTGAGGTTTTAAGGATGAGAATCTTCATTCTGTTAAGGGTCAGGAGGTCGGGAGTATACCAATCTTCTGAGGTTTTAAGGATGAGAATCTTTATTCTTGAGAAACAAATTTTTAGGAGCTTCAGTTGCCCGTTATTCTGTTGGTGGATGTAACTTCCAACAGGTGATGAAGGAATCTTTGATGACTGTAACTTCCAACAGGTGATGAAGGAATTTTTGATGACTTTGACTTCCAACAGGTGATGAAGGAATTTTTGATGACTGTGACTTCCAACAGGTGATGAAGGAATTTTTGATGACTGTGGCTTCCAACAGGTGATGAAGGAATTTTTGATGACTGATCAATTTGACATGTAATTTGTTTTTGGAGAATAAATCCTTGAAAAATGTTGGGGAAATAAACCTATGACTGCTGATCTGCTTAGAGAGGTGATAAACTTCTCGAGGACGCTTGAACTTCTTTTCAGAAAGATTTCGGAAAGGTTCATCACTACCCCTAGTATTAAGTGCTTGTGGCACTGCCAGGGAACTTGGATTGTACGTAACCCTTTGATGAGATTGACGTTTAAATTCCCCAAGTGATGGTGACGGAGATTTGCCCCAGGTTAATCTGTAATTGAGAGATTTCTTGAAATCTTGACTGGACTGCCCCAGGTTTACTAAACTTTGAAAGATTTGTTGAAATCTTGACTGGACTGCCCCAGGTTTACTGAATTTTGTAAGATTTGTTGAAATTTTGGCTGGACTGCCCCAGATTTGCTGGACAATACCAAACCAAGTCCCCTTCTTGTTGATAGGAGATTTTTGTAACGGAAGTGTCATCCCACTTGAAGTGATTTTATTCACTGAGAGAGGTTTCGTTCCTCCGAACATTCACTGTATGAATTTCTTTGTTGTCAAACAAATAACCATGTGCAAGCAACGATATTCAAATAATGCAAAGTTTATGCTTGTCTCGAAGTTTTGAAAAATGTGTTTTTTAGCAGAAAACTTTTTATAAGACAAATTTAACACAAGATTTAGAGCAGAGCCTCACAGGAGTCAGGATACCTTTTGTAACAGTATGCTTTCAAACTAACCCATGCTTCAATTAGGACTTTTAAAGGGTTGTAATGTGGCTTGGTTCACGGTTTAAGAAACAAATGATAAAGGCTCAAAGTATATTTGTACCCACCCGCTCTTCATGATGTTCTTCAATCCTAAACTCAGTTAATTGTGCGTCGAACTCTATTCGAGTTTGGAACGACATTTTGGGTGATGGTTCACACCAGTTGAATTTTATGGGAAGGCAATCATCATTTTTTTGCAACATTTTTCATGTTGTTGAGGATTTGTAATGACCTCTTTCTTTTGATTTGTTATCCCTAATTTTTTCCTGATTGTTCCTATTTTCGAGATTACAATCAGCGGGATGCCCCAGCTTTCTTAAGCCTCCTTTATAGGTTTTAGCTCAGTGGGCTTTTCTCTTTTGAGATATAATGACTGCCTATGAGATAAGGAACCATCACTGTCTTTTGATTCCCATGGAATGTTTTTGATGTCATTCGTTGTATTACGAATTGAGAGTTTGCGACTTCAATGCGCATCTTTTGAATTAACCGAGAGACTACCCTGCCCCAGGTTTAATCAAAGGTTTCAATTTGTGTTTAAAACAGAAAACTCCTACTTCTTTGGCTCGAAGGGGTTGACTAGGGATTATCTTCCTTATAACTCAAGTGTTTAGGGTTTGAAAGAAACGCATGTACATCGTCAACAAGGTCTGTCCAAAAGCATACTGTATGATATTATGGTATTGTTTCGTCATCCTCCCTCTAAAGGATTGTAGCTTTTTATCAAGAGTTAAATATCATAAAGAAAGTAGGAAGCATAATTCAAGAATAGTGAAAACGAATGGATGAATTCAAGACAAACATATGCAATGCATTAATGAAACAGAGTTTGACATCTATAGATAATTGTTTGAATAACAAAAGAAATTGCAACTTGAAAATTCAAATGGAACAAAAGTCTCTTAGTTCGAGCTTTGTCATTTCAGGTGGAGAACCCTTAGCGGAAGATTTTCATCTCGCCATCCGGCATGAATTCCAACACTCCTTCTTCAATCAAGTCTTGGATCTTGTTTTTCAAAGCCCAACAGTCACCGGTGTCATGTCCAGGACTATGGGAGTGGTATACACAAAATGCGTTGGGGTGATAGCTAGGAGCAGAGGTATTGGGCTTCCGAATAGGATCCTTTAAAGCAAGCTGATTGACCTCCAACAAGCGTTTCAGTATTAGAGATGATGGTATGTCAGTTTTAGAGAAATGTCTTCCATACGTATTTTGCTTACGCCGATTACCCCATTAACGCTGGCGAGGTTGTTGCTGGGCTTGTGATCCTGAAGTAAGTTGGGGAGCCTTTCCCTTGTCTTCTTGTCTCAAAGGAGGTTGAATGATGACTTGATCTTCAACCCTAGTTGTTTTCCCACTTGGTTATCTCGAAGCAGTTTGTTGACGAGAACCCTGAGCTCCTCTTGTCTTTGAGCCAGGTCTTGAATGAGAGCCATCTGGCCCACCAGTTGTCCCATCATCTGGACCTTCATTGTGGCCAGCTCAATCTGTAGTTCTTCCAACTGATCATTCCTGACACTGCCTGAATTCCCTAGGACCATGCCCCTTGTGAGGAGAGCTTTCACTTCTTCTTGCCCCTGGGACAGGTTCAAGAACATTTCCTGATGCTGAGCATTTTGATCCTGGATATCTTTGACAGTCCTCTCTAGAGCCATCTCTACTGAAATAAACAATAGGAGAATAAGGAAACCTGGAAATAAAAACCTGTCATGATACAATGCATGGTATGTGGATGCATGTTTTTAAGAATCTCGCGAGGTAAACACAAGAAAATGTTAGAGATTGAACTTCGATCAACATCTTTGATTGGAGAACTTTGTATAGGTGGATGTCTTTCCACGAGAATCAAGCTCACCATGTCGAGTGGGTCATAGCCCTCGATTCAAGTTATTGTACTTGATCTTTGACGGCGTTTGTTTAGAGGAAAATCCTCTTGTCCTTTGGTAGACGTCTGGTTCAACGTGACCCTGCATCAAAAGACCCTCGAGATCCTCGAAATGGTTATTGAAAATGCTATGGTATGATGTTATGATGTTATGTACAGCTATGCAAAAGTAAGCAAGTGTATATACAGGTAATCACATTCACACAAAGCATACAAGTCCTTAGGTTTAGGCTTGCTCGGGGTTTGTAGGTAAGTACCCTCTTGAAGTTAGTTGGCTCAACCTGTCCTAAAATAGAAACCGGGTTCTAAGGAGCTCAATATCACTGGATTATTTTCTGTGTTCATTGTTTTAGTTTAGCCACTTAACTGGCGACCAAAATATTCCAAGAAAACAATCCTCAATGAGTGTAGTATCGAGTATCTACCAACTTCGGACTACACCAAAGTCGGTCATCTCACTACCCCTAAAAAGGCCAAGATTGTCAAGTAAGGTTCTAAGAGTTCGTTAGTGCTTCATGACATCACTCAACGGCCCCGTATTCTCTTTGATTAACTCAAAGGCTATCGGTACCCACAAATATGTCACACTAACATAGCTACTGCTTCAACCATGTCGGTATACCCCACACAGTTCCCTTACAGTTTATTGCTACTTACCTAAAGGGTGTCCCCAAATCCGGGCGTAGGATTTAAAACAAACCCAAACAAGGAACCCAAAAAGTAAAGCAATCAAAGAAATCAAAGTAAGCAAGTAAAGGTGATCTAAAACCCTAAGGTAACCCCACTTTTAGAAATATCCCCAACAGAGTCGCCAGTTCTGTGATACGGTGGGAGAACTGACTTAGGATTTTGCGTTTGTATTCGCACTTGTTTGGTTTAGCAAGAGTAGCCACCGACTTTTTATTTTATCCTAAGGAAAGGTCAAAAAGCACAGGAAAGACCTTTGAGATGTTTTCTTGGGTTCGGGGGGTAGATTATAAAAAGGGAAGGTGCTAGCACCCTTTTCATCCATGGTTATCTATGGGCTCTTAGTTACTTGTTTTAGATCACTTGTTTTTCTTTTCAATTGTTTGAAATGGTGCTTTGTGTGTATGGTTTTGAAAATGTTTTCAAAAAGATGCCTTGTCTAGGCAACCTTTGTAATGATTCTTGTTTCAATATATACAAAGGCGTGTGTCTTTTTGAAAAGATAACTCAATGTTTTGAAAGTTGTTTTTGAAACTGTTTTTTACTCAATGTTTTTGAAAATGGCAAGGATGTTTTGCAAGCTTTTGATCAAGTAACTAAGAGTTGTCTACCCTATTTTTTACTCAAAGATCTTTCTTATGTTTTTAACCCTTTTAACAGCGTTGTTTCACCATTGTGTTTGATGAACAACCTTGCGTTAGGATGTTAAACGGGACAGGCGCGGGTCATCGTTTTCAATCATTGAAGGCAACTTGTGAGATGCTCTAGCAATTTCGTAAGGGACGAGATTGTTTTATCAAAGGCAACATCGAGGGTCATCGAGGGACTACGATCTTTGTTTATCGAAGGGGCATTTGCTAGAGTGTCACATACTCGAGGGACATGATTGCATTTTCCGAGGCAACAAGCGAGGTTACCCTAGAGGTGCAAGTGTGAATTGTGTATTGATTTTCATGCATTTATCTTGTATTAGGTTATCTAGCGATTGATTTTGAATCTTCGCATACAAACCCTAATTACTATACAGTATATTGAAACCGATAAATTGCGGGAATTTAAAGTCTAAGTTAATTCAAATAAGTATCCGGGGATGGGGGTACAAATGTTTACAAATGGGGATGAGTCTTATCAGAATAATAATGTCCAAGTATATATTACAACCAAATTGAACTGTCGCATTCTCAATGTAAAATTCATGACAAATTGTAACAAAACATAAAAAAAATAAAGAGAATCAAAAGTATTGTGAGATGTATGTGATTATTTATAAATGATCAAATAAAATATTAACCTAGTGAAAATTAAGTATTATTATTTATTTTTGTATTTTTGTTAATTATATAAACAAAGAGTTTTAAAGAAAAGAAAAATTATTTAAGTTAATGCTTAAGATCATTTTTTTGTATTTTTATTAATCAATAACTAGGTTTAAAAACATTTAAACTAAATATTCTTTGCTTTTTTTATATTTTTTGTTGTGAATAAGATTAACAATAACTTTTAAAAAAAGAAAATAAAATCAAATTAGTGTTTGAGTTAATTAGAAGAAAGAAAATAATCTAAAAAAAGAAAAGAAATTTTTGATAAAATAATAAAAAGGATGGGCCTAATGATTAGTATATGGCCCAAGTAAAAACAAAAATTAGATTTAAAGGGGGGTGTGGCGCTGGAAAGCGTTTGGGCTTTAGTGTTTGTTGGGGCGACGGCCCGGCTCAAACGTACAACGCGTTAGGGTTAATGTTTTCTTTGCTCAAAATTAGGGTTTTCAGTCTTGGTACAGCGGCGCCTCTTTCTTCTTCATCTCTCATCTTCTCTCTCAACCAAGGGGCTTCTGATCCTTCCTCCAAGCTTCAAGCCGCCAAAGCGCCACCTCCATCCATCTCTCTCCACGACGGTACAGGGCGGTGGTTTAGAAGGTATCACTTTCTCATTCCGAATGCGTTTTTTAGTTTACATTTGATTCTTCCATGTTATCATTTGCAAAGTTTTAATCTATGATGTTTATGTTATGAGATGTAGAAAAATTGAGGGAAAAGAAAACAATACCTTTGGTGCTTCGTTTCTGGGGAATGGACGGTGGATTGGAATGGCGGTGCTCTTGGTGGCCGGAGCGGAGGGAAAGCGTGATGATGACGGTGTTCCTGGTATTTTGTTTCTTTGCGTTGTTTGATGATGACTTCGTTTCTGAAAACCCTATATCATTTTGCTTCTAGATTTTTTCTCTTTCTTCTGGGTTCAATGATGAGGATATTCTGAGTTTTGCTAGTCTTTGTTGGTTTGGTTGTTTTAATTTGAGTTGATGTTGATTACTGATCGTTGGATGATGAAGCTTATATTCTGAAACTTCTTGTTTTGAATTGAACTTGATTTCCATCAATGATGAACGTATGTTCTGAGACTTTTTGTTTGAACTTTCACTTCTGGACCTCTTCCTCTTCTTAGGATATTGACTTTTGATGATGAGTATATGTGTTCTGAAAAAGCTATTTGTTGTTTTGCTTGTTCTGCAAGCTCTTCCTTTCTCTTGTTGAAGATGAGATTATTAGTTGGCTTGTTTGGATTTTGGTGAAGGTTTAGCAATTTTGCTCACAGGTTTGTTGGCCTGAGTTGATGATGATTCTTTTCTGAGACTACTCTGCTTCTAAACTCCTCTTATCTTTGTGGACCCTGATATTCCGATGATGAACTTTGTTTGTTCTTTGTTTTTTGGTTAATGATGAGGGTGCTGCTGAAACTAGCTCGTGTTTGAATTGTTTTCTTAATGGTTGATGAAGCTAGACTGTGTTTGTAGTTTTTTGAGTGAAGCTTTGAACTTGTTGGTTTTTTTTATTTAGAAGCAGGCTGGTTTCTGTACTTACAGGTTTGCCATCTGCTGAGTTTTGGGAAGGCAGGCTTGAGTGATTTGTTGTTTGTTGTTTAAACTGGTTTTTGCAGTTTTGTGCAGTTTAAGCAGGTTGGAGTTGCAGATATGCAGGCTACAGGTTTTCTTGTTGAAGGCAAGCTTGTGTGATTCTTAAACTTGTAGTTTTGCAGGTTTGCTCGTATTTCTGTTTTGGAGGCAGTTTTGCAGGTTTGAATAGGTTTGTGTTTTGGGTTTGGAAGCAGGCTTGCTTCTGGTGTTTGGGATACAGGCTTGCTACTTGCAGTATTGGTTGTATTGGGAAGGCAGGCTTGCTATTTTGTGAGGCAGTTTTGCTTCTGGTGTTTTGGTGTTGTTGGAAACAGGCTTCAGTTGGAGGCCTTTATGCAGGCTACAGGTTTTTGAGCTGAGTGTTGGTGACTTGTAGTTTTTTTTTGGGCTCCCTTCCCTCTGTTGAACTGTTAGGCTATTATACTGTTATATCCTTTCTTTTGTTCTTCTTACTGCCTTTTACAGCCTGCCAAAACTGCAAAACTTTTTCTGGTTCTCTCTTTCTCTCTCCATAAAAGCATTTTAAATTGCTTAATGTATTTTTTATTCTGAAAAGCTTGTTGGGCAGAACATGATGATGAAAATTGACAAGCCTTCTTGCTTGTAACTTGGTTTATCTTGCTGCATTGTTGTACTTTCTTTCCATATTTTATGCATTGTTCTTTCTTTGACAGCTTTGCAACTTTCTTGGACAGCTTTTCTATTTTGACAGCTTGGTAACTTAGTTTGACATTGCATTTGTAGTCAGCTGACTTAGTTGACTAATGCAGTTTGGAATTTTAGTTTGCTTTGCCTTGCTGCCTTATATCTTTGCATTTTGAAATAACTGTATGCTTGCAAATTAGTCTTACTTTTCTCTTTGTGAACCAAGAAGAGAAATCTTCTCGTGATTTGCAAAGAGAACAAGCAAAACATGATGAACCCAATAACAATCTGATTCCGGCCAACAAGCTTTAATGATGACCCTTTTTTATTTATCTGCTTGAAAATGCTTTTCAGTTAATTGCACTGATTTCCTTTTTCTTCTGTCCTTTGCAGGTAGGTACCAGTTGAATAATGGATGACGCAGTAAAGATCAAAGATTTAGGCTATAGATTTATTTTCTTTTCATTTATTGTAATAAATATTATTGTAAACACTGTAAATTATAAATTTACAATATTCGAATAAAATTTGTAACAATATTTAGAAATAAATAAATAAAAAGTCTTTGTCAAATAAGAATTTTCTACTGTCAAATATTCCAATCTTTCCTTGTACTGTCTATTTAATTATTTAAGTCTCTTAAATTAAAACAACTAGAAATGCCTCCCAATAACTTTAATCCAGATGAAATAAATAATCAACAAACTTTGCCGTCTCGCAATCTCGCATTAATCACAATACGCCTGGCACTCCAATTAACCATTCTTTGTACAGTTACACAAACAAGCATTACATACACTTTTCACTCCACTGATCAAACCAATGCCTCAAAGTTTCAAACAAAGCCTCAGCTCATATCCCAGATATTTAGGTTTTGAGAAACAACCGGTAATCTGGAACAAGCGTACAAATAATGTAACAGTCAATTGAATTATTGTGGATTCAATTTCTTTTGAGAAATGCGTGCGCAAACCCTAATCCTGGATTACTGCCAAAGAAAGATCTGTCTGATTGATTCTTGAGTCAACTTTACCAAAATCAGTGGAAACCCTAATTCTGGATTTACTGATAAAGAAAAGCCTATTTGACCGATTCTTGAGCCAATCTTGAAAAGTCAGGGAAAACCCTGAAGTTATGATTTCTTGAAAAACGGGAGGGCAAATTTTGGGGTACAACAATTTTCATTTCATTTTATTTTCATCTTTGCTCACTTGAGCATTTATCTTTATGTCATTTTTATTTTTCTCATTTGAGCTTTTCATTTTCTTTTTGAAGATACCTGTGATACGGTGGGAGAACTGACTTCAGGTTTTGCGTTTTGTGTTCGCAAATGTTTCGGTTTAGCAAGAGTCGCAACCGACTTTTTATTTTATACTAAGGAAAGGTCAAAAAGCACAGGAAAGACCTTTGATATGTTTTCTTGGGTTCGGGGAGTAGATTATGAAAAGGGAAGGTGCAAGCACCCTTTTCATCCATGGTTATCCATGGGCTCTTAGTTACTTGTTTAGATCACTTGCTTTGCTTTTCAATTGTTTGAAATGGTGCTCTTCAATTGTTTGAAATGGTGCTTTGTGTGTGGTTTTGAAAGATGTTTTGAAAAGAGGCCATCATTGTGGCAACCTTTGTAATTGTGATACGGTGGGAGAACTGACTTGAGTTTTTGCGTTTGTTTTCGCAAATGTTTCGGTTGAGCAAGAGTCGCCACCGACTTTTTATTTTATCCTAAGGAAAGGTTAAAACGCACAGCAAAAACCTTTGAGATGTTTTCTTGGGTTCGGGGAGTAGATTATAGAAAGGGAAGGTATTAGCACCCTTTCTATCCATGGTTATCCATGGGCTCTTAGTTACTTGCTTAGATCAACTTTCCTTGATTTTCAATTGTTTGAAAATGTTTCAATTGTTTCAATTGTGTGTGGGTTTGAAAATGTTTTGAAAAGAAGCCAATGTGGTGGCAACCTTTGTAATGATCCATGTTGGGATGTATACAAAGGTGTATATCTTTTGAAAAGTTTTCAATGTTTTTTAAAGTTGTTTTGAAAGTGTGTTGTGATGTGTGGTTGTGAAAAAATAAGCAAGTGTTTTTGTTTTGCAAGTTGGCAAGTAACCAAGAGTTGTCTACCCCTAAATTTACTCAAAGATCTTTGTTATGTTTTAACCCTTTTAACAACTTTGTTCCACCATTGTATTTGGTGGACAATCTTGTGTTAGGATGTTAACGGGACAGGCGCGGGTCATCGTTTAGACCATGATTGCAATGGTGCCAAGTGTCTTTGGCAACTTTTCCTTTAAGGGACTTGATCATTTTTAGGAAACTTTCGAAAGCGTCATCGAGGGACTATGATCATTTGATTTGTTTTGTTTTTGCCAAAGAGACTCAACATGCAACATGACCCATTATTGAAGGCAATAAGTGGAGTAACCCTAGGGGTGCAAGTGTGATTGGTGTTGTCCATTTTCATGCTTTGTTATCTTTGAATTAGGTCAAGCTATTTGTCATTTGATTTTTGCATACAAAACCCCAAGTCTATCATGGCATGTTTAGAAAGCTTTAAAGTGCAAAAATCAAAGTCCTAAATTATTACAACACAATTATGGGATGGGGGGTACAAATGTTCAAATGGGGATATTTAGCAAGAAAAATTAAATCTAAACTATTACATCCAAATTGAATATTCAAATTATTTAATTTGCACAATAATTAAATAAATACAATAAATATGCAAGATGCAAAAAATTATTTTTATATGTATGTAAAAAAGTATTTTTATGTGTCAAATAAACAAAAATAAAAAAGGTTAATTTTTTGGGTATTTTTCATGTTTAGGGCAAAACCCTAATTTTGCAAATAAAAGGTATTTGTTATTTAATATATACAATATTTATTAATTATGTACAAAAAATAAATAAAAAGGAAGTATATTGTAAAAAGTGATTTTTTGAAGTCAAATATTAATAAAAATAAAAATGTATTATTTTTATGTTTTTATCCTAAATATTTTAATAAACATATATGTATTTATATTATATATTAAATATATTAAATATGTACAAAAATAAAATATTTATTATTTACAAAAAAAAGTATATTTTTTAGAAAAATGTTTTCAAAAGATAAAATAAAATAAATTTAGAAAACAAAATATATTTGTATTATTTTTAAGTATTTTAAGTAAAAAAAGTAAATACCTATTTATTTACATATAAACTAAATGAAACAAAATAAATACCAAATAAAATGCAAAAAATGTGAGAAAAATATTTTTAATGTTTTTTCATGTTTGGATAAAAATATAAAATCAAAATCAAAAGGAAAAAATCAAAAATGACAAATATATCTCAAAATGGGCCAGGGGGGTGTATGTGGAAAAATGGGGTGCAAACAGAAAAAAGGACCAGGCCCAGCCCAAAGGTGGTTGTCTTCAACCTCCAGCACCTTCAAACACAAAAATGCGCGCGTTTTGTCTTGTCCCTGCTAACTTCTGATTCCTTGATCCTTTGACAAATCTTAAAACATGAAACTTGTAGAGCTTGAAGCCACGATTCTAAACATATAAAAAAATTAATCTAACTCTCAGAAATGAGAGAGAATTTCTTCTCCCCCAATTCCTGACCTAGTTTTTTTCAAATGTTCAGATTCAAAATACTCTTAGCACACATAATATAAATGAAAAGTAACTATATGGATGGCTTCAGGGCTATGATTAGAACATGTTTTCTTCACAAACTTAAACCTAACTATGCTTGGATAGAGAGATAGAAGTTCAAAAACTTACCTGTTCAGCTTGATTCGTGTATGACAATGGAGGTACTTTCAGTGCAATGTGAGGACTTGTACAGCTTGCTTGAGGTCCAGGGATGCTTCCTCTATGCTTAGCTTGCTTTGAATCTTGCTGAATCAAGCTAGAGAAGTCAACCTGGAAGAGAGAAAAGTGAAAATGGCAAATGATGTTAGGGATGTTACAGTTCGTGTCCAATGCTTGGGATAGTTTGTATAGGTGGTAGGGAGTGTGTTTGAACTGGTTTTGGCCAAGGCGCACGAAAGGATTGAGTTGTGGACCTCAATCTGCAGCAGGTGCCCTGTTTTGCCACAAAACTGTGTTTTGATGAATGAGAATGTTTGAAACTTGGTTGGTTCGTGTTTTCAGGTCTGGTTTGATGTTTGGAAAATGTTCACAATGTTTGCTTAGGCTTGTGTTGACAGAAATGTGAGTTGTGTTGTGTTATGCAAGTTGCTTCAATTGTAAGCAAAAGTTGTCAAGTTGGTTCACAAGCTTATGCAGGCCCCCTAAACATGCTGCAAAGTTAGTCTTGATCAGTGGGATTAGTTCAATAACTTGTGCCTCAGAGATTTGCATTGTACTTCTTTGATTCATGTTTTGACATAAAGCCATACTTTACAAGAATAGATAAGTCACTTTTTCTAAATATGACTTAATTCTTCATGTAATGACCAAATGCACAAAATAATGCTAGCACACAATGGATTGGCATTTAATTATTGAGTGTAAATGAGATTAGAGGCCTGTAACTAGCTTGCACATGCTGATTTCAAAAATGCACAAGTTATGAACATGTACATGGCTTATGAACAAAGTGACTTTTGCCCATATTGACAAATTCGATTCTCCCTAACCACAAGGGTGTTTGAGATGTTCTTGGACAATTTGGAAAGCTTGTAATGTGTACTAAAATCCATCTTTGTAATGCAAGTTGAAATTCCAAGTGGAAGCATGTGAAAAGTGGCCATGAAGTTAGGCAAAAATCCTGCCTAAAATAGGTCAAAAAATTTCTAAGTTAAGAATGTTTTGCACCCCTATTCCAAAAATCATAACTTGAGCTACAAGCTTCTTTTGAGGAAAATATTTGATCAAAGTTGTAGATTTTGCAATGGACTATAACTTTCATGTTTTGAGTTTTGTTTGAATCCAAATGTATCTTGATGAAAAAATGGGACAAAGTTAGGAAAAAAATTAGGAATTTTCATAACTTAGAAAAATTCTATGTTATGAAATTTCTTCATTTTAAACCCTAATTTGTGATTTTTGATTTCTTGATGAACAAGTTTCATAATTTGACATGTCTTGATGAAAAATGAATCTTGGCACTTGATTTTGACCAAAACGTCAAAGTTTGACTTTTTAGTATACAGTCAAATTTGGCTCAGTTGACTGGAAAATTCATCTGTCAATCTTATGCATTTGAGATCTTTTGAACTTGTTGAACATGTCAAGACCATTTCATTGAGTCCTTGAGCCCATATGTGAACTTGGTTTGCCATTGGCTAGGTCAAACAGTCAAAAATTGCCTTTGTGCAGTCAAAACCCTAAAAATGACCATTTTGCCCTTTTGATGATCTGATCAAATTTCTTGTGGAATTGTGATCCAAACTTGATCAAATGGTCCATATGAGTTCATAATGATGATGTGGGTCAAAAATCGTGAGGTTTGACTGTCAATTGACCACAGTTGACTTTTTCCCCAATACAGTTGATTTCTAGGTCAACTGTCCAATTGACTGGGCAAAGATTGGAATCAAGGCTTGAAACTTGGTATGGATAAACTTGTGAGTCCAACATGAAGCATGAAAGTCATCTTGAGCATTTTAGGTAAAAACATCTTTGTGCAAACTCAAACCCTAATTTGGGTCAACAGTGCAAGGAGGAGTCTTGAGCAGAGCAAACCCTAACTTGATCTTGAGCTCCAAGGGTCTTGTGGTGAGAAAATGTTGAGGAAATAGGAGGGCAAATTTTGGGGTACAACAGTTGCCCCTGTTCAATCTTCTTGAACCTGAAGAGTTAGATTGGCAATTTTGCCTTTCGCGACTCGAGGGTAAAAGGAGATTGGACACTAGAGTGCCCTGAAATTTGCACTCGCATGGTAGAGTATCAGCAATGTGATGGAGGGAATGGGCTTATAGATGCCATTTGGAGAGATGGATAGGAGGATGGGCTTATAGATGCCATCGGGGGTGTGACAGAACCTTGTCGGGAATGGGCTTATAGATGCCACTTGGAAGTGTTGATCGCGTAAGAGATTCCTTAGCGAGAACTTGCGTATTTTGAGAAAGGAAGATGGTTTCCTGGCTTGTTACAGGTGTTGATCTTCAAACTCTTCATGCAGATATGCCCTGGCTAGGTACATGTATCGAATCTACAATTAGTTGCTCACAGATGTGCCCTGGCTAGATACAGGAATCGAATCCGG
Source organism: Vicia faba (assembly GCA_948472305.1). NCBI lineage: Eukaryota > Viridiplantae > Streptophyta > Magnoliopsida > Fabales > Fabaceae > Vicia > Vicia faba. The sequence goes on from OX451740.1 coordinate 1,119,271,559, forward strand.
AACTTCAAAAGGTTGCTTACAGACGTGCCCTGGCTGGATACAGGTATCGAATCTCTAAACTATTCGTGCAGATATGCCCTGGCTAGATACAGGTGTCGAATCCTCAATCAAATACTCACAGATGTGCCCTGGCTAGATACAGGAATCGAATCTGGGATTGGTCGTCTACAGATATACCCTGGCTAGATACAGGAATCGAATCTGGAATTAGTCGTCTACAGATATGCCCTGGCTGGATACAGGAATCGAATCTGGAATTTGGCGTCTGCAGATATGCCCTGGCTGGATACAGGTATCAAATCTGGAATTGCAAAAGGTTGGTAGAGATAGCTTTCCTGGCTGGATACAGGTGTAAACCTCTGACCTGAGAATGAAAGATAATTTCCTGGCCTGTTACAGGGGTTGATCTTCAAACTCTTCATGCAGATATGCCCTGGCTGGATACAGGTGTCGAATCTACAATCAAATCACTCACAGATGTGCCCTGGATAGATACAGGAATCGAATCTGGAATTGTGATAGTTGATAGTAATCATCTTTGGATTGTTCTTTTCCTGAAGAGGCAAGACGTTAGTTGTATGCAATGTCATGATGTATGAAATGCATGTGTCATGATGCTCAAAATGAGATAGTGTTGTATGCACTTTATCATGTATGTAAGCAGGATGTATGAAATGTGAAATGTCTATGAAAGTATTTTCGTCTAGGAAAATAAATCCTTGACGAGTGCCGGGAACTTGAATCCTGGGCTGATGTTGAAGAGTGGAGTTCTTCGTTTACGCTGGGGATGATGGTTGCAAGAATAAACCGGTAGGAGAAGATGAATCCGTTGGGGAATAAACTTGTTGGAGAGATTACTCTGTGGGGAATTACTCTGTGGGAAGAGGTACTTCGCTGAGGTTTTGATGAGAGCTCCGCTGGGGATTCCACTGGTAAGTTATGTTGGGGAATTTGATGAACTCCGTTGGGGAATAGGAAGAACTTCGCCGAGGACGATCTTTCCGTGGTAATTAGCTGAGGATAACCCAGTTATACCCTGGTGGGGAAATAACCTTTGAATAAAGTCGGGGAGAGACGTATGTACTCTGCAGGGGATAAGCTTCCAGAATCTACTGGGGATAAGCCTCCAGAATCTACTGGGGATATGGATTCCACTTTCCTGGGGAAACTTTGGACTGTACTGGGTAATGGTTCCACTGGATGTCGGTATTCCGCCGGGGAACAATCTTATATTAAGACTGTCGGGGATGCTTGTTGAGGAATGTCTATACTCCGCTGGGGAATGTTGAGATCTTCTGGGGATACCCAACTTCCTTAAGGCTGACAGTAAACTAACTCTGCTTGGGGAGAGTATCGTTGACTTGCTAGGGAAATATTGTGCCTTTTTAGGGTTGATGGGAGACCAACTCTGCCTGGGGAGAGTATCGCTAAATCTTGTCTTACTCTGTGGGGAGTTGAGGTAATTTGGTTACATTCTTCAGCCGAACCTACCTTGGTACCTTGGTGGACAGAGCAACTAGATTGCTTAGACAATTCTAAATTGCCCCTGTTTCTGATGTCATCTGTAATTAGTCTTTTGTTTCGCATGCAAATATTCATGATTAGCAATTAATGTCAAATGCATATATCAAAAATGAACAGTGGACATTCTTTGCAAAACAAAACAGATAAAAGAAAAACAATTTGTAATTTGTCTGGAAAATTGAACTTGTATTGATTTTGAAATTTGCCTGTAAATAGGTGTTTTGTGTACAAGAGGCTGACGTCCTAGTAAGAGAACGCTGCCGAGCAAAATAGAGTTTATATAATTTTGTGAAAAAGAAACAAAACAGCTATGTGAAAAATAATCCCACTGGGTTCCAACTCTGCTATCGCCTTTATGTCTTCAAGCGTCTCATCACTTTGCTGCTTAGTTGAAGATGAAGCTGATTGACCGGAGTTATCTGAGCCCGATAGTTGATGCCGAATTCTGGATGCAAGGTGATCCAATGAGACATAGTATTACGCTTTATCCCTAACTTTTGTCTGGACCGCCCTTTCGGGTTTTTAGTCCATCGGGATACCCATTTTTGCCCAAGCCGCCCTTTCGGGTTTTCGACTTGCCGGGTGTACAGATTTTTTCATTTTCATCCCTTATTTTTGCCTAGGTGTGTCAACCTAGCGGGTCTTTAGTTCATGCTTAGTATCTTTTTACTATGTCTGAATTGGCAGGGTGAGGAAGGTCGTCACCATCCATGGTGGTTATAATCATCGCACCTCCTGAGAAGATATGTTTAACCACAAATGGCCCTTCGTACATAGGGGTCCATTTTCCCCTGGGATCACTTTGAGGAAGAATGATGGGCTTGATTACCAGGTCCCCAACTTGATACTCTTGTCGTCTGACTTTCTTGTTAAATGCCCTGATCATCCGTTTTTGGTACGTCTGACCATGACAAATAGCAGTGAGTCTCTTTTCGTCAATTAGATTTAATTGATCAAGCCGAGTCTGGATCCAGTCGTCTTCGCTCAAACCTGCATCCTTCATTATCCGGAGAGAGGGTATCTGGACTTCAATAGGCAAGACTGCCTCCATGCCATAGACCAAGGAAAAGGGAGTTTCCCCTTTTGACGTCCGTGCTGAGGTACGGTACCCATGAAGAGCAAACGGTAAAATTTCGGGCCAATCTTTGTAGGTCACTGTCATCTTCTGCACAATCTTCTTGATATTCTTATTTGCTGCCTCTACAGCCCCATTCATCTTTGGCCGATAAGGAGAAGAGTTGTGGTGCTGTATCTTGAATTGCTCGCAGAGCTCAGTGATCATCTTGTTGTTAAGATTGGTACCATTATCCGTAATGATCCTCTCAGATACACCGTAGCGACACATCAGGTTATGCTGAATGAACCGTGCCACGACGTTCTTGGTTACGGTAGCATAGGAAGTTGCTTCAACCCATTTTGTGAAGTAATCAATCGCTACCAATATGAAGCGGTGCCCGTTAGATGCCGTAGGTCGGATCTCGCCGATCATATCAATGCCCCACATTGCAAAAGGCCAAGGTGCTTTCAAGACGTTCAGAGGAACCGGAGGAATGTGCACCTTATCAGCATAGATCTGGCATTTGTGACACGTCCGAGAATGTTGATAACAGTCGGCTTCCATTGTGGACCAGAAATATCCTGCCCGAAGGATTTTCTTTGCCATGGTATGTCAACTGGAATGTGTTCCGAATGTACCTTCATGTAGTTCTGCCATGATCTTTTCTGCTTCAGTCTTATCCATACAACGCAGTAAGGTTGAATCATGGTTCCGCTTGTACAGAATGTCGTTGCTGAGGAAGAACTTTGCCGCGAACCTTCTCAGGAACTTCTTGTCATTAACAGATGCGCCTTCGGGGTATTCTTGAGCTTCCAGGTACCTCTTCACTTCATGATACCAGGGTTTTTCAGTTACCTCTTCAGCCTCAAGATCACAGCAATATGCAGGTTTGTCCAATTTCCAGATAATGATCTGGGGAGCCTCATTGTCCCATTTGACTTTGAACATGGAAGACATCGTAGCTAGTGCGTCCGCTAACTGATTCTCCTCTCTTGGGAAGTGTTCAAAAGTTATCTCTTCGAAGTGGGGAAGCAATGTCAACACAAACTCTTTGTAAGGAATAAGATTTGGGTGTTTCGTATCCCACTCACCTTTGATCTGATTGATTACGAGAGCGGAATCTCCGAAGACACTCAGTAACTTGATCCTTAAATCAATTGCAGCTTGAAGACCCATGATACATGCCTCATACTCTGCCATGTTGTTGGTGCAGTTGAAACATAGTCGGGCGGTGAGTGGAGTATGAGTGCCTTTAAGGGATATGATCACAGCGCCGATACCATTACCCAAAGCGTTCGAGGCTCCGTCAAAATGAATAGACCATTGGGATCCTTCCTCAGGTCCTTCATCCGGTCCAGGTACTTCACAATCAGTCACTACCATGATATCCTCGTCTGGAAATTCAAAGTTCATCGACTGGTAATCGTCCACTGCCTGGTGTGACAAATGGTCTGCCAATACACTTCCCTTGATTGCTTTTTGAGTCGTGTACTGGATGTCGTATTCCGTCAAGATCATTTTCCATCTTGCTATTCTTCCAGACAGAGCAGGCTTTCGAATATGTACTTTATTTGATCCATTTTTGAAATCAACAGAGTAGTGTGAGTCAACATATACTGTCTCAGCAGGCGAGCAGCCCATACCAAAGCGCAGCAAGTTTTCTCGAGCAGTGAGTACCGGGTCTCACAGTCGGTAAACTTTTTGCTAAGGTAATAAATAGCATGCTCTTTTCGGCCAGACTCGTCATGCTGCCCCAGCACACACCCCATTGAGTTGTCAAGTACTGTCAAGTATAAGATTAGAGGTCTCCCTTCAACTGGTGGCATAAGAATGGGTAGTTCTTGGAGATACTCTTTGATCTTTTCGAAAGTGGCCTGACATTCATCATTCCAATGTACTACTTGATCTTTCTTCAGTAGCTTGAAGATTGGTTCACAGGTAGCAGTTAGATGCGAGATGAATCGGGCAATGTAGTTCAACCGTCCTAGAAAGCCTCTGACTTCTTTCTCTGTCTTTGGAACTGGCATCTCTTGTATGGCTTTCACCTTGGCAGGGTCTACTTGAATACCTTTGTCGCTCACGATGAAACCTAACAATTTTCTAGATCTCACCCCAAAGGTGCACTTGTTTGGGTTCAACCTCAGCTTGTACAACTTCAGATGGTCAAACAGCTTCCGCAGATGGTCAAGGTGTTCCTCCTCAGTTTGGGACCTTGCAATCATATCATCGACATACACTTCGATCTCATGGTGGATCATATCATGGAATAAAGCAACCATGGCACGTTGGTAGGTTGCCCCAGCATTTTTCAACCCAAAAGGCATGACCTTGTAGTAAAAGGTACCCCACTGAGTAACAAAAGTGGTCTTCTCCATGTCTTCAGGAGCCATCTTGATCTGATTATAACCGGAGAAGCCATCCATGAAGGAGAAAACTTTATGCTGAGCAGTGTTGTCAACCAGAACGTCGATATGAGGCAGAGGGAAATCATCCTTAGGGATGGCCCTGTTCAAATCCCTGTAATCAACACACATTCGGACCTTTCCATCTTTCTTCGGCACTGGAACCACGTTGGCAACCCACTGAGGGTAAGAAGTCACTGCTAGGAACCCGACATCAAATTGTTTCATAACCTCAGCTTTGATTTTCTCGGACATTTCTGGACGCATACGGCGGACCTTCTGTTTTACCGGAGGGCAATCTTCCTTAGTAGGCAGGTGATGAACCACAATATTAGTATCCAACCCAGGCATGTCTTCGTAAGACCAGGCAAAGATTTCCACGTAGTCATGCAGCATCTGAATCAACCATTGCTTCACACTAAGCTCTAGATTGGCACCAATCTTGACTTCCTTTCTGTCTGTCTCAGTACCCAGATTTACCGTTTCCACTGGCTCTTCATGTGGCTGAATGGCCCTCTCTTCCTGGAGTAACAGTCTTGCAAGTTCACCAGGCACTTCGCAATCATCTTCACCTTCGTCTTCGGCTAAGTTGATCGGATTTTCGAAGTCATAACTGGCAGTAGCAGAGTCGTTACCAGTGAGATCCAGAGTGGATTGGAACCTGTATAAGTGAGTGTGTGTAAATATAGTTGTTTTGCAATATATAAAAAAGAAAGAAAAGGAGCGCAAGATTTTGAAATGCAACAAACGTCCAATGTTTTTATTGATGATATATGAAAATGACACACAAAAGCCCTCACAAATGAAGCCACGGTGCCCCGGGTAGGACACCGAGCCATAAAAGTCTCAAAATATTGTTTATTACAAATTCAAAACAAAAGAGTTCAATACTGAGTGACAAAAGTAATAGGTGTGAAGTCTTTGGCAGTCCAGTTGCTTGGTCCACCATCGGTTGTTGGGTCGATCCAGCTGTCGAATTCAGATTCCTCCGCGTCGTCTTCAATAGCATTCACTCCCGGGTTGGTGATGAACACAGGAGGTCTTCCACTCCTTGCTTTACGAACAGCCGTCTGAGCCTCTGCAGTGAAACCCAGACCAAACTTATCAGTCTTTGGAGTGAAATCAGGAAGTCGGCCCCAGTTTGCACACTCACCCTTCTCAATCACAGCCCGGGCATCCTTTAAGGAAGCCATCTTCAAAGGAGGGTCTCCAATCATAGTTTCAGCTGATGCCAGTGTCTGGGGCACCTCTTCAAAGTGTTGAAAGGGGGTCTCAATGAATTCCCCATCCATCTCTATGTACCGGAATGAGTTAAGGTGGCTGACCATATATTCTTCCTCCCCTTGAACTGTGACAATCTTCCCTCTGACTGGGTACTTAAGCTTTTGATGTAGTGTGGAGGTCACAGCCCCACCCTTGTGGATCCATGGACGACCCAGCAAACAAGAATAGGATGGACGAATGTCCATCACATAGAAAGTAGAATCAAAAACTTGAGAACCAACCCTGATTGGAATGTTAACTTCCCCATGTACCATCCTTTTCGAACCGTCAAAGGCCCGGACAACAATGTTACTAGGCTTGAGCTCCAAACCCTCGCAATCCAACCTGTCTAGGGCCTTCTTGGGCAATACGTTCAATGAAGAACCGGTGTCTACCAACACATGGGCAAGAGTAGTTCCCCTGCATTCAATGGAGACATGCAGGGCATCATTATGGTTCTTTCCTTTGGCAGTCATATCGGCGTCAGAGAAACCCAAACCATTATCGGCAGTCAAGTTGGCCACACAATCAGTAAATTGATCAGCAGACGTTTCTTCTGGCACATGGGCCGTCTTCACTAAGGAGATTAGGGCCTTGGCATGGGCCTCTGAACATAACAACAGTGATAGCATAGAAATTTTTGATGGGGTGTGCCCCAGCTGCTCAACTATGTTGAAATATCTTTTCTTGATAATCTTGAGAATCTCTTCCATCTCTTGTTGGGAAGCTTCAACAGTGGTTGTCTTTGGTGCCTCCGTCAGGGCAGGCAAATCAGTATCAATCCCTTTGCCCCGAGCGTCAGATGACTCGGCAGTAGGGGTAGAAACAGGAACTTGATTAGGAAAGGGAACAGGCACACTTGCAGGTGTGATGATAAGAGGTTTCTGAATAGCTGGTGGCGTAATATCTGGTGAGAACAGCCTACCACTGCGAGTAATTTTGGCAGGCCCGGTGATGTTACTGACGCCGGTACTAGTATCAAACTCTTGCTTTACTCCAAGAACATAAACATCTTCCCCATAGTGCCATGGGACAGCTTTGTCGGATGTATAGGGGAGAGGTCCCGGAACAGTGATGATGATAGGAGCAATCTTCTGAGTGGACATGATTTTGACAGGCTTCTTTGAGGGAGCCTTAGGAGGTTTGTTGAAAATAGTGACAATAGAAACCTCTTCAGCAGGGACAGTAGGAACAGCAATCTTCTTGAACAAGATTTCTTTGCTATCCATCAGGCTTTAGATACCTGATTTCAGCAAAGGACAACCAACAGGTGAAATAGCACACAGAAGGCAACCTTTACCACATCCCGGAAATAAACCGGCTAGCAACAGGTTCCTCTTGACAGTCAATAACGGAGTAACAATCTCTTCCATGGAGGCTACATACGGGTCTTCTTCCACAGCATTCACTCCATGCTGGGGCATGGGAGCAGTTACAACATTGGGTCTTTCGGGCGCCTCGAACTGTATTTCTTTAGCATTAATAAGGTCCTGAACCTTATTCCTTAGAGCCCAGCAATCATCCGTAGTATGCCCCAGGCTATCAGAGTGATAAGCGCAACGGGCGTTGGGGTTGTACTTTGGAGAAGTTGTGTTCACTACCTTCGGAGCTTCTTTGACAGTTACCAGATTGGTTGACAGTAGTTGCGGCAAAATCTGAGACAGGGTCATACTGAGCCGAGTGTACTGCCTTTTGGGTCTCTCACCCCTTGGTTGGTTGTATTGCTGAGGAGCAGCATTAGGCTTTGAAATTACCACCGTGTTGACAGCTTGGCGGCGTTTCGGCTTATTTTGTCTTCTGGGACCATAAACAGCACTGGCTTCCTTCTTGAAAGGCTTCTTTTCAGTACTCGCGGAAGCGCCTTTCTGTATCTTCCCCGACTTGATACCAGCTTCTATTCTCTCACCATTCAAGATTAAATCTGTAAAACCAGCAGAAGAATTCCCAATCAGATGATTGAAGAATGGACCAGACAGGGTCCCTAAGAACATGTCAACAAGTTCACGGTCAGTCAGCGGTGGCTGCACCCTGCCATCCAGATCTCTCCACTTTTGCGCATACTCTTTGAATACTTCGCCCGTCCCCAGTGACATACCCTGGAGTTGGGTACGCGTGGGAGAGAGGTCAGAATTATACTGATACTGTTTATAAAAGGCAGTAGCCAAGTCCTCCCAGTTTTGGATATTGGCTCCATCCAGCTGATACAACCATTCGAGTTGAGCCCCTGAAAGGCTATCCTGAAAGAAATGGATCCACAGGTTCTTGTCTGCAGTGTAAGGTTGGATCTTCCTTACATATGATCTGAGATGCATTTTCGGGCAGGACAGCCCGTCATATCTTGCAAAAACTGGCACTTTGAACTTCGGGGGGATCACAATTCCAGCAACTAATCCCAAATCTTCGAAATCTAAGCCGGGAACTCTCTGCAGCTCCATAGCTGCCAACCTGTCTTCCAAGCCTTTGTACTTGTCATCGGTGGGCGGGTATTGTTGCTCAGAGTAGTCTTCGTCTTCTTCAGCCTCTCCTTCTTCAGCTTCGGATTCGGAAGGTACCGCAGCCGCATTCCCTTTACTGGTTCCCTCTTCAGATGTAGGGGGAAATTCAAGAACTCTTCTGGCTTCACCCTCAAACCTTCTTCCTAGGGTAGCCACCCCGATTCTTTTCTTCTTCTTTTTCACTTGCTCCTTGTTCCCAAGCAGGGCTTTTAGATCCTCCTGACCTTTAGCCAAGGTCATCAGGAGATGTTGAAACTGTGAGTTTTGAGACTGCAAGTCCTTGACTGTCTGTTCGAGATCCATCTTACTGAAATAAACAGCATGAAAGATAAGGAAACCTGGTGTGGAGACCTGCTTATGCGCATGATGAATGATATGCTTATGTATGCAATGCATTCAAGGATTTAGCAAATTCAAAATTGTTGCAAACAAAAAGAACGCATGTCATATTAATAACAAGAAATTTGTCAGTACATAAATGTCCCACAGGCCAAATATTACAAAAAACTTTTCAAGGTAAAAAGACGTTGCGCATCCTCTTTGGTGCGATGTAGGTGTTGAGGGTCTCTTCCTCATGGAGTCGGCGGGTAAGCTCCAAAACCTTTTTCTCACTGGCGTAGAAGCTGGCTTCAAAAGTGTTTCGTTCCTCCTTGAGTTGGATCCAACTCTTCTGCATCTCCTCCCACGATGTAGGCATGTCAGGATATAGGATGGTGTAGGGAACCTCTCCTTCCTTAACGGGCTCTTTAATCACAGGGAGAACATGAGGGTAAGGCATCATTAGACTCTGGGCTCGGGTTCGTACCCACTTGACATAAGGCTCAAGAGGGATGGAGTTCTTGTGCCCCAGTGTCTTGCTGTCTACCTTGTTGGGCATCCTCCAAGCTCTGATGAATCTTTGGCGAAGTCCTTGCGCATCGTTGTCGAAGTCAAAAACTAGGTCAAGAATCAACATGTCGTGAGGGCCATCCCTCCGTGCATATCCAAATTGTCTCAAAGCTAGACAAGGGTTGTAGGTAATGCCTCCTCTAATGCCAAGTAATGGAACATTAGGGAACTCTCCACAATGATCGATGATGATGACATTTTCTCTGGACCGAGAACACCAATGTACATCAGAGTGAGTGAGGGTCATCAACCGTTGTGACCACCTTAATCCTTGGTCATTCTTCAAAACAGATTGTGGAAGGTGCGAAATAAACCACCTTGCAAGGAGAGGAGTACAGCACATGAGAACACCCCTCTTTCTCATTGTTCGTGTGTAAAATGAGTGAAGAATGTCCCCAAGCAATGTTGGTATTGGATTTCTGGATAAGAATATTTTGACGGTGTTGACATCTACAAGCTGGTCAGGATTTGGGAACAAGACCAACCCATAAATGAGGAGTGCCACAATTTCTTCAAAGGCTTGTAGATCCAATGAATTCCAACACTCTTGTGCCTTCTCAAACAAGAATTTTGCTAAGAAGCCTTTGACACCGCTTCTAGTTTCCCAATGCCCCTTGATGTCATATGGTTGCAAGTGTAGTGCTTGAGCAACATCTTTAGGCTTTGGTTCTTTTTCCGTACCGTTGTAGGGTAGTTGATTAAGAATAGGAATTCTCAGGAGTTGAGAAAATTCCTCCAAAGTGGGCACCAATTGGTAGTCGGGGAAAGTGAAACAGTGGTGAAGGGGGTCAAAGAACTGGAACAACACCTTTACCATGTCCTCTTCAATGCTAGTGTTGACTAGGCTGAACAGTCTACCATGTCTTTCACTGAAGGGAGAGCTTTCCGGAATTCTGGATGTGAGCTCCTTGAGTTGAGGAGGGATTCTCACGAGGTTGACTTGGATAGTTTTCCTGCGAAGAATTACCATGACCTACAAAACAAGAACAAAGATGAAGATCTAAACCCTTGAAATGGTTAGTGTATGCATATGATGCTTTATGATGCTCATGATGTATGCACAAACATATGTACAAGCAATTCACACAAAACCCTAGTTTCAGGCTTGCATGGGGTTTCATAGGTAAGTACCCTCTTGAGTGTAGTTGGCTTAAAAACCTGTCCTATAAATAGTAACCGGGTTCTAAGGAGCTCAATATCATTGGATTGTTTTCCATGTTCATTGTTTTGGTTTAGCCACTTAACTAGCGACCAAAATATTACAAGAAAACAACCCTCAATGAGTGTAGTATCGAGTATCTACCAACTTCGGACTGCACCAAAGCCGGGCATCTCACTACACCTAATGAAAGGCCAAGATGGTCAAGTAAGGTTCTAGGTCATTAGTGCTTAGTGACATCACTCAGCGGCCCCGTACTCTCCTTGATTGAACTCAAGGGTTACCGGTACTCACAAATATGTCGCACTAATATAGCTATTGCTTCAACCGTGTCGGTATACCCCGCACAGTTTCCACAACGTATTGCTATCTATGAATGTTTCCCCAAATCCGGGTGTAGGATTTCAAACCCAAACAAGAGAGCCAAGATATAAAGCAATCAAAGCAAACAATTAGTCATGCAAAAGGGTGATCTAAGCCCTAAGGTTACTCCACCTTTAAAATATTCCCCAGCAGAGTCGCCAGTTCTGTGATACGGTGGGAGAACTGACTTGAGTTTTTGCGTTTGTTTTTGCAAATGTTTCGGTTGAGCAAGAGTCGCCACCGACTTTTTATTTTATCCTAAGGAAAGGTTAAAACGCACAGCAAAAACCTTTGAGATGTTTTCTTGGGTTCGGGGAGTAGATTATAGAAAGGGAAGGTATTAGCACCCTTTCTATCCATGGTTATCCATGGGCTCTTAGTTACTTGCTTAGATCAACTTGCCTTGATTTTCAATTGTTTGAAATGGTGCTTTGTGTGTGGGTTTGAAAATGTTTTGAAAAGAAGCCAATGTGGTGGCAACCTTTGTAATGATCCATGTTGGGATGTATACAAAGGTGTATATCTTTTGAAAAGTTTTCAATGTTTTTGAAAGTTATTTTGAAAGTGTGTTGTGATGTGTGGTTGTGAAAAAATAGGCAAGTGTTTTTGTTTTGCAAGTTGGCAAGTAACCAAGAGTTGTCTACCCCTAAATTTACTCAAAGATCTTTGCTATGTTTTAACCCTTTTAACAACTTTGTTCCACCATTATATTTGGTGGACAATCTTGTGTTAGGATGTTAACGGGACGGGCGCGGGTCATCGTTTAGACCATGATTGCAATGGTGCCAAGTGTCTTTGGCAACTTTTCCTTTAAGGGACTTGATCATTTTTAGGCAACTTTCGAAAGCGTCATCGAGGGACTATGATCATTTGATTTGTTTTGTTTTTGCCAAAGAGACTCAACATGCAACATGGCCCATTATTGAAGGCAATAAGTGGAGTAACCCTAGTGGTGCAAGTGTGATTGGTGTTGTCCATTTTCATGCTTTGTTATCTTTGAATTAGGTCAAGCTATTTGTCATTTGATTTTTGCATACCAAACCCCAAGTCTATCATGGCATGTTTAGAAAGCTTTAAAGTGCGAAAATTAAAGTCCTAAATTATTACAACACAATTATGGGATGGGGGGTACAAATGTTCAAATGGGGATATTTAGCAAGAAAAATTAAATCTAAACTATTACATCCAAATTGAATATTCAAATTATTTAATTTGCACAATAATTTAATAAATACAATAAATATGCAAGATGCAAAAAATTATTTTTATATGTATGTAAAAAAGTATTTTTATGTGTCAAATAAACAAAAATAAAAAAGGTTAATTTTTTGGGTATTTTTCATGTTTAGGGCAAAACCCTAATTTTGCAAATAAAAGGTATTTGTTATTTAATATATACAATATTTATTAATTATGTACAAAAAATAAATAAAAAGGAAGTATATTGTAAAAAGTGATTTTTTGAAGTCAAATATTAATAAAAATAAAAATGTATTATTTTTATGTTTTTATCCTAAATATTTTAATAAACATATATGTATTTATATTATATATTAAATATATTAAATATGTACAAAAATAAAATATTTATTATTTACAAAAAAAAAGTATATTTTTTAGAAAAATGTTTTCAAAAGATAAAATAAAATAAATTTAGAAAACAAAATATATTTGTATTATTTTTAAGTATTTTAAGTAAAAAAAGTAAATACCTATTTATTTACATATAAACTAAATGAAACAAAATAAATACCAAATAAAATGCAAAAAATGTGAGAAAAATATTTTTAATGTTTTTTCATGTTTGGATAAAAATATAAAATCAAAATCAAAAGGAAAAAATCAAAAATGACAAATATATCTCAAAATGGGCCAGGGGGGTGTATGTGGAAAAATGGGGTGCAAACAGAAAAAAGGACCAGGCCCAGCCCAAAGGTGGTTGTCTTCAACCTCCAGCACCTTCAAACACAAAAATGCGCGCGTTTTGTCTTGTCCCTGCTAACTTCTGATTCCTTGATCCTTTGACAAATCTTAAAACATGAAACTTGTAGAGCTTGAAGCCACGATTCTAAACATATAAAAAAATTAATCTAACTCTCAGAAATGAGAGAGAATTTCTTCTCCCCCAATTCTTGACCTAGTTTTTTTCAGATGTTCAGATTCAAAATACTCTTAGCACACATAATATAAATGAAAAGTAACTATATGGATGGCTTCAGGGCTATGATTAGAACATGTTTTCTTCACAAACTTAAACCTAACTATGCCTAGATAGAGAGATAGAAGTTCAAAAACATACCTGTTCAGCTTAATTCGTGTATGATAATGGAGGTACTTTCAGTGCAATGTGAGGACTTGTACAACTTGCTTGAGGTCCAGGGATGCTTCCTCTATGCTTAGCTTGCTTTGAATCTTGCTGAATCAAGCTACATAAGTCAACCTGCAAGAGAGAAAAGTGAAAATGGCAAATGATGTTAGGGATGTTACAGTTCATGTCCAATGCTTGGGATAGTTTGTATAGGTGGTAGGGAGTATGTTTGAACTGGTTTTGGCCAAGGCGCACGAAAGGATTGAGTTGTAGACCTCAATCTGCAGCAGGTGCCCTGTTTTGCCACAAAACTGTGTTTTGATGAATGAGAATGTTTGAAACTTGGTTCGTTCGTGTTTTTAGGTCTGGTTTGATGTTTGGAAAATGTTCACAATGTTTGCTTAGGCTTGTGTTGAGAGAAATGTGATTTGTGTTGTGTTATGCAAGTTGCTTCAATTGTAAGCAAAAGTTGTCAAGTTGGTTCACAAGCTTATGCAGGCCCCCTAAACATGCTGCAAAGTTAGTCTTGATCAGTGGGATTAGTTCAATAACTTGTGCCTCAGAGATTTGCATTGTACTTCTTTGATTCATGTTTTGACATAAAGCCATACTTTACAAGAATAGATAAGTCACTTTTTCCAAATATGGCTTAATTCTTCATGTAATGACCAAATGCACAAAATAATGCTAGCACACAATGGATTGGCATTTAATTATTGAGTGTAAATGAGATTAGCGTCCTGTATCTAGCTTGCACATGCTGATTTCAAAAATGCACAAGTTATGAACATGTACATGGCTTTTGAACAAAGTGACTTTTGCCCATATTGACAAATTCGATTCTCCCTAACCACAAGGGTGTTTGAGATGTTCTTGGATAATTTGGAAAGCTTGGAATGTGTACTACAATCCATCTTTGTAATGCAAGTTGAAATTCCAAGTGGAAGCATGTGAAAAGTGGCCATGAAGTTAGGCAAAAATCCTGCCTAAAATAGGTCAAAAAATTTCTAAGTTAAGAATGTTTTGCACCCCTATTCCAAAAATAATAACTTGAGCTACAAGCTTCTTTTGAGGAAAATTTGTGAATCAAAGTTGTAGATTTTGCAATGGAATATAACTTTCATGTTTTGAGTTTTGTTTGAATCCAAATGTATCTTGATGAAAAAATGGGACAAAGTTAGGAAAAAAATTAGGAATTTTCATAACTTAGAAAAATTCTAAGTTATGAAATTTCTTCATTTTAAACCCTAATTTGTGATTTTTGATTTCTTGATGAACAAGTTTCATAATTTGACATGTCTTGATGAAAAATGAATCTTGGCACTTGATTTTGACCAAAAAGTCAAAGTTTGACTTTTCAGTATACAGTCAAATTTGGCTCAGTTGACTGGAAAATTCATCTGTCAATCTTGTGCATTTGGAATCTTTTGAACTTGTTGAACATGTCAAGACCATGTCATTTAGTCCTTGAGTCCATATGTGAACTTGGTTTGCCATTGGCTAGGTCAAACAGTCAAAAATTGCCTTTGTGCAGTCAAAACCCTAAAAATGACCATTTTGCCCTTTTGATGATCTGATCAAATTTCTTGTGGAATTGTGATCAAAACTTGATCAAATGGTCCATATGAGTTCATAATGTTGATGTGGGTCAAAAATCATGAGGTTTGACTGTCAATTGACCACAGTTGACTTTTTCCCCAATACAGTTGATTTCTAGGTCAACTGTCCAATTGACTGGGCAAAGATTGGAATCAAGGCTTGAAACTTGGTATGGATAAACTTTTGAGTCCAACATGAAGCATGAAAGTCATCTTGAGCATTTTAGGTCAAAACATCTTTGTGCAAACTCAAACCCTAATTTGGGTCAACAATGGAAGGAGGAGTCTTGAGCAGAGCAAACCCTAACTTGATCTTGAGCTCCAAGGGTCTTGTGGTGAGAAAATGTTGAGGAAATGGGAGGGCAAATTTTAGGGTACAACAGTAATGATTCTTGTTTGAATATATACAAAGGTGTTTGTCTTTTGAAAAGATATTTCAATGTTTGAAAGTTTGATTTGGGAAATGTTTTGAAATTGTGTTGTGAGGTGTGTTTGAAAATAGCAAGGATGTTTTGCAAGCTTTTGATCAAGTAACTAAGAGCTATCTACCCTATTTTACTCAAAGATCTTTCTTTGTTTTTAACCCTTTTAACAGTGTTGTTTCACCATTGTATTTGGTGAACAACCTTGTGTTAGGATGTTAACGGGACAGGCGCGGATCATCATATAGACCATGATAGTAATTGTGTTAGGTATCTTTGGCAATTTTCTTGAGGGACTTGACCATTTTTGTTTAGGCAACCAAGATAGCGTCATCGAGGGACTATGATCTTTTGTTTTGTTTTTGTTTTGCCAAAGTACTCAACATGTATACCATGGCCCATTTTTCAAGGCAACAAGTGGATTGTAACCCTAGGGGTGCAAGTGTGAATTGTGTTTGATTTTCATGCATTTTTGTCTTTGATTAGGTCAAGCTATTTGTTGATTTGGATTTTTGCATACAAACCCTAATTCTCTAATCATGGCATAATTGAAAGCGTAAAGTGCGAGAATTTAAATTCTAAGCTATTACAACATGATTATGGGGATGGGGGTACAATTTTGAGTGAGGGGATATTTGACAAGAAATCATAAACACTAATTTACTATTACATCCAAATTCAATTCTTCGTGCAAATAAATAAATGGGCAATATTTAATTAAACAAGATAAATAAATATTAAATAAAATGTATTATGTAAAAAAGAATTTTTATTTGTTCATGTAGGCAAAAGTATTTTTTAATGTAAAAAAGTATAAAGAAATAAATAAAAGATTAATTTTATTTGTTTTAGGGTAAAACCCTAATTTCTTTAAGAAAATAAATATAATATATTATTTATGTACAAAAATATATTAATATGTGTAAAAAATGAAATATATCTAAAAAGGGTATTTTTTAGTATAAATAATAATAAAAATAAAAATGTAATATTTTTGTATTTTTATTCTAAGTATTTAATAAAATAAAAGTATATATGTTTATTATGTGTATATTAATCAAATTAAATATGTACAAAATAAAATAAAATATGTACAAAATAAAATATATTCAAGAAAATATTTTTAACATAAATAAAAGTAAAGAACAAAAAATAAAAGTGTAAATGTAAATATTTTTCAAGTCTTAATAATATAAAAGAATATCTAAATACTTTTAATGTTAGAAAAAATTAGAATAAAATGCCAAATAAATTTAAAAAAATATGAAAATATTTTTTCAGCATTTATTATATTTGGAAATAAAATAACAAATTCAGAAAAGAAAACAAAAATTCAAAAATGCAAAAATATAAGAAATTGGGCCAGGTGGTGTGAAACTGAAAAGAGGGGTGTTAGAAGCAAAACTGGCCAGGCCCAACCCAAGCCTTCATCTTCAACCTCCAGCAATTATCAAACGTGCGCGCACCTGGTTCAAACTTGGATATCCTGGAAACGTGATCTTTTGCCAAAACTCACAACATCAAACTTGTAGAAAATTTCAATACTATTCTAACCATATAAAGCATTAATCCTAACTCTCAAAGACCAGAGAGAATTTCTCTAGCCCTAAATTCTTACCTAGTTTTTTCAGCATGTTCATGGATGAAATTTTCCTAGCACACTTAATATAAATGAAAACTGAGCATATGTATGGCTTCCTAGCAATGAACACTACATTTTTCATTCACAAACCTAAGGCTAAATGTTCCTAAATAGAGATATCGAAAGTGATGAAAAACCTGTTTCAGTTGGATTCGTGTAGGGCAATGCAGTGCTTCTCAACAAGTTCTGAGGTGTCTGGTAGCTTGCCTGAACTTCACTTGATCTTTTCCAATAGCTAGCTTGCCTTGAATGTCCTTGAATCAGCCTCTAGAACTCAACCTGCATAAGCTTGAAATGAAAATGGTGAACACTGTAAATGGAGTTACAGTTGGAAATAGAGGTTTGGGATATCTTGAGTGAGTTGAATGGGAGGTGTTTGAAGCAAAAAGGAGCAAAACGCACGAGCCAAATGAGCTGGAGCATTCAAGTTGCAGCACCTGCCCTGTTTTGCCAAAGAAGAGTGATTTCTGGCTATGGGAGGTTTTGAGGCTCAAGTATTTGTGTTTTTGGCTCAAAGGGTTGTGTGAAAGTTGTTTGTAATGTTTGTGTAAGCTAACAATGGCTGGTTTTCAAGTTGGGAGGATTTTTGCAAGTTTTCTTCTTTGTGAAGCAAGAATGTGTAAGTTGGTATCACAGGCCTGTACCAGCCATATAACATGTTGCATACAATCCTCTTGATACTTTCAATTTGTGGATTTGATTTGGCTTCTGAGATCTTGGCCCTATGCTTCAAAGATCATGTTTTGACATAAAGCATACCTTTTCCAAAATAGAAATGTACCTTTTTCTAATTAAGGCTTAGTTTTATGTACAATGCCCAAATGGACAAAACAAATGCTTAGACTGATGGATTTGAATTTAATTAAGGAGTGTGAATTGGTTTAGAGGCCTTCAAACTAGTACAAAGCATGCTGGTTTGAAAATGCAACTTGAGTGAACATGTATTGGCCATGGATACAAAGTGAGTTTTTGCTAACTTCAAGCATTCGATTCTCCCTAACCACAAATGTGTTTGAGGAGTTCTTGGACAATTTGGAAAGCTTGAAACATTCGATATAATCTATCTTTGAAATTCAACTTGAGATTCCAAGTGGAACTATGTGAAAAATGGCCAAGAAGATGGGTCAAAATCCTGCCTAAACTAGGGTAAAATTTCTCTAAGTTAAAAGTTTTAGGGACCCTTGTTCCAAAAATCATAACTTGAGATCCAAGCTTCTTTTGAGCAAACTTTGTGAATCAAAGTTGTAGAATTTGTGTAGGACTACAACTTTCATGTTGTAAGTTTTGTTTGAATCCATTTGCATCTTGGTGAAAATGTGGGACAAAGTTAGGAAAAATTAAGAAAATTTCATAACTTAGAAAAATTCTAAGTTATGAAATTTTTTCAATTTCAAACCCTAATTTGCAATTTTGGGTTTCTTGGTGAACAAGTTTCATAATTTGACACATCTTGATGAAAAATGACCCTTGGCACTTGATTTTGACCAAAAAGTCAAAGTTTGACTTTTCAGTGTACAGTTAAATTTTGATCAGTTTACTGAAAAATTCATCTGTCAATCCAATGCATTTGAGATCTTTTGAACTTGTTGAATAAGTCAAGATGATTTCATTGAGTCCTTGATTCCATGGTTTAGCTTGATTTTCCATTGGCTAGGTCAAAAAGTCAAAAATTGCCTTTGTACAGTCAAAACCCTAAAAATGACCATTTTGCCCTTTTGGTGATCTGATCAAATTTCTTATGGAATTTTGGTCCAAATTTGATCAAATGGTTCATATGAGTTCATAATGTTGACGTGGGTCAAAATTCATGAGGTTTGACTGTAAATTGACCACAGTTGACTTTTTCCCCAATACAGCTGATTTCTAAGCGAATTGTCCAATTGACTGGGCAAAAATTTGATTCAAGGCTTGAAACTTGGTATGGACCAACTTATGAGTCCAACATGAAGTATGAAAGTCACTTTGGGCATTGTAGGTCAAAATATCCCTGTGCAAACTCAAACCCTAATTTAGGTCAACAATGCAAGGAGGTGTCTTGAACAGAGCAAACCCTAACTTGATCTTGAATTCCAAGAGTCTTGTGATGAGAAATGTTGATAAAATAAGAGGGAAAATTTTGGGGTACAACAGTTGCCCCTGTTCAATCTTCTTGAACCTGAAGATTTAGATTGGCAAGTTTGCCTTTTGTGACTCGAAGGTAAAAGAGGATTGGACACTGGAGTGCCCGTAAATTTGCACTCGTCAAAATGTATCTGAGGGAATGGGCTTAAAGATGCCATTTGGAGATGGTAGAATATTGCTGGAGATGGGCTTAGAGATGCCATCCAAAATTTATTTGTTGAAAATCAGGAGAATGAACGTCAGAATGGTATCCGTATTTGGAACGTATCTGAGTTGTATCTGGAGATTGGGTTTGTATGAGCAAGGGAATGGTGTCTGTGTCTAGAGCGTATCCGATCTGTAACTGTATTTGATTCTTGAATGAACATCAGAATGACTGCCGCGTCTGGAGTGTATATATATTCTGAATGGGTAACAGAGAAACATCTGTATATGGGACATCTATATGCTGGGGATAAATTCCGAATGAGTGACTGAATGGCAACCGTGTCTAGAGCGTATCTGGACTGTATCTGAAGTTGAGATCTGTATGAGTAGCAGAATGACTTTCGTGTCTGGAGAGTATCCGTACTGTAATTGGGATCCAGACAAGTGACAGAATGACTTTCGTGTCTGGAGTGTATCTGAACTTGAAGTTGATAGTTGAATCTGAATGAGAAATAGAATGGATTCCGTGTCTGGAGAGTATCTAGTCTGTATCTGATTGTTGAAGTCTGAATGAGTAGTAGAATGACCGTCGTGTCTGGGGTGTATCCATACTGTATCTTGACTTGAAATTCTGAATGAGTAATAGAATGACCGCCGTGTCTGGGGGTGTATCCATACTGTATCTGAAATCTCTGAATAGTTGTTAATGATAGCTTTTTAATCTTATCCTGAAAAGGGTAAAATGTTAGCTAAAACACAAAGTTATGTTGCATGATATGTATGATGCAGTAAAATGTGTTCCATCAATGTTCATGATATATGAATGTAATGGATGTGCATGTAAGCTGAGTAGTTGTCTTGCTGAGGAAAATAAATCCTTGATAGCACGAGATAATGAAATTTTTTACTGCTGCCGAAGAAAGTAAATCCTTGACCGATGCTGGGGATTCCAAAAATATTTGATTGTTGAAGATGAGAAATCTTGAGACCACTGCTGGGTATTGAAAATCCTTGGTTACTTGTAGGGATTAACAAGAGCTTTTGACAACCTCTGTGGGGATGTGAGAATTCTTCATGACTTTCTTGGGGAAATAAGGGAAAATCCGATGACCTCTACTGGGGAATTAAAACCTGGGAGGCTTCAAATGGAGAAACAGGAAATAGAATATTCGTTCTGTTGGGAAATAACTCTGTGGGGAGAGTGTTTACTCTGCTTGGGAAATCAGGAGCTTGGGTTGTATGCCAATCTACTGGGGAATTGTCCTAGTTGGGGATAAGACAAAGAGTTAACGGTTATCCGATTGATTCTCAGACTTTTAAGATAACCTGCTGGGGAATTTGGAGAAAGCTGAATGGTTCCCGCTGGGGATTGATAGTTGGAAATTTGAATCCGTTGGGGAAGAAGGTCTAGAGTATTCTAGCTCCGCTGGGGATATGTATTTCAGGGTTTTCGGGCTCCACTGGGGATCGGGAGTTTGGAGACTTAACTCTGATGGGAATTTTGAAACTTAACTCCGCTGGGGGATGAAGTTTAGAATATTCTGGCTCCGCTGGGGATCTTGAAATTTAACTCCGCTGGGGATATATACTCCAAGGTTTTAGCTTTGTTGAGGATCTGGATGACATATTGTAGGGGATTTCTTTTGGAATAGCCTAAAGACGTTTTCCTATACTTTCGACCTACCAGTAATTATATTTTCTCATTTTGTTTTATTTATAAGCAATGATTATATTCAAATGCATATGCCTATTTAACAAAACATTGGACATTTTTCAAAATAAAACATAAGTGTAAAAAAGAAAAGAAAAGCAAGCAAATTTATGCACTTTAAAGTATCTTTGTATTAACTTTTGTAAGTATCTTTGTACAAAGGAGACAGACATCCTAGTAAGAGAATGTTGTCGAAAAATTGAGAAAAATTTATACAAAAGAAAGATGGTTATGTGTAACAATTCCACGGGGTTCCCATTCTGCTATAGCTTTCACAACTCTGAGTATCTTGTCCATTCGTTGCTTCGTCCGCTGATGATGGGATAGATTAGAAGCTTGGAGCTTGTTGGTGAAGAGATTGTCCTTAAAGTGATCCGATGAGACATAGTCATACGCTTTAATTCCCTAACTTTTTCCCGGACCGCCCTTTCGGGTTTTCGATCCACCGGGAAACCCTTTTTTGCCCAAGTCGCCCTTTCGAGTTTTCAACTTGCCGAGTGTACAGATTTTTTATTTATCCCTAATTTCTGCCTGAACCGCCTTTCAGGTTTTCGATTCACCAGGATGCCCATTTTTGCCCAAGCTGCCCTTTCGGGTTTTCGACTTGTCGGGTCGCTTATGCGTAGTATCTTTTGACTATGTCTGCGTTTGCAGGGTGCGGCAGGTCGTCGCCGTCCATGGTGGTCAGAATCATTGCCCCACCAGAAAAGATGTTCTTGATCATAAATGGTCCTTTGTAAGCAAGAGACCACTTGCCCCTGGGATCACTTTGCGACAAGATGGTCCGCTTGATTACAAGATCTCTGACTTGATATACCTGACGCCTGACTTTCTTGTTGAAAGCCTTGATCATCCGTTTTTGATATGTCTGACCATGACAAACAGCAGTAAGTCGCTTCTCGTCGATCAACTTAAGTTGATCAAGCCGGGTCTGAATCCAATCGTCTTCACTCAAACCAGCATCCTTCATAATCCTTAAGGAAGGAATCTGAACTTCCATAGGTAAAACAGCTTCCATGCCATATACCAAAGAAAAGGGGGTTGCCCCTGTTGAAGTACGCGCCGTGGTACGATATCCATGCAGAGCAAACGGTAACATCTCATGTCAGTCCTTGTAGGTGACTGTCATCTTTTGAATGATCTTCTTGATATTTTTGTTCGCGGCTTCAACAACACCGTTCATCTTTGGCCGATAGGGAGATGAATTATGATGATAAATCTTGAACTGCTCGCACAGAGCGGTGATCATAGTGTTATTCAGATGTGTATCATTGTCCGTAATGATCCTGTCGAGGATACCATACCGGCGTATGAGGTTCTGCTTGATGAAGCGGGCAACCACATTCTTTGTAACGGAGGCGAAGGAAACTGCTTCGACCCACTTGGTGAAGTAATCAATAGCCACTAAGATGAAGCGATATCCATTGGATGTCGTTGGCTTGATCTCTCCAATCATGTCGATTCCCCATATTGTGAATGGCCAAGGAGCTGTTAGAACGTTGAGAGGAACAGGAGGAATATGTACCTTGTCAGCATAGACTTGACATTTGTGACAAGTACGGGAATGTTGATGACAAACAGCTTCCATGGTAGACCAGTAGTAGCCTGCCCTTAGAATCTTCTTAGCCATCGTATGTCCGCTCAAGTGGGTGCCAAAGGTGCCACTATGTATTTCAGTCATGATCAACTCAGCTTCAGCTTTGTCCACACAACGAAGTAGAACACAATCATGGTTGCGCTTATATAGGATACCATTGCTCAGGAAGAACTTGGCAATAAATCTCCTTAAGAACTTTTTGTCATTGACTGAAGCTCCTTCAGGGTATTCTCGAGTTTGGAGATACCTTTTGATTTCATGAAACCAGGGTTGTTCCACTACTTCTTCGGTATTAATCTCATGACAGTGCGCAAGTTCGTCCATTCGCTCGATGGTGATTTGGGGAGCCTCATTATCCCAGTTGAGTTTAAACATGGAAGACATTGTATCCAGAGCATCTGCTAGTTGATTTTCTTCTCACGGGAAGTGATCGAAAGTAATCTGCTCGAAATGAGGCAACAATGGCAAAACATGTTCTTTGTATGGGATAAGATTAGGATGTTTAGTGTCCCACTCTCCTTTGATTTAACTGATAACCAAAGATGAGTCCCCAAATATGACCAAAGATTTGATTCCCAAGTCAATAGCAGCCTTGAGACCGAAGATACAAGCTTCATATTCGGCCATATTATTGGTACAGCTGAAACAGAGTCGGGCAGTGAAGGGTGTATGGCATCCTTCCGGAGAAATAAGTACCGCACCGATACCGTTGCCAAGTGCATTTGAAGCACCATCAAAGTACAGGGTCCATCGGGATCCTTGTTCAGGTTCGTCATACGGTCCATTACCTTGAATGTTGTCCAATGTCATGATGTCTTCGTCAGGGAAGTCGAATCTCATAGATTGGTAATCTTCGACGGCTTGATGAGCTAGATGATCAGCTAGTACACTCCCCTTTATAGCTTTTTGGGTAGTATACTTGATATCATACTCAGTTATGATCATTTTCCATCTAGCGATTCTTCCAGATAAAGCAGGCTTCTCGACGATATACTTGATAGGATCCATCTTAGAAATCAGCAAAGTGGTATGAGTCAACATATACTGCCTTAGCCGGCGAGCAGCCCATACCAAAGTGCAACAAGTTTTCTCGAGCAGTGAGTAGTGAGTCTCACAGTCGGTAAACTTTTTGCTAAGGTAATAAATGGCATGCTCTTTTCGGCCAGACTCGTCATGTTGGCCCAGTACGCACCCCATTGAGTTATCCAAAACAGTCAGATACATGATTAACGGCCTTCCTTCGACGGGTGGCATCAAGATGGGAGGTTCCAGCAAATACTCCTTGATCTTATCAAAAGCAACTTGACAATCATTGTTCCATTCAACCACCTGATCTTTCTTCAACAGCTTGAAGATGGGCTCACAGGTAGATGTTAGGTGAGAGATGAATCTTGCGATATAGTTTAAGCGTCCCAAGAAACCTCTAACCTCCTTTTCAGTGCGGGGGGGGAAGGCATTTCCTATATAGCTTTGACCTTAGCAGGATCAACCTTAATGCCTTTA
The DNA here is from genome assembly GCA_948472305.1 of Vicia faba. NCBI lineage: Eukaryota > Viridiplantae > Streptophyta > Magnoliopsida > Fabales > Fabaceae > Vicia > Vicia faba. Next base: position 1,119,295,759 of record OX451740.1, read on the forward strand.
TTGTTGACGATAAATCCCAAAAGTTTACTAGACCTGACTCCAAAAGTGCACTTGCTTGGGTTCAGTCTGAGCTTATACTCCTTCAATCTGACAAATAGCTTTTGCAGGTGGTCGAGGTGTTCTTCTTCTGTCTGTGAACGGGCTATCATGTCGTCTACGTAGACTTCAATCTCATGATGTATCATGTCATGAAACAAAGCTACCATGGCGCGTTGATAGGTTGCCCCGACATTCTTCAGTCCGAATGGCATCACCTTATAGCAGAAGGTACCCCACTGCGTGACAAAAGTAGTTTTCTCCATGTCTTCGGGGGCCATTTTGATCTGGTTGTATCCCGAGAATCCATCCATGAAGGAAAATACCTTGTGTTGAACTGTGTTGTCAACCAAGACATCGATGTGTGGTAGGGGAAAATCATCTTTAGGGCTAGCCCTATTTAAGTCATGATAGTCCACACACATTCTGACTTTTCCGTCCTTCTTAGGCACGGGCACAATGTTAGCAACCCATTGTGGATAGGAAGTAACAGCCAGAAAGCCAGCATTAAATTGCTTCATCACCTCAGCTTTGATCTTTTCAGACATGTTGCGCCTCATACGGCGGACCTTTTGTTTGATCGGTGGACGGTCTTCTCTTGTAGGGAGACGGTGAACCACGATATCTGTATGTAGTCCTGGCATGTCTTCATATGACCAGGCGAAGATTTCAACATATTCATTCAACAACTGAGCTAGACGTTCTTTGACACTTGGTTCTAGGTTGGCACCCACTTTTACCTATTTCTTGTCTTCCTCTGTTCCCAAATTGATGGTTTCTAGCAACTCTTCATGGGGCAGAATAGCCCTTTCCTCTTGTTGCAGAAGTCTGGCTAGCTCTCCAGGCACTTCACAGTCTTCATCACCTTCGTACTCGGCATGATTGACCAAATCTTCAGAGTTACCGAAGGCTAAAGCAGAATAGTCACCCATGGAATCCGGAGTGGATGGGTACCTGCATTTTGTGAGTGTGTGTGTGTGTAAGGGATAGCCATCCTTAAACAAAACAAAATGTAAAAGGAAAGAAAATGAACACAATAGTTTATAGATGAAAACGTCCAATGATTCATTAAACATGGCATATGATAATGAAGAAATCAAGCCCTCACAAATGGACCTTTATGCCCCGGGTAAGGCATAAGGTGAAAATAGTGTATGAATTGTTTAGTTATTACAGACCAAAATAGGAAATTGTTCAAAGATAAATTACTGGTTGGTGAAAGTGATGGGAACGAAGTCTTTCGCTTCCCAGTTTCTTAATCCTCCTTTAACGGTTGGAAAGATCCAATATTCAAAGTTGTCTTCTTCATCATCATCTTCTAAGGCATTAATTCCATGATGAGTGATTTTTACGGGTGGTCCTCCAGCCCTGGAGCGACGCACAGCTTTTTGGCCAGCAGCAGTAAAATCTAGTCCAAACTTGTTCGTCTTGTGAGGAAAATCAGGTAGTTGCCCCTACACTGTACTTCTTCCTTCTTTGATTACGGCCTCCGCATCCTTGAGGGATGCCACCCTAGACACAGGCTTGGAAACGATAGGCACATCTGTCATTGTCTTTGCAACTGCGACCTCAGGAGAAACCTCTTCAAAATGTTGGAAAGGCGTTTCTATGAATTCACCATCCAACTCCACATAGCGGAAGGAGTTGAGGTGACTTATCATGTACTCTTCCTCATCGTGAACCGTTATGATCTTTCCCTGAACTGGATACTTTAGCATTTGGTGCAGAGAGGAAGTGACTGCCCCAGCATTGTGGATCCATGGCCTTCCCAATAAGCAAGAATATGAAGGACGGATGTCCATCACATAAAAGGTAGAGTTGAAAATTTCTGTGCCCACCTTGATAGGAATGTCCACTTCTCCATGAACCATCCTCTTAGAACTGTTGAAGGCTCTAACAACGATGTTACTGGGCTTTAGGTTCAAACCTTCGCAGTCCAACCTGCCCAACGCCTTTTTCGGCAGCATATTTAAAGATGAATCGGTGTCAACCAGAACATGGGCAAGTGTGGTTCCCCTGCATTCTACTGAGACATGCAGCGCGTCATTGTGCTTCCTTCCCTTAGGGGTCAAATCAGCATCGGAAAAACCAAGACCATTATCAGCAGTAAGGCTAGCCACGCACTCTTGAAACTGGTCAGCCGAAGTTTCTTGAGGCACATGTGTCGTCTTTAGAAATTTGATTAAGGCCTTAGCATGAGCCTCTGAGCAGAGTAGGAGAGCCACATGGAGATTTTGGAAGGGGTATGCCCTAGCTGCTCCACGACATCGTAGTCGCTCTTCTTGATTATCTTTAAGATTTCTTCCATCTCTTTCTGGGTGGTCTCGGGGATTACCACAGTCTGAGCCTTCGTCCTGACAGGCGCTTCTAGTATCCCCTTACCTTTGGCAGTAACATTAGAGGGTCTAACTTCAGGAGCATCAAGTTCTTCAATTACCGGGTTTTGCACAGATGGCTTGACAGGCACAGAAACTCTCGAGGGTCCGAAGACTGCTCGTGGAGGAGCAATCTCCAGAGACAAGATCCTTCCGCTACGAGTTATCTTGCTCGTTCCCGCAATATTACCTATATCAAGGGTTTCATCATCGGAATTCTCTTGGACTGATTCAATCTGTTTGACACCATGGTAGAATATTTCTCCTCTGTAGTTCCATGGTATCGTCTTGTTAGATTTATACGGGACCGGCCCCGGCATGGTGATTTTCAACATCACAAACTTAGGATCAGGCGTGATCTTAACAGGCCTTTTGCAGGTCTTGGAAAGATCGTCGAAGATGGTTATTATAGCAATGTCATTGGTTGAAGCAACAAAGGTAGCAGGAGTATCATGAGTGATAGTATCAACAGGATTCTTTTGAAAGAGGATCTCTTGGGTATCCATCAGGCGTTGGAGGCCTGATTTCAAAAGTGGGTAGTCAGCTTGCAAGTTTAAACAAAAGTAACAGTCTTTTCCACAGCCTGGGAACATCCCGACTCTCATCAAATTCACTTTAATCACTGGTAACAGAGTCAAAAGGTCAGCAACATTGGTAATATGAAGGTCTTCCATAACGGCATGAACATTATGACCGTGCTTGGGCATTGGGGCAGAATCACATTTGGCTTTTCGGGCGCATCAAATTCTACCTCCTTGGCGTCTATTAAGTCTTGGATCTTGTTTTTAAGAGCCTAACAGTTGTTGGTATCATGCCATACACTGTCAGAGTGGTATGCACACTTTGCATTGGAGTGATAATATGGAGAAGAGGTATTAGGGTTCTTCGGCGCTTCTTTCAAATTGGTGAGATTCAGCTTTAGCATATGAGGGAGGACTTGAGCCGGTGTCATATTGATTCGGGTGAATTGCCGTTGTGGCCTTTCTACCCTTTGCTGGTTAGCTCTTGGTTGATTTCTGCGAGGTTGATCGGTTGAAGTATTTTGGATCATCACAGCCCCTACCGTTGGTCGGCGCTCTGTTCTTCCTTGGTTTCTCTGGTTGTGAACAGCAGAAACATCCTTCTTAGCTGGGAAGGTCTTCTTAATAGCAGTGGAAGCGGAGGCATCCTTCTGAATTTTACCACTTTTAATGCCAGCCTCGACCCTTTCACCGATCATAATTAATTCGGTGAATCCTGCAGAGGAACTCCCGATTAAATGATTGAAGAAAGGGCCAGACAGGGTCCCTAAAAACATGTCAACCAGCTCTCTATCCGACAAAGGTGGCTGCACCCTTCCATCCAAATCACGCCACTTCTGGGCATATTCCTTAAATCCCTCATTAGAAGCCATACCCATACTCTGTAGTTGAGTACGAGTAGGTTCTAAATCAGCGTTGTATTGGTATTGTCGGTAGAAAGCAGCAGCTAAATCTTCGCAGTTATCAACTTCAGACCTCTCAAGTTGATAGAACCAGTCTAATTGTGTGCCTGACAAACTATCTTGAAAAAAGTGGACCCAGAGGTCTTTATCAGATGAGTGGGGTTGGATCTTTCTGACGTGGGATCTCAGATGCATATTTGGACAAGACAAACCGTCATACTTAGCAAATGTAGGTACTTTGAACTTGGGAGGAATGACGATCCCAACGACCAACCCTAGTTCTTCAAAATATAAACCAGGTACCCTTTGCAACTCCATGGCTACCAACCGATCCTCAAGATTTTTATATTTATCATCCGCCGGAGGATATTGTTGTTCGGAGTAATCTTCGTCCTCTTCCTTTTCTTCTTCTTCAACTTCAGATTCAGAAGGCATAGAAGCTCCTTTTCCTTTACCAATCCCTTCATCAGACGTCGAAGGGAACTCGAGAACTTTTCGAGCCTGGTTTTCAAACCTTCTTCCCAAAGTGTCCATACCAGACCTTTTCTTCTTTTTCTCTTTATCTTTCTCCAACAGTGCTTTAAGGTCCTCTTGACCCTTTACTAAGGTCATGAGGAGTTGCTGGAATTGCGAATTTTGTGCTTGCAGATCCTTAACTGTCTGCTCCAAATCCATCTTGCTGAAATAAACAGCAGAAAGATAAGGAAACCTGGTGTGAAGACTTGTTTATGCATATGATGAATGATGTGTTATTCATGTAATGCATTCAAGGATTCGGAAATTCAAATTTGTTGCAAACAAAAAGAACACACGTCATATTAAGAAGAAATTTGTTAGTACATAAATGCCCCATGGGAAAAATATTACAAAATTCTTAATGTAAAAAGACATTGCGCATCCTCTTTGGTGCAATGTAAGTGTTGAGAGTCTCCTCTTCATGAAGTCGGCAGGTAAGTTCCAAAACCTTCTTCTCACTGGCATAGAAGCTGGCTTCAAAAGTATTTCGCTCTTCCTTGAGTTGTATCCAACTCTTTTGTAATTCTTCCAATGATGTTGGCATGTCAGGATGTCGGAGGGTGTATGGAACCTCTCCTTCCATAACAGGCTCTTTGATCACGGGGAGAATGTGAGGGTAAGGCATCATAAGATTCTGGGCGCGGGTTCGTACCCACTTGAGATAAGGCTCAAGGGGGATGAAATTCTTGTGCCCCAATGTCTTACTATCCACTTTGTTGGGCATCCTCCAAGCTCTGATGAACCTTTGTCGAAGTCCTTGTGCATCGTTGTCGAAGTCAAAAACTAGGTCAGGAATCAGCATGTCATGAGGGCCACCCCTTCGAGCATATCCAAATTGTCTCAAAGCTAAACAGGGGTTGTAGGTAATGCCTCCCCTAATGCCAAGTAGTGGGACATTAGGGAATTCCCCACAACGATCAATGGTGATGACATTTTCTCTAGACCGAGAACACTAATGAACATCAGAATGTGTGAGAGTCATCAACCGTTGTGACCACCTTAAACCCTGCTCATTCTTCAAAACTGTCTGAGGAAGGTGAGAAATAAACCACCTTTCTAGAAGAGGAGTATAGCACATGAGAACACCTCTTTTCCTCATTGTTCGTGTGTAAAATGAGTGTAGGATGTCCCCAAGCAATGTAGGCACAGGATTTCGAGATATGAAAATCTTGATAGCATTCATATCTATAAGTTGATCAGGGTTTGGGAACAAGACCCACCCATAGATGAGGAGTGCCACAATCTCCTCAAAAGCTTGTAGATCTAGAGAATTCCAACAGTCTTGTGCCTTCTCAAACAGAAACTTTGCCAAGAAACCCTTGACACCACTTTTGGTTTCCCAATGACCTTTGATATCAGACGGTTGCAAGTGTAATGCTTGAGCAACATCTTCATGCTTTGGTTCTTTTTCGTACCGTTGTAGGGTAGCTGATGAAGAATAGGAATTCTCAGGAGTTGAGAAAATTCCTCCAAAGTAGGTACTAGTTGGTAATCAGGGAATGTAAAACAGTGGTGTAGGGGGTCAAAGAACTGGAAGAGAACTTTCACCATGTCTTCTTCAATGTTGGAGTTGACCAAGCTGAGAAGTCTACCATGTTTTTAACTGAAAGGAGAATTCTCTGGAATCTTGGAAGTAAGCTCCTTGAGTTGAGGAGGGATTCTCACAAGGTTGACTTGAATTGTTTTCCTGCGAAGAGATTCCATGACCTACAAAACAAGAACAAAGATGAAGATCCAAACCCTTGAAATGGTTAGTGGATGCAAATGATGCTTTATGATGTTTATGATGTATGCACAAACATATGTACAAGCAAATCACACAAGATCCTAGTTTCAGACTTGCATAGGATTTCATAGGTAAGTACCCTCTTGAAGTTAGTTGGCTCAACCTGTCTTATAAATAGTAACCGGGTTCTAAGGAGCTCAATATCACTGGATTATTTTCTATGTTCATTGTTTTGGTTTAGCCACTTAACTGGCGACCAAAATATTCCAAGAAAACAACCCTCAATGAGTGTAGTATCGAGTATCTACCAACTTCGGACTGCACCAAAGCCGGTCATCTCACTACCCCTAAAAAAGGCCAAGATTGTCAAGTAAGGTTCTAAGAGTTCATTAGTGCTTCATGACATCACTCAGCGGCCCTGTATTCTCTTTGATTGACTCAAAGGCTACCGATACTCACAAATATGTCACACTAATATAGCTATTGCTTCAACCATGTCGGTATACCCCACACAGTTTCCACAACGTATTTCTATTTACCTATGAATGTTTCTCAAATCCGGGTAGAGGATTTCAAGCCCAAACAAGAGAACCAAATGTAAAGCAATAAAAGCAATCAAGATAAGCATGCAAAGGTGATCTAAGCCCTAAGGTTACTCCACTTTTAAAGTTTTCCCCAGCAGAGTCGCCAGTTCTATGATACGGTGGGAGAACTGACTTGAGGTTTTGCGTTTTGTGTTCGCAAATGTTTCGGTTTAGCAAGAGTCGCCACCGACTTTTTATTTTATCCTAAGGAAAGGTCAAAAAGCACAGGAAAGACCTTTGAGATGTTTTCTTGGGTTCGTGGAGTAGATTATGAAAAGGTAAGGTGCAAGCACCCTTTTCATCCATGGTTATCTATGGGCTCTTAGTTACTTGTTTAGATCACTTGCTTTTCTTTTCAATTGTTTGAAATGGTGCTCTTCAGTTGTTTGAAATGGTGCTTTGTGTGTGGTTTTGAAAGAAGTTTTGAAAAGAGGCCATCGTTGTGGCAACCTTTGTAATGATTCTTGTTTGAATATATACAAAGGTGTTTGTCTTTTGAAAAGATATTTCAATGTTTGAAAGTTTGATTTGGGAAATGTTTCTAAATTGTGTTGTGAGGTGTGTTTGAAAATAGCAAGGATGTTTTGCAAGCTTTTGATCAAGTAACTAAGAGCTATCTACCCTATTTTACTCAAAGATCTTTCTTATGTTTGTAACCCTTTTAACAGTGTTGTTTCACCATTATATTTGGTGAACAACCTTGTGTTAGGATGTTAACGGGACAGGCGCGGATCATCGTATAGACCATGATAGCAATTGTATTAGGTATCTTTGGCAATTTTCTTGAGGGACTTGAGCATTTTTGTTTAGGCAACCAAGATAGCGTCATCGATGGACTATGATCTTTTGTTTTGTTTTTGTTTTGCCAAAGTACTCAACATGCATACCATGGCCCATTTTTGAAGGCAACAAGTGGATTGTAACCCTAGGGGTGCAAGTGTGCATTGTGTTTGATTTTCATGCATTTTTGTCTTTGATTAGGTCAAGCTATTTGTTGATTTGGATTTTTGCATACAAACCCTAATTCTCTAGTCATGGCATAATTGAAAGCGTAAAGTGCGAGAATTTAAATTCTAAGCTATTACAACATGATTATGGGGATGGGGGTACAATTTTGAGTGAGGGGATATTTGACAAGAAATCATAAACCCTAATTTATTATTACATCCAAATTGAATTCTTTGTGCAAATAAATAAATGGGCAATATTTAATTAAACAAGATAAATAAATATTAAATAAAATGTATTATGTAAAAAATAATTTTTATTTGTTCATGTAGGCAAAAGTATTTTTTAATGTAAAAAAGCATAAAGAAATAAATAAAAGATTAATTTTATTTGTTTTAGGGTAAACCCCTAATTTCTTTAAGAAAATAAATATAATATATTATTTATATACAAAAATATATTAATATGTGTAAAAAATGAAATATATCTAAAAAAGTTATTTTTTAGTATAAATAATAATAAAAATAAAAATGTAATATTTTTGTATTTTTATTCTAAGTATTTAATAAAATAAAAGTATATATGTTTATTATGTGTATATTAATCAAATTAAATATGTACAAAATAAAATAAAATATGTACAAAATAAAATATATTCAAGAAAATATTTGTAACATAAATAAAAGTAAAGAACAAAAAATAAAAGTGTAAATGTAAATATTTTTCAAGTCTTAATAATATAAAAGAATATCTAAATACTTTTAATGTTAGAAAAAATTAGAATAAAATACCAAATAAATTAAAAAAAATATGAAAATATTTTTTGAGCATTTATTATATTTGGAAATAAAATAAAAAATTCAGAAAAGAAAACAAAAATTCAAAAATGCAAAAATATAAGAAATTGGGCCAGGGGTGTGAAACTGAAAAGAGGGGTGTTAGAAGCAAAACTGGCCAGGCCCAGCCCAAGCCTTCATCTTCAACCTCCAGCAATTGTCAAACGCGCGCGCGCCTGGTTCAAACTTGGATATCCTAGAAACGTGATCTTTTGCCAAAACTCACAACATCAAACTTGTAGAAAATTTCAATACGATTCTAACCATATAAAGCATTAATCCTAACTCTCAAAGACCAGAGAGAATTTCTCTGGCCCTAAATTCTGACCTAGTTTTTTCAGCATGTTCATGGATGAAATTCTCCTAGCACACTTAATATAAATGAAAACTGAGCATATGTATGGCTTCCTAGCAATGAACACTACATTTTTCATTCACAAACCTAAGGCTAAATGTTCCTAAATAGAGAGATAGAAAGTGATGAAAAACCTGTTTCAATTGGATTCGTGTAGGGCAATGCAGTGCTTCTCAACAAGTTCTGAGGTGTCTGGTAGCTTGCCTGAACTTCACTTGATCTTTTCCAATAGCTAGCTTGCCTTGAATGTCCTTGAATCAGCCTCTAGAACTCAACCTGCATAAGCTTGAAATGAAAATGGTGAACACTGTAAATGGAGTTACAGTTGGAAATAGAGGTTTGGGATATCTTGAGTGAGTTGAATGGGAGGTGTTTGAAGCAAAAAGGAGCAAAACGCACGAGCCAAATGAGCTGGAGCATTCAAGTTGCAGCACCTGCCCTGTTTTGCCAAAGAAGAGTGATTTCTGGCTATGGGAGGTTTTGAGGCTCAAGTATTTGTGTTTTTGGCTCAAAGGGTTGTGTGAAAGTTGTTTGTAATGTTTGTGTAAGCTAACAATGGCTGGTTTTCAAGTTGGGAGGATTTTTGCAAGTTTTCTTCTTTGTGAAGCAAGAATGTGTAAGTTGGTATCACATGCTTGTACCAGCTATATAACATGCTGCATACAATCCTCTTGATACTTGAAATTTGTGGATTTGATTTTGCTTCTAAGATCTTGTCCCTATGCTTCAAAGATCATGTTTTGACATAAAGCATACCTTTTCCAAAATAGAAATGTACCTTTTTCTAATTAAGGCTTAGTTTTATGTACAATGCCCAAATGGCCAAAACAAATGCTTAGACTGATGGATTTGCATTTAATTAAGGAGTGTGAATTGGTTTATAGGCCTGCAAACTAGTATAAAGCATGCTGGTTTGAAAATGCCACTTGAGTGAACATGTATTGGCCATGGATACAAAGTGAGTTTTTGCCAACTTCAAGCATTCGATTCTCCATAACCACAAATGTGTTTGAGGAGTTCTTGGACAATTTGGAAATCTTGCAACATGAACTATAATCCATCTTTGAAATGAAACTTGATATTCCAAGTGGAACTATGTTAAAAATGGCCAAAAAGATGGGTCAAAATCCTGCCTAAACTAGGGCAAAATTTCTCTAAGTTAAAAGTTTTATGGACCCTTGTTCCAAAACTCATAACTTGAGATCCAAGCTTCTTTTGAGAAAACTTTGTGAATAAAAGTTGTAGAATTTGTGGAGGACTACAACTTTCATGCTGTAAGTTTTTTTTGAATCCATTTGCATCTTGGTGAAAATGTGGGACAAAGTTAGGAAAAATTAAGAAAATTTCATAACTTAGAAAAATTCTAAGTTATGAAATTTTTTCAATTTCAAACCCTAATTTGCAATTTTGGGTTTCTTGGTGAACAAGTTTCATAATTTGACACATCTTGATGAAAAATGACCCTTGGCACTTGATTTTGACCAAAAAGTCAAAGTTTGATTTTTCAGTGTACAGTCAAATTTTGATCAGTTGACTGAAAAATTCATTTGTCAATTCAATGCATTTGAGATCTTTTGAACTTGTTGAATAATTCAAGATGATTTCATTGAGTCCTTGAGTCCATGGTTGAGCTTGATTTGCCATTGGATAGGTCAAAAAGTCAAAAATTGCCTTTGTACAATCAAAACCCTAAAAATGACCATTTTGCCCTTTTGGTGATCTGATCAAATTTCTTATGGAATTATGGTCCAAATTTGATCAAATTGTTCATATGAGTTCATAATGTTGATGTGGGTCAAAACTCATGAGGTTTGACGGTAAATTGACCACAATTGACTTTTTCCCCAATATAGTTGATTTCTAAGCCAATTGTCCAATTGACTGGGCAAAAATTTGATTCAAGGCTTGAAACTTGGTATGGACCAACTTATGAGTCCAACATGAAGTATGAAAGTCACTTTGGGCATTGTAGGTCAAAATATCCCTGTGCAAACTCAAACCCTAATTTAGGTCAACAGTGCAAGGAGGTGTCTTGAGCAGAGCAAACCCTAGCTTGATCTTGAATTCCAAGAGTCTTGTGATGAGAAATGTTGATAAAATGAGAGGGAAAATTTTGGGGTACAACAATACCTAATAACCAACTTGAAAAATAAAAAAACTTTAATGTCACTTGGACTATTTGGCTACTATCATTGGAATTTTTTATTTATGGACTTCTTGGACTTAGGAGTAGAGACCTTGACCTACCTTGGGACCTTGTGACTTCTACTATTATTTTGTCTGGAGTTCTTGGGGTTTACCCCGAGACATTGGGTTGTTTGTTTTCTTTGTGTGTAGGTTATTTTGATAATGTGCTTTATGTGTGATTGGGAATTCATCTGTATAGAACCGTTACTTTGCCCAATTTTTGTGAAGAATTAATGCATTTGAAGATTGGTTTTCTTAAGTGGTTTAGTATCTTTTCTTTCTTGGTTTCAATCTAAAGGAATGGAATTCTACATTGACTCATTGTGTTAAATGTTGGCTTCATGTTGGTTAGACGGTTCTTTTCCCTAGCTTTTACCTTATGCTTTAGGATAGTCCCTTCATCTCCTCCCATCTTCTTTAATTTCAAAAATCTTCTCCCTTCTTTTAAAAACTCTTCTTGTTTTTAAACTTGAACCGCTTTCATAATAAACTTGGACTTAGTTCCACGCATTTTCAAAATCTTTTCTTAATCAAACCTTAATCAACTTAATGATAATTTTACATTTTTTGTGAGAAGACTAAAATCAAATCAATCTCATTCAAACCATTTTACCGCTTTGGCTTTTTACTTTAAAATTTTTCTAAAAATATTAGACTCTTGTCAAATCCTTGTAGTGATGCGAACTACTATACTTCTATGATATATTGTGAAGTGGGATATTTTCTACTTGGGTGTTGAGCGAGGCTTTGTTGATTTTAAAATCCAGGCCATATCCTCCACTTTGAGATGACGCAAATTATCTTTTCTCATAATTGTGGGTAGTAAGTATGTTTTCCACTCGGATATGACGATGATGTCTCGTCTCTTAAAATTAACCAACACAGTTGTGTTTTAAAGTTTTTAAAGGTGAACTACGAGTACCCTGATCCCCTATTACACTAAAGGTGGTACGTGGGCACTAAAGGTTCATAACCTCGGTGGGTGCAAAAAAAAGTAAAAAATACTTCTTTTCTCATCCCCACAATCAATTTTTATACAACACTTATAGTCAAAATATACAAATTTTCAAAGAGGTTCCTACAGAGTACCATAGATGTTTAAGATGCTAATACCTTCCCTTTGCATAACCAACCCCCAAACTTAAAATCTCTCCCCCTCTTTTTGGGTTATTTTCTCTTTTTCCATTCCTTTGGAAACAATAAAGCGCAGTGGCGATTTTTTATTTGATCTTTGCGAGTTAAGTCAATTCAATGGCTTAGTCTCAACATTTCTACCGCTACAACTACCATGAAAAGATGGACGCGTCACACGATCTTATCCCCCACGTTATTGTTCAAGTGCCAATGTTTCTGGAAATCCCAAGAGTACCCCTTAATAGATATATTATTTTATTGGCGATATAATGGCTTGAAGACTAAGAGAGAAAGCTTCCAATTAATGAAATATTCACGCGTAAACGATGTTCATAGATTTCATATTCTTAAGTCATTGTTCTTAAAATAGTTTACATATTCAGCTTTTTAGAAGCAATAATCTTATAAACAAAACTTGTATTCAAAAGGTTGTTTGATATTCCTTAAGGGACCATGTTTGTTTGTGTTCTGAAGAAGTCTAGGACTTGCGAGTTTTAGAGGTTGTTCTCACTTGTGGGTAGCTTGTGCATTATAATAATCAGGTTGATTATTGTTTGATATTCCTTAAGGGACCGGGTAGGTTTGTATCCTTAAGAATTCTTTGACTGGAGAGTCTTAGAAGTTGTTAGTCACTTGTAGGTAGCTTGTGCAAATTGTATTCAGTTTGGTTATAGTTAATTAAGTCCACGATTGAGTGAGGCGAAATCACCTTGGCGGGTGGACTAGACTACCTTGATAATTTTTTCAAGTGGACTAGTATAAACATATATTATTCTTTACTTCCTTTTCTTACTTATTGTTATTATCAAGAGTGAAGTTAAAAGAATTTTAACTTAAAGGGGAATATTTTTAAAGAAAAGTTTTTGTTTTGAAAACCCAATTCAAACCCCCCTTTCTTGTGTTTTTCACACCTTCGTTACTTTCAAACCACCTACAAACATCCCAACTGACAAGTGGATAAATCCAAAAGAAGGTAAAGAAGTAGAAAAGGAAAGTGGAGGAGTTTCGAGGTAGGGGAAGGACGTCAATAGCATATCGAAAACAATGTCAAGTGTCAAAACAACAAGCGTACATGTCAGAGAATTACAAGGGGAAAACCCCATGTCCAGATCCCAGTGGCAAAGGACAAAGAAGGTAGAGAAAGAATTGGCAAATAAAGAAGTGGGAGAGTCCAAAAGCAACCAACTTCCCTCAACAATCATGGTTCAAGAGAAGCCACCTGTGGGGAGAATACTGTTTTCCCCAAGGAAAGAAGCTGGTGAGAAAATCAAAAGGATACAGCAAATGACGAAGACATGCTCACTGATGACTTTGCGTCAGATGGAGAGTCCTCCCTTAACATCAATTACAATGTGGTCTCAGTGCTTCCACATGAATATGATCAAATAACAGAAGTAGAAGAATCAGAGGAAGCTGGTGAGACCGAGATGGAAAAACATAGGCCAGTGTGTTACTATATTTTAAATAATGGAGCTGTTGAAGAACAAAATGAATTCTTCGACCGGTCTGATCAGGGGATGAAGAATCATCTTAAACCTTTATTCATTAGGGAAAAGGTAGAAAGCGTGGGAATTAACAAAATTGTGGTAGATGGGGGAGCTGAAGTGAAACTGATCCCACAATTCATGTTAAAAAGAATTGGCATGTTTAACACTGATATCAAGCCCTGTAACATGGTGCTCTCAAACTACGAAGGCCAAATAGGCCACACTCTAGGAGTGGGCCAGGTGGATCTAACAGTGGGTTCGATTACAAGACATAGTATGTTTATGGTCATTGTAGCAAAAAAAAATTATAACTTATTGTTAGGACGTGAATGAATACATGGTATTAGGGCAGTACCTTCCTCCATGCATCAACGAATATCAATATGGAGAGAGGAAGAAATTTTCGAGAACATTGAAGCTGATTAGTGTTATTAAATGGTAGAAGTTAACCATGTAGATAGAAGGAACTTTGATAGAAATCTGGCCAACATTAGGCCATACATCCCTACTGATGATGCATATTCACCCAACATTGATTTCCTTACTCTACATCCCACTCATGGATTCCAATGGGATGGGGAAATTATGGGAGAAAAATCTTATGTCGAAGGAGTTCCAGAAATACGGCCTACTGGATGGGATGGCGAAGACATTGATAATGTCTGAATCCCATTTTTTCAAAAAGATTTCGACTTATTTGGATGAAAATAAATTAAAAACGAGCTTAGAGGCTGAAGTAAAGCATATGGCTATCGAAGCCAAAGATGAAACAATGCATGGGAAGGGACCTGGGGTAAACTTCAAACCAAATCCCCCTGATGAAGAGATGCCCTTCGTAGAAAAAACCAGAGACTAGATGCAATATATTGATGCATCTACAAGTGTACGGAAATATCAAAGTAATATACTTCTCCCTCTTTTTCATTATAAAAAAATAGGATAGACATATATAGATGATAAATAACACATAAAACATATATATCACTTTGAGAAATAAAAGAATAATAAGGAGAAGAAACATTTAAACAAATTAATTCATGCATGATTGATTTATGATTTCAATCTCAGTTCTTATAAAATATAATTCAGGAAAGGGTTTTGTAAAACTATATGCCAGTTGTTTAGATGAAAATACAAGTGAGGTCCCAAGAAAATGACATGTACCATTGATACGTTTTCAATCCAATTTACGATCAGTGAAATCAGAGTCAAATTACCCAACTAAAACATAATCATACCCTTTGGGATACAATAAACTCATAAGTTGTGTGCTAATGAGATATCTCATGATGTATGCACACGGAAAGACTACAACGATAATATCATGATGTGATACAATAAGAAAAAGAAGGAACTGACCATACCTCGGTATTTTCCTTCTTCAATTGCTTTGTCTCCTTCATTCTTATCCAAACTACACAAAATGATAATTGGAGTTGAGATTGGTTTTGTTTTTTTCGTACAAATCTTTTTAATAGTTATTTAGAATATTAAGCTTGGCTGATGAAGGTATTTTCCTTTGATTGATGAATTTGAAATTTAATAAAGTACTGAAACTCCCCAAATCATGAACATTTAAAATTTATTTTACTTCATATTATAAAAGTTCGTGAACAAGGACTCGTTAGTAGCACTAAATATAATATCACCGACATATATTTGCACAAGTAAAATCTCATGTTTGATTTTTTTAATAAAAAGTGATGTATAAAAAGTCCCTATTTAAAAGTTATTTTCAAGTAAAAATTTGCTAAAACATTCAAACCAAGTTCTAGGACCTTATTTCAGATTTAAAAAAAAAAAATTTTAATAACTTGTTGATATGATTAGAGCCATTGAGAGTAACTTCAATAGAAACAATAATGTCATACTTCTCCATGACAAAAATTTCAAGTGAAATAATCACAGAAAGGAGCATATGGTAGTGTCTTAACAAATAAGTGAAGTACTCATTAATAAAATAAAATACTCTAGAAAAAAATAATAAAAAGAAAGAGACAAAAGAAAACCTAAGTTCTTAATGCCATGTAGAAAAACAAAAAAAAAAATAGCAAGACATTTTCTACAATTGGTTTCTCACAATTATAGACCTATAACTTTTATTCTTTTCTTAATATTGCTAGTAAAAAATTGTTAAAAACTAAACTATCTTGGAAAGTATGCTTTGACAATATGACTCGCACTTTTATGATGAGTATGTTACAAATGAAACAAATTTGTTAAAAGAAGACACCTGCATGCTAGAGTCCTCTTTCAAAAAAGTAATATCATTTGTAACCCTTATCGAAGAGAGAACTTATAATGATAACTACAATTTTTATGTCCTAGCCATTTTATTTAATCTTATCAAATAACTGTTATTAGTGCACAAGGTGATAAAGAACATAAAATAATTATTAATTTATTTATATACAAAGTAAATTGTCACATAAATCTTATTAGAATAAATTTAATAGTTAAGTTATTAAAACAACTAGAAATACTAAATTAACCTTCAATACCATCCTTTGATTTAGAATTTACTAATCAAAACTAACAACACCAATTTCATCCTTAAACGGAGAAATTGATCTGTCTTGATCGCCTTTATCAGAACATCTTTCAGCTGCTTCTGAATGTTATATTGCACAATTTCTAGTATTTCGTTCTGGACTTGACTTCTCAGAAAATGATACTTTGTCTCAATATGCTTGTTTCTCCCATGTAGTATTGAGTTCTTGGTAAGATTGATTGCAGCTACAACACCCACAATAGATTCAGAAGCCACACAACTTGACATGCAGCTACAACACCTATAATGTATTTAGTTTCACACGTTCATAGAGCAACAACGGATTGTTTCTTGAAAAACCAAGAAATAGGACCTCCCAGAAAATTAAACAAGTATCTAGAAGTATTTTTTCTATCAACTCTATCTCCACACCAATCAGAATCAGAGTAACTCATCAACTCTGAGTATGTCTTTCTTCCAGAAGAGAATAATACTCCATACTTTAGAGTTTCCTTGATATGCCTTAGAATCCTGACAGCAGCTTGGTAATGAGATCACTTAGGTTTACTCATGAACCTACTAAACATTCTAACTGCATAGGAAAAATCAGGTTTGGTATTACACAAATATCTTAGGAAATCAATCAACTGTTTAAAGGTTGTAACATCCACATCCTCACCCTCAGAATCAAAATTCAATTTATGATTGGTTTCTGATGGTGTGATAGCAGCCTTACAATTCTGCAGCTTAAATCTCTTCAGAAGTTCAAGTTCATACTTCAATTGATGCAAAATGATACCCTTTTCTGAGTACATAATCTGCGTCCCTAGAAAATATACCATATTTCTTAGACCAGTCATCTCAAACTCATTTATCATCATAATCTCCCTTGGCTATATTTGCTTCTTCTGATTTCCTTCCTTTGTTTGACCAACAATCTTTAGCAAAATGGCCAAACTGCTTACAACAATAACATTGAACATTCTTCTTGTCAAACTTCTCCCTTCTTTTCTAATGTTTATTCTCATCATAAGTAGAGGTTTCTAACTTCTAGAATCTACCACCATGTCTTTTCTGCTTCTAGTCCTTCTTGACAAAAGAAGCTTTCAGAGCATGTTCAATTTTTCTCTCAGAAGTTCTTTCAGTCAGACACAACTCATGCGCCTCTAGATTGCTTTGCAAATCGTCTATCCTCATGGTGTCTAGACCTTTAGAATGTTCAATTTTTACAACAATGTAATCAAATTAAGGATAAGAGACCTCAATATCTTCTCTATGATTACTTGTTCAGAAGGGGTTTCTCCACAAACTTTCATCTTTAGTGGTCAGAATCACTCTGGAGATGTACTCAAAAACCTTCTCGTTGTCCTTCATATTGAGATTCTCGTACTGCATTCTTAGGGACTGGAGCTTCACCTTCTTCACTGATGCATCACCACCGTAACACCTAACCAGCGTGTCCCACGTAGCCTTCGTCTTTGTCGAATCAACGATTTTCTCAAACACACTCACATCCATACACTGATGGATGTAAAGCAACACCTTCTGATCTTTCTTCCTCAAATTATGCTGAGCATTTCTCCGCGCATCCGTTGCATTTTT
This sequence comes from Vicia faba, assembly GCA_948472305.1. Classification (NCBI taxonomy): domain Eukaryota; kingdom Viridiplantae; phylum Streptophyta; class Magnoliopsida; order Fabales; family Fabaceae; genus Vicia; species Vicia faba. The sequence continues at coordinate 1,119,313,459 of OX451740.1, forward strand.
TGGAAGTGCAACCAGAACATAACCATCAATAACAAACTCAAGAACATCTTGAGCACCGAACAACATGCAGATCTAAATCATCCATTTATTCCAGTTCTTGCCATCGAAAACTGGAAGTTTGGTACTTAGACTATTGTTTTCGTTCATCTTCAACCTTATACAAATCACTCAGATCTCACTAAACACAATGTTTTCCAATCCCACAAAATCAGAAAATGTGATATGTTACGATTTCGTTAAGATTCAACACGAATTTAAGAAATGAAATCAATCACACAACGTCTCATTGTTCCACTCGTATTTCTCGTGTTTTCCTGTGGATCCGAACTGGAACTCTAGATACCAATTGTTAGTGCACAAGATGATGAAGAACATTAAAAAATAATTAAGAGAATATATTTATTTTTCTGCAATGACGACTATAAAAGCTATAAGAAAGAATATATTAAATGATATCAATTATTAGTCTATTTATACACAAAGTAAACTATTACACCGATCTTAATAGAATAAATTTAATAGCTAAATTATTAAAACAACTAAAAATATTAAATTACCCTTCAATAATATCTAGACTTCACATTTCAATTCTTCACCCGAATATCCATAATTATGTAAATATGCATTTGCAAAAGATAAAACATACACAAACTTCGTATTTCCGCACTTCACTAAATCATGTTTTATAGTTAAGATAATTGAACTTCATCTTTTAGTTATTCATCTAATTATTTAAATAAAAAAATAGTAAAAAAACATTTAAAAAAAACGCAATTAAATATAATTTATCTATAAATAAAATCATAAATAACAACTATTAATTTTACGTGTCATTTGTATATGCTAAAGGCAGTCAGCTAATTATGTATATTAAACTATAAAAAAAAGGTACTGTGTTGATGCATTAATCAACAATAATATCGTAATTCATTTGATTTTTAAGATTTTTTATTTTTCTCGAAATGCATGCTATTTGCTTAACTATATATGTGTGCAGATATATGTTAAATTTTTTTTGTCTCATAGTAATCTCGTTGCAATTGAATGTACTTAAGAAATGATATTCCAAGTAACTAACTGTGAATGAGGGTGGTTGCATGCTGCTGCTTAACATTGCCAGGAATTTGAGTTAGATACATTTACTCCCTCGAACATGACTAGTCATTAATTAGCTTTACAAAACACAATCTCGGAATCCCATGATATCTTTAAACAATCTGAAAGTTTAGAGTAAAGAGGGGTTCCTTCATATTAATATCAATTTTAAAAATAGTCGGAATTACGTAAAGACTCTCGCAATTTCGATCAATATAGATATCACGACATTGATTGAGTTCGTCACGGTGTGAATCAATTACAATTTATTTTATAATATAAAATATTGTGATAACATATCGGTATCGACACATGCAGAAACTGTTAGAAAAATTAATTTAAACCAAATGAATCGAGGCTAGAATCGGGTATGAAACATTTTTCTTATAGTATTTCAAGTATTTTTTATTTGTCTTAGAGTTTTGATGCAGGAATATCCAAGATAATTCAACCTTCTTGAATTCAAAACCAATTTCACTAGCAGATTTTTCTTATCGTTTTGGAACACACTCATAATTATTAATTATTGTTAACAATTTATAATAATCTCCCACTTGTTCTAATAATGACTAGACCAATTCTAAAAATAAAAGGAAACAAAAGAATGTTAATATCGTTAAGTATCTTTCGATTTTGAATTTAGCCTTAGTAAAGACAACACAAAGCTTAATCGAAACGTTAGGTAGCTATGCTTTGAACTGTTATCTCATGTGATTAGACCGGTGTTATCATACACACTCTTTAATGGTTCTTCGCCTTCATCTCTCGCCTAACATTATTTATGGTCATGTGCTTTTCCTGCTTTTCATGAATTTTTCATGAGAGAAACTCCAACTCTCACTTCGAGACGACACCATCTCGAAATTCATATAGGTGAAGTTCAATTTTTATCTATTTCTTTAGATACATATCCTTCTCGATATAAAAATTCATTAAGAGTTTTAAAAATCCAACTCTTAATTATGTAATATTCAACGTTATCACAAATTATTGCACAAACTTTCAAATCAATGACTTGTTGTTACTCATTGAATCTTAGGATAAAATTTATTAACTTCAGATTTGGTCAATTGAAGTCGATAAATAAGGTATCTAGAGTCGATACACAGCTGAAAAAGTCGACTCCCTCGAGCCGTGGATCGACTCGTACTGAAAGAAATTTTAAAAATTCAATTATGTCTAGTATGGATCGACTCCCATGCACTTTGGAGTCAATACAAAACACGAAGGAGTCGACTCCCGCAAACTATGTATCGACTCCCGCTGAAGCTTATTTCTGAAAATCACTTATGTCCAAGTGGAGTCGACTCCCATGATGTATGGGTTGACTCCCTTTCCCTTAGGAGTCGATTCCCTCTTTGCATTGGTTGGCTCCCATTGATCCAAATGTTTAATTTTGTAATTTTGCAACCTGATTTTTTTCTATTTTCACAAGTATATATATATATATATATATATATATATATATATATATATATATATATATATATATATATATATATATATATATATATATATATTCATTTATGCATCATTCTAAAGAAACTAAACCACAAATATATAAAGCATTTCTCGTCATCTTCATCCCCTTCCTATGCATACACACAACAAATTACACATAGTCATTCTTTGATAGATTCCATTTAATGATAACATTCAATTTAGATTCGTTGTAATCGATAGGGTTGAGAATTCTTTAGGGGTTTCAAATAAGAAAACCAAATTACAGTTTTCCTTCAAGATCAATTGGTGATTTGAAGGTTTTGGACAAGATAACGCAATTTGGATTCAACTGAGTGAAAGTTTCGAAGAACGGTGGGTTCGGTCGAAGGAGTAGCGTGAGACGGAGGATCACTTTGGTAAATATTTGGTCACGATATGTTTGCAATTTAGATTCAGCCGAGTGAAGTCTTTTAAGAACGAGGGTTTTTGCAAAGGAGTAGCATGAGAGACAAAGGATCAAATTAGAAGTATCGGATTCACTTGACCGTGCTCTGATCAAGGGGAGAGAAGAAGATTGGATCAACATCATACTTAGGGTTTGGATTGTTAGATCAGAACTTTTTCTATTGTAAATAATATTTTGCAAAGCTTAATTTTCATTATCTGAATTCTGAATGGAATTGGGGGTAGGCGTACCCATAACGAGGCCAATTAGGGAACTTCTTAAACAAATCCTTGTATCTCTTTCTTTCTCTCCTACTCTCGACTTTACGTTTTATTGCAAATTGTGAAAACTTTGTTTGTGCAATCAATACATTGAGATAATATCTTTGACTAATACTTCAAAAAAAAATTTGATTTGATTACAATCTATGTGATTGTAATTGGTTTCTAATATCAAAAAAATCATACAAAAATCAAGTTTGTATCGATTTCACACCAAGTGTTCGATAAATTGTCTTAGATAATTTTTTCCAATAATTTCATTGGAAATTGATTGCTATAGTGTAATTTATTCAAACTTGGTTTGCTGGAGAAATATTGGTTGTTTTTCTCATCATACGTAAACTCGTTCTATCTGTTTAGCGCATATCTAGTATTTTTTATAACAGGTCGAATAGACAATTGTCAATATGGGTTTGTTTCCACGTTCCATAGTTTAAACATTTTTAAAATAGAATTTTAATTAGAAATTTTCATTTGCGATCTACTCAACCCCCTCATTCTAGATCTTAGTGTATCGTCTAACACTAGCCTTATTTGTTATGCTTTGAATATGGTTGAAGGAATGCAAGAATCAGAACCAACAAACTCCATGGAGGCATTCGAAAGGTAAGTGAGTCAAAAATAGATGAAGGAGATGAATGATAAAAGGAATTCACTAATAAATAACCGTGCTTCTGGACTTGTGAGACTACCTATGAATCAAAAGATGATTGAATTCAAGTGGTTAGATCAAGGGTCAAGTATTGCTTCGACTTGATCAATTTCATTGAATGATTTAAGATTTCGAGAGAGTAATAAGGTAGTTTATGGATAAATTGACATCATCGTAACTTTTAAAGTTAAGGTGGGAAATTGTGTTGATCGGCTAAAAAACTAATAAGAGATTTCGCAAAAACACAATATGTTTGGCATATACACAGTGCATTCCAAGAACTCAGTATGCCCTAGGGGAACATAGTATGTTCTAACATTTCTTCATAAACACAACAGATTTAAGTACAAGGCATTGTGCTCCTCCAGGCACCTATAAAATGTGTTTCTCAGCCCTGTTACGAGGATGAGGGGAAATGGTGAAATCCTAGTGAGAGTAATTTAGGGAGGAAAATTGATGAATTCTTAGGATTGAAGGCTAAGAAATTGAAGTTCTTTTGAAGAATGTAAGAAGATTGAGAAACACTTCTAAGACTTTGAGTTTGTGTGATTCATATCTTAAGAGTTGAAAAGATTTAAAATCAATTTGGTAGAAAATAATAGATGTTATTGGAAACTTGGAACTCAATTTTCTTATATCTCTTAAGTAATATTTTGTGATGAATCTTCAATTATAGTGAATTGGATAACTTCTCTCTCTCCCATAGTAGATTAAGATGATCAAATTCGATAAACAAACGGTGTGTCTATTCGTCACCTTATTTTCTTCTTCTTACTCATGTGGATTTGCTTATATTGTATTTGTCAGATTGATTAACTTTGCTTAGGTCATTTATTTTGATATCATTTTTTTGTCTAACATGTCAAGAGGTCTTGGTGAGTCAAATATTGTTGTATTTCACAACAAATATCATAATATAAGAAAATCATCTTTGTAAATAACATCAAAAAGTAGTGTTCTAATCAATAACATCAAAATACAACTTCAAATCATAAACAAAAGTATAAGCAAGCATGTTTGTTTCTCTTTCTTCCTTCTTTTTGTTTCATTAGATTTGGTTCACTTAAATTATTATATGTGAATAATTTTCACATTTAAACAAGTAAACACATTGTTATGATTCTAAAACTAGCCCCTTTTCATGTTGGGTGAAATCGAATAATTTTCCACCCTCAAAGTTTATCCAAGAATCACACACTTGTAAAGAAATGAAGTTCACTTCCACTCACTGTGCAAACTAGTGCAAAAGCTTAGGGAATCCATTAATGACATAACTTTAAGGTTTATTCTTTTCTAGATGTTTATTCTTCTTCTATATGTGCAAGCAAGTGAATGTAACAATGCATTCTAGTATAAATACACCTCCTCTCAATCTCAAATTTCCACAAACCAAATCAAACCAAATTACATCTTACAGAAATGGATTTGTTGGCATCATTGATAGAGAACAAACCAGTGGTGATCTTCAGCAAAAGCACTTGTTGCATGAGTCACACAGTGAAAGCACTTATAAGCAGTTTTAAAGCCAACCCTATAGTTATTGAGATTGATAAAATGGCAAATGGACATCAAATAGAGAGAGCACTGATTCAGCTTGGCTGTAGACCAAATGTACCTGCAGTATTCATAGGACAACAATTCATAGGTAGTACTGATGAAGTTATAAGCCTCAATGTTCAAAACAAGCTTGCTCCATTGCTTTTGAAGGCTAGAGCTATATTTATTTGGTAGTTTATAGCTATGCAAATAACTCTCTAATTTGAAGACAACAACTTTACTTTTTCTTTTTGTATATGTAATCTAATACATTCCCTCACTTTGTTTATTAAAAGAGAAAAACAATCTCATTTTGAGTTCTGCTACTAAACACTTCTTTGTTTTGCTTATAAATAATTTTATAAAATTCATTTTAAAAAATAGAAAAAAAATATTTTTTAAAACTAAAACAAACATGTCCTAAGTCACAATGATTTTGATTCTGTCGTGAATAATCAATAATTTGCAAGTATTATTTTAATATATTCATAAGTGATGGAAAATCATCGCCTTTCAAACTTTTTGTAATTTAAATTCGAAAACAAATTCAATAGGGAGTAACTTAACTCATGCATGAATAAGGAGATATCATCAGTAAACATGGACAGTATATTACATCAATAAACAAAATATGTATGAACTATAATTTTGATGAGATTTGAATTGATAATTTTGGAGAATAAATTCTTTGATGTATAATTTACGTATGAAAAAATAGTGTGGTTTCTCACCATTAAATTCAATTTATCAATATCACTTTGTTTGTTTGATAGTAAATCTAATTTTTTAATACTAAAAAAGCAAAACTTTTAATGATAGGATCACTTTCTTTTTAACACTCACTCTTTTATGGAAATAAACACGTAAGACACTCTCGCTTTTAAAATAAATCTCACATGTAGTAGAATTCAAATTTTAGACACTCTTTTGACCTGGCATCTACCCTATATATCCATTATGGTACATAACTCTAAGATCAGTCTCAAGTTTCAGTTTCTTGTTGCTTTTAGACACCTATTCTTTCTCATCTTCAATTTTTCTCTTGAGAGTGTTGCCATCAAGGGATGCTTTGTGGAGGTTAGCATGCAACTCTTCATTCTCCTTTGTCATTTTGGCTACCAAAAGTTTCAGCTTATCGTATTCCTCTCTAGGAACATGATCAGGCTCCAGTTCTGAAAGAGAGACGAGAATCTCAGTACAATAAGGTAGTTTGATTGTTTCTGCCCTTCTCCTCACCCACTGAAGGTAAGGTTCTCTAGCTCTACAGTCTCTTTTTCCAAGTTCTTTCCCCTCTCGGTGAATCTGATCCCAAGCTTTCTTGATCTTCTTTAACAAGTCATGATTCTTTGTTCTTGGGCCAGGGAGGATGAATTCTTTCAGAAGCTTTGGCTTTGGCTTTGAATCGTCTTAAGGGTACCCAAGTTGTCTTAGTGCCAAAGTAGGGTTGTAGTTGATACAACTTTGGAGTCCTATAAGGGGAACATTTGAGAATCCTCCACAACTGAGGATAACTTTTTCCGCCTTCCAATTAGGGAGATACCAAACCATAGTTTCAGGGGTAAGGGTATCCTGTTTCTGAGGCCACTTCAAATATTTCCATTTCTCTACCCAAGGATCTTTCTTAAGTAGGTGGGACTGAAGCCAGGCATACAACAAGGGTGCACATCAGAGGATTAATCTCTTCTTCTTCTCACGTCTGGTGTGGATGCAATAGTATAAATCTGCCAAGAGAGCAGGTACCAGATTTTTGTCCAAGAACACATTGATGATGGATGAATCTATTTAGTCATTGTCACTGGGGAACATGACGACTCCATATATGAGAAGATCTAGAACAACAATGAAGGCTTCCCACTTTTCTTCTTTGTATAAAGCCCAAGCTATGTCTTCCAAAAACTTTCTTGTAAACCCTCGAGGTCCCAGACCTAGTGTCACTTCTCTGATAGGGATGAATAAGGCTTCTGCCACCTTTTTTTGGTACTAGTTCTTCCCTCAGACCTATAAATGGAACTTGATCTTTCAGGTGCAAACCCAAAAGTCTTTCATACTCCTTAATGGTTGAAGCCAACTGAAAGTTTATGAAGGTGAAGCAACAGAAATAAGGGTCATAATATTGAACTAGTGCGACAAGTGTTAGACTACAACACCAGATCTAGAGGGGGAGTGAATAGATCCCCAAATGAAAATTACCTTTCAAAATGATTATTTAAAACTTATTTGAAAAACAATGTGGAGCGGAAGGATTTTGGCCTAGATCAACATAGTAGTCTAAACGAACCTAGTTATTGGAAACTCGAATATGCATAAGTCATATGGAATTAATCATAATGATAAAATCAATCAACATAATAATATCTCAATTAACAGTTTAATATTCAACACAACTGTTTCCTTTTTCCAATGAAATCATATTAAAAACATAACATGACAATTTATCGAACATGTGGCGCGCAATCAATTTTTCTGAATTTTCTTTGAGATTTGTTGATATGAAAAATCACTTACAATCAAAGTGATTATAAGCTCATCAATAAAGAAATTTAAACTTTAATAATCAAAGAGAAATTCTATACGACTCAATCAATCAAACAACACATTCAACATATTACATATAGAGAGTAAATGAAAGTAAGAGATAGAACATTGCATTTTTCCTTTGAATTAAACAAGCTAAACAATTTGTCAAACACTTGGCGTGAAATCAAAGTTTCGGAATTTTCATTTGTGTTGTGTTGATATGAAAGAGCACTTATAATCAAAAGTGATTATAAGCAACTCAACACACAATTCAAAACAAAAACAGTATCAAAAAATTCCTACGCGTCGATAAATTACTCAATGCTATTTGACAAATCGATGTATGAAGATTAATGCAAGTAAAACAATAAAAGAAAAGAGGCATAATAATTTGTTTAGGAAGTTCACCAATCATCCTCGCTATGGCTACATCTCCCCCAAATTCCAAATTTGGAATTAGGATAATTTCTTACTTTGCAAAAGTATGATTACAAAAGAAGTGTTCAAAGAAACTATACAAAATATAACCGTTTGATGTCGATTCAACCCCTTATCTTCTTTTGATCTTCAACAAGACCAAGACCAAGACCTATAGATGAAACCTATTCGCCGCTTAAGTTACTTTCTTGAAAAGATTTCAAACACTCCAGGATTCCTTGCAAATATTTCAAACACTCCAAGGGATTTTTCACTCGAGTAAATCCGATTGTACACTATCAACACAAGATCACGGATTATATCATCCAATTCTTGCTACTTCCTTAAAAAGATTTCAAACACTCTAAGGTTTCTTGAAAAGATTTCAAACACTCAAAGGGATTTTTCACATGGAATATTCCATCTCGCACGATCTTGCATGAAAACCCCCAATTCAACAAATGATTTCGGAGGTCAAACCTGATGGTTTTTCTGGATGAAGATCCCTACAAGAACTCAACCCAAACCAATTGGAAATCTTACATTCTTCGTCTAGATGTCACCCCAACAGAACATCATCACAATTTAATGTTGGTGTGTGTCATACCCCAAATTTGTCCTACCTCTTCAATTTTTTCTGGCTTAGGTTTTTCATATTCAGTTGCGTCATCTTCACTAGGTCGTTTTCATATCATGCATTTTCATTTAATAAGGAAGTGGTTCAAGGCATCAGTTGTTATGCTAATCAGGGTTTCATATTGGTTTGGGGTTTCTTTATCCAATAAGGTTGATTTCTCTGGTTCTTCCTGGAGCAGTGGATAGTGTGGATTAGGTTTCTTGGTTCAGGGTTATTATGGATTTATTTTTTTCATCAAAATACAAGGGTTAATTTTCATTCACTTTCATCAAGGTCAAAATACTAGTGTTTTCAGCAGAGTTTACTTGCGTTACGAAGTCATGTCCTCGTCACTTCTTGGGTTTATTTTCAAGGGCTGGAAAAGAGAGATGAAGACTCTTCTTTGGTTTGCGGGTCAAGATACCTCGTCTTATGCTTGCATTCATAATTTGTATTAGGGCTTTGACGAAGATCATCGCTTAATGCACATCACAACTAGGGTTTCACTGAATTTTTCTTAGGCGCTTGCTTTTAGTTGCTTGAATTATAAGACATTCCTTTTGGATTTTATTCAAAATATTGGGTTTCAAATGGGGATTGTAAAAGTTCGTTGAAAGTTTTATTCGAGTACAAGGCATTATGGATTTGAGATTAAAGCATTAAACTAATATTTCTTCAAGAGACTAGCATGATTTATGAAGTGATCATGAAACTTTATGCCATGAATTTAAATGATGGATAATGAGAAAAGTCATGGTCATGGATTTAACATGGAAGGACTGAGTAAAATTCAAGTACAAGTCGTAAGAATTGAAGTCATTCTAGTATTTAACATGGAATTGGAAGGCTTAGGGATTCATAAAGGAGAAATATTTGTATTATTCAAGGTTTCTTCCATTGTTACAAAGAAAAGTTCCAAAGAAATTTACAAAGCATGTTACAAAGTTGAAATACAAGTTACAAATATTTTATTTACAAAGAAAAGATAATTATTCTTCAAATTTATTTTCTTCATCTTCAAGCGACTTGTCCTCACTCCTTGCCATAATTTTTCCTTCAAGTCTTCAACCTTGCCTTGCCTTGCCTTCTTCACCTTCCATCAATCCACACACGAAAAAGAAACAAACAAGAAATTGAGTTAGTTCAATCGTAACTTGAATAAGAAGTGTGCAAGCAAATATTTCTCTCTATTCTCATCATTAGGGTTTATGTTTGGAACCAAATTTTAGGGATTTGAGTTCAATCATGCTTACTACCAACAAAAGCCTCATACACTTGATTCACAACAAATCAGAATTTTGATTCAATCATGGGCTATTTTCTCCTATTTTGCAAATTAAAAAAGTTTGACTTTGGTTCACAAAAAATAGGTTCGGAAAATACAATTAGAATTATCACATTCGAGCAACATTAAGGCCTCCACAATTTTGTTTCACACAAGTAAGAGTTACATTGTTTTAATCATGGGCCATGTCCCAAGTGTAAAATACAAAAGATGTTTTGGTTCACAAAAGGAAATGAAAGTCAAAAATAATTTTACTGAAGTAACAAAGTCAACAAGAAAATGTCGCCCATGGATCTATGTAGCAGGAGCTGTAACATCTACTCTTCATCAACGCCAGAAGTTCATTGTGAATGACAAAGTTGTTGTCGTTTGTGGAGAAGAAGATGTATTGATTAACAATATGACAACCTACCATTATGTGGAAGTAGAAGATGAGGTGCAGGAGTTTCCCTTTTAAGCTCTAGAGATTTTTTCTGTTGACAGGTTCCCCGTCGTGGAAGGTAAGAAGTCTGAAGCACCCATGGCCTCTTTGAATGATGCCAAAGCCCTCGTTGAAGCTAGATCTCCCCATGATGGTCTGGGAAAATTGTTTGAAGTACCTAAGAAGAAAGATCGTTTTGGTCTTGGGTATCAGCCATCATCTTTTGTGCAAGATAGTTTAGTCCCTCTCAAAGGAAAACAAGTTTTCCCAATTTCTGAATTATTCATCAGTGCTGGTAAAAGCAAAGAAGGACAAGTTCTCACAACAGATGATGAACGTGATGATGAAAATGTTTCCAGATTTATCTATCAGGTTGCGCCAGACCAGGAACTCTACAATTAGACTGCCGTGGATATCCCTGAAGTTTTTTTCCTTGATGTGTAATTTTTTGTTTCCATTAAGTCACATGCACTTCCCAAGGCATAGTGACAGCTTGTAGAAGGGGCCCCTTATGTTTCAATCTCCGTTAAAAATTAAATGAAAATCGCGCTTTCGCATACAATTTTGTTCCCTGTCTTTTCTTTTACTTTTACTTTTCAAAATAAAAATGGAAATGTTTTTTATTTTCATATTATAAATATTTTCTTGCAATTTCTAAAATAAAACATAAAATCATCAAGCATGCAGATCTGTCTCGAACTCCATCAAAAATGATAGTGCTATGGTTCCTACTATCCTTGAGAATTCAGTTGACCGTGCTAACGAGTATAATGGGAAAGATTGCGAAGTCCCTGAAGAATTGGTAAGACTCTTGAGACGAGAAGAGAAGGTCATCCAACCATATCAAGAAGAAACAGAAGTTATCAATCTCGGTACTGAAGAGTTAAAGAGAGAAGTCAAGATAGGTGCTGCCTTGAAAAGTGAAGAAAAGAAAGGGTTGATTGAGTTGCTTCGAGATTATGCTGACATCTTCGCCTGGTCGTATGAAGACATGCCCGGTTTAGATACTAATATAGTGATGCACAGATTGCCACTCAAGCCAGAATGTCCTCCTGTAAAGAAGAAGTCGTGAAGGACCAGACCCGACATGGCATTGAAGATCAAAGAAGAAGTTTAGAAATAACTTGATGCATGCTTCCTATCTGTGATAAATTATCCTCCTTAGATTGCTAAAATTGTGCCTATACATAAGAAACATGGTAAGGTATGTATGTGTGTTGACTACTGAGACTTGAATAAAGCAAGCCCAAAGGATGATTTCCCGTTGCCTCATATTGATGTATTGGTTGATAATACTGATCAGTCTTCAGTGTTCTCCTTCATGGATGGATTCTAGGGTTATAATCAAATAAAGATGGCTCCTAAAGACATGGATAAAACAACTTTCACAATTCCTTGGGGTACCTTTTGCTATAGGGTCATGCCTTTTGGCCTCAAAAATACTGGTGCAACATATCAGCATGCTATGGTGACTCTCTTTCACAACATGATTCATAAAGAGATCGAGGTGTATGTGGACGATATGATTGCAAAATTGAAAATTGAGGAAGAACATCTGGTCCATTTGCAAAAGTTGTTCGATCGTCTACGAAAGTTTAGGTTAAGGCTTAATCCCAACAAGTGCACCTTTGGGGTACAATCGAGAAAGTTACTTGGTTTTATCGTAAGTCAACGAGGAATTGAGGTAGATCCAGACAATGTAAGAGCAATACAAGATAGGTCAGCACCGAAAAATGAAAAGGAAGTATATGGGTTTCTTGGAAGGTTAAATTATATAGCCAGGTTCATTTCTCATCTTACGGCTACATGTGAACCCATCTTTATATTGTTACGCAAGAATCAAGATATCCATTGGGATGAAAGTTGTCAAGAGGCCTTCGAAAAGATTAAGCAGTACCTTCAGGAACCACCAATACTCATACCTCCAGTTCCAGGGAGACCTCTCATTATGTATTTGACTGTGCTTGAAGGATCTATGGGTTGTATGCTCAGACAACATGATGATACTGGACGAAAAGAACACGCCATCTATTATCTGAGTAAGAAGTTTACTGATTGTGAATCAAGGTATTCGTTACTTGAGAAGACTTATTGCACCCTTACGTGGGCCGCTTAACGTTTTAGGTAATGCATGTTGACACATTCTACACTTCTGATATCTAAGATGGATCCGATAAAGTACATCTTCGAGAAATCAACACTTATAGGAAGATTGGCTCGGTGGCAAACGCTTTTGTCTAAGTATGACATCTAGTACGTCACACAAAAGGCTATCAAAGGTATCATTCTTGTTGATCATCTCGCCTACCAGCCTTTGGAAGAGTATCAGTCAATGAAGTTCGATTTTCCAGACGAGGATGTTATGAAACTTGATAATAAGGAAGGACCCAAACCAGGGGAGCGATGGACTTTCACGTTCGATGGTGCGTCAAATGCCATGGGCCATGGTATTGGGGCAGTTCTGAATTCTCCACGCAACACTCACATACCTTTCACAGCCAAGAAATGTTTTGATTGTACGAATAATGTCGCAGAATACGAAACTTATGTAATGGGCCTTGAAGCAGCCATTGATTTGAAAATCAAGATTCTTGAAGTTTATGGGGATTCTGCCTTGGTAATATATCAAGTACGAGGTGATTGGGATACACGACACCCTAATTTAGTTCCATAATGGGATTACATATTAGAGTTGTTGCCCGCTTTTGATGAGATCACATTTGAGCATATTCCTAGAGAAGTAAATCAATTGACAGATGCTCTGGCCACTTTAGCAGCAATGTTCAAAGTCAATTATCCGAATCATGCACCCAATATAAGAATCCTTTGTTACAAGGAGACAACACACATTTTGCCTGCTCATTGTCTCACAACTGAAGATGTGTCTGGTGAAAAGCCGTGGTATTTTGACATCAAAAGATATCTTGATAAGCAAGAGTACCCCGAGGGTGCTACAATTTGTGATAAGCGAACTCTTAGAAGATTAGCCTCCAAGTTTTTTCTGTCAGGAGACATTTTGTACAAAAGAAACTATGATTAGGTTCTGCTCAGATGCATGGATAGACACGAAGCATAATCCATCATACGATAAATTCTCGAGGGCTCTTTTGGGACTCATGCCAGTGGATATTCTATGGCCAAGAAAATCCTACGAGCAGGTTATTTCTGGATGGCGATGGAAAGTGACAGTTATGTGTATGCGAAGATGTGCCACAAATGTCAGGTTTACGCAGACAGGATACATATTCTTCCCACTCCTTTGAATGTGATAACTTCGCCATGGCCCTTTGCAATGTGGGGCATTGATGTGATTGGACAGATCGAGCCAAGCGCTTTATACGGACACATGTTCATTCTCTTCGCTATTGACTACTTCACCAAATGGGTGGAAGCGGCTTCGTACAAGAATGTGACTAAGCAAGTCGTCACCTGCTTCATTAAGAAAGAAATCATATGTCGTTATGGAACTCCTAACAAGATCATCATTGACAACGGGTTGAATCTTAACAAAAAAAATGATTAAGGAAATTTGTGAAGAATTCAAGATTAAGCACCATAATTCCTCACCTTATCGGCCAAAGATGAATGGGGTAGTCGAAGCAGCTAACAAGAACATAAAGAAGATTGTCTAGAAAATGGTGAGAACATACAAAGATTGGCATGAGATGTTTCCCTTTTCTCTGCATGGCTATTGAACTTCGGTGCATACTTCCACGGGGGCAACTCCATTTTCACTAGTCTATGTTATGAATGCGGTGCTCCCAGTCGAAATGGAAATTCCTTCATTAAGGGTTCTGATGGATACTAAACTTGATGAATTTGAATGGATTCAAACAAGGGTCGACCAACTCAATCTCATCAAAGAGAAGTGCCTAGCGGCCATTTTTTATGGTCAGTTATATTAACAGCGTCTCAAGAGAGCATTTGACAAGAAGATTCGACCTCTAGAGTTCCACACAGGTGACCTAGTATTAAGGAACATTCTCCCAATTCACTCTGAGCCAAGAGGCAAGTGGACCCCTAACTATGAGGGGTCGTACATCGTGAAGAAAGCTTTCTCAGGAGGTGCTCTAATTCTGACAGACATGGATGGGGAATGTGTACCACTTCCACCTAATTCAAACTCAGTCTAAAAATACTATGCATAAAAAGACCCGATAAGTCGAAAACCCGAAAGGGAAGCTTAGACAAAAGTTAGGGCTAAAAAAAGGAAAAAAAGAAAAAAGAGAATAACCCGCTAATTCGAAAACCCGAAAGGGAGGCTTAGGCAAAAATGGTATCCCGGTGGATTGAGAACCTGCAAGGGTGATCCAGGAAAAAATTAGGGACAAAGAGCGAGAGACTGTAGTCCAAAAACTCGTCATGAATAACAAGTACGCCCTCCTAACACTGGATGGATCAATTCAACTATTATCCTTCGGAAGCACGGCACTAGGACGATCTGGGATATGGGAACTATAACAATATCAGTTTTAATGGAAGTTAGAGATTTTCTTATTACCATTTTACCTATTGTATTTTGTCTTTTTTAGCAATTTCCTCATTTAGGAGTTGTTTCCATGTACGAATGCCTATTCATGGGTCGAACTCATTAATAAAAATGTGCCCTTCCACCAAAAAAGTCTCTGTTATGTCCTTTTTAATTTATTTTTCGTATGCGAATTGTGATTTAAATTCTTTGTTAAGCATTGCATTGCAAACAATAAGGAAATAATAAATCACAAGCTAAGATGCGAAACACGACATTACATGGATATAAAGGCATCCCAAGGGAATATGCCAGGGCGTTCAAGTTTTGTTTTTCTATGCAGGTAGCAAGTTATAACGATCACCTCGACCAAGCTTTCGTCCTCATCACCTCTTTTCGACCAAGCTTTCTATGCAGGTAGAAAGTTATAACGATCACCCGATTCTCCAAAACCGAGAAACTTGGGGCATTTAATGAGATTCATGTATCTACTCATTCATCCACAAGAAGTCCAACATGTAAGGAAAGTCAGATCAAGTTACTCCTCCTCATCAAGATTTAATCCCCATTGAAGTCGCCAAGGCTATAACTCAATTCTCAAAGTTTTCAAGCATCAATCTGTATTGGCATCTCAAGACAACGGGCAATAGACCCCACTGAGCCTAATATTTTTCACTCTGCATACAGTAATCATCATGGCATATTACATTGCATCCTCAAATGCATAGAATATCCATGGATCATCATGCCACACTTCAAAATACAAAAGCTCCAAATCAGTAAAACAACCCCACAAAGAATATCATCCTCATAATTCCCAATTGACATCTATCATTACACTACCAACCCAAAATAAGTCGTGGTTCCATTACATTGTACTCCCTAACTCTCAATACCCCACTTTATCTTTTATAGGGTCATAGGTTGTCCGTAGACTTTACCCTCCCATTATCTTTTTTTGGGTCGTAGATCATCCGTAGATCTTACGTTTGCATTATCTTTTATATGGGCGTAGGTCGTTCGTAGATCTTACCCTCATGTTATCTTTTTCTAGGGTCGTAGGTCACTCGCAGGTCTTACCCTCGCAATATTTTTCTTAAGGTCGTAGGTCATTAGTAGATCTTACCTTCACATTATCTTTTTCTAGGGTCATAGGTCGCTCGCAGATATTACCCTCAAGTTATCTTTTCTAGGGTCGTAGTTCGTCCGTAGATCTTACCCTCATGTTATCTTTTTCAGGGTCGTAGGTCGTCCGTAGATCTTACCCTCACGGTATCTTTTTAAGGTTGTAGGTCATCCACAGATCTTACCTTCATGTTATCTTTTCCAGGGTTGTAGGTCGTCCGTAGATCTTACCCTCACATCATCTTCTTTAAGGTCGTAGGTCGTCCATAGACTTTACCCTCACGTTATCTTTTCCCAGGTCGTAGTTCGTTCGTAGACTTTACCCTCACGTTATCTTTTCCTAGGTCGTAGTTCATCTGTAGACTTTACCCTCACGTTATCTTTTCCCGGGTCGTAGGTCATCCGTAGGTCTCACCCTCATGTTATATTATCTTGGGTCGTAGGTCACTCACAGGTCTCACCCTCATGATATCCTTTCTCTTGGGTCATAGATTATACGCCGATCTTTACTCGTTGTCTTTACTTTTCTTTTTGGGTCGTGAATCCCACATGATAGATTCTCCACTGTCGTCGAGTTCCACCCATCATTTTTAAGCTATCATGTTGTCATCAATCCTAATTTCAGTCACCACGACATCATCGACCGTATCTTTTCAGTCACTTTAACACCCACTTCCATGAGAACCTTGTATTGGCACCGTTACCCCAGTACAAGCTAGCATTATTCAAACCACATTTACCTATCATGACCAGTGCACCTAAAAATTCATTTTACATCCCCCAGCAGACGTCATAAATAAATAACACTCACACCGTCTCTCCATTACAAATTTCAGGTCCTGGTATTTAATTATCTTTTACCTTGAACTTTCGAAAGGCTGACTCCAATCTCACTTTCGGGTATAAGATTATTAAATAGGGGTAGCTGTCATACACCAAATTTTTCCTACCTCTTCACTTTTGTTTGGCTTAGGTTTTGCATATTCAGTTGCGTCATCCTCACTAGGTCATTTTCATATCATGCATTTTCATTTAATAAGGCAGTGGTTCAAGGCATCAATGGTTATGCTAATCAGGGTTTCATATTGGTTTGAGGTTTCTTTATCCAATAAGGTTGATTCCTATGGTTCTTTCTAGAGCAGTGGATAGCGTGGATTAGGTTTCTTGGTTCAGGGTTATTATGGATTTATTTTTTTCATCAAAATACAAGGGTTATTCTTCATTCACGTTCATCAAGGTCAAAATACTAGTGTTTTCAGCAGAGTGTACTTGCGTTACGAAGTCATGTCCTCATCACTTCTTGGGTTTATTTTCAAGGGCTGGAATAGAGAGATGAAGACTCTTCTTTGGTTTGTGGGTCAAGATACCTCGTCTTATGCTTGCATTCATTATTTGTATTAGGGCTTTGACGAAGATCATCACTTAATGCACATCACAATTAGGGTTTCATTGAATTTTTCTTAGGCACTTGCTTTTAGTTGCTTGAATTATAAGACATTCCTTTTGAATTTTATTCAAAATCTTGGGTTTCAAATGGGGATTGTAAAAGTTCGTTGAAATTTTAATTCAAGTACAAGGAATTATGGATTTGAGATTCAAGAATTAAACTAAGATTTATTCAAGAGACTAGCATGATTTATGACGTGATCATGAAACTTTATGCCATGAATTCAAATGATGGATAATGAGAAAAGTCATGGTCATGGATTTAACATGGAAGGACTGAGTAAAATTCAAGTATAAGTCATAAGAATTGAAGTCATTCTAGTAGTTAACATGGAATTGGAAGGCTTAGGGATTCATAAAGGAGAAATATTTGTATTATTCAAGGTTTCTTCCATTGTTACAAAGAAAAGTTCCAAAGAAATTTACAAAGCGAGTTACAAAGTTGAAATACAAGTTACAAATATTTTGTTTACAAAGAAAAGATAAATTTTCTTCAAATTTCTTTGCTTCATATTCAAGCGACTTGTCCTTACTCCTTGCCAAGACTTTTCCTTCAAGTCTTCAACCTTGCCTTGCCTTGCCTTCTTCACCTTCCATCAATCCACACACGAAAAAGAAACAAACAAGAAATTGAGTTAGTTCAATCGTAACTTGAATAAGAAGTGTGCAAGCAAATCTTTCTCTCTAATCTCATCATTAGGGTTTGTGTTTGGAATCAGATTTTAGGGATTTGAGATTAATCATGCTTACTAGAAACAAAAGCCTCATACATTTGATTCGCAACAAATCAGAATTTTGATTCAATCATGGGATATTTTCTCCTATTTTGAAAATCACAAAAGTTTGACTTTTGTCCATAATAAAGAAGTTCAGAAAATACAATTAGAATTATGACATTCAATCAACATCAAGGCCTCAACAATTTTGTTTCACACATGTCAGAGTTAGATTGTTTTAATCATGGGCCATGTCCCAAGTGCAAAACACAAAAGATGTTTTTGTTCCCAAAAGGAAAATAAATTCAAAAATAATTTTACTGCAGTAACAAAGTCAACAAGCAAATATTGCCAACAATTTGCTTTACAGAAAAAAACAAAGCCAAAAAACTGTCCAAACTGTCCAAACAGAATAGGCCAAAAAACCTGCACATCAACTATTAAAAGCTGTCCAAATTGTCCAAACAGAACAAGCCTAACACAATAGGCAAAACTATCAAAACCGGTCCCAAACTTGCACCAAACTAGCACGTTAACAGCAACAATGAGAAAGCATAAAAATGGAGCAGCAAAACAATTTAAAAACCATGTTATTGTTTCCCCCAAAAATATGTTTCCTTGGGATATATAATAGACATAAAAATATACAACAGGGACGGGGTTTTAAAAAAAAACTCCAACAACAAAAACCAACAGCTCAAACAAACACAAAAAACCCACAGCCATAAAAAGATGTTTTCACCATCTTCTTCAATATCAAGTAACAAACCAAAAAGCCAACAACAACAAAAAAGCCAGCAAAACCGAAAAGCCAACAGCAATCAAGAACACAGAAAAACTCATTCATCATGTTCCATACAAACCCTTCAGAGCTCAACCAAACAAAACCACAACAACCAAAGAAATAACAACAACCATCAAATACAAAAAATGTTCAGAAAAAGTTCATAAAAACGCAGCAAGCTATCAAAAACCATCAAACCCTAATCATCATCATTTTCTCTAACACTAAAAACCCTTTAGAAAATCCCAGAGAAAAGAGAGGACAGAGTCAAAGAACAAAGAATGATCTCACCCAGATTTAACTTCAGAAGGTAGTTTGAAGAGTTGAACCCGTGAATCCATATCTTTCTCTATTTTCTGCACTATTCTTGTACGCATATATCCTCGCAAGCACGATTTCAACATGCATCAGTATCTATGGTTAGGTTTTCCCCTTTTAGATTTAGGCAAAATCATCAAAGATCTGAAAACATTAGTGTAAGATTTAGAACCAACGTAAAGAGATGAATAAGAAAGTGAAAAAAAAAGGATCAGAGCTATTCTATCGTTAACCGTCGCCGCCGCTGGGAGGCGATTTCTAGTGCGGCCAAGCCATCTTCTTCGGCGAAGAGAAACTAGAGAGAGGTCAGAGAGCTGATTCGTTTAGAGAGAGAGACAACCAAGCGTAAGATACTGAAAAGTGGGTAGGTTTTAGGATTAAATTGTTTGTTTAATTTTTTTTGTTTTGATTGATAATAATTGTCTGTGGCCTAACACAATGGTGCATTTGTCACCACCATTCCAAATGTTTCTCCATGATTTTATGCAAGCACCCTCCTAGGTCTTACCATGCGGCCTCATCTGAATCTGTCTGATCACCATCAAGAAGTCCAGACGTGTGCATTCATGGTACTCCCTTAAAAGCCCCCCACACTAGACCAGCGAGCTCAACCTTGGGCCTGTGAGATTTTGCTATTCAGCACCCCCATTTTTTGCTTATTGAGGCCCATTTACTCTCTGTTGTACCCCAAATTTTTCCCTCTCTTTTCTCAACGCATTTCTCACAAAGATTTCCAAAAGCTCAAGTTTGCACAAGTACAATTGGACTTTTTAATGCCCCATATAGTTTCCATGGATAATATTGGACTTTCAAGCATCTGGTCGAAAGATGGAACTTCTGAATCTTCGAAAGGAGGAAGAGGAAACTGTCGAAAGGGAAAAGTAGATAAAAGAAAAAGTGTGCAGCTGTAGATAACCATGTCTAATTCAAAATATAGTTCAGGTTGTTCAAACCACATGACTGATCGAAAGGGTTGGTTGGCATATTTTGACAAATCGAAGAAGAGAAAGGTAAAACTGGTTGTTCGAACTACATGATTGATCTAAAGGTGTGGTTGGAAGATTTCAACAAATCGAAGAAGAGAAAGCTTACTTCAATCCAGAAGCTTCGACTGGGAAATGGCTTCCTTCAAAGCAACCTTATTTGATCCACCTCTAAACCCTTCGACACATATGATTTCAACACTATGGATTACAAGTCTATTTTCATGCTTGCTTCGACCCCCAAGCTTCGACTGGGTGAAGGCTTCCTTTGAGCAACCTTCTTCGATCCACATCTAAACCCTTCGACACACATAGTTTTGACACTATAGATTACAAGTCTATCTTCATGCTTTCTTCGATCCACAAGCTTTGACTAGGCAATAACTTACTTCGAGCAACTTGCTTCGATCCACAAGGACAGTTGGTTGCGGCATTTGAAGTTTGGACATTTGAACTTTCACCACTTAATCAACTGATTACCCAAGATATGGTTACTGGTATTCCAAGTCTTGAGATGCCTGAAAAAACTTTGTGAAGTTTGTCTGGTAGGAAAGCAATCCAGAAATTCTTTCATTTTGACTATGCCAATATGATCATCTTGCATACTCAAAGTAGTACGTTCATATAAATATGGTCCATTCTAAGGACATGAAATTGTTGGAAACAAATATTGTTTCGTTTGTTGATGAGTTGGTCGAAGGTTTTGGATCTATGTGATCAAAATGAAAGTACAAAGTAAGTGATACATGTTGTCCATTCGAAGAACATATATTTATTGGAAACAAATATTGTTTCGTCTGTTGATGAGTTTGGTTGAAGGTTGTGGATCTATGTGATTAAAACGAAAGGACAAAGTAAGTGGTACATGTGGTCCATTCGAAGAACATTCATTTGTTGGAAACAAATATTGTTTTGTCTGTTGATGAGTTTGGTCGAAGGTTTGTGGATCTATGTGATCAAACAGAAAGGGTGAAGTGTTCAAGATGCTTGCTGAAAAAAGTCCTATATGTTGCCAAGCCCAAGTTTGTTGTGCTGTCCACATAACAGCCTAAAACCATGTCAAAAAGCAGTCTGCTGCACTGCTATGAAACAACCCTGCACCAAGCTGCCATAAAACTCCAAAACTGCTGCAAAACAATCCTGCTATGCTGCTCCTAAACCAATCCCATATTTGCACCAAACTAGCATACAAGAGTTGCACCTCGAAAGCTATGAAATGAACATACCCAAACTGTTCAAATTTTATTTGTCCCCCCCCCCCCCCCCCGCAAAAAAAAAACTCCAGCAAGACTCTTCTACAAATAAGGAGGAGGCTTTTGAGAAAGGAAAAAGGAGAAGAAGAAAAAAAGAGAGAGGAGAGAACACTAAGACTGAAGCCTTAAAACACTCTTAAACCCAGAACCAAAAACAACACCTCTGTTTGTTTTCTTCGAATTCAAGAACATTTAAAGGCAGCAACTCAAGTCCAAAACACACATTCCATCTTAAAGGTAAGTCTTCTTGACTTTAAACCCTTGGTTTCAAGCATCATTGATGATTCACCTTCGAAGATAACATGTAATAATCATTGTCTTCGAAGCTACCTCTTTGTTGTTTTACTAATTTGTCAATTATGTTAAGAACTAACCTATACAGACCATAAAACAATGTTGGAGTGAGAAATTATAGCATGGTTCGACACAAAGCCTTAGGCTTTGCAACATACTGCTTTACAGGCCCAAACGGAAGGGAAAAAAGGGGTCAAAAGAAAGATATGCTTCGATGCATATAAGCATGCTTTGACACATGCTTCGACACATAACATTATGCTTCGATTTGGAATTACATGATATGCTTCGATGCATATAAAGCATGCTTTGAAACATGCTTCGATACATGCTGTCGAAAGATTTATTTTTTCTCTCTTTTGCGCTGCTTTTTTATATTTTCATATTTATTTTAACTAACAAAAAGCCTTCCATAAAAAAACCTAAAAAATGATTTCTTGATTAATTTGATTTCCTTTTAACTTAGGATTAATTTTGCTATTTTTTATTAATCATATCCCTTTAGGTTAATTAGGTCAAAACAATTTTCCTAACAAAAATCCAAAGCAAAATCCATTTCTTTTAATATTCCTTGTATATTATATTCATATCATTTCTTGTACATTCATTTATTCAATATGGTTCTAATGGATAATTAGGTTTAATTTCTTGCAATCCCCATTTATACATTTGTATCCCCCATCCCCTAATGATGTAATAGCTTAGGATTTTAATTTCGGCAATTTACCGCTTTAATATAAATTGTTAGTAATTAGAGTGTGTATGGAAAGATAAAATCAACCGTTAGAAAACCCGAATTTCAAAGACAAAAATGCATGCAACCAAACACATTATTCACACAAGTGCACCTCTAGGGTAACCTCGCTTGTTGCCTTGGAAAATAGTCATGTTCCTCGAATATGGGCGTTTTAGTAAAGACCCTCGATAAAAGAGATTGTAGTCCCTCGATGTGCATCGATGGTGCCTACGGTAACCAATCTAGTCCCTTACGAAAATTGCTAAAACGTCTCATAAGTTGCCTTCTATGACTATACGATTGACCCATGCCCGTCTCTTCACATCCAATGATGGGGCTTCTTACTAAATCAATGGTAAGATAATAACATCTAAAGGAGGAGGAAAAGAACATAGAACTTTTGAGTAGGTAGGACGCTCGTAGTTGTTTGCTCGCAAACTAAAACCATTTCCACACTTACACATTCAAAACATCTTCAAAAACAAACATCTCTTTGAACTATTTTCAAAACCAACACTTTGTATACATTCTTATAGAGACGAGAATCATTACAAAGTTATCCGCAACAAAGGCATTTTCAAAAATACTTTCAAACTTACACCCATCACAAAACACCTTTTCAAACAAAGCATGTTTTCAAATGATCTAGCAAGCAACTAAGAGCCCGTAGATAACTACGGATGAAAAGGGTGCTAACACCTTCCGTTTTCATAACCTACCCCCGAACTCAAGAAAATATCTCAAAGGTCTTTCTTGTTATTTTCACCATTTCCTTTATTGGATAAAAGAAAATTCGGTGGAGATGCTTGCTATCCGCAACAATTGCGATAAAACGCAAAACACCCAAGTCAGTTCTCCCACTGTATTACAGACCTAGAGACTCTGTTAGGGATTGGAAACTTAAAAGTGGGGTTACCTTAGAGTTAGATCACATTTAATTACTTTCATTGTTTAATTTTTTTGCTTTATCTTTATGGGACCTTTTTTGGGTTTATATTGATCCTCTACCCGGAACGGGGAACACCATTAGGTAAGTAGCAACATATTGTGGAAACTGTAAAGCGTAGGCCAATATGGTTGAAGCAATGGCTATGTTAGTGTGACGCATTTGTTGGCACCGATATCCCTTGTGTTGAATCGAGGAGAATACGGGGCCGTTGAGCGGTGTCATGAAGCACTAACTGACCTTAAAACCTTTAATTGAACAACTTGGCCATTAGGAAGTAGTGAGATAGCCGACTTTGGTGTAAAGCTGAAGATTGGTTGATACTCGATACTACACTCATTGAGATCATACTTTTTGGATATTTCATCCGTAAGAAAAGATTGATTGTGCTGAGACAATGCCCAATGAAGAAATATCAATGATATTAAGATCCCCTAGAACCCGTTTACTTTCTAAGGCAGGTTGATCCAACTAAACTTCAAGAGGGTACTTACCTATGACTCTGTGCAAGCCTAAACCAAAGGATTTGTCTTCTTTGTGTGTATATGCTTATTTGTTCATAACGACTTGTCTGCTTTGTGTGCATACTTGTACATAACATTATGACATCATATCATATCATTTCCATTGACCATTTCAAGGATCTCAAAGGCCTGTGATGCAGGGACATGATGAACCAGACGTCCATCAAGGGGCAAGAGGATTTATTTTCCTCTAACCAAACACCATCAAAGACCAAAGCACGATAACTTGAGTCAAGGGCTATGACCCACTTGACATGGTGAGCTTGATTCTCGTGGAAGGACATCCAACGATACAAATTTCCTCAAAGTTGTGATCAAAATTCAACTTCTGACATTTTCTTGTGTTTACCCCGCGAGATCCTTGAAAACATTGAATTTTTACGTATCATGCATATCATTACATAGCAGGTTTTCCCCATACAGGTTTCTCATCTGCTTACTGTTTATTTCAGTACAGATGGCTCTAGAACAGACTATTAAGGACCTTCAGACTCAAAATGCTCAACTTCAAGAAATGTTCTTGAACCTATCCAAGGGGCAAGAAGAAGTGAAAGCACTCCTCATTGAGAGCATGACCAAAAAGTATCCTGAGAACAACAGGGATGACCAGTTGGAATGGTTACAAACTAAAATGGAAACAATGAAAATCTAGATGATGGGTCAGATGATAGGTCAGATGGCTCTTATCTAAAACTTAGCTCAGGGAAAAGAAGAGCTGAGAGCCCTCGTCAACAAGCTTCATCAAGACAGATGCAACCACAAGGAACACATGTTTAAGATTGGGGATAAAGTCATTAATCAGCCTCCGATGAGACAATAAGTTAGCTTGGTAGAGAGTAGACCTTTCCAAATTGTTGCTACATCACGAGCCCAACAACAACCTCGCCAACCACGACAGCGTGGCCCGTATAAGCAAGATACGCCCAAAAGACAATTTACCGAGGTGAACATGCCTTTGGCTCAAGAATTGCATCACATGTTGTAAGCCAAGCTGGTTACATTGAGGGAACCTCCTCAAAAACCTAACACTTTTGCTCCCAACTACAAACACAATGAAAAGTGCGCATACCACTCCAACAGTCGGGGACACGAAACTAACCACTAATGGGCATTGAAGAATAAGATTCAAGACCTGATCGACAAAGGAGTGTTGGAATTTACACAAGATGTTTAATTGGAGTTTTTTTGTCACCCCTCAAAGACGTACAACCTGAAGTGAGAAGTTTAGTTGGAGAAACTTTTGTTTATTCAAATTTTCAGTTGTAATTTCTTTGTTTGCTTAAACATTTGTCCTTATGTCAGACTTTGGTTATTCTCATTAATATATTGCATATGTTTGTCTTGAATTAATCCATTCATTTTCGCTATATGGAAATTATACTTTTATTTCTTTTTGTGATATTTAACTCTCGTTAAAAGTTGTAAGCCTTTAGAGGGAGGATGACGAAAAAAATACCATAATATCATACAATATGCTTTTGGACAGACCTTGCTAATGATGTACAAGCGTTCTTTCAATCCCTAAACACTGGAGTTTTAAGGAAGATGATCCCTAGTCAACCCTTTTGAGCCAAAGAAGTAGGAGTTTTCTTTTTCACACAAATTCAAACCTTTAATCAAAACCTGGGGCAGGGTAGCTTCTCAATTAATTCAAATGCGTGTTCGGTTGCAAGCTTTCACTTTGTACACAATGAATGACATAAAAAACATCCTTCTAAATCAAAAGACGACGATGATTCCCTGTAAAATAGGCAGTCATTATCTCTCCACTAAGTCAAAACCTACGAAGGAGAGTTAAGAAAAAACTGGGGCATCCTGTTGACTATAATCTCAATACCGTCAGGCAAAAAATAGGGATAATAAATCAAAAAAAGGAGGTTGTAACGAATCCTCAACAACAAAAAAATGTTGCAAAAAGACTGCCTTCTCAAATAAACTTCCAAGTTTCCGGACCATCACCTAAACACCATTCCAGACTCAATTGTGATGCAAAACGCACAATTAACTGAGTGTAGGACTGGAGAACAACAAGGAGAGCGGGTTGGGTACAAATACACTTTGAGCCTTATCCTTTGTTTCTTAAACCGTGAACCAAGACACGCTACAACCCTTTAAACGTCCCAATTGATGCATGAGTTAGTTCGAAAGCATACTGTTACTAAAGGTATCCTGACTCCTATAAGGCTTACTATAAATCTATAGTTGAATTCATATTCTTACAAAACTCTTTTATTTGTTAAAACTGTATTTTCAAAACTTCAAGACAAACATAAACTTTGCATTGTTTGAATATCGTTGTTTGCATACAGCTAATTGTTTGACAACAGAGAAATTTGCACGGCGAATATCCAATGAACATAAATTCTCTCAGGAAACAGAATCACTTCAAATGGGAAGACACTTCCAATGACAAATATTCCATAATCAAGGGGGAGTGACATGTTATAGTCCAACCCATCTGTGGCAGTCAAGTTGAGATTCCAAAAAAAAAACTCTCAAGAAGTGTTGAATAACTAGGGGTAGGTATGCATTTGAATCACTTGGGGCATTGAACATGAATTCTGGAAAAGGGTCACGTACGGCCAAGCACACATTGTCTGGCAGTGTTACAACACTTACTACTATGGACAATGACAAATCCCCACAAAGTCTCTTTCATAAGGTGATCCTCGTTGAAGTCTCCAAAGCCACCTCTATAAGGTTATCCTCACAAAATAATCTTCATGGATAAGGGTACAAATCCCATAAGGCCAAATTCATGGATATCCCCATAAAGTTGGATCCATACAATCCCCAACTAGGGTTTCAACCTCCGGAAAACCTCTCCCGAGCTGAATTGGTCTTAAGAGGAAGCCTTGAGGATTTCTTCCAGAAGAAAACACCTCCCCAGTAGATTGTCAAATGGGTTTATCCCCCAGACCAATAAAAACCAATATACAAAACCCTTTAATCCCCGGTAGAGTCATTGATATCCCCAACAAAGTTGTTACTATCCCCAAAAGTTACTAAAACCTGGACACGACCAAATAATATTTTAACTTCTCCAAATCAGTAACAAAACTCCTCTTCCCCAGTAAAGTTTGCCATTATCCCCAGTGAGTTTTTGCAAAGCCTGGAAGCCGAACAGATAACAATTAACTTCTTTATCCCCAACAAGTTGTTAAGTTCCATTCTCTCCAATCAAGAGTCTAACTCTCCAATAGAGCAATGAATAACTAAAACTCCTGAACTCTTTTCCCCAAGCAGAAATCAACACTCTCCACAGAGTTTCCCTCAAGAAAAACCAATCTTCCCCAACGGATTTCTCCTCAAATGAAAAAATGGAAAACCCCAGTGGAAAAATTCTAAACAAGGTTTGAAGATGTGCATACTCTTCACCGCCAACATCATTCTGGGGTCTAACTTCCCAAAACTCCCCAACACTTGTGAAGGATTTATTTTCCGAAGCAAAGATACATTTCAACGAATATTTCACATTCATACGTCATATTACATACATGATAAATGCATAATATCATTTATTTTGAGAACATCATCAAGCCATGCATACATCTGCATGCAACTAACCCTCTTCCTTGTAGGAAAAAGGCAATCAACAAAAATCCTCTTTTGGCAAATACCACAACCATTTCTCAAAAGGTCAGAGATTAATTCCTGAAACAAGCCAGTGCAACTATCTTTACAACAAAAAAAAGCGGGATTCAGATTAATACCTGAAACAAGACAAGACAACTATCTGTGAACAATTGATTGTAGATTAATACCTGAAACAAGACAAGGCAACTATCTACATGAGCAGATTGAAGATTAACTCCCGAAACAAGCCGGGGAAACTATCTTTCTTTCTCAAATAGGTCAGAGATTAATTCTTGAAACAAGCTAGGGCAACTATCTTTATGACCAATAAAAAGCGGGTTCCAGATTAATACATGAAACAAGACACGACAACTATCTGTGAACAACTGATTATAGAATAATTCCTAAAACAAGACAGGACAACTATCTACATGAGTAGATTAAAGATTAACTCCTGAAACAAGCCATGGAAACTATCCTTCTTTATCAAATAGGTCAGAGATTAATTCCTGAAAAAATCCAGGGCAACTATCTCTATGACCAAGAAAAAGCGGGTTCCGGATTAATACCTGAAACAAGACAGGACAATTATCTGTGAACAACTAATTGTAGATTAATACCTGAAACAAGACATAATAACTATCTACATGAGCAGATTGAAGATTAACTCCCGAAACAAGCCGGGGAAACTATCTTTCTTTCTCAAATAGGTCAGATATTAATTCCTGAAACATGCCAGAGAAACTATCTCTACGACCAGCAAAAAGCATGTTTCGGATTAATACCTGAAACAAGACAGGGCAACTATCTACACGACCAGTTGAAGCAATCTTACACGGATTCCTTCTCAAAATTTCCAAATGAAGCTTTACACGGGCTCATCATGAAGCAATCTTACACGAGTTCCTTCTCTAAATTCCAGATGCGGTTTTACACAGACTCATCCCGAAGCAGCCCTCCCGAGGCTCCTTCTCATACATCTCTAGATGCAGTTTCACACTGACTCATCCCAGAGCAATCTTACACATATTTCTTCTCATACATTTCCAGATGAAGTTTCACACGGACTCATCCCGAAGCAGCCCTACCCAGGCTCCTTCTCATACATTTTCAAATAAAGCTTCACACGGGCTCATCATGGAGCAATCTTACCCAGGTTCCTTCTCATACATCTCCGGATTAAGTTTCACACAGACTCATCCCGAAGAATCCCTACCTAGGCTCCTTCTCATACATTTCCAGGTGAAGTTTCACATGGACTCATCCCGAAGCAATCTTACACAAATTTCTTCTCATACATTTCCAGATGTAGTTTCACACGGACTCATCCCGAAGCAATCTTACACAAATTTCTTCTCATACATTTCCAGATGCAGTTTCACATGGACTCATCCCAAAGCAATCTTACACAGATTTCTTCTCATACATTTCTAAATGTAGTTTCACATGGACTCATCCCGAAGAAACCTTGCACACATTTCTTCTCATACATTTCCAGATGAAGTTTCACATGGACTCATCCCGAAGCAATCTTACACAAATTTCTTCTCATACATTTCCAGATGTAGTTTCACATGGACTCATCCCAAAGAAATCCTACACGGGTTCCTTCTCATACATTTCAAGATGCAACTTCATACGGGCTCATCATGAAGCAATCCTACACGGATTCCTTCTCATACATTTTTCAGACACAGTTCAGATACTATCTAAATGCGGATGTCATTCTGACACTCATTCAATACATATTTCAGATACGAGTCATATATAATTCGGTTATGGATCTTATTCTGATACTCATCCCACTATATCTCATCCTTCAGATTAAATCGACCAAAGATTTATTCTAATACTTCTTCCAATCCTTATCAACAGTCATTATGGATGGCATCTGTAAGCCCATCTTCGACAACTATTCATCACCTCTCAAAATGGAATCTTTAAGCCCATTCCCTACAAAATCAACTAACACATCATCGAGTGCAAATTTCTGGGCACTCTAGTGTTCAATCATCTTCCACCTTCAAGTCACGAATGGCGGACTCGCCAATCTAACTCTTCAGGTTTAAGAAGATTGAACAGGGGCAATTGTTGTACCCCAAAATTTTCCCTCTCTTTTCTCAAGGAATTTCTCACAAAGATTTCAAAAAGCTCAAGTTTACACAAGTACAATTGGACTTTTTAATGCCCCATATAGTTTCCATGGATAATATTGGACTTTCAAGCATCAGGTCAAAAGATGGAACTTCTAAATCTTCGAAAGGAGGAAGAGGAAACTATCGAAATGGAAAAGTATATAAAAGAAAAAGTGTGCATCTGCAGATAACCATGTCGAATTCAAAATCTAGTTCAGGCTGTTCGAACCACATGACTGATCGAAAGGGTTAGTTGGTAGACTTTGATAAATCGAAAAAGAGAAAGGTAAAACTGGTTGTTCGAACTACATGACTGATCGAAAGGAGTTGTTGGCAGATTTTGACAAATCGAAGAAGAGCAAGCTTGCTTTGATCTAGAAGCTTCGACCGGGCAATGGCTTCCTTCAAAGCAACCTGCTTCAATCCACCTCTAAACCCTTCGACACACATAGTTTTGACACTATGGATTACAAGTCTATTTTCATGCTTGCTTCGACCCCCAAGCTTCGACTGGGCAAAGGCTTCCTTCGAGGAACTGCTTTGATCGACATCTAAACCCTTTGACACACATAATTTCGACACTATGGGTTACAAGTCTATCTTCATGCTTTCTTCAATCCAAAAGCTTCGACTGGGCAACGACTTCCTTCGAGCAACTTGCTTCGATCCACAAGGATAGTTGGTTATGGCATTTGAAGTTTGGACATTTGAACTTTCAACCACTTAATCAGCTGATTACTCAAGATATGGTTACTGGTATTCCAAGTCTTGAGATGCCTGAAAAAACTTTGTGAAGTTTGTCTGGTAGGAAAGCAATCCAGAAATTCTTTCGTTTTGACTATGCCCATGAGATCATCTTGCATACTCAAAGGTGGTACATTCAGATGAATATGGTCCATTCGAAGGACATGCAATTTTTGGAAAAAATATTGTTTCGTCTGTTTATAAGTTGGTTGAAGGTTGTGAATCTATGTGATCAAAACGAAAGGACAAAGTAAGTGGTACATGTGGTCCATTCGATAAACATAAATTTATTGGAAACAAATATTGTTTCGTCTGTTTATGAGTTTGTTCAAAGGTTGTGGATCTATGTGATCAAAACGAAAGGACAAAGTTAGTGGTACATGTGGTCCATTCGAAGAACATTCATTTGTTGGAAACAACTATTGTTTTGTCTGTTGATGAGTTTGGTTGAAGGTTTTTGGATCTATGTGATCAAAATGAAACGGTGAAGTATTCAAGATGCTTGCTGAACAAAGTCCTATATGCTAGCAAACCCAAGCTTGATGTACTGTCCCCTTAATAGCTCAAAACTATGTCAAAAAGTAGTCAGCTGCACTGCTATGAAACAACCCTGCACCAAGCTTCCATAGCACTCCAAAATAGCTGCAAAATAGTCCTGCTATGCTGCTCCTAAACCAGTCCCATATTTGCACCAAACTAGCATATAAGAGCTGCACCTCGAAAGCTATGAAAAGAACATGCCCAAACTGTTCAAATTTTTTTTGTTCCCCGCCCATCCCCCCCCCCCCCCCCCTAAAACTCCAGCAAGACTCTTCTATAAATAGGTTGTTTTCACAACACACAAAGGGGGATTTTGAGCAAGGAAAAAGGAGAAGAAGAAAAAAAGAGAGAGGAGAGAACACTAAGACTGAAGCCTTAAAACACTCTTAAACCCAGAACCAAAAACAACACCACTGTTTTTTCCTTCGAATTAAAGAACATTCAAAGGTAGAAACTCAAGTCCAAAACACACATTCCAATTTCAAGGTAAGTCTTCTTGACTTTAAACCCTTGGTTTCAAGCATCATTGATGATTCACCTTCAAAGATAACATGTAATAATCATTGTCTTCGAAGCTACGCTTTTGTTGTTTCACTTTCTTGTCAATTATGTTAAGAACTAACCTATACATACCATAAAACAATGTTGGAGTGATAAATTACAGAATGGTTCGA
Organism: Vicia faba; assembly: GCA_948472305.1. NCBI lineage: Eukaryota > Viridiplantae > Streptophyta > Magnoliopsida > Fabales > Fabaceae > Vicia > Vicia faba. The sequence continues at coordinate 1,119,345,429 of OX451740.1, forward strand.
CACAAAGCCTTAGGCTTCGACACATACTACTTTACAGGCCCAAACGAAATGGAAAAAGGGGTCAAAAGAAGGATATGTTTCGATGCATATAAGCATGCTATGACACATGCTTCGACACATAAAATTATGCTTCAATTTGGAATTACAGGATATGCTTTGATGCATATAAAGCATGCTTAGAAACATGCTTCGACACATGCTGTCGAAAGATTTGTTTTTTCTCTCTTTTGCGCTGTTTTTTTTTTTATATTTTCATATATATTTTAATTAACCAAAATCCTTCCATAAAAAAAACCTAAAAAATGATTTATTGATTAATTTGATTTAATTTGAACTTAGGATTAATTTTCCTATTTTTTATTAATCATATCCCTTTAGGTTAATTAGGTCAAAACAATTTTCCTAATAAAAATCCAAAGCAAAATCCATTTCTTTTTATATTCCTTGTACATTATATTCATATCATTTCTTGTACATTTATTCAATATGAGGTTAATAGATAATTGGGTTTAATTTCTTTCAATCCCCATTTGTACATTTGTATCCCCCATTCGGCTAATGATGTAATAGCTTAGGATTTTAATTTCCACAATTTACCGCTTTAATATAAATTGTTAGTAATTAGGGTGTGTATGGAAAGATAAAATCAACCATTAGAAAACCCTAATTTCAAAGAAAAAAATGCATGCAATCAAACACACTATTCACACATGTCCACCTCTAGGGTAACCTTGCTTGTTGCCTTAGAAAATAGTCATGTCCCTTGAATATGGGAGTTTTAGCAAAGACCCTAGATAAAAAAGGTCGTAGTCCCTCGATGTCCCTTGATGTTTCCTCCAGTAAACGATCTAGTCCCTTATGAAAATTGCTAAAACGTCTCATAAGTTGCCTTCTATGACTATACGATTGACCCATGCATGTCCCTTCACATCCAATGATAGAGCTTCTTACCAAATTAATGGCAATATAACAACATCTAAAGGAGGAGGAAAATAACATAGACCTTTTGAGTAGGTAGGAAGGTCGTAGTTGCTTGCTCACAAACTAAAACCATTTCCACACTTACAATTTGAAACATATTCAAAAACAAACATCTCTTTGAACTATTTTTAAAACCAACACTTTGTATACATTCTTATAGAGACGAGAATCATTACAATGTTAGCCGCAACAAAGGCGTTTTCAAAAATACTTTCAAACTTACACCCATCACAAAACACCTTTTCAAACAAAGCAAATTTTCAAGTGATCTAGCAAGCAACTAAGAGCCTGTAGATAACTATGGATGAAAACGGTGCTAATGCCTTCCCTTTTCATAACCTACCACCCGAACTCAAGAAAATACCTCAAAGGTATTTCCTATTCTTTTCACCCTTTCCTTTATTGGATAAAAGAAAAGTCAGTGGCGACTCTTGCTATCCGCAACAATTGCGATAAAACGCAAAACGCCCAAGTCAGTTCTCCCACCATATTACACTATCCCTTTTGATTTATTTTGCATTGTTTATCTATACTATTTCTTATCAAATTAAAAATACAAAAAATATTTTGTTTTTTTTAAATAAATAATAGATTAGAAAATATTATATTTTTTATTATTATTTAGAATTGTTTTTTTTTTGTTTTCTCTTAATATTTTCGTTAATAAAAAAATCATAAAAATATATATACTTAGATGTAGTTTATTAATTTTATTTTAATATTTTATTTATAAAAAATACAAAAAATATATATTTAGATTTAGTTTTAATTTTATTTTAAATTTTCTTTCTTTAATTAAAAATCACAAAAATAAGTTTAGAATTAACTTTCTTTTAATATTTTCTGTACTTAAAAAATCATAAAAAATATAAAATACAAAAAATATGATTAATTTTTTAATAGCTTATTAAATTTAAAAAATTTATTTAATATTACTAATTCCTAAGAATAGTTAATTTTATAAATCGTTTAATTAGTTTAACTCAATTTTCAATTTGGTTGTATTGTATGTTTAACTAGATTTTTTATCAAACTTTCGATCCGATTCATCCTCATTGATAAACTTGTACCCCCATCCGCATATGATTTGTAATACCTTAGAATTTTAGTTTCTTTAATATTTATTTATATGTTTAAATTTCTAATTATTCATATTTTGTCCAATTAGAACACTTGGCCTCCTCCTGGGCTCATCATCAACGAGCAAGTATCCACTTACAAATGCACACTTGTACACATTTCATGGTTTGGTCCTGAGCTTTTCTACAATGATAACTATTCTATCAATTGTTTCAATTGGTCATTTAGAATACTAGTGTCACGCTAGTCCCACTTTCTAGGAGCATGCACATAGCCACCTTGTATGGGCTTTTGATTTTTATCTTATACATTAAAGTAACTTCTCTCCCCTTGGTTCATATACCAAGCATCTTCCTAAAGGGTCTTATTGTTGAGTTTGGGCATGGCCATTCTCACGAGGTTAATCAAGTCTTGCCCTTGGTTAACCATAACCCGAATCAACCACTTTGGTCCATATACTAAGTGTTTCCATCATAAAGGGTCTCATGTTTGAGGGTAGGAGCGCCTACTCTCACGAGATTAATCAAGTGCACCCCTTGATTAATCATAACCCGATTTAATTCCCCATACACCAAGCATTCCATTTACGCCTTTCATGATACTACTCAGTTTGTCGTCACTTTTGCCATGACCACCATGCATGATCACTCTTCACAAACACTGTCTCCTTTTACTTTATGCTTATAACATGTTCCCTTAGGATGATAGTTTCTTCTTCTTTAGAATGTGAACTAATTAGACCTTAAGTGAGGACCCATGCTTGACAATATTAGGGTTTTTTCTAGTCTCCCTCTTAAACCTTTTTTTTCTTCTTTTGTAAATAAAACTTCTTATTCACAAATCAAAAATCCAAAAAAACATTTAAACATTATTCAAACTCATTTAAAACGCACAAAACACTAAACCAATCAAAATTCCCCCAAAGGGCATGTTACCTCTTTTCTACCGCGATACAGGTCGTGCCTATTGCTAGAATGTGTGCGTTAACATCGCTCACTAAAAAACACCAACAAACCAACTTTTTCTAGTGGAACTACAATGTTCTGTTTCCTTCACTGGATACATAGGCAAAGGGTTGCGAGACCCTCATGAACGCACTAGTAAAAAACCATTTTCTTTCCCCTTAGCAAGTATAGTTATAGATAAACACGCCCTTAGAAGCAAACAAACAAAATGTATCCCGTTGAGTACAATGGATGTGAGGGGTGCTAATACTTTCCCCTTGCATAATCGACTTCCTTACCCTCTCTCTTGGTTGCAAGACCATCTTATCCATCCTCTTATGGTTTTCTCGATATTTCCCCTTCCTTAGGGATAAATACAGTTCAGTGGCGGCTCTGTGTTTTTTTTCCGATAGCTTCAGTGTGTATGCATAGATTGGAAGGTTGAAAATGAAGAGAAAAAGTAGGCTAATTTTAGGGTATCACCGAGTTGGAATGATGTATGAATGATATATTTATAGTTGGAAACATTTAGGGAAAAAAGGACAAATTCAGAATAAAATAAATTGAAAATTTGACCAAAACATACTTTATGTGTTGACCTCAAATTCGTATGTATCAACGCATACGTTATAAAAAGAATGCCTTTGTCGACCTGAAGGACTCTATGTGTCGATCTGAACAAGTCAGAAGCTACATGTTTTAAAACGTGAGTAAATGTGTCGACCTGAAATATGGATGTGTCGACACATAAAATAATAATTTCTGCAATTTCAGAAATCTTCTTGTATATGTCGATCGGAAGGTTCTATGTGTCGACATGTGACTTACAGAAGCTTACATGCTTAAAAACTGAGTTACATGTGTCGACCTGAAGATCGAATGTGTCGACACATGCAATGCAAAAATATGCAGAAACTATTTTTCAATGTGTTGGGTCAATTTCAAAGTACTTTTTGATGATTCCTAAGACCTATAATACAGAGGAGTGTCACAAGACATAAGGATATCATCCATCATGACATCATGCAAAACATCTAATAGTGAAGTTTCACTCATAACAAGAGCCCCCACTTCTAGATTAGTGTTTAGCAAACCCAATATCCACCCATATCTAGCTGTGAAGTTGTTCATCTTGCATGAGGTAACTTTGTGACTCAAGGTTTTCAAACTATTTATCACGGGTATCTTGATCTTGAGTAAAAGTGTGTGCTTTATGCAAGTGTATGTGTTATTTCATGTTTTCATGGTTGGATAAATTTTGGCTCAGCATGTTTTTGAACCTGGTTTTTGTGTTATTGTTGAATAAGATGTTACAACATATTTATTAACTATCATAATATTTTTATTGTTATGTGTTTTCAGTCAAATGTCTAAGGCAGATTTCATGACATCTTGATTTGGTTCTGCAATACAGTAGGAATTGTTGTTTTAAGTATTGACAAATTTGATTTGATTCTAGAATATTTATGTCGGATATGTTTAAGTTAATTTCACAGGTCAAGAAGATTTTATTTGGAACAAGGTTTTATATCTCCAACTGTACATTAGTTACTAAATTGGATCCTTGAGACAATTTAGGAAACTTTGTATGTGTTGTTCAAAGACTTAAGGAGATTTTGCTGCACAACAGATACAACTCTCAACTTATGGATCAAGAAACTTCTGGACTCAGAATATCAAAGCCCATGGATTGAAGAAGTGTATTTAAAGATAAGACTTAAACCTAAAGTGCCAACTTTTATCTTTCAACAGTTGTAAAATTAGGGGAAGAAAGTAGTCTTAGGTTTTGAGAGTATCTTATGTATTGTGTAGGTGTTTATCACCCTTGTATCTATTAATACATGTGATAGACTTATTGTTCTCCTCGAAGTTGTGAAGCAAGAGTGAGTATTGTTCTTGGAAGAAGCTTTTAAGTATACTCTAAGTATTGTTCTTGGTCAAGAGTCTTAGATAAGTATTGTAATGGAAGATGAACTTATTATTGAGTTATACTCTTTGTAGTCACTGAGATTAGGAATGTTAGATATCACTGTGGTGATTGGGAGTGGGTTGGCAATTTCTCATATCTATGGAGGACCTAGGTAGAAGTTTCAACGGGTAGGGATTAGGCGATAAGTTTTAAATAGGGGAGTTTAGCTTTGAACTTGTACTATTGATAGTGAATTTCCTTTCTGGCTTGGTAGCCCTCAAAGTAGGTGATGTTGCACCAAACTGGGTTAACATATCATGGTGTTATTTGTCATTCTGCAGTTTAAATTTTTGTATGTATTAACTTGATGAATCTATTTAGGGTGTCATATCAGATGTTATAACATTTGCCTTGACATTGTTCTGATGTTGGAATTTCAGTATCTCCACGTGTTTCTTGTACCAAAAGAATTTCAATTGGTATCAAATTAGGAACCGTGACCATTGGGTGAGCTTCAGGGAGTAATTTTTCTAGTACTACTATTCCTCGTGGAAGACTAGAATGATTATGTTCTGGTTATCAATGGGCAACAAATTTTGAAGAATTATCGGGATAGGCGATTCTTGGTTCTGAAGAGATTGCAGAGTAGAGTATAATTTGTCTCTTTGTAACTTTGGAGGTGTTGATTTCAAAATAAATGGAATTGACAAGTTTTCTTTTTCAGACTCATTATCACGGGTGGCCAAAGATACTTGGGAAATTCCAAAGTCGACTCATAAAGGCATCTTAGTGTTTTGTTTTTCAGTCAAAAGACAGATCAAGAAGAAGATACTAAGGCCTCTATTCAAGAGATTTTACATGGAAGTTACAGCTATTAAAGAAAAACAAGAGCATGGCTTTTGTTTCCAACTCTGTAGAAGCTCATTTCAGTTTTCTGATGATTGGTTTATTACTTCTTTTATGATCCTTGGAAGACAATTCAATCAGGAGTTGAAGAGATTTGACAATATTTTGTGACTTCATGTCATAACATCTGTGCTGACTTTAACAGGTCTGTGATGCTAAAAGAAAGGCTGGAATTGGTGTATAGATCAATGTTAAAGCATTCATATGGATGCGGATTTCTTGGATCTTTATGAAGTAGAATGCACTGCTTATCTCAAGAGTAACTGTATGGGTTTTCTATATCAGGTTTCACTGAAAGATGGACTTCTTATGAATATTTTTGAACTGAAGATTTATTTCATATTAAGCTGGAAGTTTGTTTCTATGATATGTATCTAGAATGAAGGGAGCTTTCAATTGTGAAGAAATAGAAGGTGATTTATTTCTAATATTATGTCTTAAAAGAACAAATAAGTATCATCTATCTATGTTTGTACGAGGTGAAGTGACTTTATTTGATCTTAGAGCTTGATGTATTGATCGAGTTTTTTAAGAATAATCCATTTCAGTTGGAGGAGTTTCTTCAAGATGGAAGATAATTGGAAGTTTAAGGAGGATAAGTTTTATTCTAAGCTAATTAGCAAAGATAAAACTCAAAGTGAAAAAAGAATGTTTTGATCAAAAAGGTAAGTTGAGTCAAGGATGTCATAATATTATGCTGGGCATTCTGCTTACTCTTGCTAAAATGGATTTACTTGCACTGACGAATCTCTTCTTGGTTGTGTTAATTTTAATAGTTTTTGAATATTTTTTCAAAGGTCAAGTTCTATATTGTTTAACCAAGTGGTGGTTAATACTCATGGAAGGTGATTATTTTCTCATAACTTTGTTAAGTCTCCAACTAAGATGATTGGTATCTTGACACTAATTGTTCCAGACACTTAACTATAGTAAAAGTGTTTCTGGTGGTTTGTTTAAGTCTAATTATCAAATCTTACTTTGTGGATGATGCTAAAAAGGAAGTTTAAGGACATTGGATAACTAAAGAATTCAGGGTGGATTATCTAAGTTTTTGGTAATTGGTTTTACTTAACGACTGATTCAGCTGTGTCATCAAGGAAGAATGTTATGTCTCTAATGAGATGCGTGAAGTCCCTCTGAGGATTTATGAACTATTGCTATTTGTGAAATTCATAAGTATTTAAATTGTTTACTCTCTTACTTGGTTTCAAAGAAATAAGAAGTCAAGATGTTACAATAGAAAGTGCAATATCAGACAATTACGAAAGCTCAAAGAACCTTTTATAGATCTGATTTATTCAATAGAAGATGAGTATCATGGTGGGTAGAAACTTACTTATATGTATTTTTTTTCTAGTTCAAGAGGAAATTATATTGTTGGTTATATCTTCAAAAGGTCTTATCTACTCCTTTTATGAGAACAAGGTATGTTTTTGAGTTACTCTATTGAGAAAAGTATTATTGATGATAGGTTCAGGTCCAGATTCAGTGATGTGTTCATTGAAAGGAACTGATGTTCAATCAGATGTAGGGACACTATCTCATCAATTTGATACTCTAGAGACTGAAGACGATTTAAAAAAAGGCTAGTTAGCACTGAATGCGAAGGTTCTTTAGAAAACAAGTTATTTAAAAGAGGAGCTCATTATTTGGAGGTTATTTTAGTCTATGGTCATTAGTTGTTTCAAAGACGAAATAGGTAATGAGGGAGTTTTCTGGAGTAAAAAATTGGGCAAGTCTGAAGAATATTGTATCATTGGAGGATATTCTGATCTCTAAGACTAGAATTAATTGAGTCCTAGTAGGACTTGAAGATTAGGTACATTGCTAAAGAATGATGTTTTCTGTATTGGGTTGGTAACTAAGAGAGTATAATGTCTAACCAGAGGTCATTACATTGTAGTGTAACATTCTAATGCAACTAAGGGACAAGAATTGTAATCTTCTTGCATAACAAAGTCATTGGTTCTGTAATTTTTGTGTCAGTAATCTTGCTACATGTTTAGATTGACACTCCTATACTTAGTATGGTTTAGAAGATATGCTAGTATTTTCATCATAACTTGAGGTGCAAGTTACATTGAGAATATGAGGGGTAATTCTAGAATTGCACTACTGAAGAATTTTTGGAGTAATTGTTTGGACGGTCTGTCAACTATATTCTTTTACCAAATGGAGTGTACAATCTCAGAAGAATCACGTTGAATGGCATGGTAAGTGTCATTTCGAATGTTGTAAAATTTTTCAAGGAGTCAAAGCTTGGAAAAATAGAAAGCTAAAGAATAAGGTGTATCTCTCCTATGGTGAGTGGTTCACTGTTACTAAGGGTTATATTCCTCCATAAAAGCTTTCATTAATTGGAATTGTTGTTACAAGCTAGGCTTTGTTACAACCAAAGTAACCTTCCTTGTATTTAAAGTCCTTACATCCTCACCATCATCACAATATGCGTTTCTACAGTAGTTGGTGTGAAAAGAAAACTCATATTCTATTAATCAAGAAGGAAGTGGGTCCTGGTTTTGAAAATATTACTCAATATTGTAACAAATTTTGTAACATCTACTGAAACATCCAGGACAGGGAAAACACCTCTCCAGGAGAAGTCCCTCAAGAAGAACCATGTGATCTTACATGATTGAGACTCAGTGGTTAATCAAGATTGAGTGTGTGGGATAACTATTATATGCTATTTGTTATCCAAAAAAAAGGTTCTTGTTTTCTGTTTTTGTTGAGTCAGTCTTTTAGAGTCTTGTTTTTTTGTGAGTCATTTCTTCTTTTTACCCTTATCTTAATTCTGTTTGGGTGAGTTTTTATTATTTTTCTTTTTTCTTTTCTTTTGAGTCTTTTAGGTTGTTTAGTCAGTTTCTCTTGAGTCTTTCCTTATTTTTCTTGAATCAATTCTCGCTTATATTGATTCTTTGTTTGTCAGGTTCTTTTCACTATACTTTTTGTCAAGTTTTGGCTAAAAAGGGGGGAGAAAAGATGTTATTGAGTATAGTCAAGTGTTGTTTGCTTTATGCAACACTTTAAAGTTATCAATTTGTCTCTTGTTTCTGGTTTCTACTATTGCTGATACTTTTGTTATAGTTTCTGCAAAATATCCTATTGGATGTTGCAACATCCCGTCTATTGTGTCTTGTGGTCTGAGTTATGAGCATTACTGTGTCTTGTGCTCTGAGTTATGTGTGTCTACAACTACTACATGTGTTTTTTCGTGAGGGGGAGATTTATCTCTCTGTGTTAAGAATTGGTTTTGTGTTTTAGGGGGAGTAATATCTATCTTCTTCCTCATGTAGCTGGTGTTGTGTAACTGTTGTATCTTTGATACATTGTTGTGTAGTTTGTGTTTGTGGTTTTATTCTTCTCTCTAGAATTTGTTTTGGGTTTTGGTGGTTTTATCCAAAACTTACCAAAGGGGGAAATTGTTAGTTCCATGTTTTCATGGGTTGCTAAATTTTGGGTAGACATGTTTCTGAACATGGTTATGTGTTGTTGTTAAATAAGATGTTGCAACATCTTTATCAATTGTCATAACAATTTTACTGTTATGTGTTTTCAATTAGATGTCGAAAGCAGATGTCATGAAATCTTGATCTGGTTCTACAGTACAGCAGACACTGCTGTTTTAAATCTTGACAAATTTGATTTGAGTCTGCAATATTTATGTTGGATATGTTTCAGTTAATTTTGCAGATCAAAAATATTTTATCTAGAACAAGTTTTTATATCTCCAGTTGTACATTAGTTACTAAATTGGATCCTTGCGACAATTAAGGAAACTTTGTATTGGTTGTTCCAAGATTTAAGGAAATTTTGCTGCACAACAGATAAAACTCTCAACTTGTGGATCAAGACAATTCTGGACTCAGAATATTGAAGCCCATGGATTGAAGAAGTATATTTAAACATAAGACCTAAAGTGCCAAATTTTATCTTTCAACAATTGTAAAATTAAGGGATGAAAATAGTCTTAGGTTTTAAGAGTCTCTTGTGTATTGTGTAGGTGTTTGTCACCCTTGTATCTTTTGATACATGTGGTAGACTTATTGTTCTCCTCAAAGCTGTGAAGAAAGAGTGAGTATTATTCTTGGAGGAAGATTTTAAGCAAACTCTAAGTATTGTTCTTGGTCAAGAGTCTTGGCTAAGTATTATAATAGAAGTATGACCTTCTTGTTGAGTTATACTCTTTACAGTCACTGGGATTGAGATTGTTAGATATTACTGCGATGGTTGGAATTGGGATGGATATTTCTCATATCTATGGATGACCTAGGTAGAAGTTGAAATGGGTAGGGGTTATAAGTTGTAAACATGGGAGTTTAGCTTTGAACTAGTACTGATGATAGTAGATTTCCTTCCTGGCTTGGTAGCCCTCAAAATAGGCGAGGTTGCATCGAACTAGGTTAACATATCATGGTGTTATTTTATCATTCTGTAGTTTAAGTTTCTTTATGTGTTTAACTTGATGAATTTTTTCAAGATTTCATATCAAATGTTATAACATATGTCTTAACATTATTCTGATGTTGGAATTTCAATATATCTATGTGTTACCTGTACCAAAATAATTTCAGTATGCATTGTAATGTTATGCATACATCAGATCAAAGGTCCAACATCATCTGGACAATCTTCACATAAATATCAAGGTGGATGAGGTCTTTGGTTACCTGCAATAAACCCATGTCCCTTCATAAGTTAGTTCTATGGCATTATAAAGGTTCTCAGATTCATAAGTCTGACCTCAAAATTACCCTCGACTTTTCAAAGGTTCCTTGCAAGCAAATGACACCCCTGAAGGGACCTCCTCTAGGCAAGCCATCACTCTCATAAGTCAGGTTTACTAAAGGTCCATAGAGTCATGGATCCCCTATAAAAATATTTCCAACATCGTAAAAAAAACCCTTACGACCCAACAATACCTTGTAGTGAACCTACTCTAGGCGCAAGTCTCGCACCTACTCATCAAGACAACTCCATTCGACGAGCATTAGTACACAACCATCATTCTCCACGTCTTTCACTCTCTTTACTATTTCATCTTCATAATTCATCCTTCATTCTTCACCTTCAACCTCACACAACATCACCTCCATCATCATCATCATCTTCATCGCTTCTCCTCAATTTTGCAACAACACTCACGCCTTCATCTTTTCTCTAATACAACATCATTGCACATCATAATAGAAGAACAAAATTCAAACAACAAACACTAGTAGAGCACATAACGCATTTAGATAAAAAGAAAATGCGAAGAAGAAAGAGACGAAGCAGAACACACACTGAGTATTAATTAAAGAATAAAGAGTGAAGCAACGTACATGTTATCTTCTCCGTCATTTCTGTCACATTATTTATTGAAGGTATGTGTTTTATCTTCACTTCTCCATTTTTTTTATGAGAATTGGTAGAGGTCGACAGGTAGAAGGATAACCCTAACTAATTGTAGCCTGAAGCTTCGTATGAAGCACTTAATTTATCCTTGAAAAAACCTAGGGTTTTAAAAGGTTTTGCTAGATTTAGGAAATTTGAAACAAAAGTATGGTGGATTCAGGTTAGAGGCACTTATATGAATGGTTTTGTAGGCGAAAGAGGGACTTTGGTCGTGGTTTAGTTGTTAATCGCAGAGAGGTTTATCACTGGAGTTCACTTCAACATGTTGAGAGATAAGAGAAATAAATGGGAGAGAGGATTGATGGGTTAGTGATTTGAAACGTCATAAGTCTCTGAAGCCAAATGCAACATTTCTTTTTCTTTTGCAATTTTATTTCATTTTTGTTTTTTTTTCTTTTAATTCAGAATAAATCAGAAATTACTAAATAAAAAAATTCGGTTGCTTATTGATGGACCGGGCCTATAGCGCATGGACCATCCCTACACCCTTTACCTGATCCATTTACCCCTTTGTTCCTCTTTAATTTCATTTTGTTTATTTAATTTTGTGCAATTAACTTTTAATGATTTTTTCATAATTTCTTGTTGATATTTTGTGTGGATGTTAATATGTTAGTCCCTGACTTGGTGATATTTTTTTCATAATTTTTTCTATTAGTTTGGGAATTAATTTATTAAATGCTTGAATGTGGTTAAAATTAGGTTTTTTTACTAGTTCTTGTTGATGCTTCCTATGTGATCCAATTTCTTGGCATGATTGATTGACTAATGAGTAGTTTCTGCTCCATGAATTCTTGATTGAATGTATGTTTGTTCATAATCATGAAAATCTCTTAGAATTTGTTGAAATCAAGTCCTTAATTCTTTGAATATTCATGAGATTTACAAGTTTTTCTTTGATTAATAATTGTTGAATCTTTTGCCAATAATTTGGAATGATAAACATTTTTTGGTTCTGATCCTAATGAGGAACTTCTTGACATTTGTTTGTATTATGTTCAATAAATTTCTTGCTTTGTCCTTTAAATTCCATGTGATTTTTAGGGTTTTTTAAGCACTTGTTTTGATGAATTCTTGTTCATGATTATACCTCATATCATGAATCATTTTATGCATCATTGCTAACCCTTTGCTATTGTTTGTAAGGTAGACTTTGAGGCCTTGGAACCCTTCCCTTGACATTTACCATTTATTACAAGTTGTTGTATTTTTATCACTTAAGTTCGGTTTAATGTTCATTTGAATATTGTAATATTTTAGCAAGTGATGCACCCCCCCAAGGTGGGAAAAGTGTACCCTCCCCATGAACAATGTAATAATGTAGGATGGGTGATTTGTGTGTTTTGTATGCTTTGTATGCTTGTATGAGATGCATGCTAAAAAAGATAAAATCAAACAAGTAGAAAACAATTTTAAAAAAAAACAAAGACAAAACAAAAGCTCGGTCCAACACCAAGCTATTTTAAAAAACAAGTAATCAAACTTCTTTCTCCCACCTCCTTCTTTAGGATTATTATACATCTTCCCTCATATTACTCGTAAGTCGAGTGCTTAGGCATTCAAAATCAACCTCCAACAATTCTTCATCACTACTCCACCACCATCAACCAAATAACCAAGCTTTATATGAATTTGTCCATAAGTCGATGTGCTTTGTCATGTCGTAACTGACCTACCTTGACCTAATTCACCTCCCTTCACGTATTTCCACACATTTCATGCATTTCCCTTCATGCACAACCTTAAAACTAAAACTCTTGATCCTATCAAGATGCCTTTTCAAACTTATTTTCTCAATAAACTTGGATGAAAAATAGGATTGCTTTCTCACCTCCTTTTGTGATACAATACTTCTTCCTTTTAAAACACTTAATAAATAAAAGAAGTTTAATTCGATCCTCATAGGGTGAAAATAAGAAGTCGGGATATTATCCTTTCATGCTTCAAGTATATAATTGTGTGGTTGTATTTAACCCTCAGTTGGATACTTGTCTCGCTCTAAGGAGTAACAATTAAACTTGTCATACCCTTTCATAAACAAAATTTTTTGGATTCACAACCACCTAAAATCAACACAACCAATCAACGAGACATATTGCCTTAGGGCCATTTTTACTTTTGAAAACTTTTCAAAAAGAACATGTTAATTCCTTTTTACACAATACAACCATGCGTGAGTCTCCAAAGGTCGAGTGGCAGTAGAATACAAACTTAACACCGTTCATAAAAAACATAAAACAAACCAAACAAAATTAGAAGAGCTACGGTGTTCTGATTCTTTCATGGGATATGTAGGCATCGGGTTACAAAACTCGGGCGAACGCAATAATAAAAACCTTTTGTTTTGTTTTTCCCTTAATCAATTTTCTCATGTATTCCCTTAGCAAGTAAACCTTTAAGCAATACCCATACATCTAGAATAATAAAAATGGTTCCCATTGAGTACAACGCATGTGAGGGATGCTAATACATTTCCCTTGCATAATCGAGCCCTGAACCCATATCTCGGTCGCAAGACCATGTTATCCTTCCTTTTGGAGTTTTTTTTTATATTTTCATTTCCTTCGGGATAAATAAAGTACAGTGGCGAATCTGTGTAGAGAAAATATTTAAAAGAGTATTTCTAATATTTAAAAATATGGAATTTGTCAACACAACTCCAGTATGTTCACAATCATAAAACAAAAGTTGAAATTTTTGTTTCTACTTAACAATGTGACAACTTTTTGTCTAAGTACAACCAATTTAAAATACTAAGATTCCTTTGAAGAAAAACATAGCATTTGAAGTTGGCGGCTGCAACTATGTAGTAGGTAGTATTAGTATTGTTGAAGTTGTAAGAATGATAGTAAATTTATTTACTTTTTAATTAAATTTTCATTTAGATTTTAGATTAATTAAAACTAATTATTTTTTTACTTATTTTTTTATTTAATTAGCGTGAAGAGTTGGGTAAAACTCCGCTTCTTAATGAGATTCATGGGGAAACTCGTATAAGAGAAATTGGGACTTTGTCGATGATCGTTAAAAAAAAACTCAAGTAAATTTTTCTTATAATTGGTATTTTATTTATTTCTTTTATGTACCTAACTTATTTAAATTATGATAACATCTAATTTTTGTTATAGGAGGAGTATCATAGACAACTTGCCCTTAATATATCAGAGCATCTTGAATTACTTGCACTACAACCGAGATATCCTATTGATCCTAGTATGTGTTTTCAGACTTGATATGACGTATAGGCGTCAAGAATAAAAATGGGAGAGCCTATGGTGCTAGAGGGTACGCTAAAACTATCATCCAGTGTGATAAGAGTTTCAAAATGAGACTTTTTGATGGAAAGGGTCATCATGCCCACCTATATTAACTGCTGGAATGCTAGAAATTATGAGAAACTTGGCGCATACAAAGGCAACACGCGAAGAAAACAAACAGAGATGGAGGAACAACTGAGGATAAAAATAATGGTGATCAGGAAGCAATGCGAGTTGCAAATGAGAAGGAGGATAAAAATAATGGTGATTAAGGACAAGATGGTGTAGAAGATGAGGAGGAGGAATAAGAGGGAGATGATTGAAATGTTTGAATATAAAACTTTGTATTTTTAAATTTAATTTTGGTGGATACGTAGATTACTTATTTTTACTTCAACTTGAATTATGAATTATTTAATTTTATTATTTTATTTATATTTTATTTTTACAGAATTTAAAAATACTTATTTCTTATCATAATGATATTTGATTATAACTATATTATTATATTTATAATAATATAATTATAGTATATTTTTATACAATATTTTAATATTATCCAGAGGTAACCTGTCAAAAAATAATAATAATCATCCACTTTGCGAGGGGAAAAACCCCTCACAAATACCAAAACTTAGACTCTTTTGTCAGGGACTTAACCCCTAGCAAAATACTGACACACTGCGCCATCTAGCATGCGCCAACGCCTATGTGTCTGCGGTATAAAATTTAGGGATTAGGTTTTGTAAGGGTTTTAGTCCCAAGCAAATTTGCGATGACCTATTTAGATAGGGGACTTGACCCTCACAAATTTTTGTTTTGTGAGGGATATTTTTGTACTTGTGAGGAGTTTAACCCTTGGCAAAATAACTTTTTTCTTGTAGTGTTTCTTATAGATTTTCATTATACTATGAGTAAGAGTAGTTAATTTTTATTTTGTTGGGGTAAATATAGTCTTTTGACACCTACTATCACTATGCCAAAATTGGTTTTAGGAAGCACTCTATAGAAAATGTTTTTTCCCAAAGTGCTGCTATAAGTTCAAAAAAATAATTAAAACTATATACTAAATTGAGAAAAAGCGCTGCTAAAGGCTAACTTTAGAAAACGCTTATGAAAAGGGTTGCTAAAGGCCATACATACGAGAGCGCTTTTACAAAGCGCTGCTAGAGGCCACACTTTAGAAAGTGCTTCTGAAAAGCACTGCTAAAGGACGTCTTTAGAAAGCACTTCATAAAAGCGCTGCCATAGGCCATTGAGTAGGCAACACTTTTAAATATAAAGCATTGCTAAGGCAATACATAAGAGAGTGATGCCTAATGTCATTAATTTCTAAAACTTACAAAAACCCTAAAATTCTTCCAAAACTAATTCTGAAATGTTTCTCTCACAAGCCTCCACCTCCGTTCATAACTTACTCTTCTCTCACAAGTCTCCATCTCCATTCTCTCTTCCAACCGTGAAAGTCTCTTCCACTCCGCCCTTCATCCATCTCACTAAACCACCCCTTAACAACGAAACCTTCACCGTCAGACAACCCCTTTGTTCTCCGTGATAACAACAACAACGCAGATACACTCAGTGTATTATCATTGGTTATGGTGTTATGCGTCATTAGTTGTGTCCCAGAGCCGTATCGATCGTGTTCTTACGAGTGTATTGTTATATTTTCTATAATCATCATCGTAATGCAGAGCCATGGTGGTCTTTGTGCTGCTGAGCCGGTCGTCGTATTTCCAAAGTGTATTGATGTCTCCGGGTTACTGAGACTCTATCTTATTTCTACTGTCATATTGTTGTGAGTGGGTGTTGTGTTTCTACCGGTTGTGTCAATATTCTCTTGTTTCTGCTTTTTCTGTAAGTTTTCATTAGGAATCATCACTAGTAGTATGCAACGGAATTATACTTTTTAAAATTGATAGAGTTTCTAATATACAAATTGATTTGTCTTAGATACCATTTTTTATGCCAAAGTGATGGTGAAATTGTGATGGTGATTATTTTTTATGAATGAAACTTTGAAATTGAGTTGAAAACTTTGTGGATATTATGATGAACATGTCATTTTTAATCAAGGTTTGAAGTTTGGATTAGTGGTAAATTGTGTTGCAATGTTGTTGTTGTTATGTTGAAGGTTAGTTATGATGGTATTGGTGTTAAATTCGAATAAAGTTTTATTTGTATCATGGTCTGTGTTGGTATGAATTTGTGAATTTCTAATGGTGGGTTATAACGGATTCTTGATTTAGATGCCATTTTGTTTGAGTCATTTTCGAAGGTTTTGATGACATCTTTTGTGTTATATCATTTGGTTTCAAATGAAAATTTTGGTTGTAACATTGGTTGTTTTCCCGCCTTGTTTTGAACATAGTTGAAATGGAATTAATGAACCAAATTACTTATGTATAGTTGCTGCCCAGTTTCATCACTGCTACCGCATCTCTGATTTCACTTGTGAAGATTAAAATTCTGATCGTTTGCAAGAATCTTACACTGTTTGGTTCCAGAAGTTGTTGACTTCTCTACAGGTAATTAGTTGTTCTTTTGCTATTGTTGTATGAATAATTAGTTTTTTTGTTTAGCTTACTTAGTAAAACAATGGATAAAAATGGATGTCTTCCAATCGATTGTCAAAAGAGTACGAGAGTTGGATATTATAATTCTTTAAGTTTGTTGTTGAACATGCCAAAGACCCCAGTCAAATCACATTTCCTTGGTTAGGTTGTTGTTATGGGCGTTAGATTGACGCAATTGAGTTGGAATCGCATTTAAAGAGGCATGCAATTGATCAAAGTTATACATGTTGGACATTACATGGTGAGATAAGTAACAAGAATGTTGAGCCGAGGGATAATACGACATATGCTTTAAATGAAAATGGCACAGATACATACGATTGTGATCGAGTCGAATAGATTGTAGAAGCACTTGAAGAAGATTTTCATGATTGTCTCAAAATGTTTGAGAGGTTGGTAAGCGATGCAGAGAAACAATCATATAAATTTTGCACTAAATTCACAAGGTTTTCTGTGGTATTAAAGTTGTATAACTTAAAGGCGGGAAATGGATGGTCGGTTAAAAGTTTCACAGAGTTATTAGCCCTTATGAAAGATATGCTTCTGGAGGATAACGTTTTTATAATCGAACCTATGAGGCCAAAAAATGTTGTGCTCTATTGGCATGAGTTATGATAAGATACATGATTGTCCAAATGATTCAATTTGTTTTGAAATGAATATGCATCGTTAAACCAGTGCCCTAAACGCGGTGTCTCTCGATATAAGAAAAAATGTCTCCAACAAAAGTATTATGGTATTTTCCTATAATTTCGAGATTTGAACGCATGTTTCATAGTGAAAATGATGCAAAACACTTGAATTGGAATGTGTTATACCCCAAAATATTCCCTCTCACTTATCAAGAATTTTCTCACAAGATCTCTTTGACTCAAGACTGCATTAGGGTTTGACCAACTCAAGATATCTCCTCATACACTGATGACCAAAATTAGGGTTTGATTTTGCACAAGGATTTTCGGACTATCAATGTTTCATATGACTTTCAAGAATCATTATGGACCCCCAATATTACTCATTTCAAGTTTCAAGCCTTGAATCACATTTTTGATTAGTCAATTGGACAGTTGACCTAAAAATCAGTTGTATTGGGGAAAAAGTCAACCATGGCCAATTTACAGTCAAACTTCATAATTTTTTATCCACATCAACATCTCAGGATCATATGAATCATTTGATCAATTTTGGACCACAATTCCTCAAGAAATTTAATCAAATCTCCAAAAGGGCAAAATGGTCAAAATTAGGGTTTTGAGTAGGAAAGGGCAATTTCTGATTTTTGACCTAGAAAATGGTCAATTGGTTTAAGGCATGACCTCAAGAGTCCAATTGTATCATTTTGACCCAATAACATGATTCAAAACATTACAAATCCATTGGATTGACAGATGAATTTTTCAGTCAATTGATCAAAAGTCAACTATATACTGAAAAGTCAAACTTTGACTTTTTGGTCAAAATCAAATACCAAAGATCATAATTAATCAAAACATGTCAAAATGAGAAACTTGTTCATCAAGAAATCAAGGGTTTAAGTTTTTGTTTTGAAAAGTTGAAAATTTTAACTTAGAAATTTTTCTAAGTATAGAAAATTTCTTATTTTTTCTCAACTTTGAGCCAAATTTTCACCATGATGAAAGATGATTCAAAGGAAACTTCTAACATGAAAGTTGTAGATCTCCATGAAATCTACAACTTTTATTCACACAATTTCTCCTAAAAATTCTTGGATCTCAAGATATAATTTTGTGAATACATGCTCATGAACTAAAATAACTTAGTGAAATTTTGCCCTAGTTAGGCAGATTTTTGACCTAACTTCATGGAAATTTTTCACATAGTTCCAAAGGTAATTTTCAAAATAAATTCAAAGATGAGTTTTAAATCACATTTCAAGCTTTCCAAAATGTCAGATAAATCCTTGAGATCATTCTTTAGTAGGGAGAATCGAAGAGATGAAGTTGGTGATTTATCACTTTGATTTCAAGCCATTTCATGATGAACAAAAATTCAAATCCAAGCCTAGGCTGCATAATATTTTCTTTTAAGGCCTCAAACTTGTTTCTCACTCCATAATTAAATGTTTTCATAGATGTTGGAAGCTTTAAGCCAAGCATTGAATGCATTGTACAAGAATAATTCCATTTTTGGCACAAAGGTGTCATTTCCATTTTGATAAAGCACTACTTTTGCCTTTGTCAACTTCTTGAGCCTCTCAATTATTTTCTCTGCACACAAGCGAAGTCAAAAACAAAAGCAACTTGTCTAAGGTCTCTACCAACTCAGATTATGCTTGTACAAACTTAGAGACTTGTCTCCTCACGTTTCTTCAAAAGCAAGTTATAGAGCCAAAAGGCTATAACTCTGAAACCTGGAGTGGAGTTGATCTCTAACCTTTTCCATACATATACGCAAGTGTATTGCAACATAATACACAAAGGCTAAGACTCAGAAACACTCCCAAACACTTTTCCATTGAAAATTTTCCATAGCTTAACAGTTTTGAACCTTACTCAGCCATCTCCAAATCCACTTGTGCGTTTTGAGTTTTAACCACCTAAACACTTAATATACACCACACCTAAGTGATCCAGACCCCTGTTCCATCACTGTAACTCCTCCTCCTCCATCCACCATTTTCAAACATCAAGCTTGCAGGTTGACTTGAGTAGGGAGATTCAGGGACTTTCAAGACAAAATAAGGATTAGAATACACTCAGGGAGGTCCAGGCAAGCTAAACAGATCCTCAGGACTTCTCAAAACTTGCCCAAACTCCATTCACGATCTCAACTGAAAGAGGTAAAAACTCAAACTTCTATCTCTTCATACAAGCATCATTTGGTCCTGTTTTGTGAAAACAAAATGTAGATATCCTTGCACTAAAGCTAACCATGTTCATAGTTTTCATTTATATTAACTGTGTATAGAGAATTTTGGATTTGAAATTTCTGTAAAAATTAGGTTTCAAATTAGGGCAAGTAAAATTAGCTTTGATCTTTGGTTTTTCAGTTTACATAAATTATATGGTTGAACTCGTGGGAAGAAATACCATAACTTTCATGTTTGGACTTACCATTTTTATGGAGAAATGAGAGAGATGCAGGTGGTCCGGCCATGGCTCAAGGTTGAAGATGAATTTGCCTTCAGGGGGCATTTTCTAATATATATTTATGATTGTGTTTATATAAATGGATATACAGCGACCCCAGTGGTAAGGAAGCGCACAAAAATGCTATAGATCACGGGTTCGAGCCTTAGCGCCTACCTTTTTCATTTTCTAACATTTTTTTCCTTTTTTGTCACTTTGCATCGCTGGGCTTTTTGTTTCATGGGCCTATGTTTTTTGCTAACACTTTGCATCCTGTTTACTTGTGACACCCCTGGCCCAACATGATTTTATTTATTTATTTTACTTTCATTTTATTTTATTAAATATATTTTTCTTAATATTAAAAATCACAAAAAATTTAAAAATGATAGATTTATATTTTAGCTCATTTTATTTTATTTTTCTCATGTAAAATATTTTTATTTAGTTATATATTGAATTTTTTTTATTAATAACCATGTATTAAAAAAATATTTCGCAAATAACCGGGTTTCGGAAAAAATTACGCAAATAACCATGTTTCAGATGGCTCCACAAAGGAGGAGCCATCTCAATTGGCACATGCACCTAGGGTTTTACCCTAGGAGCCATCTCACTTGGAGCCTCCCTTGTCTTTTAGCCAAGTGAGATGGCGCATGCTCCTTAAAAATGAGAGGAGGCGCCATCTCACTTGGCGCCTAGGGCAAAACTAGGGTTTTTTGCTGTTTTATAAATAATTCGTCCGTTTCTTCGAAATTTCTCACACTTTCTCGCACTGTATTTTTATTTTGTACTCAGTTATTTGCGTAATGACGTCGCCTATGATTTTTAGCAGAGATGGTTACGTTATATTCTCCGCCACGAAACCTGCGATGAAAATGAAATTCTGGCACATTCACTCCATGGAGCGTCTGAAGCGGGAGTTGATGCGGTGGCTAGATGGAGACATCGCGGAGGGGGAAAAAATTCGAAGGATCCAGCAAAAACGAACAACAACCTCGCATGCGACAGGAAGACCTAATGTGTGGTTGGAGGAAGTCAAAACAGACAGTGATGTAATGCTGATTATGCATGGGTCAGATGAAATTGTGTTAACAGTTGTAATTTCCTAGATTGAATATCGTTAATCATTGTTGTACGCGAAAACCCTAATGTAATTTCCTATATTGAATTTCTTAAATTTTGTTAACATTTTTATTAACGGAAAACCCTAATGTTTACAACACAAATATTGAAAAGATTTATTGTATTACAAAATTTATGTGGTCGAGCCAGACGCCCGATTCGGACAGTTTTTGCGATTGTGTCCGACCTGACGGCATAAACCACACTTTCTTTCCAACCTATCAAGATAGTCCATTTCTGTTGTGATGCGCCTGCTTTTGGGACGACCCTTCTTGTTCCTTCGCATTTGGTCATTGTGCCAAACTATATCGCCGTTGTATTCAGGGCAATAGTCCGGTTTTGCCACCAAAGGAAAGTTGTTGTTGTAAACAGTGAGCAACGTTTCAGATTTATAAACGTTTGAGAGCAGTTGAAGCGCGTCTTGATGGGTATGAGCACAAGCGGCAATGACATGAGAGCAAGGCATACGAAATGCTTGAAACCTGCCACAATCTCACCATTGAGAAGGTAAAATGACCATGTATTCTTGTCTTGCCAGGCCTTCATTATGGTCGATTGTCTCTTTCACAATGAAGTTGTGGCTGTGTCGGTCAAACCGTGTAACCATGTGAGTGTTGGCTTTAGCACTTTCAGCCTTAATGTATTTCATACAGCTTTCACTCCATAGTTGTCCTGATTGCAAGACCGCATACCACATTTCACCTCTTTTGGCAAATAACGCAGCCATCCTAAAATACGTGGATTTCACCAAGGCAGTGATTGGGAGGTTTCGTATGCCCTTGAATACCTCATTCATTGATTCAATAAGATTTGTTGTCATATGCCCCCATCTTTGGCCATTGTCGTATGACCTAGTCCACTTTTCGACCGGTATATTGTCGATCCACGTACCGGCTTCTGGGTTAGACAAACGGATCTCGTTGGGGTAATATTTGAATGTGGGTTGTGTCAGTGCGTATCCCGCATTCATCACCGCTTTCCTCAATGTTTTGTCCTTGACCTCCCTCGAGAAATTCTGGACGATATGCCTGACGCAATAGACATGCGTAGAAGGAGGGTCATGCCAACCATTTGCTGGATTATTATAGGCACTTTCAATGGAGGCATGTCTGTCCGAGATCCAACAGAGATCTGGTTGAGGAGCCACGTGTGTACGAAGATTTTTTAGGAAAAAGCTCCAAGCACCACCGGTCTCCCCCTCGACAAGGGCAAACGCAACGGGGAAAATGTTATTGTTGCCATCTTGTGCAACTGCCATCAAAAGCGTGCCTTTGTACTTCCCATACAACCAAGTCCCGTCAATTTGTAGAATTGGTTTGCATGATGCAAACCCTGTGATGCATGGTTGAAATGCCCAAAACACGCGACTGAATATTCCGTTGCCATGCAGCAGACTACCATCTTGGGCGTACGCTGGCAATGTTTCTAGAACATAAACACTACCTGGAGAATATGTCTTGAGTGCATTTAGGTAGCCGGGAAGTTCTCGGTATGACTCCTCCCAGTTTCCGTACACCCTTTCAATCGCCTTAGTCTTTGCTAACCACGCCTTACGGTAAGACGGAGTGTAGTTAAAAACCGTGGTGATGTGGGAGATGATTGTTTTCACCTTCAAAGAAGGGTCGTTGCTGACCAGGGGTAGGATTTCTTGACAGATTAGATCATGGTTGAGTTTTCGGTGGTCTTGTGATTGAGTGGAACTTACACAAGTATGGGTAGTCATGGAACCTATGACCCAGCAGTCACCCCTTAGTCTGTATGATGCGGTCAGCTTGAACAAACAGTCGGGGTGGACACACTTGATCTTGTACCTTTCCGGGTTTACACGATCCACCTTATAATCAACCGAGTTGAGCATGTGAAATTTTTTGATGGCCCTTATGCATTGCTCTCTGTTATGAAACTTGTCCTTCTCTTTTAAATTTTCATCCGACTGCATATACGGTTGGAAAAACAAGTCCGTAGAAGGTTCATCTCCGCCCATGTTGAAGTTTGTCATGTGCGTAGGTGGTGTGTAGATTTTGTCAGTAGGAATACTTGGGATGCCATCATCGTCAGAATCGTCGTTCACCATTTCGTCAAACTCTAACTCGTTATCTTCTTCTTCATCATCAACTGCATCCACCTCATCTTGTTCATTCTCCAAAGGATCAACCTCCTGTGTCACCGGAGGCTCTACCTCCTGTGTCACTGGAGGCTCTTGAAGCAAAACGTACAACTCAATAGAGTCGTTTCCAGAATAGACATGGCTGGAAATCATGTTCTGGAAATCCTCGTCATCTTGAACTTCAACCTTATAAAAAATAACTTGGTTGTTTCCAAAAAAGACTGGACTTTGATAAAATATCTGGGTTACCGGGCCTCGTTCAAGTTTGGCCTCCAATCTTTTCTTAAAGTACGAGAAATTTGCTTTCCCGTTTGAGAAATCGAACGTTGTCGGTGTTTCTAAACCAAAACCCAACTGTGGGACACATGTATGTCTCACCGTTGAAATGTGCTTTGACAACAAATTGTGGTGAAGAGGCCATTGTGTAGAATTGTTTTAAGGTTTGAAGGTTGGAATGTTTGAGGTTTATTGACTGTATGAAGGTATGAATGCTGGAATGTTTGAAGGTTTGATGATTGATTCGAAGGTTGGAAGATTTTACAGATTATGTGAAT
Organism: Vicia faba; assembly: GCA_948472305.1. Taxonomy (NCBI): domain Eukaryota; kingdom Viridiplantae; phylum Streptophyta; class Magnoliopsida; order Fabales; family Fabaceae; genus Vicia; species Vicia faba. Next base: position 1,119,369,354 of record OX451740.1, read on the forward strand.
GAATGTTATGTTCAACGCAAGGCAAAAATTTTCAATTAAGTAAGGGATGCAACCCCTCAAGGCTGCCAATAATATTACATGCAATAATGAAACCCCATAGCCTGCCACCTATCATGGCCCTATTCTGCATGCAACAAAGAAAGGAATCACAAAGGCTGTCACGTAGCCTGAGCCTATGCTTTAAGAAGTGACACCTCTTATTCGCCAAATGGGGTGGCGACACCATTCATTTTTGTACTCTTTCGCCAAGTGAGATGGCGCCTCCCTTACTGTCCAATCGTGAGACATGCATGGGCTTATGAAGACACCTATCCTGCCACCTATCCTGGCCCTATTCTGCACACATAAATGTTTTGTGTAAGACTCCACCCATCAACTCCAATGGCCTTGCATGCAACAAAGAAAGGAATCACAAAGGCTGTCACGTAGCCTGAGCCTATGTTGTAAGAAGTGACACCTCTTATTCGCCAAATGGGGTGGCGACACCATTCATTTTTGTACTCTTTCGCCAAGTGAGATGGCGCCTCCCTTACTGTCCAATCGTGAGACATGCATGGGCTTATGAAGACACCTATCCTGCCACCTATCCTTGCCCTATTCTGCACACATAAATGTTTTGTGTAAGACTCCACCCATCAACTCCAATGGCCTTGCATGCAACAAAGAAAGGAATCACAAAGGCTGTCACGTAGCCTGAGCCTATGCTGTAAGAAGTGACACCTCTTATTCGCCAAATGGGGTGGCGACACTATTCATTTTTGTACTCTTTCGCCAAGTGAGATGGCACCTCCCTTACTGTCCAATCGTGAGACATGCATGGGCTTATGAAGACACCTATCCTACCACCTATCCTGGCCCTATTCTGCACACATAAATGTTTTGTGTAAGACTCCACCCATCAACTCCAATGGTCTTGCATGCAACAAAGAAAGGAATCACAAAGGCTGTCACGTAGCCTGAGCCTATGCTGTAAGAAGTGACACCACTTATTCGCCAAATGGGGTGGCGACACCATTCATTTTTGTACTCTTTCGCCAAGTGAGATGGCGCCTCCCTTACTGTCCAATCGTGAGACATGCATGGGCTTATGAAGACACCTATCCTGCCACCTATTCTGGCCCTATTCTGCACACATAAATGTTTTGTGTAAGACTCCACCCATCAACTCCAATGGCCTTGCATGCAACAAAGAAAGGAATCACAAAGGTTGTCACGTAGCCTGAGCCTATGCTGTAAGAAGTGACACCTCTTATTCGCCAAATGGGGTGGCGACACCATTCATTTTTGTACTCTTTCGCCAAGTGAGATGGCGCCTCCCTTACTGTCCAATCGTGAGACATGCATGGGCTTATGAAGACACTTATCCTGCCACCTATCCTGGCCCTATTCTGCACACATAAATGTTTTGTGTAAGACTCCACCCATAAACTCCAATGGCCTTGCATGCAAAAAAGAAAGGAATCACAAAGGCTGTCACGTAGGCTGAGCCTATGCTGTAAGAAGTGACACCTCTTATTCGCCAAATGGGGTGGCGACACCATTCATTTTTGTACTCTTTCACCATGTGAGATGGCGCATCCCTTACTGTCCAATCGTGAGACATGCATGGGCTTATGAAGACACCTATCCTGCCACCTATCCTGGCCCTATTCTGCACACATAAATGTTTTGTGTAAGACTCCACCCATTAACTCCAATGGCCTTGCATGCAACAAAGAAAGGAATCACAAAGGCTGTCACGTAGCCTGAGCCTATGCTGTAAGAAGTGACACCACTTATTCGCCAAATAGGGTGGCGACACCATTCATTTTTGTACTCTTTCGCCAAGTGAGATGGCGCCTCCCTTACTGTCCAATCGTGAGACATGCATGGGCTTATGAAGACACCTATCCTGCCACCTATCCTGGCCCTATTCTGCACACATAAATGTTTTGTGTAAGACTCCACCCATAAACTCCAATGGCCTTGCATGCAACAAAGAAAGGAATCACAAAGGTTGTCACGTAGCCTGAGCCTATGCTGTAAGAAGTGACACCTCTTATTCGCCAAATGGGGTGGCGACACCATTCATTTTTGTACTCTTTCGCCAAGTGAGATGGCGCCTCCCTTACTGTCCAATCGTGAGACATGCATGGGCTTATGAAGACACCTATCCTGCCACCTATCCTGGCCCTATTCTGCACACATAAATGTTTTGTGTAAGACTCCACCCATCAACTCCAATGGCCTTGCATGCAACAAAGAAAGGAATCACAAAGGCTGTCACGTAGCCTGAGCCTATGCTGTAAGAAGTGACACCTCTTATTCGCCAAATAGGGTGGCGACACCATTCATTTTTGTACTCTTTTGCCAAGTGAGATGGCGCCTCCCTTACTGTCCAATCGTGAGACATGCATGGGCTTATGAAGACACCTATCCTGCCACCTATCCTGGCCCTATTTTGCACACATAAATGTTTTGTGTAAGACTCCACCCATCAACTCCAATGGCCTTGCATGCAACAAAGAAAGGAATCACAAAGGCTGTCACGTAGCCTGAGCCTATGCTGTAAGAAGTGACACCTCTTATTCGCCAAATGGGGTGGCGACACCATTCATTTTTGTACTCTTTCGCCAAGTGAGATGGCGCCTCCCTTACTGTCCAATCGTGAGACATGCATGGGCTTATGAAGACACCTATCCTGCCACCTATCCTGGCCCTATTCCGCACACATAAATGTTTTGTGTAAGACTCCACCCATCAACTCCAATGGCCTTGCATGCAACAAAGAAAGGAATCACAAAGGCTGTCACGTAGCCTGAGCCTATGCTGTAAGAAGTGACACCTCTTATTCGCCAAATGGGGTGGCGACACCATTCTTTTTTTTACTCTTTCGCCAAGTGAGATGGCGCCTCCCTTACTGTCCAATCGTGAGACATGCATGGGCTGCCACCTAGCCTGCAAGAGTGACACCTTACATTTTTTGTAAATGCATGCATGCATATGTGTAACACCCTAAGCATGCAAATGTGACACTTCGCAGGCATGCAAGCACAAGCAACCACTACATCAAACTTATTTGCCTATAAATACATACCTTATGAAACATCTCTCACACCCACACAACTCTCACTCTCTGCTACGAAATATTTCTTAAGTCTATCATACTCTCTATTTCTTCCTAAGTCTTTCATACTCAAGCATTTTGAACAATGGCTCTTCTAACAATGGGCGATACTCATAGAGGCACAAGGGAAAACATTGCTGCATTTGTAAGTCTCTTCTTTGGTCTATACATTTCTTAAGTCTATACATTTTTCATACTTCAAATAACGTGTTGTTCATCTTAATTAATCTTACACTTGTTTAATTATGATTTCAGGATACAAAAAGATTCAGAATCCGTTCGCACAACTACCTGGCTCCCGACCCATTTATCGTCCCTTATCTGGAATATGCAGGTTTTAGACATGTGATAAAGATCTCCAACTGCACCATTGACTCAAAATTCATTCTTGCAATGTTGGAGAGGTGGAGACCGGAGACCCATACATTTCACCTACCAATAGGTGAATGTACCATCACTCTCGAGGATGTCTACATGCTACTGGGCCTCCCTATCGATGGTAAGGCGGTGAACGGGTCAGTTCAACAACCCAACTCACAGTGTGAAGAACTGTTGGGTAGGGATATGGTAGAAGGTGGTGGAGCAAGAGGCCAGGGAATACTACTCACTGTCCTGAAACGACATTATGCAAGTATGGAATTAAATGAAAATTCCTCAGAGAATGACCGAGTAGTAAAAGCCAGAACTTATCTTATGATACTTTTTGGTACATTTTTATTTCCCGAAAGTACGGGAAATAGTGTAAATTTCATGTACTTACATTTACTAACAAATTTTGAAAAAACTAGAAAATATAGTTGGGGTTCTGCAGTATTAGCCCACCTGTACAGTTCCTTGTGCAAAAACGCAGTCAAGGAAAAATGTACATTTAATGGGTGCGCACTTTTACTACAAGCCTGGGGTTGGTGGAGGATGGAGTCCTTAAACCCCATCAACAATAACTCTTTTGATTTCCCGTACGCAACAAAGTAAGTCATTAAGTTATAGCATTTATAACTATTCTGCTCTTTCCAAAATATATGCTAAAAATAACATGTTTCTCATTTCCTTTAGGTACTGCGTGAGGGGTATGGATTACGGCAAGAATCCAAGATTCAATGTCGCACTCTACCGGAATCTGTTGGATCACTTAGGCCCAGATGACATACGTCGTAGCTTTTAACTGTTGTTCTTTTTAATTATTTATACATTACTTTTGCGCTAACCTGATTTAAATTTTATCGCAGTTCGTCTGGAGACCATATTTGGGTTTGGGCCATTCTCCAAACCCAGAGGATGTAGCAACTTGGACTGCAAAGACTGCACTCATTCGGTTCAACATTATGGAGATGCACCACAGCGACCGTGTGAAGATGCAGTTCGGAATGCATCAGGAGATACCAAGTGATCCAACAGATTTGTCCCCCTGGCATCTAAAAAGGGTCGACGCCCAGTGGGGTCTTACCAACTGGAAAGACTTCGCTCCGGAATGGTGTAAAATGTGGCAAAGGCGTCACCGCTACATCTTGCAATCCCCGGTTTTCCTTACTCAAGGTAACATGCGACACACTGATCAATATATGTCGTGGTACAGGTCGGTTAGTAACCCAGAAATGCACGTGTCTCATCCGAGGTACTTGGTTGACCCACGCACACAATGGGCACAACCCTCGATTCCCCATCAACAAACCCAAAATCCATCAACCTCAAACCAACCCCCAAGAAGAAACAGACCAACAAACACACAACAACATTCCCCACCACAACACAACTACAATCAAATGTCGTACTACCAACCACAATCACCACCAAACTACCAATACCCGGATATGCCTCAAACCCAACCACAATACCAACCCCAATACCAGCACACCCACATACCCCAGACACAATTTCAGTCTTCCACATATCCCAATATGGCGCCCTCAACATCCAGCCTTAGCCCTGATATGGGAATGTCAGAAGATTATGACCAAGCCGACCAAACCTACCATCAACCACCATATCACCAAACAACCCAACATCCACAATACCAAACACCCCAAGATCCATTTCCTTTCTACCCACCATACTCAGACGACCAATGCTACCGACCAACCATGGAACCCCACCCACCGCCAACACGACCAAACTTTGAGGGTATGGGTAACCGACTGTACCAGAGCGGATCTTTGAGATATGGAGATCTTACTGATTTTATGGATTCGGATTGCATTGACTTTGTTGGTCCATCGACCTTTCCGCAAAAGGAAACGCGACGGCACCCAGCAAGAGAAAGGCGAGGAAGGGGATGCGGAACAGGGGGTCATTACCGGGTTCCGGGGGATCACTGATGTATCTTTTTTTTTCCCAGTATTTTTTGTATCCATTTTTTTTACTGTTCTTTTAATGTAAAACAGTTGAATGTAATTATTTTTTTTAAAATAAAAAATCCATTTTCTTGATCTCTGTCTAATAGGCAACGCAAAGGAAAGAAAAAAAAAAAATTTTCCCCTAATTTTGTACATAGGCGCCATCTCACTTGCCTTAGGGCATGCCCTAAGCACTTAGGCGCCAAGTGAGATGGCGCCTCCCTTAAAAAAAGAGGAGCATGCGCCAATTGAGATGGCTCCTCCTTTGTGGAGCCATCTCAAACATGGTTATTTGCGTAATTTTTTCCGAAACCCGGTTATTTATGAAATATTTTTTTAATACATGGTTATTAATAAAAAAAATTCTTATATATTATCTATTTTCATTAAATAACTTTGTAAATTAAATTAGAGTTAGCTTAATATTTATTTTTTCTTTATATCCATTAAATATGTATTTTAAAATATAAAAAGACCAAAATACCTCATAATGTCATGTATTATTTTCAAAAAAAAAAAAAACAAAATACTTACTTTTTCTTAAAGAAATTTATTTTCTTTTAATCAAATAGAATTAGGGTTCATTCAAAAATCTTTTCTAAAAAATAATTTCTTTTCTCTTAAAACTTTTTCACATAAAAAACCAAACAAAAATCTTCTTTGCATTTACATATCTTTGTATATTTAATTCATCTTGTATATTTTTATTCCAATATTTGTACATATTCAATTTGGTTGTAATAGCTTAATTAGGTTTATATTATTGCAAACCCCATTCATAAATTGTATACCCCCTCTGTTGGCTCCTAAATTCGACACCTTTGTTTCAATTGATGACAGCCATTAAAAGCTGAAAGATGCTTTCGACTGGCTAAGCTTGTCGAAGTGACCGTCGAAAGATGGCCAAATACTTAGAAGATTTCTTCCAAGGAAGGAGGCTGATTGCCTTCGACGTCGAAGGAGTTTTCGTCGAAGATGTCTCTTGACGAACGTGTTCGATGGTCCAGAGTGGAGCAGTTTGAAATTCAAAGCTTTGGAGGGAAAACGGTTTCCAGCAGTTACTACGTGCGAACGTGCAAGGATCTGGAGCGTCGAGCATGGAGAACGTGACAAGTGGCTTGATCTCGAAGCAGTGTAACTGCCCGACGGTTACTTGGAATGTTTTTGTATAAATAGGAGTAGACGTGTAGTTTCTCGCGTGTGTTCACAATAGATACATAGTCACTCATTTAGATTCAAGTACCCAGTGTGAGCGAACGAATTGTTGAGAAATGTATGTGTGAAACACCAATTTAATCAATTCAAGTCATTTACTTTTTCAGTATTTTACATGCTTTTCCCTTTAAGATTCCTGTCGAACCTTTACATTCCAGCCTTGTTTATTTTACCAAGCCTTTTCCTTTATGCAATTTACTTTAACCAATTTACTCAAAGCCTTATCCACACTAATTAAACTTCAAAATCAACCTATGTCCATAGGATCAATCTGATCGATCCTGCGAGTAACCAAATAAGTAACCATTTGGAGGATCAGCGGTTGTTTACCAAATACCCAGGTAAACAAATTGGCACACCTGGTGGGACTGTGTGTTGATTGTTGAAAAATCTCATCTTTTCGAGTTGTATGTTATTGAGGAGTGGTAGAATATACACCAACGATAATAATACTGCCGGAAGAAGGGAAGAAATGGCGAATCCGCCAAACAACAATGAAATCCCACAAACAAGTGTGGGAGCAACGGTTAATATGACCGTTAGCGAAGCGACGAATGCTGGTTCGATACCAGCGGTGTCAGTCACAACTACGGGGCCAACGACTTCGTTTGCAGGCCCCAGAATGACTTTGGGAACTCCCCCTCCAAGGGGAAATACTGGCCCAAGGCCAGTGGTTCCCCCAGGATTTATTCCATTCTATGGTATGCCAACTTCTGAATTGGCAAGCCTGACGAATGCTGCGTCCACTTATTCAGAACCTTTTGTGAGTGCCACTTCGCCACTCCAAGGCTCTGGAGTAGGCATGGCGAATAGAAATAGGACCCAACTCTTAGGAGGAACGGCCCAAGTAGCCCATGGCCTTACAAATGCCTCGACAGCAGTCTTGAGGCAACAGATGGACGAAAGCAACCATGATATGGTACAAATGTTGGCACAAACTTTGAGTACAGTGCTAAATCCTCTAATACAAAATACTACTCAGTCGAATCAGCAAGTTACAACGCAAATGACGCGTTTGGCTGACTTCTTTGGAGTACCCCCACCTATTCGACAGCCCCAAAGGGCTCAAATAAGAGGAAATCAGGGGATATTTGTAGAGGAGGAAACCACCATTAATCAGGCCCAACAGCCTGTAGAACAACCTGTCGAAGAACCTAGGGTAATAGCCCCAGAGGTTAGGTTAGTTAACAGAAACCAAAATGCTGACGAAGTGGTTCAGCATGTCCAATACCAAAACATGGGGTTGGAAAACAATCTGGCAACCATGATCGAAAGAATCATGACTCAGAATGGAATGAACATGGGCTTTCGAAGGCCCAACTTTACATCTCCATTGTCAGAATATGTGTTACAAACTGACTTACCCCCTAGAACTAAAGTCCCCAAATTTACTAAGTTCTCTGGGGACACGACAGAATCCACTGTCGAACATGTGGCTAGGTATTTGATCGAAGCAGGAGACATTTCAAATAATGAAAACCTAAGGATCAAATACTTCCCAAGTTCCTTAACCAAAAATGCTTTTACTTGGTTTACAACTCTCCCCCCCAATTCGATCCACCATTGGACCCAATTGGAAAGACTGTTCCATGAACAATTCTATATGGGGCAAACCAAGATAAGCCTGAAAGAACTGGCGAGTGTTAAGAGACGTTTCACTGAACCTATAGACGAATATCTAAATAGGTTTAGGTTGCTTAAGGCGAGATGTTTTACACAAGTGCCAGAACATGAGCTGGTCGAAATGGCCGCAGGCGGTTTAGACTATTCCATTAGGAAGAAGCTAGATACCCAGTACCTAAGAGACATGGCCCAACTGGCCGATAGAGTTCGACAAGTCGAACGCCTTAAAGCTGAAAAAGCTAAGGCAACAAAAACTCACAAGAGAGAGAGAATAGCTTACGTTGAGATGGATGACGAAGAGCTAGAATCCTTCGACGATACTTTAGCTGTCGAAGAAGGAGAGGTCGATTTAGCAGAACTGAAACAAGGGCCTCCATACTCTTGTAAACAGTTAGTCCCCTCAAATGGGAAAAATCCCATTGGTCCAGACAAGACCAACGATAGGTTCCCAAAAAAGACTTATAGTTTTGACATCACAAAATGTGATGAAATATTCGACTTGCTAGTTAAAGATGGCCAAATGATAGTACCCCCTGGGGTAAAAGTGCCTCCTCTTGATCAAAGAAAGAAGAGAGGTTTTTGCAAATATCATAATTTTTTGGGCCATAAAACTTCTCAATGTTTTCTTTTCAGGAATCTTGTCCAAGACGCTATTGAGGAAGGGAGATTAAAGTTTGCTGACAAATCCCCCATGGCTGTCGACTCCAACCCAATGAAGGCTGAAGCCCACTATGCAGAACCCTCTGAGGTGAACATGATAGAGGCTACCAAGATCCGGTCGAAGAAGCCAGGCATTAACATGGTCGAAGTCTCTAAGGACCACATCAACATGCCAATTTTTGGCAGTTTTTCTGGAAACTTATCTAGGAAGACAATTGAGGCTGTCCAGAAAGCGGTCGAAGACCCAAAGTCGAAGACTGCTGAAGTACAAAAAACTGGACCAAAGCCCAGTTCCCAATTGGCCACTGTACAAGGCCAGACGGAGAAACTGGAAACACAAATGAAACAACTAACTCTTGCTACTAAGGATACCATGAACATCAACATGGTTGAACTTTCTGACCCTAAAGCTTCAGAAGAAGCCATAAGGCAAGAGCAGGCGAATAGAACGGCTTTCCCTAAGGAAAACGAAAACTTGGCAGATTTTTTACAAAGATGCCAGAAAAAGAAATCAGAGGTCATGCTATGTCCAAGATGTAGTTCCATCTTTGATAAAAAAGCTGCTGAGCACATCCAAGGAGTGAGAGCAGCGAACAAGAGAAGGGAGAATTCTGACCTTCGACATGATCCCAGAAGGGGTTCTAATCAAGACAAGAGGCCTTCGACTTTTAGGCCTCCAACGAATGTACCAGTAGACACTTGGTACAAAACATCTGGCCGGAAAAGGCCAAGTGAAGACAAATGGCATTCTTTCGAAGTGCCAAGAGGTTCCTCTTTAATCCAGAAGAAAGATCCTCAAGTTGCTGCACCCAAAGTTGCTCAAGTGTCCAGCAACTACAAGGGAAAAAATCCTATGTCGAGATCCCAATGGAGGAGGTATCAAAGAAGGCGAAAAGCTGAAAGAGAGGCTGCAAATGAACCTAAGGCTGAAACTAGTTCGAATGTGCCTCAAAGGAAACAAAGAAAGCCTCTTGAGAGAGAACCAGTTACCAACAGGCTAGTTTGGCCTAACCAGAGCGAAGTCGAAGACGAAGATGATGCTGAGTCCGATGATACCCTGGATATAATGGTGAACGTTGTCTCAATGCTGCCTAGGGAATTCAATCGACAAGTAGAAGTCGAAACCAGCGACTGGGAGATGGAACAAGAAATGGCCAGACACAGGCCAGTGTGCTATTTTGTCATGAACAATGGCACTACAGAAGAACAAAATGGCTTCTTCGAGCCACCCACAGAGGCGATGAAGAATCACCTCAAACCTTTGTTCATAAGGGCCAAGCTCGAAGAGACCACTGTGAACAAGATATTGGTCGACTGTGGGGCCACTATCAATATTATCCCTCATTCTGTGCTAATAAAGATTGGCAAAAGGGATGAAGAAATAAAACCTCACAATATGGTCCTGTCCAACTATGAGGGAGGCATTGGGACCACCATGGGAGTGATCCAGCTCGACATAAAAGTTGGGTCGATCCTTCGACCAACAATGTTCATGGTCATTTCAGCCAAACCTAACTACAACCTTTTGTTAGGTCGTGAGTGGATACATGGTGTAGGTGCTGTGCCTTCATCGATGCATCAAAGACTGCTTCTATGGCGCCCAGATGGGTTGGTCGAAAACATAGAGGCTGATCAGAGTTACTATCTTGGCGAAGTAAACCACTTGGGTGTAACAGATTTCGACAAAAACTTGGCTCACATAGGGCCATGTCCAGCTCCTGACTTCGACATGGCGCCAGCGCCAAACACCTTTTGTTCCCTATACCTGCATCCTGAGCATGGTTTCCAATGGGACAGAGAGGACGTGTCACACATAGAATTCAGTGGGCTAACTGGTATCCAACCAACTGGTTGGGGAAGTGAATTCAGTGATAATGACTGAGTCACAATCTCTGAAGCGAATTTCGGCCTATGTGGCTGAAACCAAGATGATAACGGCTCTAGAAGCCGAAGTAAAATACATGGCCACCAAGGCCAATGACCAAGCGCTACCTTCTGCAGGTCCTGGAAAAGATTTCGACCCAGAGCCACCAGATATAGGTCCTGGAAAAGATTTTGACCCAGAACCTCCCGATATCTCGACAGGAGGAATGCAGGAACAGAGGCTCGACGCGATCTATGACGATGAGCCTTTGGGCTTCGAAAAGGATCCCTTGGCGAACAACATTAAGATGTTAGCACAAGACCCTTTAGAAGAAATTAACTTAGGCGAAGGATCAGAGAATAGGCCAACTTACATCAGCGCCAAAATTGATCCAGAACTTAGGTTGGAAGTAATCCAATTGCTGAAAGAGTTTAAAGACTGTTTTGCATGGGATTATGACGAAATGCCTGGTCTCGACAGAGGATTGGTAGAACTTCAGTTGCCAATCAAACCTGGAAAGAAGCCAATCAAGCAAAATCCAAGACGCTTCGCTCCAGAAATTTTGTCGAAGATCAAAACGGAGGTCGAAAGACTTCTGAAATGCAAGTTCATTCGTGTTACAAGGTATGTCGAATGGATTGCCAATATAGTGCCAGTAATTAAGAAAAATGGCACATTAAGGGTGTGCATAGATTTCAGAGATCTGAATGCTGCCACCCCCAAAGATGAATATCCAATGCCTGTGGCGGAAATGCTAGTCGATTCTGCCGCTGGCTACGAATACCTGAGTATGCTCGATGGTTATTCAGGATACAATCAAATTTTCATTGCTGAAGAGGATGTGTCGAAAACAGCCTTTCGATGTCCTGGGGCCTTAGGCACTTACGAATGGGTAGTGATGCCTTTTGGCCTAAAGAACGCTGGGGCAACGTACCAGCGAGCAATGAATACTATCTTCCATGATTTTATTAACACGTTTATGCAAGTTTATATTGACGATATTGTTATAAAATCTGTTTCCAGGAAGAGTCACATTGACCACCTTCGACAATCGTTCGAAAGAATGAGAGAACATGGTCTGAAGATGAACCCTTTGAAGTGTGCGTTCTGTGTAAAAGCTGGAGATTTCTTGGGCTTCGTTGTCCACAAGAAAGGGATCGAAATCAATCAGAACAAGACGAAGGCAATTTTGGAAGCGAAAGCGCCATCGAATAAGAAGGAATTGCAATCTCTCTTAGGCAAGATAAATTTCTTGAGAAGGTTTATATCTAACCTAAGTGGGAAAGCTCAGGCCTTTTCACCCTTACTTCGACTGAATAAGGAGGGGTTCGAATGGGGGCAGGAGCAACAAGAAGCCTTCGACAAAATCAAAGGGTACCTCACTAAGCCACCTATTTTGGTGCCTCCTTGTAGCAATAGGAGTATGAGATTGTACATAGCTGCATCTGATAAAACTCTGGGAAGTATGTTAGCCCAAGAGGATGAGAATGGAGTCGAAAGACCCATTTATTATCTCAGTCGAGTTTTGAATGATGCAGAAACTAGATATAGCGAAGTTGAAAAATTGTGTCTATGTCTGTATTTTTCTTGTACGAAGCTCAAACAATATATAAAACCAGTTGATGTTTATGTTTCGTCTCATTTTGATGTTTTCAAATATATGTTGTCGAAACCTATCTTGCATAGTCGAATTGGCAAGTGGGCATTAGCATTGACTGAATACTCCTTGACCTTTATGCCTCTTAAGGCAGTGAAAGGACAAGTGGTTGCAGATTTCATAGTCGACCACTCTATTCAAGTCGAGGATATTAACTACGTGGAGATAGAACCTTGGAAATTCTACTTCGATGGTTCCAGCCATAAAAATGGAACAGGAGTAGGAGTCTTACTTATTTCTCCAGATAAAATTCCAACAACATTCAAGTACCAAATCGAAGGTTCTTGTTCGAACAACGAGGCTGAGTATGAAGCTCTAATTACTGGCCTTGAAATATTGTTGGAATTGGGGGCAACTCGAGTCGAAATAATGGGAGACTCAGAGTTAGTCATCAAGCAAGTCACAAAGGAGTATAAATGCATAAGAGAGAATCTCATTATGTACTTTGTGATTGCAAATCGTTTATTGAAACAATTTGAAAGTGTCAATATTCGACACATACCCAGAGTCGAAAATCAAATAGCCAATGACTTGGCACAGATTGCATCTGGGTATAAAATTTCAAAAACGAGATTACAAAGAGCAATCGAAGTTCGAGAGAAGATAAGAGCGACTTGTTTATCACCAACAGACTTGGAATCAACAAGGTTAGGATACGCTGATCACTCAAACTTCGAGATTTCGTTCATTGACAATTTGTCAGACCAGGATTGGAGGAAACCCATTGTGGACTATCTTCAAAATCCAGGAGCTCCGACAGAACGAAAAACAAAATACAGGGCGTTGAGTTTTGTACTCATGGGTAATGAGTTATTCAAGAAGACGCCTGAAGGGGTGTTGCTGAAATGTTTAAGTGAAACTGAAGCATACATAGCCCTTTCGACTACGCATGCTGGGGCATGTGGGGCTCACCAAGCAGGCCATAAGATGAAATGGTTGTTGTTTCGACAAGGACTATATTGGCCCACTATGCTGAAAGATTGTGTTGAGTTCGCCAAAGGTTGCCAAGAGTGTCAAGTTCATACAGGCATCCAGCATGTGCCAGCAAGCGAACTTCACTCGATAGTGAAGCCTTGGCCCTTTCGAGGATGGGCGTTGGATCTTATTGGAGAGATTCGACCAGCATCATCAAAGAGCCAGAAATACATATTGGTAGGCATTGATTATTTTACTAAGTGGATCGAAGCAGTCCCTTTAGTCAATGTAGACCAAGAAAATGTCGTTGAATTCATTCAAAAGAACATTATTTTTAGGTATGGAATCCCTGAGACAATAACAACTGATCAAGGTTCAGTTTTCACTGGTCGAAAGATGCAGGAATTTGCTCAGGAAACAGGTTTCAAACTCTTAACATCCACGCCTTACTATGCACAGGCGAATGGTCAAGTCGAAGCAGCTAACAAAGTGGTAATTGGCTTGATAAAGAAGCATGTTGGGAAGAAACCAAAGAATTGGCATAAGACGTTAGACCAGATTTTATGGGCTTGTCGAACGTCCCCAAAAGAAGCCACTGGTACAACACCATATAGGCTAACTTTTGGCCATGATGCGGTATTGCCAGCAGAAATTTGTCTTCAATCTGCAAGAGTTCAGAGGCATTGTGATATTCCTTCTGAGGTTTATTGGAACATGATGTTAGATGAATTGGTAGATTTAGACGAAGAGAGATTGCACGCTCTCGACTTGCTCAGGCTTCAGAAGAAAAGAGTCGAAGACTCTTATAATAGAAAGGTAAAACCTAAGGCATTTTTGCCTGAAGATTTAGTTTGGAAGGTAATTCTTCCCATGGATCGACGGGATCGAAGCATGGGGAAGTGGTCACCCAAATGGGAAGGACCCTTCAGAGTTATCCAAACTTTTTCTGGTGGAGCCTATGAAGTCGAAGAGATAAGTGGTGATAAAAGGCTCTTGAGAGTAAATGGTAAATATTTGAAAAAATATAAGCCTATACTTCAAGAGATAAAAATAAAATAATAAATTAAATTAACCATAGAAATGCCAAAATGGAAATTTTTATTAATCTCTGCCAAAATGGCAATTGTTGTCGAAAGCGATTACAATAGATGATTACAAAAGAGAATCAAAAAGAAAGAGAATTCTTCAGTCGAAGATACTTAGCATGCTGCAAATCCAACCTCTTCTTGCACCAAGATTTCTCTTGCTCCAGTTTGGCAATTTGAGCATCGAGGCTTTGGGCCCTCTCAGCGAACTCCAGGCCTTGCTTAACCTCAGTCTGGCTCTCAGCGTCTGGGATGGTCGAAAGAATTTCCCCTTGGAGCACAGTGTTGGCGTTTATCTTCGCCTCTATTTCTGCAATTTGTGCTCTGAAGGAGACATTCTCTCGCTCAATAGCATCGAACCTTTCCTGTGCAGACGCTTTCTGTTTCGACAACTCGGCAATTCGAGAAGTCGAACTTGTGACAGCAGTCCACGCAGATAGGCTCTTGCCATGCAGCGTTTCGAGCTGACTGTTGAAAGTTCGTTGGCGCCGGTAATCCGCTGAGACTTGGTCAATCATAGAATGTAATTCCATGATTAAGTCCGAGATTTCTGGGGCTACAGCATCGAAATCAACAGCATTCAAAACCTCCTTTAAGCAAGATGGAGCAGTGGGGTCCCCCTCTAAAGCCTTCATTAAATCTCTCTTGAAGAACTGGGCCTTGACCTTCGCCAATGCATCATCAAGAGGAGAAGTCTCAGTAGATTTTCCCGACAAAGTAGGAATTTCCTGACTGGTGTCGGAAGAACTCTTACTCTCAACGATCGCGTTGAGGTAGCTGATAGGGTCAGTTCGCTTCAAGATTTCCAGGTCTTCTTTCGACCTATGCTTTGAGGAGGTGACCCTTGCCATAGCATTATCTTGGACTGGAGGCTGTTGAATGCTGAGTGCCTCGCTTGGTTGTTCTTCGACTCGAACTGAGGCGGTACTAGCGTCGACTCGTGGTTCTTCGTTAACTTCACCTTGGGGTCTTTTGCCAGCATCATTCTTTGGTTCTTCGCTGGCGTCATCCTGGTGTTCTTCGCCAGTACCACCTTCATGCTCTTCGTCGACAGCATCTTGACTCTTTTCGCCATTACCTTGGTCTCTTCCCTCAGGATTCTCTTCTGACGACAAGACCACCACAGGAACCGTTTTTGGCTGTGTTTCCTCCGCCATAGGTTCTTCAGTTGTCTTCTCCACTGTTTCAGCATTGGCCTCATGCTCAGTGTGGGCTTCGTCATTACCCAAATCTTGCACCTGAGGCCTGCTAAGGTCAGCAGATTCCAGAGTTTCTGAAGTCCTTGGTGGGGAACTTCCAGTAGTTTCCTGAAAAAGAGGAAGAAGACAAATCTTCAGATGTCGAAAGAGATATAATCAATACTGGTATTTATGCCTAAGTTACAAGAAGGGTCAATAGATTACCTGTGGATTGGCTTCAGCCCCAGGGCTGGAATTATCACTTTCGACAGGATTGTTAACTAGAGCGTTCAGTTCCTCCTCAGTTGGTTCTTCGATGACCACTGCAGGTGGCCTAGGCTTTCTTGCACCAACCTTTATTCTGACGGTTCGACCTTCAGGAGCTGGAGTAGGAACAGAAGCGTCCTTCGTTAACTTTCTCCTCTTTAAGGGAGTAGGAGGGGCGTCACTGTCGTCGTCACTCCCCGATTCGATCACCAAGGTTGCCCTTTTCTTGGGCGAAGGGGCCTATAAAACCAATAGGAATTCGATTGAATAATTACGTCGAAAATAAAAAATCGAAAGCCAGATTGCAAATGAAGAAAATCTGGTTACCGATGCAGGAGGCCTCATCGAAGAGCCTTCCCCCTGTTGGTTGCCTGTTGTATTCGCCGGCGCTATAGTCTTCGCCGGCGGTGGAGGTTTGGTCGAAGGGACTCCTCCTTGTGGGCCTCCTGGAGCCTTCTTGACCAAAGGTTTTCGAACAACTGAAAGCGAAAGGGAAAGTTAACAAGCTAACAGTCGAAGAGAAAGATAAAAAGTAATGTGAGAGTATGAACTTACATTTCTTTACTTTGTCAAATACGAGGACAAAAGACTTCTGCAACTCTGCTGTGAAGTCCCTCTCGTCGAAGAAGTACTCAGCGTAATAGCTTCTCCACCATTCTTCAAAAGATGGCGAACAAAGGAAGTTAAGCTGGTAGTTGAACAGCGAGAGGATGGTTCGACCAGCATATCTTCCAATATGCTTGGTAGCAGCATCTTCTGTATAATCGTTGCAGAAGTACAACATGGACTTCTCTTTTTGGAAAATGGGAGAGGGCAGGGTTTGGATGATACCAAACTGGCGAGATACCAGGTTTGGTTGATAGGCCAGCAGACTCAGATGAGTCTTAGAACTTTTAAATCGAAGAGGCATAATCCTTGGGGTAAGGAATGCCTCCCACAGTATGGTGTGCTCATCAACATTGGGACCACTCGATTCCTTGGGATGTGGCCTTGTGAACCAAGCTGGCCCCACCTTTCGCTGAGCAAATGGAGCCATAGTCGAAACGAATTCCTTCCTTCGAGCGAACATCAGCACGAAGTTAGTGAAGGTTTGTTGGAACTCTAGCCCATCTTCCACAGGCGTCAGTAGAGCCAGCCTAATCCCTTCGATACGTCTGTTAGCTATCGCTGAGGCTTGTTCATTTATCGGAGCCTTCTTGGGTAAGAAAGACTCGAAAGTGGCGTTAAGCCACAGTTGAAGTAACCAGAAAGGCCCAGCGAGTAGCAGACTGTTCCTATCTTCGATATGCTTCAAAAGAGTAACCCCATTGCTGATGGAGTCATAAAGACTGGCCAGAATTAGTTCCGCCAGACAGATGTTCTGACGGTGATGCAGTTGGGTGGCCAGGGTGACCATCTTCTTGGTCACTTGCAGGGACTTCGAACAGAACACGAAGCGAGTTAGCCATAAGGCTAGAAACGCTATGTGTTCAACGTCGGACACTGTGTCTGTCGACTTGTCATGAAAGTGGTTGATAAAGGTGGTGAATGTTGGCTTCGTCTCAGAAAAGCCAATTTGGTCCTCCGACATCTCTTCCGGGTCGAAGTAATCTCCGGTTGGTCGAAGGCCAGTGATGGCTGCTACGTCGAAGAGTGTGGGAGTTAACATCCCACATGGAAGGTGAAAGGTGAAGTGAGAGTTATCCCAGAACAGCATTGAAGCTATGAGCATCTCTGGGGAGTAGCTTAAACCTGTCTTCGACAGCATTATTAGGTCAAAGATGCCCATCTCCTTCCAGACTGGAGTTTGATGTTTTTCCAGCTTTGTTAGCCAAGAAACGTAGTCCTGGGTGAGATTAGGGCAAGACCTAAAAACTCTAACACTTCTGTTGAAGAAACGAAGGTCAATCTTCTCGTGTGTGGGGTCTTCGTTGTCTTCTGGATCCTTCTTAGCACAAGCTACTGGCTTGAGCTTCTCGACAATGGGAAAGTAGCTCTTGATCTTCAGAGCTTCAGAGATGCTGGGGTTCATGGGTCCAGCCATGGCGAAGATTTGGTTGGAGTATCCAACCGGAATCATCAAGTGACGCGAGTAAGCGTCGCGGACAGAGATATCAGATGGTTCAGGGACCCTTCGTTTCCCTGTAGCGTTCACTACCGGAGCGGTTACAAAAACCTTGGGCCTAGCAATTTGTTCAATTGATGCGTTAGTCTTGGGGGCAGTTGAAGCAGAAGCCATTGTTGAGGATGAAGATGAAGTTGGAAAGGGAAGAGTTTTTCTGCAAAGAGAAACAAGTTTGCAAGGAAGCAAGGAAGTTTGAGAGATTGTTTGCGTGAAAAGTCCCACAATGGGATATTCACTACTATTTATAGTAGTGGGAGAAATTCCCAATAACGAGGGCATTAAATGTCATTTAATGCTGCAGGGAGTAGTGGGACGCGTGGCAGCATCCTGTTGTTTTGGCCGTTTCTGCAGAAACAGAGAGACGCAGCGTGCGTCCTCGTTTTTTGAATTTGTCATAATGACAAATTATGAAGTGATGTTTTGGTTCTGCACGCCGTACTGACAGTGACGTCCTAGGATCAAATCAATGATGGTTTCTTGGGATTGCCAATAGTTGGTAAAAAGCAACAAAAAGTGCACAAGTTAACTTGTGACTCAGCATGGACAAACAGGTGTCGAATGGCGTTTTCAAAGAATGCCTTTTTCTTTCAAGAGTCGAAATAAGGCATTCTTGGGGGGCAATTTGTTGGCTCCTAAATTCGACACCTTTGTTTCAATTGATGACAGCCATTAAAAGCTGAAAGATGCTTTCGACTGGCTAAGCTTGTCGAAGTGACCGTCGAAAGATGGCCAAATACTTAGAAGATTTCTTCCAAGGAAGGAGGCTGATTGCCTTCGACGTCGAAGGAGTTTTCGTCGAAGATGTCTCTTGACGAACGTGTTCGATGGTCCAGAGTGGAGCAGTTTGAAATTCAAAGCTTTGGAGGGAAAACGGTTTCCAGCAGTTACTACGTGCGAACGTGCAAGGATCTGGAGCGTCGAGCATGGAGAACGTGACAAGTGGCTTGATCTCGAAGCAGTGTAACTGCCCGACGGTTACTTGGAATGTTTTTGTATAAATAGGAGTAGACGTGTAGTTTCTCGCGTGTGTTCACAATAGATACATAGTCACTCATTTAGATTCAAGTACCCAGTGTGAGCGAACGAATTGTTGAGAAATGTATGTGTGAAACACCAATTTAATCAATTCAAGTCATTTACTTTTTCAGTATTTTACATGCTTTTCCCTTTAAGATTCCTGTCGAACCTTTACATTCCAGCCTTGTTTATTTTACCAAGCCTTTTCCTTTATGCAATTTACTTTAACCAATTTACTCAAAGCCTTATCCACACTAATTAAACTTCAAAATCAACCTATGTCCATAGGATCAATCTGATCGATCCTGCGAGTAACCAAATAAGTAACCATTTGGAGGATCAGCGGTTGTTTACCAAATACCCAGGTAAACACCCTCCCACAAATTTTATAATAGCATAGTAACTTTAAATTTCACAATTTATCGCTTTTATATAACATGCTAGTGATTAGGGTTTGTATGGCAAGATAAAACCAATAAAATAGAAAACCCTAATTCAAGATAAAATCAAGCATGAAAATGACACACTTGCACACAAGCACCCTTAGGGTTATCCCACTTGGTTGCCTTATACAAATATGGCCATATTACGCATGTAAGGTGTCTTAGCAAAAACAAACAAATACAAGATCATAGTCCCTCGATGACGCTATTCAAAGTTGCCTTACAAAAATGACCTTAGTCCCTCAAAAAAAACTAAGATACCTTGCAACATTGCTATTCATGGTTATACGATGACTCACGCCCGTCCCGTTTACTTCCAAAGATAGGGTTGTTTACCAAACCAATGGTAAGACAAAAATATCAAAGGAAAAGAAAATGAACAAGAAATACATTGTAGTAGGTAGACTACTTTTAGTTGCTTGCTGCATTTCAAAACTAATATCCTTTCTATTTTCAAAAACAAACACCTACACATTTCCAAACATCTTACAAACATTGAAAACATTTTCAAAAATATCAACATCTTTGTATACATTCTTACGAACGAGAATCATTACAAAGATTGCCTAAATAATGGCCTCTTTTACAAAATACTTTCAAAACCACACAAAACACAATTTCAAATAAAAGCAAGTGATCTAGCAAGTAACTAAGAGCCCATGGAAAACCATGGATGAAAAGGGTGCTAATACCTTCCCTTTTCATAATCTACCCCCCAAACTCAAGAAACAATCTCAAAGGTCTTTCTTGTGCTTTTTCACCTTTCCTTTATGGATAAAATAAAAGTAGGCAGCGACTCTTGCTAACCGCAACATTTGGGATGAAACGCAAAACCTTCAAGTCAGTTCTCCCATCGTATCACAGAACGGGTGACTCCGCTGGGGACAATTCTAAAAGTGGGGTTACCTTAGGGTTTAGATCACATTTACTTGCTTATATTGTTTGACTTGTATGCTTTACATTATGGTTCTTTGTTTGGGTTTGAATCCTCTACCCGGATTTGAGATACATTATAGGTAAGTAGCAATACATTGTGGAAACTGTGCGGGGTATACCGACAAGGTCTAAGCAATAGCTACGTTAGTGCGACATATTTGTGGGTACTGGTAGCCTTTGAGTTAATCAAAGAGAATATGGGGCCGTTGAGTGATGTCATGAAGCACTAATGAACTTCTAGAACCTTTACTTGACCAACTTGGCCTTTAGGATGTAGTGAGATGACCGACTTTGGTGCAGTCCGAAGTTGGTAGATACTCAATACTACACTCATTGAGGTTTGGTTTCTTGTGATATTTTGGTCGCCATTAAAGAGGCTTGAGCTGAAACAATGACCAAGGAAATAATCCAGTGATATTGAGCTCCTTAGAACCCGATTACTATTACTAGGACAGGTTTAAGCCAACTAAACTTCAAGAGGGTACTTACCTATAAAACTCCATGCAAGCCTAAACTAAGGACTTGTTTGCTTTGTTTGTATATGAATACTTGTACATAACATCCTGAACATCATGAACATCATATGCATCCACTAACCATTTCAAGGATTTTTGGATTCATCTTTGTTCTTGTTTTGTAGGATATGGATTCACTTCGCAGGAAAACTATTCAAGTCAACCTTGTGAGAATCCCTCCATAATTAAAGGAGTTGGCTTCAAGGATTCCTGAAAACTCTCCATTCACCGAGAGACATGGTGGCCTACTCAACTTGGTCACCTCAAACATAGATGAGGACATGATGAAGGTTCTCTTTCAGTTCTTTGATCCTTTGCACCATTGCTTCACATTTCCCGACTATCAACTTGTGCCTACTTTGGAAGAATTCTCCCAACTCTTGAGGATTCCCATTCTAAATCAACTACCTTTCAATGGTACGGAAAGAGATCCAAAGCCAGAAGAGATTGCTCAAGCTCTACAATTGCACTCATTTGATGTCACAACTCATTGGGAAACAAGGAGTGGTGTCAAAGGCTTCCTAGCAAAGTTTCTGTTTGAGAAAGCCCAAAGTTTTGGAATTCCTTAGACTTGCAAGCCTTTGAGGAAATTGTGGCTCTCCTCATATATGGGATGGTTTTGTTTCCAAATCCTGACTAACTCATAGATATCAACATCATCAAAATCTTCATATCCCGTAACCCGGTGCCTACATTGCTAGGGGATATCCTACACTCTTTTCACACTCGCACAATGAGGAAAAGAGGTGTCCTTATGTGTTGCACTCCTCTCTTGGCAAGAGGGTTTATTTCTCATCTTCACCAATCTGTATTAAAGAATGAGCAAGGTTCAAGGTGGTCGCAAAGGTTGATGACGCTCAAACATTCAGATATTCATTGGTGCTCTCGATCCAAAGAGAATGTTATCATTGTCGACCGTTGTGGAGAATTATCTAATGTCCCTTTACTTGGAATTAGGGGAGGTATCACCTACAACCCGTGCTTAGCCTTAAGACAATTAGGTTATGCCCGAAGGGATGGCCCGCACGAGATGCTGATTCAAGGTTTGGTATTTGACTACGACAACAACAATCAAGGTCTTCGCCAAAGATTTATCTGAGCTTGGAGGATGTTGAACAATGTGGATAGCAAGACTTTGGGGCACAATAATTCCATCCCTATTGAGCCTTACCTCAAATGGGTACGAACTCATGCTCTGAGTCTTATGATGCCTTACCCCTCCATTCTCCCGGTAAACATTGAGCCTGTCATAGAGGGAGATGTTCCATACACTATCCTACATCCTGACATGCCCACATCTCTTGAAGACTTACAAAGGGATTGGATACAACTCAAAGGGGAGAGAGATACTTTTGAAGCCCAATTCTACGCAAACGAGAAGAAGGTTTTGGAACTCACTAGGCTACTTCATGAGGAGAAGACTCTGAATGCCTACATTGCACCAAAGAGGATGCGCACTACTTTTCTACCTTAGAGTTTAGTATTATTTTGCCCAAGGGGCATTGATGTACTCAAACTTTATCTTATTAATATAACGTGTGTTTTTTTTTGTCTAAAATAAATCTGAATCTTTGAAATCCTTGAAAACATTGCATATGCATATACCATTCATCATAACATAAACAAGTCTTTTGCAACAAGTCTCCTCATCTCTCTACTGTTTATTTCAGTAAGATGGATCTCGAGTAAACAGTGAAAGATCTCCAAGCTCAGAATACACAGTTTCAACAGTTGTTCATGACCCTAGCCAAGGGGCAAGAAGAGTTGAAGATTCTGCTGGCTGAAGAGAGGAAAAAGAAAACAAAGAAGGTAACCAGAGTCTTAAACATGGGAATAAGATTTCATGGGCAGACAAGAAGGACTTTGGACTTTGCAACAACATCCGGTGAAGGAGAGGGGAAAGGCAAGGAAACAGTTGTCTCGTCAGAATCGAAAGAGGAAGAAGAAGAAGAGGACTACTCTAAGGAACAGTACCCTCCAGCTGATGATAAGTATAAACATCTCGAAGAGCGGTTGAGCGTGATGGAAATCCAAAAAGTACCAGGCTTGGACTTTGAGGAATTGGGCTTGGTGTCGGGGATTGTGATTCCTCTGAAATTCAAAGCACTTGTATTCGCTAAATATGACAGAGTTTCATGCCCTAAGATGCATATCTGGTCATATGTGAGGAAAATTCAACCACATACAGCTGATAAAGACTTATGGGTGCACTTCTTCTAAGACAGTCTGTCTGGTACTCAACTTGACTGGTTCTACCAACTAGAAAGAGCCAACGTTCATAATTGGGAAGATCTTGCCGCAAATTTCTACAAGCAATATCAATACAATACTGATTTGGCGCCTACCCGTACTAAACTCCAGATTATGGCCATGGCTTCCAATGAAGGTTTCAAAGACTATGCACAAAAATGGAGAGATTTGGCCGGAAAAGTTCAACCCCCTCTGTCTGAGAGAATTGGTAGACATGTTCTCAGGCACCTTGTCTGGTCCTTTCTTTAATCATTTAATTGGAAGTTCATCCGCTGGCTTTACTGAACTAATATTGACCGAAGAGAGGGTAGAAGCCGATATAAAGAATGGAAAGATTCAGAAAGACACATCTTCTTCTACAACTGTAAGGAAGCCCTTTATCGAAAAGAAAGAGGTAGTTGTCGTATATCCGCAAAGAAACCAAGATAGGGCCGAACACCGACCAATTGTGGGGGCCGTTATGATCCCAAAACCTGCATCTGATCACCAAAGAAATAATCAACCAAGGGTGAAAAGACCAATCAGGAAGTTCACCAGAATCAACATGACTCCGTCTCAAGTATTACCTCATTTACTGAAATCCAACTTGGTGACCTTGAAAGAAGCTCCGAAAAACCCCAATACAACATCCCCTCATTATCATCCCAATGCTCGTTGCGCATATCACTCTAAAAGTCCTGGTCACGATACTAATAACTGTTTGGCCTTGAAGAACAAAATACGAGACCTCATTGAACCAAAAGAAATTGAGTTTGATGCGCCCGAAAAGCCAAATGTCATTTCTACTCCTATGCCCAGACATGGTCACAATGCCAATGCCATTGAAGAAGGATTGTTTGTTACTTCAGTTAATGAACTCATGACCCCACTTCTGACTGTTAAAATGAATTTGTTGAATGCCGGTGTATTCCCGGGTTGTGATGAAGATTGCCGTTTCTGTTTATCCTTGCTGACTAGCTATCCTTTGTTGAAAGTAGGTGTTCAGTGCCTGATGGATAACAAAGAGATTTTGTTTGAAAAGACTCCTGTTACACCTGTTCCTTTTGAAGATATTTCTATCATTACCATTTCCGCCAATTCTCTCAGGGTCTCCATCAAAAGATCTCTTATAATTACATCAATTCCGAAAGCAGCCCCTTTAATAATCACAATGCCTGGGCCAGTCCCATATGAATCAGACAAAACCGTGTTGTGGAATTACGGAGGGGGCATTTACTACCATGGCATCCAGAAAGACTGGACGGCCGCCGAAGAAATAAATTCCGAGAAAGAAGACTCCCGACATCAGTAATATTGCCGAAACTAGAAAAATTACCCGAAGTGGTAGGATCTTTTCTCCAGAAATCGCTCCCCCAAAATCAGTTTCTGGACCCGTAATTATCCCTGTTGCTGCTCCAAAGGTTGATCCCATACCCGTAATCATCTCTACAAGTACTCGTATTGACGAAGACGTTACAACCCCTGTTATCATTCCTACCAACACTCCCGCTGCCGAGACTCGAGGAAAGAGTATTCAGGTGGAGCCTGTCCAGACGAAGGCTCAGTCATTGACTATCCCTGAGACCTCCAAGAAGGAAATAGAGGAGATCTTAAAAATTATAAAGAGAAGCGACTACGATGTAGTTGAACAACTGGGGCAAACTCCCTCTAAGATCTCCATGCTGGAATTACTACTATGTTCCGAGGCACATGCAAAAGCCTTGGTGAAGTTCTTAAAAACAACCCATGTACCTCAAGAGACGTTTGTTGATCAATTTCAAGACTGCATGGCCAGCCTAACTGCGGACAATGGTTTAGGTTTTTTAGATGCTGATCTGATGCCGATGGGAAGAAAGCATAATAAGGCGTTGGATGTCTCAGTGGAATGTATGGTGCCACTCTGGCACATGTTTTGGTGGATATTGGATCATCTTTGAATGTATTACCCACAAAAGTTCTTGATAGACTTGACTGTGAGGGGTTGACTTTTAAGCCAAGCAACATAGTGGTAAGGGCTTTTGACGGTTCGAAGAGGATGGTACATGGGGAGGTGGACATTCCCATAAAGGTTGGAACCCAAAATTTCAAGTTAACCTTTTATGTGATGGACATTCGCCCTTCATACTCCTGCTTCCTAGGCCGGCCATAGATTCATAATGCTGGCGTTGTTACTTCTACATTGAACCAACTATTGAAGTAGCCAGTTCAAGGGAAGATTATCACCGTCCATGGAGAGGAAGAATACATGATCAGCCATATCAATTCCTTCAGATATGTGGAATTGGACGGTGAATTCATTGAAACTCCATTTCAACACTTTGAAGAGGTCCCTCAAGAGGTGGCAGTGACTAAGACTATTCCCAAGATTACCAGGCCTCCACTCTGGATGTCGTCACTAAAGGATGCTAAAGCGGTGGTAGAAGAAGGAGGATGAACTATCTGGGGAAAACTCCCAGATATCCCATATAAGTCTGACAGGTTTGGCCTAGGTTTCACTTCAAGTGCTCAAAAGGCTGTATGTCATTCCCGTGCTGGAGGTCCACCCTTGAAGATCAGCAACCGTGAAGTCAACCCAGTGGAAGATGGTGAAGATGGTTGCAACCTAGAGGATTGGATCTTCCCGACTGTTAATGGAGGGCTCAGCAATTGGGAGGCTAGAGACTTCGTCCTGAACACTTTCATCCCTCAATAATTTGTCTTTACATTTTGTTGGATCTGTAATATTCAAAACAATTTGCACTCTTAAAACCTTGTGTCTTACCCGAGGCACAATGGTCCATTTGTAAGGGTTATTATTTCATCTTCATATGACATCAATGAATCATGGACGTTTTTCACATACAAACTTTTGTGCTCATTGTTTTTCTTTTACATTTTACTTTCTTTCAAAGATAGATATACCCTTACACACACCCACACTCAGAATGCAGGTATACATCCATTCTGGATCCTATGGGTAACGATACTGCTATGGCCTTTTGTGACTCTGAGAATCTAATCTACCAAGCCGAAGATGAAGGTGAGGAAGATTGTGAAGTACCAGGGGAACTTGCCAGACTGCTACAACAAGAAGAGAGAACCATTCAGCCTTACGAGGAACCCGTGGATACAATCAACCTAGGTACCGAAGAAGATAAAAAGAGGTAAAAGTGGGTGCTAATATGGAACCCATTGTCAAGAAGCGTCTGATTCAGTTGTTGCATGATTATGTCGAAGTCTTTTCCTGGTCGTATGAAGACATGCCAAGACCTGATGAAGATATTGTGGTACATCGTCTGCCTACAACAGAGGATTGTCCGTCAGTAAAGAAAAAGGTTCGTCGAATGAGGCCGGATATGTAAGAAAAGATTAAAGCAGAGGTCATGAAGCAATTCAACGCTGGATTCTCGGTTGTCACCGCTTACCCCCAATGGGTTACCAATGTTGTTCCCGTGCCCAAAAAGGACGGCAAAATGCGAATGTGTGTAGACTACCAAGATTTGAATAGGGCAAGCCCTAAAGATGACTTTCCACTCCCCCACATTGATATCCTAGTTGATAATACGGCACAACATAAAGTGTTTTCCTTCATGGAGGAATTCTCAGGTTACAACCAAATCAAAATGGCGCCTGAGGACACGGAGAAAACAACATTTGTCACACAGTGGGGCACATTCTGCTACAAGGTAATACCATTCGGATTGAAGAATGTTGGGGCAACCTATCAACACGTCATGGTAGCTTTATTTCATGACATGATACATCACGAAATAGAAGTCTACGTGGACGATATGATATCCAGATCTCAAACAGAGGAAGAGCACCTTGATCACTTACAAAAATTGTTTGAGAGATTGAAGAAGTATAAGCTAAGGTTGAATCCTAACAAATGCACATTTGGGGTACGTTCTGGTAAGCTCCTAGGATTTATCGTCAGCAACAAAGGTATCGAGGTTGATCTTGCCAAAGTTAAAGCAATACAAGAGATTCCTGCTCCTCGTACTGAGAAGGAAGTCAGAGCATTATTGGGACGTTTGAACTATATTGCCAAATTCATTTCCCATCTGACAGCTACTTGTGAGCCAATCTTCAAACTATTGAAGAAAGATCAAGTAGTCAAATGGAATGACGAGTGCCAAGTTTATTTTGACAAAATCAAAGAATACTTACAAGATCCTCCTGTGTTGATGCCACCGGTCAAGGGAAGACTGTTGATTATGTATCTGACTGTTTTAGAAAACTCAATGGGGGGGGGGGGCAGCATGACGAGTCTGGACGAAAAGAGCATGCTATTTACTACCTGAGCAAAAAGTTTACCGACTGTGAAACCAGATATTCACTACTCGAGAAAACTTGCTGCGCTCTGGCATGGGCTGTTCGCCGGCTAAGACAGTATATGCTGAATCATACTACCTTGTTGATATCTAAAATGGATCCGATAAAATACATTTTCGATAAGCCTGCTCTTTCTGGGAGAATAGCGAGATGGCAGATGATCTTGACAGAATATGACATATAATATACTACCCAAGTTGTGGAAGACTACCAGTCTATGAAGTTCGAATTCCCGGATGAAGACATCATGACATTAGACAGCTGTGAAAAATTCAGGCCATATGACGGACCTGAACAAAGATCCCGATGGACCCTGTTCTTTGATGGAGCCTCCAATGCACTCGGCAATGGTATTGGTGCTGTACTCATATCTCCAGAAGGGTGTCACACTCCCTTTACTGCCAGACTTTGCTTCAACTGTACAAACAACATGGCGGAATACGAAGCATGCATCTTTGGTCTAAGAGCTGCCATAGACTTGGGGATCAAATCCTTGGATGTATTTGGAGATTCAGCTTTGGTCATCAGTCAGATCAAAGGGGAATGGGATACCAAACACCTTAACCTTATCCCTTATAAAGAACATGTTTTGACATTGCTACCACATTTCGAGAAGATTACCTTCGAGCACTTCCCGTGAGAAGAAAATCAGCTAGCAGATGCACTAGTCACAATGTCATGTATGTTTAAACTTAATTGGGATAACGAGGCTCCCCAGATCACCATTGAATGAATGGATGAACCAACACACTATCACGAGATTAATACTAAAGAAGTAGTGGACCAACCTTGGTTTAATGAAGTCAAGATATATCTTGAGGCTCAAGAATATCCAGAAGGAGCTTCAATCAATGATAAAAAGTTCTTAAGGGGATTCTCTTCTAAATTCTTCCTTAGTAACGACATCCTGTACAAACGCAATCATGACTCTGTGTTACTTCAGTGCGTAGATAAGGTTGAAGCTGAAAGGATTATGGCTAAATTACACGAAGGCACTTTTGGCACCCATTCCAGTGGGTACACCATTGCAAAGAAAATCCTACGGGTAGGCTATTACTGGTCTACCATGGAAGCAAATTTCTATCAGCACTCTCGAACCTGCCATAAATGCCAAATTTATGCTGACAAAGTGCATGTACCCCCGGTTCCTCTGAATGTCTTGACAGCTCCTTGGCCCTTTGCTATGTGGGGGATTGATATGATTGGGGAAATCAAGCCGACAACCTCCAATGGACACTGCTTCATCCTAGTGGCCATTTATTATTTTACAAAGTGGGTTGAACACTACACCGAAAAAGACTTATGAAAGCGCTTTTTTTGGCCTTTAAAAGCGCTTAAAAGCGCTTTCGTAGGTGGCGCTGCTATAGGTTTTAGCAGCGCTTTTTGTTTAATGAAAAGCGCTTTCGTAGGTCTACCTAATACAACACTTTTTCTAAAAAGCGCTCTCTTAAGTAGGCTTTTGGCAGCGCTTTTTTATGAAGAAGCGCTTTCGTAGGTCTACCTAAGGCAACGCTTTTTTCTGGAAAAGCGCTCTCATAAGTTTTCTTTTAGCAGCGCTTTTTTCGGGAAAAGCGTTGTCTTAGGTAGGCTTTTAGCAACGCTTTTTTCTGGAAAAGCGCTTTCATAGGTGGTCTTTTAGCAGCGCTTTTGCCTGGAAAAGCGCTATCATATGTTTACCTTAGACAACGCTTTTTGTGAAAAAACGCTTTCATAGGTTACCTAAGGCAACATTTTTCTTGAAAAAGCGCTTTCATAGGGTGTTTTTTTAGAAGTATAATTTATATAATTCATATACCTGCATTGTTTGCAGCATATTATTTATATAAACCAGTTGCCATAACCTGTAATTCATAAACCGCAGTAATGCATTGTATACCATTGTAACCCAGAATATATATACACCATTTTTGTACCTCAAAATATATAAAAACCATTGTTATCAACATTGTAACTCAAAATCAGTCTTACAAAATTAACCCTAACAACAACTAAACCAGTCCTAATGTATGAAAGAAACACGGTCAATTATGTATTAAGGTTCTGGTCCTGCGAGGTTTGAACATAATAACACGGTCAATATGGTATTCCATGTACACATGTAACGTATTCATAACACTTTTCACATAATAATGTATTCATACCTTATATGATTCTCTGCTCAATAAAATATTGACACAATTCCTCTTTGATTTCTTCCAACTGAAGTTTCGTGTAATATGCACATTTGTATTCATCGAAGTACTACATAACAAAACATAATATGCATGATTTAGTTAAAAGTAAAAAATTATATGAAATATCCTAGAAATAATAAAACAAATCCTAAGTTATAAATCCATATTGTGACTGGAATCTCTATTTGATTCAGTTGAAGAATTTCTTTGATAAACCGCATAACAAAGTATCCGCAATCTATACCGTTTTGCTGTTGAGGACACTACATAGAAAAACAAATAAGAATAAATAGTTGTATTATTTTATCAAATAGCATAAATATTATAAGCAAAAAAGTTGAAATTAATATACCTGCACTTTGATCCAATTAATGTTGTTTGATTTAGACCGTCGTACCCGAGCTTCTCTTTGACACCGGAATACTTGTATCGCTCTAACAAAATAAAAATATATATTTAGAACAATGTCACAGAAATAATTAAATATATAAATACACATAAATATTTAGAATAATCTCACTTACGTATCAATCATTAACTTCATATCTGGATAATTTGTCCAATCACCGTCAATCGAATTCAGATAATAGACCACTTCTTTTATAGGATCGATAGCAACCAACAAGCAGTGACGTCTATAAATTAAAACAACAGTTTAGAAGAAAATTTTCTACGCAAAAATTACAAATATTAAAATGAACTTAGAATGAAAATATAACCCTGTAGGAATAGTATTATACGCACAAAGATATAAGCTTTCTGTACTGCCAGTTGCCATGAATCTTTCGACTAAGTGCTCTCTTACTGAATCTGGTTCCCTACCAATTGTCGCTCGCTGACACGGGAGGAAGACACGAAATGGAATCTGTTTGACAATTGATTCCCGTGCATCAATTTGTCATATAAAAACCTTAAATAAAAACGTAATTAATATTAGACTATATTCATTGAAATGTTTTTAAAAAAATTCAGCTAATTACATAATATAAAGATGGGGTTACCGGATGTATGCGTGCATAATACTGACGCCTAATTCTTTATGACGAAAAATCTCTTCCACGTCCTCATGTCCAATTATTTCAGTACAAGGAAAGCCAAAGATACCTTGATCCATATCCATTTGACGAATACCACCATCCATCAAATTTGTTGTTCCCACTATTGTTTAAATACACTGCCGATATCCAGGGAAAAATCTAGTAGGAACCCTTTTCTTGGGTGGTACGCCAACGATTTTCTGGCTCACTTGTTGTGACCCTTGAAAAGGTACTAAAAATCATATAGACTCAGTTAAATTATAAAATTATGCAGTTTTTTATTCGGATCATATAATTAACACTTTAAACGTACCTCTTTTTGTGATACATCAGACTCGTCGTGCCGCAAAATCCCTTTACCCTTAGATGCGGGTTTTATAGGAGTCTATAATTACCGTGGAAATAACTGAGGTCAGAACTGATAGTTGAAGACTTAAAGATTCATAATGGTTTTTGTTCTAAACTGGGCCCGACAGGCCCAAAGGCATTGCTAAGGCCCAGTCCAAAGGGACTTACTAGGGACCACGCCGAGCAAAGGAGTCACATCCGTGTCCGACACCCTGATGTCCAGCTCGACATTCGCTGTCCAACTCCACGTGATGATGTCCAGCTCGACACCCTGACGTCCAGCTCGACACCCTGCTGTCCAGCTCGACATCCTGCCGTCCAGCTCCACGCCCTAACGTCCAGCTCGACACCCTGCTGTCCAGCTCGACGTGGGCTCGAGCAACCCAGCTAGGACAGACTCAGTCCACCGTTCCCCCTACGATACTCCGGAAAGACCGCGTCTCCGTCCGCCCGCACTTCACGCAGAACATCCAGGAAGGGGACCACGTGCGGGTCCCCACTACCCACGTAGAACCTGGCAGTTCCTCCATTGGGCCAAATCCGCCCGGCCCAATGGAGGAACCTTGGCCCAGCGCTGGGGGCTATAAATACCCTCTGTTTCCAGAGGGTCAGGTATTCATCATTCTAACCTCAACTTCTATTTATCTACTCGTACTCCTACTTACTTCAGCATCAGAGTGTCTTGCAGATACCCCCCCCCACCTCGTCAAAAAAGCTTTCTGCTCGGAGCCAGCCGTGACGGTCCAAACCTTCTGATCAAGTCAGATCAGTGGCGCCGTCTGTGGGAAACAGCTTCCCCGTCTAACGA
The DNA here is from genome assembly GCA_948472305.1 of Vicia faba. Classification (NCBI taxonomy): domain Eukaryota; kingdom Viridiplantae; phylum Streptophyta; class Magnoliopsida; order Fabales; family Fabaceae; genus Vicia; species Vicia faba. The sequence goes on from OX451740.1 coordinate 1,119,401,179, forward strand.
ACAATTCCAAAGACCAAAGCTCAATTCAATTACCTGTCATGGCTGATCCAGCTCGCGAAGAGCAGCACGTCCGTGTCACCGACACTAATAACGGTCCCGCGGACAAGAATGGACACCTCGACAATTCCGGTGATCCCGGCCACAATGCCATCCCTGTGACAACCGCCCCTGGACCTACCTCTCACAGGGATGGGGCTACTGCGTCGTCCTCTACGACCCCTCCAGCACTCGAAGACGACCTGGAAGCTCTCGCTTATCGCAGAGCTGCCCGGTTCTATGAAGTCCCAGTTCCTGCCGGGGCAGATGCCACGACTCAGGCACTGTTCGCGGCCATCAACCAGACTAATTATCTCATATTCGCCCAAGGAGAAAGACTAAGGGCGCTAGAAAATGATCGACGACCCCCGAGGAGGCATCAGAGGCCACCTTCTCCACCTCCTCGGGTCGAAGAAGTTCGACACCCTACTCCCCCACGGAGACACTACAGGGAGAACTCTAGGAGCCCCTCTCCCCGACCAAAGCAGAGGCGGCCCCAATATGAGAGACAGCCCGTCATCCCTACCGAGGAACCCAGTCGCGACCCCTCAAGGCACGACAGGAGGCACGCCGGAGACGGGCGGGTGACCTTCAACCACCGAGCATCACACTCGAGGGAATCTCAGCACGATCATCGTGCCAGACATCACTACAGGACCCCTTCTATTTCTCCGGAGAGGAGCGACGAGGACGACCCCCGCGGTCCCCTGTCGCAGGCCATCATGGATGCACCTATTCCCCCGGGCATGGAGAAGCCCCCACATCTGAAGGAGTATGACGGCGTAGCAGACCCGGTCGACCACATTGACGGGTTCGAAGCCATGCTCCACTATCATAATGTCGGGGGGCCCATCAAGTGCCGTCTCTTCCCCACAACTCTCAGGAAGGCGGCCATGGACTGGTATAAAGGACTCGCCCCGGGCTCCATCACCTCGTGGCGGAACCTGAAGAACCAGTTCATCAGTTCCTTCACAGCTTCTCGGCGCCACTCGAAGACCGAGGCGGCCCTCGAGGCCATCATCCAAAGACAGGATGAAACCTTGAGGGAATTCATCAACCGCTTCAACCGGGAAGCAATACAGGTCCCCTGCGCGGACCATATGAAAAGATATTTGCTGGAGAGGGGCCTCCTCCCCGGCACAGAATTCAGAAAAGCCGTGGGTATTGAGCCACCTACAACTTTTGATGCTCTCCTCGACAAAGCCCGAGCATACATGGACTACGAGGAGAGAGAAGCTGCCAACAGGGCACGAGACTCCAGGGCTCGCGCTCCCAATCATAGCAGCAGCTCACGACAAGACCCTCCTCCCCGACGAACCGGGGAGAAAAGGAAGGAAGATCGACCCCGGGAGGTCCGAGTACAAAGGAGCCCCTCGGGCCGTTTCACCGAGTACACTCCGCTCACGGCTTCCCGCGAGCGTATTTTGGCGGAGTGTGCTAGCACAGATTTCAAAGACGGTTGCGTCAAGCATCCCCGACCAGCTCCTGCCAAGCCAGGGGTAGACAAAAATAAATACTGTCAATACCATAGGAGTCATGGCCATTTGACAGAGGACTGCGTCCACCTCAAGGACGCCATTGAAACCCTCATCAAAGGAGGGAGGCTCGCACAGTACAGGCGAAACGACGCTCCCCGTCGTGACGCCCATGAAGCTAAGGAGCCCGAAGAAGATGCCCGACCATCTGACGAGTCGGTACCAATCCAGACCGCCTTCTCGGTAACCAGGCCCGAGGATTTCGAAATTCCCGAGCTCCTGCAGGAGCCCCTGACGACACACAGCAGGTGGGAATACTTCCCCTCCGCCATGGTCATCAACGGGGGAGGGTTCAACGACCTCACCATCAATTCAGCCAAGAGGAAGTTGGACGAACTGGTCGACGCAGCTCCTCCACAAACTGTGACGTTCGAAAGGGTGAAGGGCAGGTCAGAGCCCATCACCTTCTACTTAGAAGAGCTCCCCGGCGGAGCCCCGAACGCAGTCATCCCCTTGCTGATAAGGGCAAAGATGGCAAATTTTGACGTGCATCGCATCCTGGTCGACGAAGGGAGTTCCGTCGACGTGATGTACAGCCAGCTGTTCCGGACCTTGCAACTGGACGACTCACACCTCTCTCCGTATGTGGGTTCAGACCTTCAAGGCTTCAACGGCTCGACTTCCAAACCTTGGGGTTATGTCGAGCTCCTGGTGACGTTCGGGGAAGGAACGGCTATAAGACAGGTGAAGGTCCGCTTCCTCGTCATTGATTGCCCGTCCCTATACAATTGCATCTTGGGGAGGCCGACATTGGCGGAGCTGACAGCGGTGCCCTCAACTGTCCATCTAAAAATGAAGTTCTATACCAAAAGGGCAAGGGTAGCCACCATCCAGGGAGACCTCGCCGCTGCCCGCAGGTGCTTCAACGCCGCTTCAAGGGGACGGGATACCATCGACGTGGGTACCAGTACCAGACCCCCCAAGAAGACAAAGCAAGAGCCCGACAGAGCATCCCCCGAGGTAGAAATTCAGAAGGCTCCACCAAAGGTCGACTCCATAGCCCTCGACGCCCGCTTCGACCAAGACGAGCCATCCAACAGCGAGCAAATCCCCCTCCGACCTATTCTGGACGACGATTTTGAACTCGTTCCCCTCGGAGCAGACCCGACCAAGGGAGTGAAGATTGGCAAAGACCTCCCCGACTTGGCCAGGAAGCAAATCAAGGCCTGTCTGCGCGAGAATGCTGATCTCTTCGCCTGGAGCGCTGCAGAGATGCCCGGACTCGACCCTGAGGTCGCCTGTCATCACCTCGCCATTGATCCAGCCGCCAAGGCCGTAGTACAACGTAGGCGTAGGCAGTCTCCAGAAAAAACGGAGGCTGCTGAAAAAGCTGTAAAAGACCTCCTAGAGGCAAATTTTATTTTCGAAGCCCGGTATTCCACCTGGCTGTCAAATGTTGTACTTGTTAAAAAGAATAATGGAAAATGGAGAATGTGTGTTGACTATACCGACCTCAACCGGGCTTGCCCGAAGGATGCTTTTCCTCTACCTAACATTGACATGCTGGTCGACAATTCGGCCGGCTACAAGACTTTGTCGTTCATGGACGCCTACTCGGGATACAATCAAATCCCAATGGCTCTGGGTGACAAACGCTGCACGGCGTTCATGACCAGCTCGGGCAACTATTACTACAACGTAATACCCTTCGGACTGAAGAACGCCGGTGCGACTTACCAACGCATGATGAACAAAGTGTTCAACAAACAGATTGGTGACATGCTCGAGGTATATATGGACGATATGATCGTCAAATCCCGAGCAGACACCGATCACGCAGCTCATCTCAAGACAGTCTTCGCCCAAGCAAGACAGTGCAAAATGAGGTTCAACCCCGAGAAGTGCACGTTCGGGGTTAAGGCAGGAAAATTCCTCGGATTCTATCTAACAGAACGAGGGATTGAAGCCAACCCCGACAAATGTCGGGCGTTCTCCAACCTCCCGACACCAACGTCGAAGAAGTCGATACAAATCATGAACGGCATGTTGACGTCACTATCACGCTTCGTCGCGAAGTCCGCTCAGCACGCCCTTCCCTTCTTCAAACTCCTTCGAAAGGAGGCAGCCTTCGAATGGACCGAGGAGTGCGAACACGCACTTCGCCATCTGAAGCAGAGCCTGTCTCAACCGCCCGTGTTGTCTCGACCAGATGACGACGAACCACTATACCTATACTTGGCAGTTTCAAACGAAGCCATCAGCGCAGCTCTTGTCCGCGAGACCCCTGACGGGCAGAAACCTGTCTACTTCACGAGCAAAGCCTTACAAGGCCCCGAGAGCAGGTATCAACAGATAGAAAAGGTTGCTCTGGCCCTCGTCAACGCTGCGAGGAGGCTCAGACACTATTTTCTAGCGCACACCATCATCGTGCGAACCGATCAGCCGGTGAGGCAACTCCTGGGTCGGCCAGATATGGCTGGCAGAATGCTGAAGTGGTCCTTGGAACTCTCCGAATTCGACATTCAGTACGAGAGCAGGAAGGCCCTGAAAGCACAAGCCTTGGCCGACTTCGTCGCGGAGATGACCACTAACGACATTCCCCCGGGGAAGGAACACAAGTGGACCATCTTCGTCGATGGAGCCTCCAGCTCGTCCGGAAGCGGCGCAGGGATCCTCCTGGAAAACGAAGAAGGTGTGGTAATCGAGCACTCCTTGGTTCTCTCCTTCCCAACGTCAAATAACCAGGCAGAATACGAAGCCCTGCTCGCAGGACTGAGATTAACCGAGGACCTAGGAGCCCGCGAAGTTCAAATTTACACCGACTCCCAGCTCGTCGCTTCCCAAGTACAGGGAAGCTACCAGGCCAAGAATGACAACCTCATTGAGTACTTGAACTTAGTCAAAAAACACATGGCAAAGTTCGTACGTGCAGAAATTTCTCATGTCCCCCGCGAGCAAAACACGAGGGCGGACATATTGTCCAAACTCGCGAGCACACGAAAGAAGGGCGAGAATAAATCCGTCATCCAGGAATCTCTGGCACGTCCGAGTATCGAACCACCCTCGACTACGGTCGAGGTCCACGCCATCGGGGATGCCACGTCTTGGATGACCCCGGTCTATAATTTCCTAACAAAGGGAGAACTCCCGTCGAACCAGGCCGAAGCTGCCATAATCAAGCGACGAGCATGTTCCTATGTTGTTCTCGAGCAGAAACTGTACCGAAGAGGATTCTCCATTCCCCTCCTGAAATGCATCGACGAGTCCGCCATCCCCGACGTACTGCGGGAGATACACGAAGGTATCAACGCCCAGCACATGGGCGGTAAATCCTTGGCAAGGAAAGCCCTTCGAGCAGGATACTACTGGCCGACGATGCAACAGGACGCCAAGGAACACGTGAGAAAATGTGACAAGTGCCAGAAGCACGGGGATATGCACCTCGCCCCCCCGCACGAGCTGAATACATTGTCGTCCCCATGGCCGTTCGCCTGGTGGGGCATGGACATCCTCGGGCCCTTCGTGCAAGGGACCTACCAGAACAAATTTCTAATCGTCACCGTGGATTACTTCACGAAGTGGATCGAGGCCGAGGCACTCGCAAAAATCACCTCACACAATATCCTCCGTTTCTACAAAAGAAACGTCCTCGCCAGATTCGGAATTCCGCAGGCCCTGGTGACCGACAACGGTACCCAGTTCACCGACCACGGGTTCCGAGACTTCGTCACCAAACTGGGGACCAAACAACATTTCACGTCGGTCGAGCACCCTCAGACCAACGGGCAAGCCGAAGCCGCGAACAGAGTCATCCTCCGAGGGCTCAAGCATCGACTCGGCGAAGCCAAAAGAGGATGGGTCGAGGAGCTCCACAGCGTCTTGTGGGCATACCGCACCACACCCCACTCAACGACTGGGGAAACACCATTCCGACTGACCTACGGCACCGAAGTCGTCATCCCGGTCGAAATCATGGAACCATCCCGACGAACGGAGGAACCCCTCGACGAAGAGATGAATGACGAAGCTTTAAGGGATGAACTCGACCTAGTCGAGGAAATCCGATCGGGGGCTGCCCTGCGCGAAGCCACCCTAAAACAACGAGTGGCTCTACGCCACAACGACAAGGTCATCAAGCACGAGTTCGAAATAGGCAGCCTGGTACTACGCAGGAACCAGAAAGACTCCCGCGAAGGGAAGTTGGCCGCGAACTGGGAAAGACCTTACCGCGTCCACGGCACCACGGGTACCGGGGCGTACTACCTCGAGCAGTTAGACGGAGAGCCATTACCAAGACCCTGGAATGCTGCTAAGCTAAAGCAGTACTACAGTTAGAAACTGTCAACACCTGGGACCCTCGACCAGCAGCACCCGCGCTCGGTCAACGAGGAAAAACGTCCAATTTCATATAAGGCTAAGGTACAAGCCCGACGTACGACCAAAATAGCACAGCATCGCGCGGTAAACGATGACGATCGATAGTGCCCGACGTGGACAGCTGTACCGAGCCCCACCGTCGTCGTACCCATAAGGCAGAACACCCAGCTCGCGATGGGCAGTTCACGCCAAGGGCGAATCGTCCCTAACGGGCTCCACGCCCGACTGAGCAACCTCGCTCCGAAATGCCCGACATTCCATCAAGAATAACGGGACATCTACAAGGGTCAAAAGAAAATCTCTCCCCTCGAGCGCAACACTTAGGTGGTTCTGGCCAATCGAAATAGGGCCGGGAACGCATACAAACGGAGTCGAGCATATTTGCTCGCCAAATCAAGGCCACTTACGGGGACCCCTCGGGCCCGTGGCTTAGTCTAAATTCATACAAGCACATGATTTCAAACAAGGGCAAAAATCCAAAAGGTAAAACAACATTGATATAAATGCCCGAAGGCAACAAAACAATAGTAAACCGACCAAGAAGGCCGGCGATGTTCATAACATACAATAAACGGGCACACAGGCCCAAAGAATACAAATATCAAGGGCACGCAGGCCCGCTATCCTACTCAGACTTCCACTGAATCATCATTGTCGGCGCTAGGTGAGTCGGGCGGAGGAACGATCACGCCACCTACAATCCGGTGTGTGTGACCGATACCCTCAGTGACCAGGCCAGGGTTTAGCAAGGAAAGTTGATCGACCGCAGAATTGAACCTGTCCTCCAGGGCACCGACGCAGTCCACCTCAAGGAGCCGGATGTGGGCGACCAGCTCCGCCCGACTCTTCAAAGCTACTATGTCCTCGGGCTCATCTTCGGCAGGTTGCAGGGTAGCATTCATTTCCTCGACCTGTTTACCCAAGCGTTCGACTTCGGCCGCCAGGCAATCCCTGTCCGCCCGAAGAAGCTCCCCTTCCTCAGTCAACTTCTCCGACTTCTCCCTCTCCAGGGTCAACATTTCCCTCTCAACATCAAGCATCGCGGTCTGCTCCCGGAACATCCCCTCGGAGCGTTCCAAAGCAACCTTCAACTTCCGCGAGCTCGCAGTCAGGGCTGCCTTCTCCTGCTCGAGTTCTTCAACACGGGCAGCATCCCCTCCGTCCTCGGATAGCACCAAAGCCATCTCGGCCATTTTTACCAGCCCATCCACGCTGGCGGCCAGATACGCCTTCCTTTCCTCTTTACTCATCTTCTTTATGGCCTCAGCTTCATGGGCAACTACTGTCGGGGGGAACCGCTCGAAAAAGCCCGCCTCTTCGAAACAAGGGGGGAAGGCGAAAGATCTAACAACGCCGGCGTCCTCGCCGACAGTCGAACCACCTTCCACACGGGTCCTCTTCCTCTGCGTCAAAACGGCACTGGGGTCGATCTCCTCGACCTCTGGATCCGACGCGGGACCCGAGCTCCACGGCGAGTCCACCCTCACCGGCTGAGGAACATTTGGACCGGGTGGGGGACCCATCCTCGTCGCTTATGGGGCCTTCACGACCCTCCTGCCCCGCCTTTGGTCGCAGGATAGTTTCAAGAGCCTTTCATGTCGGCTAGCCATCGTACCTGCACGAAATAAAGAAAAAGTCAGTATCGAGCAAACTTCATGAGTAAATGACGAATAAAGAATTTCAAGCAAACAACCTAACAGGCGGGCAGCCTGCCTGTAAGTCGGACACTCCACCAGCGCCTTGGTGTCGATCGGACGGGACTCGAACGTCGGGTAACCGTCTTTGTCCAAGATGTCATCCCCTTCCCGCGTAACCCACCGGGCGGGATGGAAACTGTCGACAAACCGGCAAAGAGCGTCGTACGCCTGTTCGTCTTCCGAGCACATGTCCCCGGCGGCGGTATGGTAATAACCGGTCCCATGCTCGTAATGCCGGGACATCCAGTACACCGGGATTTTAGCCCTACGACCCAACACAGGGCTCCCATCGTCGCCCATCATCGTTTCCCCGTCATCGTCGCTCACCGGCCCCTCCTCCTCGAAAAGGGAATTTAAAGCATCGTCGGTAACTGGCCGTACCACGTATCACTTATCTTTAAACCCCCTCACGGAGTCCATATACATCTTAAAGAGTCTCCTCGACTGCTTGAGGGAGACCCAGCTATGCTTCCCTCCTCGGGACTGACGCTGTAGGTGAAATATCCGAAAGAAAAGCGGGATGGTCGCCCCGATCCTCAGGTAGCGACACGTCAACTCAAACGCCCGGATGAAGGCGAGGGAGTTTGGGTGCAGCTGGGACGGGGCCAGTTCAAAGTGCATAAAGACCGCGGCCTGGAAATCCGTGAATGGCAGCCGCAGCCCTAAGTCTTTGAACGCGATCTCATACATCGCGAGGCTGTAATTCGGGTAAACCGAGCAAATCCTTGTGTTGGTTGACGGAAGCATGACCACGAAGTTCTGCTGGAAGTCGGGCTGGTCTTGACCCTCTTCGATGACAGTGAATGGATGTCGGTCGTCCCGGCTATATATCGACGCTATCCCCCGCGGCTCGACACCCACCCATTCCAGCAACGGGTCGGTCACGGTATCAATCAGGGTGACCGACTCGTCGGCACTCTGTTCTTCGCGGTCACGACGTCTGGAGGAGCTCGGCTCGTCCGCCATGGTTACCTGCAGAGCACGGGAAACCAGTCAGTTGAGCACGAAGTCCTACGCTCGACAAAATCATGTCGTCCAATACACGACTACATAAGTCCGTTTCCACAAATGGATGCCTCCCCGACGCCCTGAACCCGGTGGTCTTCCTCAAACTAATTGCGCGGCCACTCTTCAAGCATGTCGACCCGAGGTATGAACATGGTGAGCCGCACCATGGAGCCCACGGCCACGACCATAAACATACCGGGCGCGATCATGAATCAGGCGCCCCGGATCATGAAGACCCCGGGCAGCTCTGAAGTTTATCACCTAAAACTATGAATGTGTCGGCCACAAACATGCGTTTTCCGGTCCTAGACATGAATACGTCGGGCTAAACACGAGTTTACCGGGCTAATCCCACGCGCACGGTCCTAAAATATCTACAAATTCCAGGAATCATGCATTCTAAACGGAAAAATGAAGAATGTAGATCACTTACTTGGATCAAAGTGTGGGATCTGGCTACGAAGTGGAAGAATTTGTGACGAGAAGTCGCAACTGGAGAGCGTCTGGAAGAGCAGCAGCAGAGAGAGCAGAGAGAAGAAAACGTATTATGGGGCCCAAGGTACCTATTTATAGTGATGACGTGGAATACCAAACGTCACCTCGGGCAACCACGAACTCCATCTCCTCGACGCGCTGCTCCCAACGCAATGATGGCCCTACCCCCATAGGGTGGCGGCACGGTTCCCGAAAGATACCTCGTATGCTCACCGACGCGCCCGGTAAGGATCCTCCGCGCATCCACCCCCGAGGACGTCTCCGAGCACGACACGAGGAAGCCCCTCGAGGGCCCACGCCTCTACCCCGGGCACGAGACCTCAACGAGGGAATAACTTAGATTCAAGTCATGGCTCCTCGCAAAGGAACCACGACTTGGGGGGCTCCTGTTCTGGACTGGGCCCGACAGGCCCAAAGGCATTGCTAAGGCCCAGTCCAAAGGGACTTACTAGGGACCACGCCGAGCAAAGGAGTCACATCCGTGTCCGACACCCTGATGTCCAGCTCGACATCCGCTGTCCAACTCCACGTGATGAGGTCCAGCTCGACACCCTGACGTCCAGCTCGACACCCTGCTGTCCACCTCGATATCCTGCCGTCCAGCTCCACGCCCTAACGTCCAGCTCGACACCCTGCTGTCCAGCTCGACGTGGGCTCGAGCAACCCAGCTAGGGCAGACTCAGCCCACCGTTCCCCCTACGATACTCCGGAAAGACCGCGTCTCCGTCCGCCCGCACTTCACGCAGAACATCCAGGAAGGGGACCACGTGCGGGTCCCCACTACCCATGTAGAACCTGGCAGTTCCTCCATTGGGCCAAATCCGCCCGGCCCAATGGAGGAACCTTGGCCCAGCGCTGGGGGCTATAAATACCCTCTGTTTCCAGAGGGTCAGGTATTCATCATTCTAACCTCAACTTCTATTTATCTGCTCATACTCCTACTTACTTCAGCATCAGAGTGTCTTGCAGGTACCCCCCCCCCCCCCCACCTCGTCAAAAAAGCTTTCTGCTCGGAGCCAGCCGTGACGGTCCAAACCTTCTGATCAGGTCAGATCAGTTTTCAACATACCTGATCATCTATGAAAATGAGGTCCGATGGCCATGCAACAAAAGATCATATTTCATCTCGCAGCAATGTGGTCTCAGCAACAATGTCAGGTACCAGCAGCAACGCATCCATATCTAAAGCAATATCAACCGATACTTTCACGTGTCTATCCGGAAGCGGTCTATGGTGAAGTAAATCTCCCAAAGTGTTATGGACTTTTCCCTTGCCAACTAGTCGATAAGTCGGTGACGATAGGTATAGCTGGAAAGATGAAATGCCCTAAACCAATAATAACCGTTAGAAGTGACTAAAAATATTCTATAATAATAACGGATATATATTGAAAATTACCTCGGAAAATTTATGTTGACAGTTGATACTAGCTTTGTCACTAGTTTCTTTCAACTATGAACTGCTCTTTTCCGCCATATATATCTCTTTATCCTTCTGTAATTCACAGACTTGAGCTTGTAAATCCTGCAATGTTTGCATCACTTCTGCATTGCTAGGATTTCTTCTCCTTGGATGCTTATACAAAGAGGTTGGAGTCACGCCATGACCTTTACCCCTCACCCGACCCGGATACTCAGCAATATTTAGTGCTCGACAAAGTACGCTCCCGGTATCCTGATCCTCACCTAGGGGTACCGATTGCGACAAGGTCTCCTGTAATTCATTTACATATCAAAAATTATTAGTGGAGATAAAAAATTATTTAAGTATTAATAAACATTTGATTTAATTAAAGACACAATCTTATACTAACATATTCATCATACACATGTTGAAGATCGGGATTAACAACTTGATCCTTGCCCACACGAGATTCCTTCCACAACAAATGTGTTGGTAGTGATGTTGCGTCACTTTTCGTCTCTTTTAACTACGCATTGACACAAGTCTTAAGATCATCAATTATAACACATTGAGAGAATTAATAAGATCGTAGAGTTTATATTTACTTACAATTTTTTCCTCTAAGCGAGCATATCCCAAACTCCCTTTTTTGTATGGATATGCGGTTTTTGACGCTCTCTCGCGATTGATGGCACTCACTTTCTTGAAATTCTCGTCTCTTCTTTGGCCTACAAAACCAACCCATTCTTCAGGTGTAATGAAGTTCTCATATTTCTTTGGACGTTCCGGATCCTCTTCAAGAAAATTTCCTTCATCATCTTTAAGATACTTGTTTGTTAAAAATGTTCTCCACCCTCTGTGTCTTTTTCCAGCCAAACCTATTATATACTTTTTACGGGTATCTTCAATGTTAAAAGACCTCTAAAAAAAACATATGCATAAAGTGTGTTAGTAAAAGCAATTTAAACACATATTATCGTCAAGATAAAGCAAATAACAAAAACCATATATGTACCTTTATCTCAGTCTAAACTTTCTCTTTACCCTCATCCAACTCTCCTCTTTTCCATCTAGGAGTGGTGATCAGAATGTGTATACCAACAAGCGTACCAATGTAGCTTGTCAACTTTGCAGCATTAGACTCAATTAGTTGGTCATTATCATTCCAATATACATTATATGTTACTCCTCTATCTCTATCACGGATGATTCCCCTCATAATAGTTATACCTCGTGTAATATCTTTTTCTGAAGTCTTTTCTGAAGTATTTTCTAGAGCATTTTCAGGAGCATTTGCATCTTGTGAGTTTTCTTGATTACTAGCCATTTGACCTGTAATAATGAAAAAAAATAAAAATGAAATGACAAATAAAAATGAAATGACAAATAAAAATGAAATGACAAATTAAATTTTATTGAATAATATAGGCTATAATTATATATACTATTACTTTTTTCACTAAGGTCTCTTTCTTTTCTTGGTAGGAATGTGTTATACTCGTCTCTTAACAATGCGGACAGTTGGATTGATCCAAATACCCTCATTATGATCATTTCTAATACATGATTCATTATCATTTTGATCATTTATGGTTAAAGATTCAATGTCAACACCAATATCACTTTGATCTCCAATGATTTCATCAATTACTTTGTTAGATAATAGCACTATAGACCATTTCGTACTTGTCGGATCATTGACATAGAACACTTGTTTAGCTTGAGAGGCTAGAATGAAAGGCTCATCTTTGTACCCCACCTTATTAAGATCCACTTGCAAAAAACCTGACTTATCCATTCGTATGCCGTTATTATTTTCAACCCACATGCAACCTAATATAGGAATCTGAAACTTCTCGTAATCAAACACCCAAATGCGCTCGATAACCCCAAAATATGACAGATTTGCAAATTTTGGGTTTAAGTCCTTCACACTTGATATATGCATTGCTTCAGCGGTCAAGGTGACACCACTATTTTGCATAGTACTTTTGTCATCCTATTATTTGGTATAAAATGTGTATCAATTAATTGCATATGCACTATAAGAAAACACAACTAAACTTGGACCGTATGCTAAACATCTCAATATTTTTGTTACTGAAGCAGGATCTGAACGATACTTTGAATAAATATGCTCCTTAAAACAAGGTATGAAACTTTGATTGTGCTCTCGTACAATCCAATTCTCATTTCTATTCGGATTTAAACCTCGAAGAACACCCTTGTGCATTTCAACATACGACTCAACTTCAAGCTCATTGTGCAGAACATACAAATGCACTTGATCCCGTTCGACCATTGATACTGTCACAACTTTATTTCCAATTAGCTTCTTACCTTCTTTTTTTTCAACAACATGAGATTTGGGGAGCCCAATTGATTGAACATTTGACAGATATTCAGTACAAAACTCAACTGCTTCTTCAACAATATATCGTTCAGCAATACAACCCTCTAGTCGACTTTGGTTTTTCACATACCCTTTTAATATTTTCATATAACGTTCAGTAGGGTACATCCATCTCATATAAGCTAGTCCGCACAGTTGTGTCTCTTTGACAAGATGAACGACAAGATGAACCATTATGTCAAAAAACGAGGGAGGGAAATACATTTCAAGATCACACAAAGTAACAACTATTTATTTTTGCAATGTTGGTAAGATCTCAGGATCGATCACCTTGCTGCAAATTGACTTGAAGAAAAAACATAGTTTAGTTATTGCGCTTCTTACTTTTTCTGGAAGAATAGAACGTATACCTATCGGTAGAAAATGTTCCATTATAACATGGAAATCATGCGTCTTTAAACTCTTTAACTTGAGGTCTTGCATAGACACAAGTCTTCTAATATCTGATGAGTAGCCTTCTGGAACTTTAACCTCACTTAGGAACTTACACAATATTTTTTTCTCCTTTCTGGATAGAGTGTAAACAACAGGTGGTAGATATGTTCGTCTTCCTTTTTTCACGGGTCCCAATTCAGTTCTTATTCCCATCTCTACCATGTCCTCCCTTGCTTTAAGGCCATCCTTAGACTTCCCTTTTATATTGAGTAACGTACCAATAACACTGTCAAATACATTTTTTTCAATATGCATAACATTAAGAAAATGTCTTACGTACAAAGATTTCCAATATGGCAATTCAAAAAAAATCGACCTCTTCTTCCACCCACCTGTGATAACTTTATGTGCAAAAGGCTTGCCAAACTGAATACTCACATCTTTCACCTTTTCAAATATTTGATCACCTGTCAATCTAGGCGGAGCTCTACGTTGTTCGGTATCTCCGTTGAACGCTTTTCTCCATCCACGATATTGATGTTTAGAATTTAAGAATCTACGATGACCGAGAAAGACATTCTTCTGACAAAGTTTCAATCGCATCGTATCGGTTCCATCTTCACAGATAGGACACACTTTTTCACCTTTAATGCTATACACGGATAGATTTCCGTAGGCTGGAAAATCATTAATTGTTCCAAACAACATCGCCCTCAAGTTGAAACTTTCTTTCCTATACCCATCATAAACCTCCACACCGTTCTCCCACAAAATCTTCAAATCTTCGATTAAAGGTTCCAAATATACGTCTATGTCATTTCCTGGTTGTTTAGGCCCATAAATTAACATAGATAACATCATGTACTTACGCTTCATACATAGCCACAGAGGTAGGTTATAAATCATAAGAATCACATGCCATGTGCTATGAGAGATACTTTGAATACCGTGTGGGATCATTCCATCAGTAGACAATGCCAAGCGAAGGTTTCTTGCTTCTTTTCCAAATTCAGGATAATCATTATCAATTTTCATCCACTGTGGTGAATTTGTCGGATGTCGAAACTTTCCATCAACAATTCTTTCATCTGCATGCCAAGTTATGTGTCTTGAATCGGTTTCACTATGATACATCCGTCTAAATCTCGGAATTATAGGAAAATACCATAAGACTTTTGTCGGAGACAACTTTTTCTTATATCGAGGGGCACCACATTTAGGACACTCATTTAACGATGCATACTCATTTCGAAACAAAACGCAATCTTTTGGACATGCATGTATCTTGTCATAGCTCATGCCAATAGAGTACAACATATTTTTGGCCTCATATGTTCGATTGGGGAGAACATTATCCTCTGGTAGCATATCTTTCATAAGGGCTAATAACTCTGTGAAACTTTTATCCGACCATCCATTGCCTGCCTTTAAGTTGTACAACTTTAATACCGCAGACAATCTTGTGAATTTTGTACAACCATTATACAACGGTTTCTCTGCATCACTTACCAACCTCTCGAACATTTTGGGACAATCATTAAGATCTTCTTCAAGCGCTTCTGCAATCTCTTCAACTCGATCATAATCGTATGTATCTGTGCCATTATCGTTTGAAGCATAAGTCCTATTATCCCCCGATTCATCATTCCCTTCACTTTTCTCACCATGCATATTCCAACATGTATAACTTCTATCAATTCCATACTGTATTAAATGCGATGCCAACTGAACCGCGTCAACCTGATTCCCATAACAACAACATAAACAAGGACATTTCATTCGACTGGGGTATTCGGCGTGCGCAACAACAAACTTAACGAATTACGATACCCTGTTCTCGTAATCTTTCGACAATCGATTGGAATACATCCACGTCTTATCCATGGTTTACGATTTATGAGTCAATCTGAGCTAAATGATAAATTCGAAAACAAAACCAATACTCAAAACTTGCACTTCCTCTTGCACAACCATATAACAAAACCAATACTCAAAACTTTTCACTAAATTCATTTTATTCTATCAACTACTTTAGTACACAAGTATAATACATTCCTACCAAGAAAAGAGACGAGTAGAACACATAAACAAGAAACCATCATTGCTCAAAATCAATCATAAAAAGCACATGAAAAAAACAATATATTAATAGAGTTAACAATATGGCTACCTTTATTAAATATTTTGTTACGCTCTCTATTATTTCTCTCTTAGCTTATTTTACCAATGCACAACTTGTTAATGTAAGTCTATATAATTAATTAAGCATTTTTTTTTCTGATTCACAATAATATCATAGTATTATTTCAATGCCTCTAAAGAAGTCATGTTCTCTGTACATGAAAGAACCAATAAAACACAACAAACCTAACACCCATGACATAATTAAACGTAAACAAAGACACTCTCCATTATGTGTGACACTCTCCATTATTTCTCTCTTAGCATGTTACTCTCCATTATTTCTCTCTTAGCATGTTACTTTTATGCACAACTTCTTAATAACTTCTATGACAGTAGAAACCATGCTTGCTCAAAATCATTAACCAAACAAAAGCACACGAAAACCAGACAAACACATACGAGATGAGGAAAAAAATAAAACCTGATACGAATTACAGTTGGCCGGAGAAGTGGAGCACCGTTGACCGTCGTAGAAGCTCTGGTTTAGGGTTTTTTCGTGAAGAAAATTAGACTGAGAATAGAAAAGTGATACGAATTCTGTTTTGATATTTATTATAAAACTACCTATGAAAGAGCTTTTAAAAGTTCTTTCTAAAGGTCATCTATAACAACGCTTTTACATCAAAAAGCGCTTTCGTAGCATATCCTATAACAGCGCTTTTAAAAGCGCTTTCTAAAGGCCAGCTTTAGCAGCGCTTTGGAAAAGCGCTTTCTAAGGATGACCTTTAGCAGCGCTTTTGAAAAGCTCTTTCTTAAGGTACCCTCTGAAAGGCCAGCTTTAGCAGCGCTTCCCAAAAAGCGCTTTCTAAGGGTGACCTTTAGAAGCTCTTTTGAAAAGCGCTTTCTTAAGGCACCCTTTGAAAGCGCTTTTTTAAGCGAATTTTATTTAAAACCTACAGCAGTGCTTTTTTCCAAAAGCGATTTCTTTTATGTGCTGCTAAAACTTATTTTTGGCGTAGTGGAAGCAGCCTCCTTCGCCTCTGTTACCAAGAATGTTGTTGCCCGTTTCAACAAGAAAAATCTCATCTGCTGGTACGGTATCCCGAAAAGGATCATCACTGACAATGGTACAAATCTCAACAACACTATGATCACCGCCTTGTGCGAGCAATTCAAGATTCAGCATCACAATTCTTCTCCCTATCAACCAAAGATGAATGGTGTTGTCGAAGCTGCAAATAAAAACATTAAAAATATCATACAGAAAATGACGGTCACATACAAAGACTGGCATGAGATGCTACCATTCGCTCTCCACGGTTATCGTACCACAGCCCGCACATCAACCGGGGCAACACCCTATTCTCTAGTTTACGGTATGGAGGTTGTCTTGCCTATCGAGGTTCAGATCCCCTCTCTAAGGATTATGAAGGATGCAGGATTGAACAAAGACGATTGGATCCAGATACGACTTGATCAACTGAATTTAATTGATGAGAAGAGACTTACTGTTGTTTGCCATGGTCAAATGTATCAAAAACGGATGATTAAGGCTTTTAATAAGAAAGTCAGACGCCAAGTGTATCAAGTTTGGGATCTAGTGATAAAACATATCATCTTGCCAC
The DNA here is from genome assembly GCA_948472305.1 of Vicia faba. Taxonomy (NCBI): domain Eukaryota; kingdom Viridiplantae; phylum Streptophyta; class Magnoliopsida; order Fabales; family Fabaceae; genus Vicia; species Vicia faba. Next base: position 1,119,418,209 of record OX451740.1, read on the forward strand.
AAGGTGATCCCAGGGGAAAATGGACTCCTACCTATGAAGGACCATTTGTAATCAAAAACATATTCTCTGGTGGGGCAATGATCTTGACCACCATGGACGGCGACGACCTGCCACACCCTGCGAACGCGGACATTGTCAAAAGATACTACGCATAAGAGACCCGCTAGGTTGACATACCTAGACAAAACAAGGGCATCCCGACGAACCAAAAATGTTCGGGCAAAAATTAGGGATGAAACAAAAAAATCTATACACCCGATAAGTTGAAAAACCGAAAGGGGGACTTGGGCAAAAAAGGGTTTCTCGGTGGACTGAAAACCCGAAAGGACGGTCCAGGAAAAAGTTAGGGAATTAAAGCATATGACTATGTCCCATTGGATCACTTTACGGAAAACCTTTGGCTTCCACTGACAAACTCAGAGGTTCTGATCAATTCAATCATCTTCGGACGAGGCAACAAATAGACAAGATGCTCAGAGATACGAAGGGTATAGAAGAATGGAAACCCCATGGGATTATTACACATAGATATCTTTCCATTGTATCAAATTTTTCTCTTTTACGACAACATTCTCGTACTAGAATGTTTGTCTCCTTGTACAAAAAATACTTATTCAAAGCCAATATAAAGATATCCCTTTGGAAGTGCAAAAAACTATTTGTCTTTTCTTTACGCTTATGTTTTTTTTACAAAAACGTCCAATGATTCATTGTTGAACATATGCATTTGAACATAATTACTATTTACAAATAAACAAAATGAAAAGAGGAAATTACTGATATGTTGAAAGGATAGGAAAATAAATCTAGGCTATTCCATAGGTAATCCCCTGTAGTACGTCATTTAAATCCCCAGCGGAACAAATCTTCAATTTGTTAATCCCCAGTAGAAGTCGTCAAATTTCTCAGGATTCCCCCAATAGGATTTTACAAGCAGTACATGGCATTGCCCTTACAACAAATTTTATTTCTCTCGGCAGAAATTCACAAATACTTCAACTTCAAAACATGAAGACTTACATATCCTCAGCAGCAGTCATGGATTTTATTTTTTTCCAACAGCAATGCAACAGATTAACTCACATACGCATACATCACATTCATATATCATAAACATTGATATGCACGAGTGCATACAACATAATCTCCTTATGCATACATTTCATGTATCATGACTTGGCATTTTAGCTAACATTTGTCCGTTTTTAGGATAAGATTAACAACTACCATTAATAATGTTCAATCTAGAGATACAGTTCAGATACGCTCCAGATATGGATGCCATCCTGATACTCATTCAGATTCAGCTTTCGATACAGTTCTACGCACCAGATACGGATGCTATCCTGATACTCATTCATATTCAAAACTTGATACAGTTCAGATACGCTCCAAACACGGATTCCATTCTGATACTCATTCAGATTTCAACTTTCAGATACAGTTCAGATACGCTCCAAACACGGATGCCATTCTGATACTCATTCAGATTTCAACTTTTAGATACAGTTCAGATACGCTCCAAACACGGATACCATTCTGATACTCATTCAGATTAAACTTTCAGATACAGTTCAGATACGCTCCATACACGGATGTCATCCTGACACTCATCCAGATTCAAGTTTTCAGATACAGTTCAGATACACTCCAGACGCGGATGTCATTCTGATACTCATTCAAACAAAGCTTTCAGATACATTCAGATACACTCCAGACGCGGATGCCATTCTGATACTCATTCAAAATCAGCTTCCAGATACAGTTTAGATATGCTCCAAACACGGATGACATTCTGATACTCATTCTTCCAACTTACAAATTACAATTCAACAATCACTTCTGGATGGCATCTACAAGCCCATCTCCCACAACTTTCTATCACCTCTCCAAATGGCATCTTTAAGCCCATTCCCTCAACCTTCACATCAGCGAGTGCAAATTTCTAGGCACTCTAGTGTCCAATCATCTTCCACCTTTGAGTCACGAATGGCAAAACTCGCCAATCTAACTCTTCAGGTTTAAGAAGACTGAACAGGGGCAGCTGTTGTACCCCAAAATTTTCCCTTTCACTTATCAAGAATTTTCTCATAAGATCTCTTTGACTCAAGACTGCATTAGGGTTTGACCAGCTCAAGACATCTCCTCATACACTGATGACCAAAATTAGGGTTTGAGTTTGCACAAGGATTTTTGGACTATCAATGTTTCATATGACTTTCAAGAATAATTATGGACCCCCAAGATTACTCATGTCAAGTTTCAAGCCTTGAATCAAATTTTTGATCAGTCAATTGGACAGTTGACCTAAAAGTCAATTGTATTGGGGGAAAAGTCAACCATGGCCAATTTACAGTCAAACTTAATAATTTTTTATCCACATCAACATCTTAGGCTCATATGTATCATTTGATCAAGTTTGGACCATAATTCCTCAAGAAATTTGATCAAATCTCCAAAAGGGCAAAATGGTCAAAATTAGGGTTTTGACTGGGAAAGGGCAATTTCTAATTTTTGACCTGGAAAATGGTCAATTGGTTTAAGTCGTGACCTCAAGAGTCCAATTGCATCTTTTTGACCCAATAACATGATTCAAAACATTACAAATCCATTGGATTGACAAATGAATTTTTCAGTCAACTGTATACTGAAAAGGAAACTTTGACTTTTTGGTCAAAATCAAATACCAAAGATCATAATTCATCAAAACATGTCAAAATGAGAAACTTGTTCATCAAGAAATCAAGGGTTTAAGTTTTTGTTTTGAAAAGTTGAAAATTTTAACTTAGAAAATTTTCTAAGTATAGAAAATTTCTTATTTTTTCTAAACTTTTAGCCAAATTTTCACTATGATGCAAGATGATTCAAAGGAAACTTCCAACATGAAAGATGTATACCTCCGTGAAATCTACAACTTTGCTTCACACAATTTATCCTAAAAATGTTTGGATCTCAAGATATAATTTTGTGAATACATACTCATGAACTAAAATAACTTAGTGAAATTTTGCCCTAGTTAGGCAGATTTTTGACCTAACTTCATGGCAATTTTTCACATAGTTCCAAAGGGAATTTTCAAAAGAAATTCAAAGATGAGTTGTAGAGAACATTGCAAGCTTTCCAAAATGTCCAATAACTATTTGAGATTATTTTTGAGTAGGGAGAATCAAAGAGATGAAGTTGGTGATTTATTACTTTGATTTCAAGCCATTTCATGATGAACAAAAATTCAAATCCAAGCCTAGGCTGCATAATCTTTTCTTTGCAGGCCTCAAAGTTGTTTCTCACTCCATAATTAATTGTTTTCACAGATGTTGGAAGCTTTAAGCCAAGCATTGAATGCATTGTACAAGAACAATTCCATTTTTGGCACAAAGGTGTCATTTCCATTTTGATAAAGCACTACTTTTGCCTTTGTCAACTTCTTGAGCCTCAGAATTGTTTTCTCTGCACACAAGCAAAGTAAAAAACAAGCAACTTGTCTATGGTCTCTACCAACTCAGATTATGCTTGTACAAACTTAGAGACTTGTCTCCTCACTTTTCTTCAAAAGTAAGGTATAGAGCCAAAAGGCTATAACTCAGAAACCTGGGCTGGAGTTGATCTCTCACTACTAAAAAAAAGACATTTGAGAAAAGGTTTTTACATCGGGTATCAAAATAGGTGATGTAAAAAATACAGTTAACAAACTTTTTACATCAGGTATTTATTTCCAATGATATAAAAAATAAGGGAAAAATTTTTTTTCGTCACCTATTACATCGGGTAATCTCATCCACCGATGTAAAAGATTTCCAGAAAAAAAACACGGTGGCATTTTTGTAAATAAGAAACAAGGTGACAAAAAAGTTAAAAAAAATATAAGAAAGCTATTACATCGGTCTAAAGACAAACCGATGTAAAAAGTGATTCTTTGAATTAATATATAAATTATATTGAAAAATCATAAAAACGTGGATAAAAAAAAAAAAAAACAACCTATTAAATCGGTGGGAGTCTTCACCGATGTAATAGCCTGACGTATTTTAAAAAAAAAAACAACCTATTAAATCGGTGGGAGTCTCCACCGATGTAATAGCCTAAGCCGTATTTAAAATAAAAAAAAACAACCCATTCTCCTTCCGCCTGATTCCGCGTTCCTCTCTCACAACCATCAAATCTCTTTCTTCTCTTCACAATTTCGCTGAATCCGAACTCCATCCGCCGGAAACCCATTCTCCTTCCTCCTGATTCCGCGTTCCTCTCTCACAACCATCAAATCTCTTTCTTCTCTTCACAATTTCGCTGAATCCGAACTCCATCCGCCGGAAACCCATTCTCCTTCCGCCTGATTCCGCGTTCCTCTCTCACAACCATCATCACCGAGCTTTTTCAACCTGTTATCTTTCCGCTGCCGTTCACACAGCAACACAACCAAGACCCACACCTCCGGTTCGTATTTGTCGCAACCCAGACGCACTCCTGCCAACATTCAACAATCAACCAGCTTCCGCTCACAGTCCATCAATCCACCGCCATTTCTTTAAGACTCTTCTATTCACAAGCAGAGCTCCGCTCAACTTTCTCTTTTGTTCGTCTAGCATATCACAGCAACCTCAACATCTTAGTTCTGACATGTTCGACATTCCGCCACTGTGGGTAAACTTCAAATTCACGTTTACCGTTCTAGTTTGGTTTCAGTTTTTGGTACTGTTTTGATTGTGATTCTGAATAGTGAAGTTGATGGTACCATTGTGTTGTTTGAAACAAATCTGAATGATAAAATTAATGTTATTGTGTTGTTTGGTTTAAATGTGGATATTGAATTTTGATATGGTTATGCTATTTGTGTTAGGTTGTGTTTATCTGTGATCATTCACGTTGAATCGGTGATGTTATTATGGTGGTGTGAAGATTGAATAAAAACTTTGATGATTGATGTTAACATGTTTGTTTGAATCGAGTTTTGAAGTGTTGATTAGATCAATGTGAGTAATGAATTTTTATGTTAATACCATGATATTTGAGTTTAACTTGGTCGAATTCCTAATTGGTATTATGGTGTTGTTTGTGAAGCTTTGGACACCGCATTATTTGAATTAAATTTGATTAGAGTTTGATCACGGTGTTTGTTTGTGTTAAATTACGAGGAAGTTGATAATGTTATGAGTTGTGATGTCGATACTGTGTTTGTCTAAGATGAAGGAATTGTTGATAGCATGTAGTGTCACTTGAGTTAATTTCGAAGCAAGAAGATACGGTTGTGATATTGTTTTGGTCTCTATGTGTTTTGAGTCTTTTTGAGTTGAAATTAGTGAGTCTTCTTGAGTATGTGATGGTTGCCAGGAACTTGGTTTAATTGATTAAATTTTTGAGTTTGAATTCAATGTGTGTCATGTGATTGAATCATCATTTGAAAGAGATTTGATCGACGTTTGAGTTGAATCCGATTGAGAAAATTTGTTCGCGATATTAATGTTTTTCCCGTAAGGCTTTTGTTCATGTTTGAAAGAACTTTCTTGTGCGATAATAGTTCGGTTCGCGGCTGCCCGGATTTTAGTTTAAGGGATTAAGGTTTATGTTGATTTCAATTTTTCATGTTTCAACATGAGTTTTCACTTCTTGTTTCATTGGTGGATTGAAATCATGATTGTCTTGAGTTTGCCTGATTGTGAACATGTTTGAATCATGTATTGGAATGCTGATTTTTTTGAGTAATAACTTGAATTATTGATTCTTGATCGAAGAATATTCAATTGTACATATTCATTTACACAAGTTTCAATTCTCATGCGATTACTAACTTGTTTTTGGTTTGTGTAGCTTTCAAGTAACTCAAATGTTCACTTCATCTTGACATCGCTTTGTTGTTTTTAGTTAATTAACTAAAAGTCGATTAGTTATTTAATTTCATTATTAAAAATTATATAATGCATAATATAACCGAGAATTGGATGCAGGTACTAAAAATAACTTTACTTTGTTCTTTACTTTTTGTTTTTCGACTTAATATGAATTTTTAAAAAATAACTCTATATTGTTATATTTATGTATTATAGGTATTTGATGACCTAACAGAATTAACACCAGATGATTTGTATGATTTGCGACTTCGTTGGGCAAAATGTTTCTTTGACTTACATGGAACTTAAGTTTAGCTTGGTGAGTTTTATAGAATTGTATAAGTTGTGGTTTTTGCACAATACATGTGGTTTTTGCTCATGTGTTGAGTTTCTTGATTTTTTTGCTGATGTTAATTGTTATTATTTATTGTCAGGCAATATGATTTTGGTGTTGTCTACCGAAGATTTTATATTGGTAATTCAAGTTTGGAAACTTAGAAATAGTTGAATATTTTAGTATATGTATATTTTGTGAATATTATGTAATTGTAAGTTTTGAAAAAGACTTATAAATAGTTGAATATTGTTTTATATTTTGTTAAGAATTTGTAATTGTAAGTTTGTATGTTGTAATACAATACAAGTTTGCAATACAATTGTTCAATTTGTAAGTTTGTTGTGAAAAATATGAAAACATCGTCCTAAATGTGATATATGTGATGTTGGAAAGCTATGAAATCTATATAGCGACATAAATATAGTCTGTTTGATATTGGAAAAATATGAAAAAATGGGTACAAATTATATTTGTATAGGGAAACCCAGAAAATAAATAATCTATTCCAAAAAAATTTCATACATTTTACATCGGTTATTAGTAATACTGGTGTAAAAACTTTCAAAAAGGGACTTTTTACATCGGTTGGAAGTAATACCCGATGTAAAAAGTCGCGTCACTGGGGACTTTTTACATCGGGTATTACTTCCAACCGATGTAAAAAACTGGATCAATTTTTTAAAAAAATGTGCATAATAATTGTTTTTTACATCGGTTCATATATTATAACCGATGTAAAAAAGGTACTTTTTACATCGGGTATTACTTCCAACCAATGTAAAAAACTGGATCAATTTTTAAAAAAATGTGCATAATAACAGGTTATTACATCGGTTCTGATATTATAACCGATGTAAAAAAGGGACTTTTTACATCGGTCCCAGAACCGATGTAAAAAGTCCCTGATTTACTATATCACCTGACTTTACATCGGATCCAAAACCGATGTAAAAAGTCAATTTTACCCGATGTAAAAAGTCATTTCTGCACTAGTGTCTAACCTTTTCCATACATATACACAAGTGTATTGCAACATAATACACACAGGCTAAGACTCAGAAACACTCCCAAACACTTTGCCATTGAAAATCTTCCATAGCTTGACAGTTTTGAACCTTACTCAGCCATCTCCAAATCCACTCGTGCGTTTTGAGTTTTAACCACCTAAACACTTAACATACACCACACCTAAGTGATCCAGACCCCTATTCCCTCACTGTAACTCCTCCTCCTCCATCCACCATTTTCAAACATCAAACTTGCAGGTTGACTTGAGTAGGGAGATTCAGGGACTTTCAAGACAAAGTAAGGATTGGAATACACTCAGGGAGGTCCAGGCAAGCTAAATAGATCCTCAGGCCTTCTCAAAACTTGCCCAAACTCCATTCACGATCTCAACTGAAAGAGGTAAAAAGTCAAACTTCTATCTCTTCATACAAGCATCATTTGGTCCTGATTTGTGAAAACAAAATGTAGATAACCTTGCACTAAAGCTAACCATGTTCATAGTTTTCATTTATATTAACTGTGTATAGAGAATTTTGGATTTGAAATTTCTGTAAAAATTAGGTTTCAAATTATGGCAAGTAAAATTAGCTTTTATCTTTTATTTTTTAGTTTACATAAATTATATGGTTGAACTCGTGGGAAGAAACACCATAACTTTCATGTTTGGACTTTCCATTTTTATGGAGAAATGAGAGAGATGCAGGTAGTCCGGCCATGGCTCAAGGTTGAAGATGAAGTTTCCTTCAGGGGGAATTTTCTAATATATATTTATGATTGTGTTTATATAAACGGATGTACAGCCACTCCAGTGGTAAGATAGCGCGCAAAAATGCTATAGGTCACGGGTTCGAGCCTTAGCGCATGCCTTTTGCATTTTCTCACATTTTTTCCGTTTTTGTCACTTTGCAGCGCTGGGCTTTTTGTTTCATGGGCCTATGTTTTTTGCTAACACTCTGCATCCTGTTTACTTGTGACACCCCTGGCCCAACATAATTTTATTTATTTATTTTACTTTCATTTTAGTTTATTAAATATATTTTTCCTAATATTAAAAATCCTAAAAAATATAAAAATGATAGATTTATATTTTAGCTCATTTTATTTTATTTTTCTCATGTAAAATATTTTTATTTAGTTATATATATTATCTATTTTCATTAAATAACTTTGTAAATTAAATTAGAGTTAGCTTAATATTTATTTTTTCTTTATATCCATTAAATATTTATTTTAATATATAAAAAGACCAAAATACCTCATAATGCCATGTATTATTTTCAAAACAAAAAAATACAAAATACTTACTTTTTCTTAAAGAAATTTATTTTCTTTTAATCAAATAGAATTAGGGTTCATTCAAAAATCTTTTCTAAAAAATAATTTCTTCTCTTAATTGATTCAAGTTAATCTTGATTTATTTATTAAGTTTAGGTTAAAACTTTTTCACATAAAAAACCAAACAAAAATCTTCTTTGCATTTACATATCTTTGCATATTTAATTCATCTTGTATATTTTTATTCCAATATTTGTACATATTCAATTCGGTTGTAATAGCTTAATTAGGTTTATATTTTTACAATCCCCATTCATAAATTGTATATCCCCTCCCACAAATGTTGTAATAGCGTAGTAACTTTAAATTTCGCAATTTATCGCTTTTATATAACATGCTAGTCATTAGGGTTTGTATGGCAAGATAAAACCAATCAAATAGAAAACCCTAATTCAATACAAAATCAAGCATGAAAATGACACACTTTCACACAAGCACCCTTAGGATTATCCCACTTGGTTGCCTTATAATAAAATAGCCATATTACACATGTAAGGTGTCTTAGCAAAAACAAACAAATACAAGATCATAGTCCATCGATGACGCTATTCAAAGTTGTCTTACAAAAATGATCTTAGTCCCTCAAAAAAAGCTAAGATACCTTGCAACATCGCTAGTCATGGTTATACGATGACCCGTGTCCGTCATATTTACATCCAAAAATAGGGTTGTTTACCAAATCAATGGTAAGACAACAATATCAAAGGAAAAGAAAATGAACAAGAAAAACATTTGAGTAGGTAGATTACTTTTAGTTACTTGATACATTTCAAAACAAATATCCTTGCTATTTTCAAAAATAAACACCTACACATTTCCAAACATCTTACAAACATTGAAAACATTTTCAAAAATATCAACATCTTTGTATACATTCTTACGAACGAGAATCATTACAAAGATTGCCTAAATAATGGTCTCTTTTACAAAATACTTTCAAAATCACACAAAGCACAATTTCAAATAAAAGCAAGTGATCTAGCAAGTAACTAAGAGCCCATGGAAAACCATGGATGAAAAGGGTGCTAATACCTTCCCTTTTCATAATCTACCCCCCAGAACTCAAGAAACAATCTCAAAGGTCTTCCTTGTGCTTTTTCACCTTTTCTTTTTGGATAAAATAAAAGTCGATGGCAACTCTTGCTAACCGCAACATTTGCGATCAAACGCAAAAACTTCAAGTCAGTTCTCCCACTGTATCACAGCATGCAAATGAAAGAATTATAGATGGAAAGTTTCGACATTGAGCAGATTCACCACAGTGGTTGAAAATTGATAATGATTATCCTGATTTTAGAGAAGAAGCAAGAAAAATTTTCTTGGTATTATCTACTGATGGAATGAACCCACATGGTCTTCAAAGTATCTCACATACCACATGTCATGTTATTATTATAATTTATAACCTACCTCCATAGTTATGTATGAAGCTTAAGTACATGATGTTATCTATGTTAATTTTTAGGCCTAAACAACCAGGGAATGACATAGACGTATACTTGACACCTTTAATCGAAGATTTAACGATTTTTTGGGGGAACGGTGTAGAGGTTTATGATGAATATAGGAAATAAATTTTCAATTTGAGGGGGATGTTGTTTGGAAATATTAATGATTTTCCAGCATACACAAATCTATCAGGGTATAACATTAAAGGTCAATGTGTGTTTCCTATTTGTGAAAAAAAAACAGATTGAATGTGATTGGAATTTCGTCATAAAAATGTCTTTCTCGATCATCGTGGATTCTGAAATTCTAATCATCACTACCGTGGGTGAGAAAAGCATTAAATGGAAATCCAGAACAAGGTAGAGCTTCACCTACATTGACAGGTGACCAAATTTGTGAAAAGGTGAAATATGTGAGTACTCAGTTTAGCAAGCCTTTTGCACATACGCTTGTCAAATGTGGGTGGAATAAGAGGTACTTTTTTTTAATGGTCATATTGGAATCTGTTGTATGTAAGACATTTTCTTGATGTTATGCATATTGAAAAAAGTGTATTTGGAAGTGTTACTGGTACATTACTTAATATATAAGGAAAGTCTAAGGATGGTGTTGTACTCCAAAATTTGCCCTCTCATTTTTCTCAGGTTTACTCCCCCTCCAATCCCAAGCTTTGAATTACAAAATTTTTCATGAAGATCGCTCCCAAGGACAAAATAATCATCTGCGCTGAAAGGCCGAATCTTGACTTCTTGATTAAAAATAAAATCCAAAAAAAATCTTATTTCAGCAAAACATGAAGTGTATTCCAGCTAAGATTCAAAAACCAAATTTCTAAGTACTTGAGATTTTCTAAGTATTTAAGAAAAATGGCACTTCAGAACCTCTGAACCAACCTCCAGGCAGAAATGGTCAGAAGTTGCAAACTTGGCTCAGCACATAACATTCAGTCAGAAGGTGGCTCTTCAGCAGCTACACCAACTCAGTTAGAGGTTGTAAACATGGTTCAGCATGCAATCTTTAAACAGAACATGGCTCTTTCAGCAAGTACGCAAGTTCATCCAAAGTTTGCTAGAAGAATGCAAAGAAGGCAACAAAGCCTGAAACTCCTTCAGAACCTATTGGAATCAGAAGATGAAGAGGTCAGAAGAATGGGTATAATACTGAAGCAGAATCTCTAAGTCCAGAGTTTTAAGAAGCAGATCAAAAGAACATGCTGGAAAATCTAGAGAACCCTCAGAATTTACTGGGACAGCAAGAGGCCAAGGTCAGATCTTGGTTTGCGTTGTTTTTTGGTAAAGCATAACTGTTGGCTCAGGTTATAGGTAATGATGCAAAATCTCCTATTACAAGATTTCTGATTTTTGACAAATCTTATCACCATTTAATGCTCATTAATGCTCACAACCCCTTTTGAGCATTTATCCAAGGGGTCTCTCCACGTGTGGCATAGTAACACCCTTGTGCAGGTTTAGGCATGGATCTATGCGCCACTTTTCGCTTATGGGTATCACTTTCCCTTAATCTTCGCCTACTATTCCAGCCTAGGCTGAAAAGCTGTCCACCATCACCACTTTCCATAAACTTCCTTCAAGAATAAATCAGCACCTACTGCATGGTATTGGGGCCATTTAACGTTTAAAATTCACAAAGCCTTGCCTATAAATAGGGCACCATTGTCCATTGAAAAGGGTCGGGTCCAAAATCCATAAAAATTTCTAAAAGAAGAACAAAAAACTCTAGCAAGAAAACATTGTGAAACTCTGCCAAAATTCCTAGTGTTTCATAACTTTGAACTTCCTTCCTCCAAACTTCATTGATACCCAAATTGCTTCCTGACTAGAGAGCGCCCATACAGTTTCTAACCATACATATATATATCTTCTCCATCCACCCATTCAAAAAAGAACATGTCCAGAACACCATCAGAGCTAAAGTTAGCTCCAATTCACAGATTTTCTTCCAACAACAAGGTAAGCACCTGCTGACTCTCACCACGCAGCTAAGCATCATCCGCTTTGCATGCTCAATAAACACAATGTAGATATCATGTTGCTGCTGTACATGTTTTAAGAAGTGAATCAGTGTAGAACCTGCCTGTGACCTTTTTGTTTCTGTCTTCTGAAACGCTATGACACTTGCTGAGACTGCCCTAGGCATGCCTTCTACTTTTGTGGAAAAAAATAATCAAACTGCAGATGTTCTGACTAGCACAGGGGGAAACCAATCTCTGACTTTGACGCCATCACTTCTGAGGCCTGTTTTGCTATCAATAATATCATAACTTCTGAAAATTATTGTGCTTTCAACAGGGTCAGAACTTCTGACTTCCCCACTAACAGATTTTTGTTTTGCAGTGCATGGGAGTCAGAACTTCTGACCTCCTCACTAACAGGTTTCTGTTTTGCAGCGCACCAGAGTCAGAAGTTCTGACTCATACATTTTCACTAACAGGTTGATATCCTGCAGCAGGCCTGAGTCAGAACTTATGACTTCCTCTCAGCAGTGCACTAGCCCCCTCTCTCTTTCCCTTTTTCTTCCCTTTGTTATTTTCTTTTTTATTTATTTTTCTTGTTGAACCATCCCCATGTATAACTGTGTATCCCCCACCCCCCTAAATATTGTAATAGCGTAGGATTTTACATTCCCGCATTTTTATTGCTTTCAAAAATTTAAATGCTAGTAATTAGGATATGTATGGAAAGATAAAATCAATGAAATAGAAAATCCTAATTCAAGATAAAATCATGCATGCAATAAAACACACTTGCACACAAACACCCTTAACGTATCTCCACTTGGTTGCCTAAATAAAATGGCCATGGTATGCATGCTAGGTATCTTGGCAAAACAATACAAAATAAAAGATCATAGTCCCTCGATGACGCTATCAAAAAGGTTGCCTAAACAAATGATATTACTCCATCAAAAATTGCTAAAGATACTTGGAAATATTGTTATCATGGTCATACGATGACCCACGCCCGTCCCGTTTAAACATCCAAAGATAGAGTTATCTACCAAAACAATGGTAGGTCAACAATGTCAAAGGAATAAAAAATGTATAGGAAATACTTTTGAGTGTGTAGATAGCTTCTAGTTACTTGATCAAATTTTCAAACAATCCTTGCTATTTTCAAAAACACACACACATTTCAAAACAATTTCCAAACAACTTTGAAAACGTTGAAACATTTTTCAAAAGACAAACATCTTTGTATACATTCTTATGAACGAGAATCATTACTAAGATTGCCTAAACAAAGGCCTCTTTTCAAAATATTTTCAAAACCACACAAAGCACCATTTCAAACAATTGAAAAGGCAAAGCAAGTGATATAAAACAAGTAACTAAGATCCCATGGAAAACCATGGATGAAAAGGGTGCTAGCACCTTCCCTTTTCATAATCTATCCCCCGAACCCAAAAACAAATCTCAAAGGTATTTCCTGTGCTTTTTTACCTTTCCTTTTGGATAAAAGAAAATTCGGTGGTGACTCTTGCTAAACCGCAACATTTGCAAACACAAACACAAAACCTCAAGTCAGTTCTCCCACCGCATCACAGAGCTGGGGAGTCTATATAAAAGTGGGGTTGCCTTAGGGTTTAGATCACCTTTACATGCTTATCTTGCTTGACTTGTTTGATTTACACTTTGGTTCTATTGTTTGTGTTTGAATCCTCTACCCGGATTTGGGAAACATTCATAGGTAAATGGTAATACGTTGTGGAAACTGTACGGGGTATACCGACATGGTCTAAGCAATAGCTATATTAGTACGACATATTTATGGGTACCGGTAGACTTTGAGTCAATCAAAGAGAATACGGGGCCGCTGAGTGATGTCATGAAGCACTAATGTACTTTTAGAACCTTTACTTGACCAACTTGGCCTTTTAGGATGTATTGAGATGACCGACTTTGGTGCAGTCCGAAGTTGGTAGATACTCGATACTACACTCATTGAGGGATGGTTCCTTGGAATATTCCGGTCACCGGTAAGAGGCTGAATTGAAACAATGAACAAGGAAACAATCCAGTGATATTGAGCTCCTTAGAACCCGATTATTATTTCTAGGACAGGTTGAGCCAATTATACTTCAAGAGGGTACTTACCAATGAAACCCCATGCAAGCCTAAACTAGGAAATTGTGTGATTTGTTTGTACATATATACTTGTGCATAACATCATGGACATCATGAAGCATCATATGCATCCACTAACCATTTCAAGGATTTTGGATTTTCATCTTTGTTCCTGTTTTGTTGGTTATGGATTCACTTCGCAGGAAAACTGTCCAAGTCAACCTTGTAAGAATTCCTCCACAACTCAAGGAGCTAGCTTCAAGGATTCCTGATAATTCTCCATTCACCGATAGGCATGGTCGTCTTCTCAACTTAGTCACTACCAACACTGAGGAGGATATGCTGAAAGTTCTCTTCCAGTTCTTTGACCCTTTGCATCATTGCTTCATATTTCCTGACTACCAAATTGTGCCTACTTTGGAGGAATTTTCTCAACTCTTGAGGATTCCTATTCTCAATCAAATACCCTTCAACGGAAAGAAAAGAGATCCAAAGCCAGAAGATATTGCTCAAGCCTTACACTTGCACTCATCTGATGTCACAACACACGGGGAAACTAGAAGTGGTGTCAAAGGCTTCTTGTCAAAGTTTCTGTTTGAGAAGGCCCAAAGTTGCTGGAATTCTTTAGACTTACAAGCTTTTGAGGAGATTGTAGCTCTTCTCATCTATGGGATGGTCTTTTTCCCTAACCCTGACCAACTCATAGATGTAAATGTTGTCAAAATTTCCATGACTCGCAACTCGGTGCCTACATTGCTTGGGAATATCCTCCACTCTTTTCACACTCGAACAATGAGGAAAAGAGGTGTTCTCATGTGTTGCACTCCTCTCCTGGCAAGATGGTTTATTACTCATCTTCCCCAATCAGCCTTGAAGAATGAGCAAGGCTTGAGGTGGTCACAACGGTTGATGACCCTTACACATTCAGATATTCATTGGTGTTCTCGATCAAAAGAGAATGTTATTATCATTGACCATTGTGGTGAATTCCCTAATGTCCCTCTACTCGGCATTAGGGGAGGCATCACCTACAACCCTTGCTTGGCTCTGAGACAGTTTGGTTATTCCCGAAGGGATGGCCCACATGACATGCTGATTCAAGGCTTGACTTTCGACTTCGACAACGACAATCAAGGACTCCGACAAAGGTTCATCCGAGCTTGGAGGATGCCCAACAAGGTGGACAGTAAGACCTTGGGACACAAGAATTCCATCCCTCTTAAGCCTTACCTCAAGTGGGTACGAACCCGCGCCCAAAGTCTTATGATGCCTTACCCCTCCATTCTCCCTGTGATTATAGAGCCTGTTATGGAAGGAGAGGTTCCATACACCCTCCTACATTCTGACATGCCAACATCACTCGAAGATTTACAAAAGAGTTAGATACAACTCAAGGGAGAGCGTGATACTTTCAAATCCCAATTCTACGCAAGCGAGAAGAAGGTTTTAGAACTCACTCGTCAACTTCACGAAGAGCAGACTCTCAACACCTACATTGGGCCAAAGAGGATGCACAACGTCTTTTTATCTTAGAATTTTGTACTATTTTGCCCTAGGGGCATTGATGTAAACAAATTCTATTTTTATAACGTTTTTTCCTTTTTGTTTGACACAAATTTGAATTTTCAAATCCTTGAAAACATCGCATGAATACATATCATTCATCATAAGCATAAACAGGCCTTTGCTACAAGTCTCCTTATCTCCCTACTGTTTATTTCAGTAGAGATGGCTCTAGAACAGACTATCAAGGACATCCAGGTTCAAAACGCTCAACTTCGAGAAATGTTCTTGAACCTATCCAAGGGACAAGAAGAGGTCAAGGCGCTCCTCACCAGGGGCATGATCATGGGAAGTCCTGGGGACGACAGAGATGACCAGTTGGAAAGGCTACAAATTGAAATGGCAACAATGAAAGTCCAGATGATGGGACAGCTGGTGGGCCAGATGGCTCTTATTCAAAACCTAGCTCAAGGACAAGAAGAGCTAAGGGTGCTCATCAACAAGCTTCATCGGGATGGATGTAACCAAATGGGGCAAACATCTAGGATTGGGGATCAAGACATCATTCAGCCTCCTTTGAGACAAGAAGTCGAGAGAAGACCTTCCCAATTTGCTTCCAAGTCACGAACCTAGCAACCACCTCGTCAACAAGGACAGGGTAACCAAAATAAACAGGTCCTGGCCGTTAGGCAGTTCACCAAACTCGACGTACCTATATCACAAGTCTTACAACACCTGTTGAACTTGAATTTGGTCACATTAAGGGATCCTCCTCGGAATCCCAACACCTCTGCTCCTAGCTATCATCCCAATGCATTATGTGCATACCACTCCAATAATCCTAGGCATGATATGAATGATTGTTGGGCTTTGAAAAATAAGATCCAAGACTTGATTGACAGAGGAATGCTGGAGTTCACACAAGGTGGCCAAACTGAATTTTTCTGTCATCCTTCAGAGGCTCACCACCCAAAGTGACAAGTTCAGACAAAGAGGCTTCTTCTCATTTGAATTTTCAAGTTGTAATTTCTCTTTTGTTATTCAAACAATTATCTATTAATGTCAAACTTTGTTTCATTAATGCATTTCATATGTTTGTCTTGATTTGATCCACTCATTTAAACTATGCTTTTTACTCACTTCATGACATTCAACTCTTGCTAAAAGTTACAAGCCTTTAGATGGAGGATGACGAAAACAATGCCATAATCTCATACAATATGCTTTTGGACAGACCTTGCTGACGATGTACGTGCGTTTCTTTCAAATCCTAAACACCGGAGTAATAAGGAAGATAATCCCTAGTCAACCCCTTCGAGCCAAAGAAGTAGAATTTTTTTGTTTAACACAAATTGAAACCCTTAATCAAAACCTGGGGCAGGGTAGTCTCTCAGTTAATTCAAATGCGCTTTTAGCCGCAAAATCTCATCTCGTAATACAACAGATGACATCAAAAACATTCTTCTGGAATCGAAAGACGGTGATGGTTCCCTATCACACAGGCAGTCATTATCTCTTAAAAAGAAAAACCCACTAAGTCAAAACCTACGAAGGAGACTTAAGAAAACTGGGGCATCCCGCTGACCGTAATCTCAAAACAAGAACAGTCAGGCAAAAAAATTAGGGATAATAAATCAAGAGAAAGAGGTTACTACAAATCCTCAACAACATGAAAAATGTTGCAAAAATGTCTGCCTTCCGACCAACTTAAGTTGTCTGAACCATCACCAAAACATCATTCCAAACTTAATTGGAGTTCAAATGCACAATTAACTGAGTTAAGGACTGAAGAACATCACGAAGAGCGGGTGGGTACAAATATACTTTGAGCCTTTATCCTTTGTTTCTTAAACCGTGAACCAAGCCACGTTAAAACCCTTCAAAAGTCCTAATTGAAGCATGAGTTTGTTCAAAAGCATACTGTTAAAAAAGGTATCCTGACTCCTATAAGGCTTTGCTCTGAATCCTGAGATTGAATTTTCTTACAAAAATTCCTTTACTTTCAGAAACGAATTTTTCAAAATTTCAATACAAGCATAAACTTTGCATTATTTAAATATCACTGTTTGCATATGGCTATTTGTTTGAACAGCGAAGAAATTCGCACAACGAATATTCAGTGAATGAAAGCTCTCCCAATGAACAAAATCGATTCAAGAAGGATGACACTCCTCCTATCAACAGGGGGACATGACATGTCACTATCCAGCACACATGGGGAAGTCTAGTCAAGATTCCAAGAAATCTCTCAAGAATTGCAGAGTAACCAGGGGCAAGTCTCCATCCCCGTCACTTGGGGCATTGAACGCCAATCCCGACAAAGGATGCTTCCCCAGCCAGAGTTTAATCTCTGAAAACCTTTCCCCAACAGAGGCAACTTCAAGAATCCTCGAGGACTTCCCCAACGATTTCATCACCTCTGTAGCAGACCGACAACAAAGTTTATTTCCCCAACAAACTACAGGTTCCCCGGTTTAAGTTTTCTTCTCCGACTACTGCAAATCAAAAAACCACAACTCCTCTTCCCAAGTAGACTACTCTATAATCCCCGACAAGTTACTGTGAACCTGGACCCGACCAGATATCAGTTCAACCTCGACTCCCCAGTAGAGCAACGGACAACCGAGACTCCTGGACTCTTTTCCAAGCAGGAATAAACATTCTCCCCACAGAGTTTTCAATATTCCCCAGCGGAGTTTCTCCCCAGACAACAAAATAGGAATCCCCGGTGGAAACATTCTAAGCAAAGTTTGAAGACACACATACTCTTCAACAGCAGTCCAGGATTTAACAAACTCCCCGACATTTGTCAAGGATTTATTTTCCTAGACGAAAATACATTCATAAACATTTCACATTTCATACCTCCTATTTACATACATGATAAGGGCATACGTCACAATCTCATGTATTTTGAGAATATCATGACATCATGCATTTCATACATCTTGACATTGCATATGACTAACTCTTTACCTTTCAGGGAAAGACAAATCAATAAACACCGTTGATTACTTATATGACCTGAGAGTCCTCTTAAAAACTACGTCTATTGAAGGGTTGTTTCAGCAGATTCCTCAGAAAGATGCCCTCACAAGTCCTTCTCTGGTTCAGTCAGATCGACGCTAAGATCTCCCTGATTCTTATTCCAGTGGAAGATGTTCCAAGACTTTTGTCTGGTTCAGTTAAATCGATTCTAAGATTTTTCTGATTCTTATCCAATCAAAGTTAATCTATGACCTTCTCTGGTTCAGTCAGATCGACACTAAGATCTCCCTGATTCTTATTCCAATTGAAGATGTTCCAAGACTTTTGTCTGGTTCAGTTAAATCGATTCTAAGATTTCTCTGATTCTTATCCAATCAAAGTTAATCTATGACCTTCTCTGGTTCAGTCAGATCGACACTAAGGTCTCCCTAATTCTTATTCGAGTTGAAGATGTTCCAAGACTTTTGTCTGGTTCAGTTAAATCGATTCAAAGATTTCTCTGATTCTTATCCAGTCAAAGTTAATCTATGACCTTCTCTGGTTCAGTCCGATCGACACTAAGATCTCCCTGATTCTTATTCCAGTTGAAGATGTTCCAAGACTTTTGTCTGGTTCAGTTAAATCGATTCTAAGATTTCTCTGATTCTTATCCAGTCAAAGTGAATCTATGACCTTCTCTGGTTCAGTCAGATTGACACTAAGATCTCCCTGATTCTTATTCCAGTTGAAGATGTTCCAAGACTTTTTTCAGGTTCAGTTAAATCGATTCCCTACTGGATTTTTTTGATGTATCGATTGATATTGCTTTAGAGGAGGGGAGTTATTACCAATACCTAGCGATGTTTCAGATGCATCATTGGTGGGAGAAGCAATAGGATTATATGTTGCATGGTCGTCAAACCTCATTTTCATAGATGATGAGGTATGTTCAAAAATATTATGAACCTTTGAGTATTCCAATGTTTTACGAGCCATGTAACTTATTATTATACTTACGTACATGGTAATATTAGACTCCTATAAAATACAAATCAAAATATAAGGGGATTGTACGGTACACTGAGTCAGTTGAATAAAAAAATAGGTATGTTGACATATATATATATATATATATATATATATATATATATATATATATATATATATATATATATATATATATATATATATATATATATATATATATATATATATATATATATATAGATAGATAGATAGATAGATAGAGAGAGAGAGAGAGAGAGAGAGAGAGAAAATATTAATTATATCCTCCAAAATTAAAAGCTTCATGATTTTATACATTAACTAACTTATATGATATTAAAATTCATCCTCAAGAGTTGCAACAAGTCAACAATAATAAGAAGCTCAAATTTAGCAACATGCCCAAAAAAACATGATCTTGTAAAGACCGAGCCTAAAAAAATATCTATTTCTCGATTTAGGTCGTGCTTTGTGTTATAACCGGTTTTAAAATGAGAGTCGCCACCATTAATTTTTACCCTATGGAAAGGAATATAACGGATAACCCTAATTTGGTCAGAGATTATAAGTTGTTGACTCATTTTTAGATGAAGGGAAGGTGTTAGGCACCCCTCATCTACCTTGTTCACAAGGATACTAGGGTTTAGATTTACGGCTTAGGAAATAGGGTTTAAATTTTAATTAGGGGAACTCGCCACGATTTTAGTTGTATGCCTACGTATCCTCTTATGAGAAATCAGAGTCCAAATTCGTAGTTCACAGTTGTTGGTTGGTGTTTTTTATGGATTACGGAGATATCTCGAATTAATATTTGAACCAAGTCTGGGTTTGTAAATGGCGAAGTTGTTAGACGAAGTTCGCAGTTAATGAGAAATATCTCCATAATCCTTTTGAAAATATAAATGAGGTTTGAATTAGGTTAGTGGAAAATTATTAATATTTGATTGGTTAGGTATTTTCAAATGTATCAAAAATATTTTTATGCATGAGGAAAAATAATTTTAATGCAATTAAAAAAGATATTTGAATGGGTTAGTAAAAAAGATTTGAATTAATAAATAAATAAATTTGTAATTTATTATAAAATAAATGTTAATTATGAAAATATAAATAAATAAATTAATAAATAAAAGAATATGTAAAAAATATAAATTTAATTAATTTACGCAAGGGGTATATTTTCAGTTTATTAGTATAAGGCTAGGGGTATGAAGAGTAAGACCCTAAATTCAAAAATTGAATTTGGGCCCAAAGCACAGGGGAGTGCCGTTTTACAATGGCTTAGTAAAATTAGGGGTGCAGGAATTAAGGGTCCAAGTCCAGATGTTGGACTTCATCCATTAGTGCATGGGGTAAGAATTGTTGTTGGCGAAGTAAAATAATGAGTGTCATTAGAACGGGCTTGGCCCAAAACAAATTTGATCCATTGGACAACATGTGGGTGATTGCTGGAAGCTATGGTGGAAGTGCGCTTTAGGGACGTCTGATGATGATCCAAGGGACAGGGAGCGAGGGTGCACGAGAAGAGGGATGTATAGGATCATAGGGTGTTATATATTTGGGTTCTAGGCTAAAGGCCCATTTTTCTCTTCTTTCTCTCTCTCTCTCTCTCTCTCTCTTCACCAAAACAACAAACTGTCGTTAGAGGTTAGAGAGAGAAGCTCTAGCCTCTCTAGATTTCTGTCACCGGAAATTGCCTGCGCCTTGGACGCCACCGGCCGGAAATCGCTTCTGCCGGTGACTACGCCAAGGCGCCACCATCTTCAAACCCAATCACCTCCTGGGTTCATATGAATCCTAAGAACCCTAAGGGTTCGTGAAAACCCTAGTCAAACCAAAATCCAGTAACCATAAATGTTAGAAACCTAACCCTAAACCTGATAAAACCCTAACACTAAAACATAAGAACCCTAAACCTAACCCTATAACAAAACTCAGAAACCCTTATTCCAACTATAAACCCCTAATCCGAAGCAAAATGAAACATCAGTCATCATCAACAAACCCTAAAGCTAAGAGTTCTTAGGCTTACTGTCCGATGTAGTGAATCTTGTCGTATTAATTCCTCTTTTGACTTTCTAGTTCGCTCTTCTAATCTCCTTCTTCTCTCTGTTTTGCAGGAATAAAGAATGTTGGCAGCGACGACGATGCTGCAACGGGGATGATTTAACACAGATCTAGGGTTTCCGAAGTTGAAACCCAGATCTCAAGCAAGATGGATGACTGCGGCTTCTATTTCTTCTTCTCTTCTTAGTTAGATTTTTCTTTCCTCCAATTTTCTCCCCTTTTCAATTAGTTTTAGGGTTTTATTTATAGGTTTAATTTTTTATGAATTAAGAAATTATGTTATCACTATGGTTACAAATTGATTCAGTTTAGAAATTAGAGATTAGGTTAGGGAAGATTTGATTCTGTTTTTAGGTTGTAATTGATTTGTATTGATTCTGTTGGATATTTGATACGATCATTATCTGATTGAGATTTGATTGTAAAATAGATTAGGGTTTGTATTTGGACGACTACCTGTATAAATTCATTTTTAGTCAATAAAATATTTCACCAATCATAAAGAGATTTTATTTTTTGTTTTATTCTGGAAATTGGGTTTGGACTTATTCAGTGTATTGAAGAAGAAGAACACTAATTCTGTCGTTGGCCTTAGGGTTTCTTAACCTCTGTGTTGACTTAGTCAATACTCTCACAAAAGTAATAATAAAAATATAAATAAAATCAATAATAATATTAATAATATTAATAACGTCTTGAGTAATAGTAATAATAATTATCAAACACAAATACAACAAAGCTATATAACGCTGGTCGGCCTCTGTCCCAAAAAGAAAACGGGCCTTTCAAAAAAAGATGACCCGACCTGGGCCTCTACTCTTAACAAAGTCTCTAGCCCAAAAAAAAACAAACCCCTCTTGTTTATTCTAAATTTGACCTTAATGGGCCATCAAATTTCGATGGTCCATTAAAGAAATACACCCCCTTTTGTTTTATTAGATAAGCCCCAAACCTTAAATGGGCCTATAAGCCCTGAACAATACACCTCTCCTTTAGAATTTAAACCCTTCTTAGAATAAACTTAGTAATAATAATGCCTAAAATTCTAAATGACTAATAAAATATGAAATGATTATTTAGAGGGGGAAATTTGAGGTATGACAGCTGCCCCCTATTTAATTACTCTTCGATTGAACAATGTGAGAATATGGAGGTCTCGTACGTTGAAACGGAGAATTATTAAATAATGGAAGATCCCAAAATTTGTTCGAAAGATTATAAGGATACATTGTACAACGTTCCCAAGAGTGTGAAAAAATAGGCATAGATAATGATGTATCATCTTACCAAAGTTTGAACAGAAAGTTTTTGATTCAGCTTAGACACAATGACACGGATAACCCGTCAATATCTAAAAGAGATCATAGACTTTTCGCATATTTATCATAACATAGGAGGTAAATATTACAAGTTTGAAGGTTGACTTATTAACTCTTCAAGACTAACATAGTAAGTTTATAATGCATATTTTGACTATTCATCACAGCCTAGGGGATGAACACAATAAAGTTTGATAACACATCGCTGCATAGAGAGTGATGCAATGAATTATATCGCATATTTCATTATGTTTACTACAACCTAGAGAGTAAATAATATAAGGATGAACATGTGCATTTATCACGGCCTAGAGGAAAAATGACACAATGATGGGCTTATATATATCCATTATGACCTAGAGGATGCATATTATAACCCTAAAAATTTGCATACCTAACACAACCTATAGGACACATACTTGAAGAGTTTGTGTGTTTACCACGACCTAGAGGATAAACGACACGAAGATAGACATATGTATTCATTAAGACCTATAGAATGATTGATATAAATACGATAACTTGCACACCTAGAGGATAAATAACGTAATCTTGAAAATTCGCGTATCTACCACAACCTAGAGGATAAATATTTGAAGAATATTTTTTAATCAAATCTTAGGTAGCGACCAAAGATATGATCGAAGTTTTACCAGTTGTGTCTATTCTCAACCAAGGTATTTGTTTGTTTTATGGAGAAGATAATCCAATTGATGGGCCCCAAGAAAGTTTGTGGTTTAACCAAAAAATATATTTGGAAAATGTCATGTATGATGTATATGCATAATGTACTAACTTGATACGAAACCCCAAAGTGTATATGTGCTAAAAACAAATTTTGTATATGCCCCAAATGTATATGCACCAAGTATTTGTATATGTCCCAAATGTAATGTTTGTATATGCCCCAAATAGTGGTTGTAAAAAAAATTGTTCTGTCCTTTTAAACTATTGATTTTGTGTTACTAGAGTTGTGTACACAGGCATGGACGTGGACGTTGGTGTGGGCGTAGGCATGGATTTTATTTTGATTTTTTTTTAACAAAAATTCTTTTTTATGTTATATCAAAGTCTTTTATTTGTAAAATCCCCAAAATGATTTCAACACAGTATTCACAAGAAATAATCATAGTATATTTGAAAACAAATCCGAAAAGGAAAAACACAATTGAAAGATTGAGAAAGTAAATGTTTATTGATAAATGTGCCTTTGAATAGGCGAGAGTACAAGATGAAAATCCTTAAAAGAAGTAATTACATAAAGTTTTAAAATTGAAAATTGCAATGAAAATGATAGTTTCTAATGTTGTTTCTCCAATATCCTTTTGATAGCTCCAATTTCCCTTGATTATGAGTCAAAGGATTTGGATAAATCTCTTTTCTTAGTGATCATAGTGTGGTTCTTAGATTGCAGTCTTTTTGTTCTTTATTTTTTGAATAAGATCCCTAACTTTTGCCTGGACCGCTCTTTCGGGTGTTTAATCCGTCGGGATAAGTTTTTTGTGTATGTCCCTAATTTTTGCCTGGATTGCCAATTTAGAGTTTTCAATCCACCGGGATGCTCCTTTTTGCCTAAGCTTCCTGTTTAGGGTTCAAACTTAGCAAGATTTTTATACATAGCATTTTTTATTGCGTCTGAATTCATCAGATGTGGCAGTTCTTCCTTGTCCATTGTTGTGAGGATAAGACCGCCACCCGAGAATTTTGTTTTTTCCACATACGGACCTTCATAGTTTGGTTTCCATTTAACACGTTAATCAAGGCGAGGTAGTAAAACCTTCTTGAGAACCAAGTCTCCTTCTTTGAACACTCAAGGACAGACCTTCTTGTCAAATGCTTTCTTCATTCGCTTTTGGTATAATTGACTGTGGAACAAAGTTGTTAAGTGTTTATATTCAATGAAGTTAAGCTGATCGAGTCGTGTCTGAACCCACTCTAATTATTCAACCTTTATTTCCATTAAGACCCGTAATGATGGATTTTCTATTTCAACAGGGAGTACTTCCTCCATTCCATACACAAGAGAGAAGGAAGTTGCACCTTTTGATGTGCGTACAAAAGTACAATAGCCATGTAGAGCAAAGGGAAGCATCTCATGCCAATATTTGTATTTATTCACCATTTTCTAAATGATTTTCTTGATGTTCTTATTGGCAGCTTCAACGGCCCCATTCATCTTAGGTCAATATGGTGAGGAATTATGGTGTTCGATCTTGAAGTCATCACATAACTCCTTCATCATTTTTGTTGGTGTAAGCCCTAGAGGCCAATACTTTTAGTACTTGTATCGAATTATTTATTAATAATAAAAGGTGTTTATTTATTATGGTTGCTTTTCCAAAATAATAAAGTCCCTAGAATAGTTCGTTTGTTTAATGAGATGTTTAGTGTGACTTAAGCATGAGATCCCATTAGACATAAGAACATTATTATTAAAGTATCCATAGTCGGGCTTTATTATGAAGTAGGATAACATTAAAGAATTGAGATTATTATGAAGATAGACTGATGATCACACCTCATGGATCATGGATAAGGAGTTATCAAGTCTTGACATAAGTATAAATATTAGGAGTAATATTTATATTTGATTGACCCACTATGCGAATACTACATAAAATGTTACGCAAGGTGTCATAAGTTATTATGGTGGTGATAATGGTGTATACCACCCTTCGACCTGAAACCACTATGGACCCTAGATGTAGAGTTAAGGAACACTATAAGGTACGGTGCACTTAAGTGAATTGTAGAACATTGTAAGTTGCGATACACTTAAGTGAAATATGGAATATGGTAAGGTACCACGCGCTTAAGTGATATGTGGTATATCATAAGGTATGATACCCGTAGGCTTAATTGGGCTTTTAGCCTGCAGCCTTAATTGGGCTTTTATCTTGCAACCCATATAAGTGGTTCTATAAATAGAACTCTTGTGCTGAAGCATTTCATTTGATGAAATTTTGGTCTTGAAACCCTAGCCATATTTTGTCTCACTTTCTCACTCAAAGTTTTCGTTCGTAAGCAGCTAGCACTATGACCGAAAGCGATCTATTTGTGTAGACTGAGTAGAGACGTTGTTATTCATCAACGTTCATGATCACAACATCAAAGGTATGAATCACCACAAGAGGTAATGGTTTCTATCAATGATCATGCCCATTCGTAAGGATCACTAAAGGAAAATTTTAATTTTTCGCTGCATTTTGGATCACGATTTTTCTTCAATTATGTTGTTCAAATTGGACCCATTATCTATAATGATTCTCCTAGGAACTCCATATCTTCATATAAGATTATGTTTGATGAATCGAGTAACTACTTGTCTTGTCTCATTTGTGTAAGATGCAACTTCCATCCATTTGGTGAAGTAGTCGATGGCAACTAGTATGAACCGGTTTCCATTAGAGGCTTTTGGTTCGACCATTCCTATCATATCAATTACCCACATTGAAAACGGCCAATGAGACTTAGGACATTCAAAGGAGTCGGTGGCACATGCATTTTGTCGGTGTAGATTTGGTATTTGTGACATGTTTTTGCATAATGGTAGCAATCAGCTTCCATCGTCAACCAATAATAACATGCTCACAAGATCTTTCTAGCCATGGCATATCCATTTGTATGAGTTCCTAAAGTTCCTTCGTGAATTTCTCGCATAAGTGTATTTGCTTCATGCTCCTCCATGCACCGAGTAATACCATATCATAGTTTATTTTGTATAACACACCACCATTCAAAAAGAACTTTGAAGGTAGCTTCCACAAAGTTTGTTTGTCAATCACGGAGGAATTTTCAGGATATTCTTATTTCTCAAGATATCTTTTGATATCATAGAACCAAGGCTTGTTATCTGGTCCTTCTTCAATGGCAAGGCAATGTGAAGGTTCTTCAAAATGTCTAATTATAATGCGTGGTTTGTGATTCGGCCAGGTCACTTTGAACATGGCTGATAAAGTTATCAAGGCATCTACCGTCTGATTTTCTTCTCGCAAAATATGACTGAATGTAATCTCGGTATATTCCGCAGCTAACTTTAAAACATGATCTCGATATGGAATCAATTTGGGATGTTTAGTGTCCCATTCACCGTTGACTTGGTATATGACTAACATTGATTCTCCATACACTTCGAGATGTTTAATTCTTAGATCGATAGAAGCTTCTAGACCCAAGATACAAGCTTCGCATTCAACAATATTATTGGTGTAGTCAAAATATAACCTTGTAGAATAAGATTTGTGAAAATTCCTTAGAGAAGTCAAAACTGCCCCAATATCACGCCATAGTGCGTTTGAAGCACCGTCAAACATGAGTGTCCAATGTGCCCCTGGTTGAGGTCCTTTTTCGGTCCTGGTATTTCTTAGTCACTTATAACCATGATGTCTTCGTCAGGAAAGTCGAACCTCATTAGTTGATATTCTGGCAATGGTTGATGAGCTAGATGGTCATCTAGTACACTACCCTTGATATCCTTTTGAGTAACATAATGGAAGTCGTACTCTGATAGTAACACCTGCCATCGGGAAATCCTTCCTGTAAGAGCTGGTTTTTCGGACACATACTTCAAAGGATCCATTCTTGCTATTAACCACGTGGTGTGGGTTAACATATACTGCCTCAATCTTTTAGTAGCCCAAGCCAAGGCACAATAAGTCTTCTCATGGAGCGAGTACCTGGTTTCGCAGTCAATGGATTTCTTGTTGAAGTAGTAAATTACGTGCTCTTTTCTACCTGTTTCATCATGTTGTCGTAATCACATCCTATTGACCCTTCAATAACTATTAAATACATGATGAGCGGTCTTCCAGGAACTGGTGGCATTAAGATTGGTGGCTTTTGTAAATATTGTTTATCGCCTCGAAGGCTGTCTGAAAATCATCATTCCACACCACTGTCTGATCTTTTAGAAGTAATTTGAATATAGGCTCGCACATAGCAGTTAGGTGCAATGTAAACCTCGAAATGTAATTCAATCGTCCTAAGAAACCACGAACCTATTTTTTTTATCCTTGGAGCTGGAATTTCTTGTATGGCCTTCACTTTGTCGGGATCTACCTCAATACCATGGTGACTTATAATAAAACCCAGTAACTTACCTGACCTGACACCAAATGTACATTTGTTTGGATTTAACCTTAGTTTGAACTTTCGCAGGCGCTCGAATAACTTTTGTAAATGTACAATGTGATCCTCCTCTGTATGGGATTTGGAGATCATATCATCTACGTATACCTTAACTTCTTTGTGAATTATACATGAAATAGGGTGACCATATCTCGTTGACAGGTTTCCCTTGCGTTCTTTAGTCTGAAAGGCATCACCTTGTAACAAAAATTGCCCCATGGAGTCATGAAAGTAGTCTTTTCCATATCTTCGGGTGCCATTTTGATCTGATTATAACCTGAGAAACCGTCCATGAATGAGAGTACCGAAGCTTGAGTTGTATTATCCACCAAGATATCTATGTGAGGTAACGGGAAATCATATTTGGGACTTGCTTTATTATGCTCCCGATAATCTACACATATGTGTATTTTGTCATCCTTCTTGGGTACTGGTATGATGTTAGCTATCCAAGGTGGGTAGTCTACCACCGCTAAGAACCACACATCGAATTGTTTAAGGACTTCTTCTCGAATCTTGCTAGACATATCTGGACGAGTTCTTCTGAGCTTCTGTCTAACTAGAGAACAACCTTCCTTGAGAGGTAGTCTATGCACCATAATATTCGTATCCAATCCTGGCATGTCTCTATAAGACCAGGCAAATATATCCATATATTTATGTAACAACTTGATCAGTATTTCTTTGACACTTCTCTCTAACGTTGCCCCTAGCTTGATCTCTTTTGGATCTTCTTTTGTGCCAAGGTTAGTGGTCTCAATAGATTCTTGATATGGTTGTACATTGTCAACATTTTGCTATATCTCCCTTTCCAATTCTTCGGAGTGTTCAAGATCTTCATCATCTTCCTCTTCTGCTTGATTAATGGGTGCATCAAAATTATATCGGATAGCAGTAGTAACATTATCGATGGTTTTAGGCATGGATCTACATATTTATCATGTTTTGGTGCAGTTTTAGTATGTGAATTTGAAAATGCATATGAAGAAAAGTATTGCCATTTTAAAATATAAGTTATAAATACAAGAGAAAGACAAGGATCTTAATAAAATGCGAAATATAACTTTTATTAATTGTGAATATTGTTTGAAACTAATTAGGGGACCCTTACAAGCTACCTCAATGCCTCGGGCTTGACATAGATTCTTTCAAAAACAAGAAAAATTACTTTGGAAATAAAGATCTGTAGAATCTCCACGGTTGTCCAATTATTGAGCTCTTCGCTTGGAGCGCATTCACGGATGAAGTTAGATGCTCTGTTGGTGCTACTTTTGTTAGATGTCATTGCCACTTGTCCAAAGTGCTATGTTCCTTTGTTGATGAAGGTTTCCTAGATAGGAGGAAATTTCTCCTTTCCTTTCAGGTTAGCCTTCGATGATTCATAGTCCAAACTAAAACGATTCTTCTTTTCATTAATCGCCACAAGTTTACTGCAACCTTTTCAGGTGTCATCTTCCACAGCTATTTGTAAATCTCCATGAAGTCACAATAGGTTTCTTGATTTTCTCTACTGGTAGGTTTATCATTGAGGCAACCTCTAAGACTTGAAATGGTGTTGCTATGCAGTTTTCATTAGCACTAATATATCTGTAGGACTCAATGTGACTTACAAATATATCATCTTCACAGTCGAGTATAACGAATCTTCCATCAATGAAGAACTTCAATTTCTGGTGCAGAGTTGAAGTGACGGCACCTGCTGTATGAATCAAAGGTCGTCCGAGCAAACATGTATATGCTGGTTCTATATCCATTACTTGAAAGGTGGTATAAAACATGTGCGGTCCGATCTTGACAGGAAGATCCAATTCTCCAAATAATGTACTTTGAGAACCATCGAAAGCTTTGACTATCATAGAACTTGACCTTATAACAACACCATCCAATGTTAACTTTATCATGTTGTATTCTGGTAACACATTGGGAGCATAACCAGTATCAATGAGTACCCTAGACAGACTTGTGGTACCAATCTGAATAGAAATATGCAATGCCTTGTTGTGAGCTTTGCCTTGTGGAGGCAACTCATTGTCATTAAAACCTAGATATGATCCAGATTTTCAGATCTTCTATGAAATTATCAAACTAGTTCACTGTAATCTCTTCTGCAGCATGAGTAAAGCTTAGAACATTCATTAGAGAGTCTCGATGCGCTTCTGAGTTAAGGAGTAACGAGAGTATTGAAATTTTGGCCGGGGTTTGATGTAGCTGATCCACCACCCTATAATCACTTCTCTCGATTATTTTCAAAAATTCCTCCGCCTTTTGGTCAGTAAAATTATTGATCAGAGGTTCTTGTTCTTGATTCATATCCACCACAACTTTTCCTTTATCCTTAACCAATACATTATCCATCTTCTGTTGTTCAAGATCATAGATTCGGCCACTACGAGTCATACCCCCTATTCCCTCTATATTTATGATCGCAAATCCTTGACTTGTTGACGGTTCACATTCTTGCTTTAAACCATTGAAATATATAGTAGAATAAAAACTCCAAGGTACTACTTTTTTACTTTCGTAAGGGGTAGGAGATGGACCCTTAATCACCATCATAGTCTTCGGAACGACTGGTATCCTTAGAGTTTGTCGCAGTATAATTATTGGTACTTCTGCTGACTCTCCCCATGGAATAAAAAGAGTCTTTTTATTAAGGTTTGTCCCTTGACATGGAATTACCAATGGATTCTTCGCACTTCTATTGATCATAACTACATATTATTCTTTAGGGTATTGCCCATATGGACTATCCCCTGATCCATCAATTTTTGTAATATCTTCTCCAGAGATTCATTATGTTCTAAGAGGAACCCATACTCTAACAAATATTCCTTCAAAAGGTTTATCGAGACCTTTACTTGTCTGGCTGCCCCAAAGTCAATAACCCCCTCAATTGCATATATAGTTTGCCCACCGTGCGGGGGCATGTGTTTGTCTTGATATTTGGCTTATCAAAAGTGATATCTTGGGAATCCAACAAATCTTGAACCTTGTGTCTGAAGTCCCAACATTTTTCTATGATATGCCCTAGAGAATTGGCATGATACTCGCACCTGGCATTTCCATCGTACTTTGGTGGGAGGGCCCCAATTGGAGGAGCCAGAGGATCTAGCTCTACCAAATATGCTTTGATTAATGTGATACGGTGGCCAGAATCGGAACGTGTTTCCCTTTTTTAAGGAATTTGCTGGTTTTCATTTATTTTTGCAAAATGTCGCGGTAAGCAAGAGTCACCACCGACTTTTATTTTATCCAACAAGGAAAGGAAAAAAGCACAGAAAAAAAATCCTTTTTCGAGATATTTCTGAGTACGGGGGGTAGATTATAGAAAGGGAAGGTGTTAGCACCCTTTCTATCCGTAGTTATCTACGGGCTCTTAGGTACTTGCTCATCATTTTCAAAATTGTTTTCTTTGTGTTTGTGTGATTTGAAAAGCTTTTGTTTTGACTTTGATTTAACTCTTTCTTCTGTCTTCAAGAGTGTAATGAAGTGTTTTTGAAAACTTTGTTTGTAAAGGAGTGTAAGTGTGACAAAGCTTGTTTTTGTTTGAGCAAGTACTTAAGAGTTAATCTACCTACTCGAAAAAAGAATCGTTCTATGTTCATTTCCTTTAGACAACGCTATCCCACTATTAGAAAGTAGGTAGCACCGTCGTTGGAGATTTGAGGGTCAATTCGAAAGGGACGTACGGTCACTAAAGCAATTTTAGGACGTCTTAGTAGTAACCCTAATGTCTTAGATTAATCATTCGAGGCAACAATTCTGAGGCAACCATTCCGAGGCAACTTTTTCGAATCGGGACTTTGATCTTTGTTTAGACAAAAGGATGACCACTAAAGCATCCTATACTCAATGACCGTTTACCGAAGGCAACCAAGTGGGAGTGTACCCTAGGAGTGCGCATGTGCGAGTGATTCAATTTCAAGATTATTTATCTTTGCATATTTTAGGGTGATCTAACTGTTTTAAAGTTTACATACATTCTTGTCATGCAATCCTATTAACATACATCTAATAGTTAATATTGTGCTGAATTTAAAGTGCGGAAATTAAACTACGCTATTACAAGGCTTCGGATATTTACATAGCCAAAAACAAACCCTTTGAAAATAAAGCGATAAATGAAATAAACGTCCTAATTAAACTATTACAAACTGTAGGCAGTTACATCAATATGAATAAAAATAATAATAATAAAGCGCGCGATGAAAATTAGAACGAGTGCGAACTAAGTTTTTGACCCTTCTATCCTAATTAAAAGAGAAAAATGTTTTTGTTGTTTTTAATAAAAGAATTAAGTTTTCTAAATTAAATATGCAATAAATTAGTTAATTAAATAAATTAATAAAAATAATTACATGGCTTATTTTGTTTTTTTATTTATTATTTTAGGAAAGAAATAAAATATAATTAAGTTAGTAATAAAACCTATTTATTCTAATTATTTTTAAGTTATTTACTAAATAATTAAAGTTATACCTAAAATTAAAATTTAATTAAGAAAAAATCCTAAATCTATTTTTATGTGATTTTTATACTTGTTTATTGATAAAAAAAAGAAATAAAAGGGATTAAAAGAAATAAATAAAACGAATAAAACATGAAAATAAAGATTGGCCTAGTAGCAAAAGTAAACAGGGGGTGCAATCATCAGAAATCCCTAGGCCCGAATCTTCGAAAGCTTCATGCTCTAACTATGGTGTTTTTTTATTCTTGCGTGGAACCTATGATTCAACCATCCATAACTGTTCAAACCGGTGTTGTCAAATGGGGGGCGTGCTAGGCGTGTGATGGATTGCTCTTGGGCCTTGTAAGACTCTTGAGGACTTCAAGAGGATGGTTTGAGGCTTGATGTCAATTGAGAGAGACCGGAACTTCGAGATATGACTTGCACCAATTCTTTGATTTCTAGAGAGCTTTTTGAAGAGCTTTTAGAGAGCTTTTTGAAGAGCTTTTTGAGAGCTTTTTAGAGAGGATTTTCGTCCCTTTCAAACTTGTATGGCTCTATATTTGTAGAGGAGAATGAGGAGACAAGAAAGCATGGAAAGAATCTCCCTCATAATGTTGTGTTTTAAGACCATGATCAAGATTTGAAAAAAATGCCATATTTGATGATTTTATGCCATTTTCACATGTGGATGAACCTTGACATATTTGAAAAGTTATTGCACGAAATCAATTGACATAACCAGCATAAAACTTTCCCAAAATGGATTCACATCAAAATTTACATTATTTCCATTATTTATTTATTTAATTTTGAATTTTAATGATCAAAATAAATAGCATAAATAGTAGAAAAATGTATGGGTGGGCTTAGAGGTCGTGGAGCATGTTAGGAATGAGTTTAAAACTTGAAAAGATAGGCCCATTTGGAAAAAATCCAAGTTTGGTCAATATTTGCTTCATGCATTTTTTCAAAAATTGTCCAACTTTGACAATGCATATCTCTCTTAATTTTAAGCTTATGAGGGTGTTCTTGGACTTTTTAGAAATCTTGAGATGTCCTCTAATCAACCCATTTGGTCTCATCTCAATTTGATATTCCATGCTCATGTATGAAGCTCTGACAAAAAGGGTGTTTTTGTTGACTTTTCAAAAGGACCTATAATGTCCAAATTCATAACTTCTTGTGAGTGCATATTTTGAACTTGGGTGCTGAAGATGGATTGTAGGTAATTGCATCCTATTAAAAATGAGCTTTGGATGGTTCATTTCTCATAAAGTATGAGAAAGTTATGCTTGGTCAAAGTTGAGTTGACTTTTCCTACAAAACCCTAATTTAGCAACTTTTGGTTCTTGATGAATTATGAGAAATCCTTGATGAATCATGATCAACCCTTGATCAAATGATGAAATATACTTCAAAATGAGGATGTTGACCAAAAATCTTGAAGTTTGAATGTATGTGGGTCACAGATGACTTTTGCCCTAGCACATTCGATTTTTTGGGTCTTTGAGCAATTGACTGAGCAAACTTCCTCTGCAAGGCTTGAAACTTGACATGGATGATCTTGAGAAAATATTAGGACAATGTTGAGCATTTGGGGTCCCTTGGACTCATGTATCTTGATGCAACATGAAACCCTAATTTGAGGTGGACTGCCTTAGGAGAGAGCTTGTCTGGCCAACCCTTGGACTACCTTGAGCAACTTGGGGATCTTTCTTGAAATGTTTTGAGAAAAATGGGAGGGAAAATTTTGGGGTACAACAATTAAGTATTTCAATAATTGACTATGCGGCATGGGGAGAGGATCAAACCTTCTCGGAGGCCTTTCGAGCCTGTTCTGTTATTGTTCTTGCAGAATCAACAACAATTGTTGTGTTCTTGGATGCGATTCTACAACATTGATTTCTCCTTCATTATTTTTTCGAGAAGTTAGGAACATGTCTTTTTTATTATAAGGGGTACTGGATGATGCCCGTTGTATCTTACCGTTCTTTATACTTATTTCAATCCTTTCACCAATATTCATAAAATCAGAGAATCTGGAGGAGAAGCTTCCTACCATCTTATCATAGTATAACCCTTGCAAAGTGACCATGAACATATCGACTAGTTATTTCTCCAAGAGTGGTGGTTGCACAAGGGATGCCATTTCCCTCCATCTTTGAGCATACTCCTTGAAAGACTCCTCATTTTTCTGAGACAAGTTTTGGAGTTGCATACGATTAGGCGCCATGTCCAAGTTATACTTGTACTTTCTAAAGAAATCATTTGCAAGATCTTCCCATGTCTGGATATGAAACTGCTCCAATTGCATGTGCCGGTCTAGGGATGCCCCGCTCGAATTCTCTTGGAAGAAATGATAACCAGCTTTTGATCTTGAGCATATGCATGAATCTTTCTGCAATACATGCGTAGATGGTTCCCCGAACATGTGAGACCCTTATATTTTCCAAAGTCGGGTACTTTGAATTTTGGAGGGATCACCATATCAGGAACTAGACCCATTTCGAGAGCATCGACATTGAAGGCATCGTAACTCTCCACAACCTTCAACCTTTCTTCTTGGGATTTGTACTTGTTGTGTGTCAAGGGATTTTCAGTGGCATGGGTGTGGGTTATCCTTTGAGGTTCTTGATTATCATCTTCTAAGTCATGGTCTCCATACTGTAGGTCTATGTAGTTGTTAGCGTTGTTGACCAGAATCTGCAAAGTATGACATGTTCCTACCTTCGATGGAGGTGGGACAAACCCTTCAGTATCAGCTTGTCTGACCTCTTGTTGAGCCATAATTGACTTTTGAGGTCTTGAATTTGGTTCTCTTCTTGGTTGGTGACCTCTCGATGCACCAATAGTCCAGGCTACTTCCTCAAAGGCTACACTATGAATCTGTTCTTGCCTCTCGATGATGTTCTTCAAGGCTAGAATAACTTGACTCATATCTCCTTTCATTGAGTCAATGTTTCCTTTTACTTGCTCTAAATCTTCCATGAATACGGCTTGGTTCTCTTTGATTTGTTCCATCACTTTCTTTTGGTGGGCCCTTGTTTAATATGGCGGTCGGATAGGTGGTGCTTTTCTACAAATGGTTTAAGTGGAGATGATTTTGAAAATTAATGAGTTTTTTTGTTATGAAATGTGAAATGATGTGATGTTTGCGAATTCATGGATGCGTATGAATATGCTAAAAGTCTATTTCTAAATGTCTTAAATACACAATAAAGATATGGAAACAAAATACATTTATTGAAATAACAATTGTCTTTTAAAAAGGAGAATACAATTCAGATATTGAAAAATATTCAAACTAAAACATCAAAACATGTTGAAAGAAATAATAAAGGGAAACAAAATCTTCTAAGCGCGCCTACAGATTTCTGCTCTGAAGCCATCAACCATAATCCTGCAAAGCTTGAGGAAGTCTTCAACATCTTTTGGGAGCGGGACCATCACATTTTCTACGTCTCTCAAATTCTAGGGATGTCCTCAATGAGATTATTGGCTAAGAAGGCGAGTTTTGCATGCTTGTCTTTGTATAATTGATACTCTTGGTAGAAGTCTAGAATTATCTTATGATTATCCTTTCCTGCTTTGGCGATCTTTGCATACTGCTCTTCCCAATAAAAAATTTCAGCCCTCATCTTCGTATAGAGTTTATGTTGTGTTAGGAAATTCTTTCGGATGTCTTCTAACACAAGACATACTTGCTCGTATTCATCAGTCTTTTGGGCGAGAAATCTTCCTGCCATCATCCTCTTGAGGCGTTCCTCTACATCTGATTCTTGGCTATCTCGGAGCCTCGTAGTAAGATACTTCATTTGCTCTTCTTGATGTAAATAAGCTTGTGCCAAACTTTGAATTTGAGCTCTCAAATCTTCTTTCATATCCTTTTTTTCTTGCATTTCCTTTTCGTACCACCTACTTAGTTTCCTGATTTCACTAGCAGCATCTTCCAAGCGTTGGTTATGGGAATCCAAGTTAAAGGTAGCACTCAATAACCCTTCAGTCAAACATTTATGTTTAAGACTCTCCTTTAGAATAGATGATAGTCTTTCTGAATCTGTAGGTCTTTGGATTCCAGCCCGCATTGCATTTGTCTTTTCTCGTTAGCTAAGTTATGAAGGCTAAGCTCTAATTCTTATTTCTCCTTTTGAGATTGATTCAAAGATTTCTTCAAGTTGTCTATTTCTTATGAGGACATAGGAAAAGGATCTGAGACATCTGGCTTGTTGTGATACGGTGGCAGAACTAGAACTGTTTGAAATGTTGGTTTGCATTTTTTTGTTTCCAAAATGTCGCGGTAAGCAAGAGTCGCCACCGACTTTTATTTTATCCAACTGGAAAGGAAAAAAGCATAGAAAAATTCCCTTTTTCGAGATTTTGAGTACGAGGGTAGATTATAGAAAGGGAAGGTATTAGCACCCTTTCTATCCGTGGTTTTCCACGGGCTCTTAGGTACTTGCTAATCTTTTTCAAAATTTGCTTGTGTGTGTTTGATTTGAAAAAGTTTTTTTGTTTACTTCGATTTAACCCTTGCTTCTGTCTTCAAGAGTGTTACGAAGTCGTTTTGAAAACTTTGTTTGAAAAGAGTGTTTGGTGTGAAAAAGTTTATTTTGTTTGAGCAAGTACTTAAGAACTAATCTACCTACTCGAAAAAGAGAATGTTTCTGTTCTTATTTCCATTAGACAGTGTTATCCCACTATTAGTGAGTAGGTAGCACCGTCGTTGGAGTTTTAAGGGTCAATTCGAAAGGGACGTACGATGACTAAAGCAATATTAGGACGTCTTAGTAATAACCCTAATGTCTTAAGATCATCATTCGAGGCAACATTTCTGAGGCAACCTTTCCGAGGCAACATTTCCGAGCGAGACTTTGATCTTTGTTTAGACAAGAGAGCGACCACTAAAATATCCTATACTTAATGACCGTTTACCGAAGGCAACTGAAGTGGGGAGTATACCCTAGGAGTGCGCATGTGCGAGTGATTCAATTTCAAGTTATTTATCTTTGCACATTTAGGGTTTGCTAACCGTTTTAAAGTTTACATACATTCTTGTCATGCATCCCTATTACCATACATCTAACAGTTAATATTTGCGGAATTTAAAGTGCGGAAAGTAAAGCTACGCTATTACAAGGCTTCAGGTATTAATTACATAGCCAAAAATAACCCGTAAAAAAATGATAAATGAAAAGAAAAAGTCCTAATTAATCTATTACATCCCATGAGCAATTACATCAATATAAATAAAAATAAATAAATGCGCGACGAATAGAGAACGGAAGGAAGTTAGGGTTTTGACCCCGTCTAAACTACTTAAAGGAAAACTATTTTTTTGATTGTTTTTGATTATTTTAAGAAAAAAAAGAATAAGGTTTTAAATTAAATACAAACCTAATTACTAATTAAATGAAATTAAATAAAATGATTAATTTTGACTTCTTTTTTTTTTGTGTTTTTTGATTATTTTTAAGAAAAAGAAAATAGAAATTAAATTAGACAAAAACTCTAATTTTCTAATTGTTTTTGAATTTATTTACAAAAAGGAATTAAAGTTATCTAATAAATTAAATAAAATAACTAAATTAATTTTTTTGATAAAAAATAAACTAAATCTAATTTGATGAAAAATTATTTTTTATGATTTTTTTGATAAAAGAATTAATTTTGTGTTAGGAAAAATAAATTAAATGAATTAATAAAGAAAATATAAAAAGAAAAGTAAAATAAAATGTGCCTGAAATCAATAATTTAGAGAGGTGTCTTTAGCAATTCTGGGCCCAAGAGCAAGCTGATCCATGTTGACTTCCACGCTTCAGTGCTTGCACGTTGACCAAGGTTTTTGGTGGACCATCACATGATAGCGTTCAGATCTGGCCTATGGACATCTGGTTGGTTGGATGATGATGGTCCATGGTGGTCATCACACCCATGCGCGTGCCTGATTAAACAATGCAAAATAGCATGAAATACATGGGGGACTTGGGAATCGAACCCAGGTCCTGTGACCTTTTCCACTAGCCTTGTTACCAACTGAGCTGCGTGCTTTTATTGTACATAGAATAACAACAATTGATAATATATAGTAATGCAAGTTAGTGGGGGGGGGAATAAAAAATGCGCCAGAATTCAAATGAACAAATAAGATGGTTCCACGCAAGTCGTCCCTGTCCTCTCTCAGTTGGTAAAAGATCACTGACTTTTACCTACGGACAAATGTCCATAACTATAAGCCAACAATTTTCCAGAATCGTCCACAGGCACGATAAATGAAATCCAAAGCCATGAATCAAACCGCCTTGGCATGCTGAGCATTATGGTGCCCTTCTTGAGGACCAATTTTACCTGTGTGAAAAGACCCTAAAACAAGACCAAGAACCCTAGCAATGGTGGATTCTGATATAACTTCCCAAAGTGCAATTAAATGATGTTGTTAACTTGCAAACATGCCAGGGGTTATTGAATCATGATAAAGATGCAAGAATTTGGATAATCGAATTTGGAAAATATACCAAACCGTGATGGTTATACGTCCTGTTTCTGGGCTTGGAAGGACTGGCAAACGATTGAATCTGCTTCAGAGAAGGTCCAGGAGTGGATTAGCTACTTCAAATTGCCTTGAATCTTCCTCTAACTAGTAATTCGAACCAACACTTTTGAGTGATTTTTTTTAATTCGGTTCTGACTTCTCACACCTCCAAAAGCATGTTGTTTCTGGCTGCAATTGTTCACTATATACCAAGGGATGAATTAGGTTTACAAATATGATCTCAATCTTTGCCAATTATGATTTGTGATCTTGATTTGATTTCCATAAAATTCCTTCCAAAATAGGCCAAAATCAATCTTTTTGTGCCCACCTATGCCTTGCACGAATTGATTCACTTGCTAGCTGTATATGGGACCTGAAATGTGCACAAGATCTTGAAGTTTGAATGATTTGGATTTTTTCATGATTTGTTTTGATTTAATTTGATTTAATTATAATAAAAAATCAAAATAAATAGAAAAAATAAGAGAAAGACAAGTGGAAAGAGCTAGGGCTCGTGGACCATGCTACCAATTCAAAACAAGTGCAAAAAGTTAAGCGCGTTTGACAAAAATTGCAATTTGAGGCACTTTTATCTTTTGGCAATTTTGCAAAAAAGGTCAACTTCACCAGTGCATAACATCCTCAATTTTTACTCTTTGAAGGTGTTCTTGGACTTTTTAGAAATATTGAGATGTCCTATAAGCAACTCTTTTGGTCTCATCTCAATTGAGTCTTCCATGTTCATGTATGAAGCTTTGACAAAAAAGGTGTTTTTAAGGACTTTTCAAAATGACCTATAATGTCTAAATTCATAACTTCTTGTGAGTGCATAATTTGAACTTGGGAGCTTTAGATGGATTTTAGGGAATTACATCCTCTTTAAAATTATCTTTGGATGGGTCATTTCTCATAAAGTATGAGAAAGTTATGCTTGGTCAAAGTTGAGTTGACTTTTCCTACAAAACCCTAATTTAGCAACTTTTGGTTCTTGATGAATTGTGAGCAATCCTTGATGAATCATGATCAACCCTTGATCAAATGATGAATGATACTTCAAAATGATTATGTTGACCAAAAATATTGAAGTTTGACTGTATGTGGGCCACAGTTGACCTTTGCCATAGCACAGTCGATTTTCAGGCCTTTGAGAAATTGACTGAGCAAACTTCCTCTGCAAGGCTTGAAACTTGACATGGATGATATTGAGAACATGTTAGGACAATGGTGAGAATTTGGGATCCCTTGGACTATAGTATCTTGATGCAACATGAAACCCTAATTTGAGGTAAACTGTCTTAGAAGAGAGCTTGTCTGGTCAACCCTTGGACTTCCTTGATCAACTTGAGGATCTTTCTTGAAATGTTTTGAGAAATATGGGAGGGAAAATTTTGGGGTACAACAGCTGCCCCTGTTTAATCTTCTTAAACCTGAGGAGGTAGATTGGCTTTCTTGCCTTTCGTGATCCGAAGGTGGAAGATGATTGAACACTAGAGTGCCCAGAAATTTGCACTTGCATGAAGTGGTAATTGTCTTGTGATATTGGGAATGGGCTTACAGATGCCATTTGGAAATTGATGACGGAAGATGGGCTTAAAGATGCCATCTAAAGGAGTGTCGATCGCGTAAGAGATTCCTTAGCGAGAGTCTCTATACCTGTTGTTGAGGAAGACTGCGCTGGGGAACGCTGATCTCTGCTTGTGAGAAATAGAATTTTAGGAGCTTCGGTCGTCTGTTATTCTACCAGGGAATCGTCTCTTAGTTGAAGAGGTGAAAATGAACTACTATTTGGTCGTAATCCAGGCTTCATAGTGATAAGACCGACTGCTACCTGGTCATAATCCAGGCTTCACAGTGACTTACTGGGGAGATGAGATTAAACTTGCTATCCGGTCTTGATCCAGGATTCACAATTTCTCGATTCTTATCTGGTCGTAATCCAGGCTTCAGAAGGAATTAAGTTGTTATCCGGTCGCATCCGGGCTTCAACTTTAATTTAGGGCACACTAATATTCGGTCGACTCCGGGTTTTCTTAGTAACTGTCCAGGTAAATTGCTATTTGGTCGACATCTAAGCTTCACAGTGTCTTGTACTGTTATCTGGTCGTAACCCAGGCTTCAGTGCTTTTATCATTATCTGGTCGTAATCCAGGCTTCACGATGCTTTATACCATTATCTGGTCGAATCCAGGCTTCATGGTGTTCTGTACTGCTATCTGGTCGTAATCCAGGCTTCATAATACCTTACTTCTTATCTGGTCTTAATCCAGGCTTCAGAAGAAATCAAGTGGTTATTCGGTCGCCTCCGGGCTTCCATTTAATTTTGGGCCTACTAATATCCGGTTGAATTCGGGCTTCATAGTAATTGGCCGGGTAAACTGCTATTTGGTCATAATCCAAGCTTCACAGTGTCCCTCACTATTATCTGGTCGTAATCCAGGCTTCAGTGTCTCTTACCGCTATCTGGTCGTAATCCAGGCTTCACGATGTCTCATACCACTATCTGGTCGAATCCAGGCTTCATGGAGAAAATCAAGATACTATCAGGTCGAATATGGGCTTCATAACTTGTGTTAAAGATATACCACTATCTGCTCGACTCCAGGCTTCGTAGTATTCTTGGCTGCTATCTGGTCGTAATCCATGCTTCACAATGTTTTATACCATTATATGGTCGAACCCAGGCTTCATGGTGTCTTGTACTGCTATCTGGTCGTAATCCAGGCTTCGCAATAACTTGCTGAGCTGTTATCCGGTCGATTTCTGGGCTTCACGGCTTGTGTTTATGATATACCACTATCTGGTCGATTCCAGGCTTCAGGTGTCCTTGTAATGCTATCTGGTCGTAATCCAGACTTCACAGTAACTTGCTGGGGATTAAACTATTATCCGATTGAATCCGGGCTTCATAGCTTTAAGATAAACCACTATCTGGTCGATTCCAGGCTTTGCGGTGTTTGATACTGTTATCCGGTCATTCTCCGGGCTTCACAATATGATGTAGAAATCAAGATATTATCCGGTCAAATCCGAGCTTCATAGCTTGAACTGGAATAGAAATATTTAGCATTGATTTGACTGAACCAGAGAAAACCAGTGAGAATTTTGATTGCATCTTTTCCTAAAAGGTAAAGAGTTAGTCGTATGTAATGTCATGATGTATGAAATGTATTGAGCAATGATGTTCTCAAAATAAATGAGATTGTGTTGTATGATGCTTATGCACATGTCATGATGTATGGATATGTATTGTTTTTATGATATTCTCTAACTGGGGAAAATAAACCCTAGATTGCTGCTGGAGGATATAAAGAGTTGAATTCTTTGTTCTCGCTGGGAATAACGATCAAAGACGATTTGAGAATAAATTGGAGGGAGAATAACCCTGCTGGAGAATAAACTGGTGAGAGAATGACTCTGTGGGGAAGAGAGATACTCTGCCATAAGATCTGCTGATTTGGAGAAATAAACTCAGCTGGGAATGAACTTCTGTTGCTAGTGATGAACAAGCTCTGCTTGGGGAGAATTTTGCCGACTCACTCGCGATTGTGAACCTCGGCTGGGGAGAGTTGTGTCATGTTCGGGAAAGCTAACACCACTGTATTTGGATACTTCTTACTCTGCGGGGAGTGTGTGTTACTGGGAAGTATGCTGAGGATATGACAATGACTTCGTATCAAGACTTTTCTGCCCCTGTACCTGCTGGAGAAAGTTCCTACGGAGGCCTTATGGATTGAGTGTCATCCCAACTTATGAGGTGCTTGGTAACTTCCGATCGGAATGATAAGTCTTCTACTGTTAGGCAAGTGACAAGATAACGGGACATAGTCGTACGCTTTAATCCTTAACTTTTTCCTGGACTGTCTTTTCAAATTTTCAGTCCACCGGGATACCATTTTTTGCCCAAGCCACGCTTTCGGGTTTTCGACTTGCCGGGTGTACAGATTTTTCATTTTTTATCCCTAATTTTTGCCCGAACCCTTTTGGTTTGCCGGGATGCCCTTATTTTTGCCTAGGCCAGTCAACCTAGCGGGTCTTTGTTCATGCGCAATATTTTCTGACTATGTTCACGCTCTCAGGGTGTAGGGAGTTGTCACTGTTGGTAGTGTTGTGTTGCCACACTATCAGAAGATGTTTGTTTGATCGTACAGGATTCGTTGCTGGAATTCATGCCCAATGTCCCCAAGTGATTCGGATGGAGATTTTCCCCTGGCTATTTAGCATCTTTGAGAGATTCCTTGAATCTTGACTTGACTGGCCCAGATGATAGACAATGATCATGCCGTGCCCCTTAGTTGGAAGTGTTTTTCCACTTGAGGTGATCCTTTTTATTGAGAAGGTTTTTTGTTCACTAGATATTCGTCATGCGAATCTCTATGCTGTTAAACAAATAGTCATATGCAAACAATAATATTTTAAGAATGCAAAGCTTAGGTCTGTCTTGAAATTTTTGAAAATGCATTTTTCAGTAAAACAGGTAAATTTTGTAAAATGTGATGTCAACTCAGGATTTACAGCAAGTCCTACAGGAGTCAGGATACCTTTTGTAACAATATGCTTTCGAACTAACCCATGCTTCAGCTAGGACTTTTAAGGGTTATAACGTGGCCTGGTTCACGGTTCAAGAAACAAAAGATAAAGGCTCAAAATTTATTTGTACCCACCCGTTCTTCGTGATGTTCTTCAATCCTATACTCAGTTAATTGTGCATTTAGATCTCGTTTGAGTCTTTGCTCTGATATTCCAGTGATGGTTCGGATACTAACAGTTTATTTTGAATAGGCAGTCATTTCTTTTTGTTGAGGGTTTGTAGGACCTCTTTCTTTTTAATTTTATTATCTCCGTCTTTTGCCTGAACTGTTTCTTTTTGTGATTACAATCACCGGGATGCCCTAGTTTTTTTCTTAAGTCTCCTTCATAGGTTTTGACTTAATGGCCTTTTATTTCGAGAGATAATGGCTGCCTGTCTTGACGATTATAGGGAACCATCACCGTCTTTTGTTTTGGAAGGACTACTTTGAAGCCATTCATTGTGCACCTGGATTAACTGAGAAAACTATCCTGCCCCAGGTTGTGATTAAGGGTTTTAATTTGTGTGAAAAGAAAAACTCCTACTTCTTTGGCTCAAAGGGGTTGACTAGGGATTATCTTCCTTATAACTCCACTATTTAGGATTTGAAACAACGCATGTACATCGTCAGCGGGGTCTGTTCAAAAGCATACTGTAGAGATTGTGGTATCATTTTCGTCATCCTCCCTCTAAAGGCTTAGAGTTTTTAATCGAGAGTT
The DNA here is from genome assembly GCA_948472305.1 of Vicia faba. Classification (NCBI taxonomy): domain Eukaryota; kingdom Viridiplantae; phylum Streptophyta; class Magnoliopsida; order Fabales; family Fabaceae; genus Vicia; species Vicia faba. The sequence continues at coordinate 1,119,462,500 of OX451740.1, forward strand.
GAATATCACAAAAGGAAATAAGAATGCATTTTTGAAATAGTGAATACGAATGGATTGATTCAAAACATACATATGCAATGCATTGATAAAGTAACAGAGTTTGACATGAATAGATGTTCGAACAATCAAAAGAAAATTGCAAATCGAAAATTCTAATGAACAAAAGGCTCTCTTGTCAGAACTTGTCACTTTAGATGGTATGCCTTGGAGGGATGGCAGAAGAACTCAGCCTGGCCATCTTGTGTAAACTCCAACACTCCTTCATCAATCAAGTCCTGAATTTTATTTTTCAATGCCCAACAGTCATCTGTATCATGCCCCAGGCTGTTGGAATGGTATGCACACCATGCATCAGGATTATAGTTAGGCGAAGAAGTCTTGGGATTCTGATGAGGTCCTATCAACGTAATCATATTCATCCTTAACAAGTGTTGCAAAGCTTGATACAAAAACATGTTGAGTTTGGTAAACTGTCTCTTGGGTGTATCTGGCTTACTCTGATTAACCCGTTGTCTTTGGTGAGGTGGTTGTTGGACCCGTGATGTAGTAGAAATTCAGAAAGGTCCACTCTTCACCAAACTAACCTTTGGTCTTCTTGGAGGTTGATCAATGACTTGGTCCCCGGCCTTGATTGTTTGCTTCATATTGTTGTATCTGTCTTGATGAAATTGGTTGATGATGGCTTTCAGCTCTTCTTGTCTTTGGGCTAGGCCTTGGATAAGAGCCATCTGCCCCAGCATCTGGGTTCTCATTGCACCTACCTCAGCTTGCAGTTGTTCTAGTCGTTCGTCCTTATTGTCATCAGTACTTTTCTTGACCAAGTTCCCAACGAGGAGTATTTTCAACTCTTCCCGCCCCTTGGATATGTTTAAGAATATTTCCCTGAACTGAGCTTCTTGAGTTCGAAGATCTTTGTTGTCTTGTTTGAGAGTCATTGCTGAAATAAACAGCGAGAACATGAGAGACATGTACTGGAAGACCTGTTATGCAATGATATGTATGATATATATGTTTGCAATGTTTTCAAGGATCTCGCGGGGTAAACAAGACTCTGTTAGAATTTGATTGCAGCTTGATTGAAGAAACTTCGTGTTGTTAAGAGTCCTTCTTCAAAAGTCAAGCTCACCATATCGAGTGGGTCATAGCCACTGACTCAAGTTATCGTGTTTTGATCTCTAGACGACATTGTCTAGAGGAAAATAAATCCCCTTGCCCCTTGCTAGACGTCTGATTTACCATAACCTTCATCACAAACCCTTGAGATCCTTGAAATGGTTAAGGAAATGTTAAGTCATAATGTTATGATGTGTATGTTATGCGTTTAAGCAAAAGTATGAGGTGATGTAAGCAAGTAAACCCGACAAGAAATCCAAGTTATTGGATAAGGACTGTAAACAAAACCTGCAAGGAACTCATGTTGTCAGATAATAAAACTGTGCAAGTAGTTCAAGTTGAAAGCACACAAGTCACACAAACACCCTTAGGTTTAGGCTTGCATGGGTTTTAAGGTAGTACCCTCTTAAAGTTTAGTTGGTTTCAACCTGTCCTAGAAAAAAGTAACCGGGTTCTAGAGGATCTCAATATCACTGACCATCCTCCATCATTCATGGTTTCAGCTCACGCAATCTTTTCTTGCAGCCAGAACTATCTCGATAGTATGGTCTCAATGAGTGTAGCATCGAGTATCAACCAGTTCTCAACTTTACACTGAGGCCGGCTATCTCACTACTTTCTAATGGCCAAGTTGGTCGATTAAAGGTTCTAAGGTCAGTTGATGCTTAATAACACCACGCAGCGGCCCCGTATTCTCCTCGTTTCTCCATAAGGGATACCGGTACCAACCAATGTGCCACATCAACGTAGCTATTACTTCAACCGTATCAGTCTATGCCGTACAGTTCCCTCACAGTCTATTGCTACTTACCTAAAAGGTGTCCCCAGATACGAGTTAGGATCTATAGTAACTCCCAAACAAAACCCTTAAAAGTAAAGCAAACAAAACAAACAAGAGAAGCAATTATGATGAACTAAATCCTAAGGTATACCCCACTTATAAATTCCCCAGTAGAGTCGCTAGTTCTGTGATACGGTGGCAGAACCGGAACTGTTTGAAATGCTGGTTTGCGTTTGGCGTTTTTTTTTTCGCAAAATGTCGCGGTAAGCAAGAGTCGTCACCTACTTTTATTTTATCCAACTGGAAAGGAAAAAATCACAGAAAAATTCTCTTTTTCGAGATTTTGAGTACGGGGGGTAGATTATAGAAAGGGAAGGTATTAGCACCCTTTCTGTCCGTGGTTTTCCACAGGCTCTTAGGTACTTGCTCATCTTTTTCAAAATTTGCTTGTGTGTGTTTGATTTGAAAAAGTTTTTTTGTTTACTTCGATTTAACCCTTGCTTCTGTCTTCAAGAGTGTTACGAAGTCCTTTTGAAAACTTTGTTTGAAAAGAGTGTTTGGTGTGAAAAAGTTTGTTTTGTTTGAGCAAGTACTTAAGAACTAATCTACCTACTCGAAAAAGAGAATGTTTCTATTCTTATTTCCTTTAGACAGTGCTATCCCACTATTAGTGAGTAGGTAGCACCGTCGTTGGAGTTTTAAGGGTCAATTTGAAAGGGACGTACGATCACTAAAGCAATATTAGGACGTCTTAGTAATAACCCTAATGTCTTAAGATCAATATTCGAGGCAACATTTCCGAGGCAACATTTCTGAGCGGGACTTTGATCTTTGTTTAGACAAGAGAGCGACCACTAAAATATCCTATACTTAATGACCGTTTACCGAAGGCAACCGAAGTGGGGAGTATACCCTAGGAGTGTGCATGTGCGAGTGATTCATTTTCAAGTTATTTATCTTTGCACATTTAGGGTTTGCTAATTGTTTTAAAGTTTATATACATTCTTGTCATGCATCCCTATTACCATACATCTAACAGTTAATATTTGCGGAATTTAAAGTGCAGAAAGTAAAGCTACGCTATTACAAGGCTTTGGGTATTAATTACATAGCCAAAAACAACCCGTAAAAAATGATAAATGAAAAGAAAAAGTCATAATTAATCTATTACATCCCATGAGCAATTACATCAATATAAATAAAAATAAATAAATGCGCGACGAACAGAGAACGGAAGGAAGTTAGGGTTTTGACCCCGTCTAAACTACTTAAAGGAAAACTATTTTTTTGATTACTTTTGATTATTTTAAGAAAAAAAAAGAATAAGGTTTTAATTTAAATACAAACCTAATTACTAATTAAATGAAATTAAATAAAATGATTAATTTTGACTTATTTTTGTGTTTTTTGATTATTTTTAAGAAAAAAAAAAGAAATTAAATTAGACAAAAACCCTAATTTTCTAATTGTTTTTGAATTTATTTACAAAAAGGAATTAAAGTTATCTAATAAATTAAATAAAATAATTAAATTATTTTTTTTGATAAAAAATAAACTAAATCTAATTTGATGAAAAATTATTTTTTATGATTTTTTTGATAAAAGAATTAATTTTGTGTTAGTAAAAATAAATTAAATGAATTAATAAAGAAAATATAAAAAGAAAAGTAAAAGAAAATGTGCCTGAAATCAGTAATTTAGAGAGGTGTCTATAGCAATTCTGGGCCCAAGAGCAAGCTGATCCATGTTGACTTCCACGCTTCAGTGCTTGCACGTTGACCAAGGTTTTTGATGGACCATCACATGATAGCCTTCAGATCTGGCCTGTGGACATCTGGTTGGTTGGATGATTATGGTCCATGGTGGTCATCACACTCATGCGCGTGCCTGATTAAATAATGCAAAATAGCATGAAATACATGGGGGACCTGGGAATCAAACCCAGGTCCTGTGACCTTTTCCACTAGCCTTGTTACCAACTGAGCTGCGTGCTTTTATTGTACATAGAATAACAACAATTGATAATATATAATAATGCAAGTTAGTGGGGGGGAAAATAAAAAATGCGCCATAATTCAAATGAAAAATAAGATGATGTCACGCAAGTCGTCCCTGTCCTCTCTCCGTTGGTAAAATATCACTGACTTTTACCTACGGACGAATGTCCGTAACTATAAGCCAACAATTTTCCAGAATCGTCCACATGCACGATAAATGAAATCCAAATCCATGAATCAAACCTCCTTGGCCTGCTGAGCATTATGGTGCCCTTCTTGAGGACCAATTTTACTTGTGTGAAAAGACCCTAAAACAAGACCAAGAACCCTAGCAATGGTGGATTCTTATATAGCTTCCAAAAATGCAATTAAATGATGTTGTTAGCTTGCAAACATGTCAGGGGTTACAAATATGCTATTGAATCATGATAAAGATGCAAGAATTTGGATAATCAAATTTGTAAAATATACCAAACCGCGATGGCTATACGTCCCGTTTCTGGGCTTGGAAGGGCTGGCAAACGATTGAATCTACTTTAGAGAAGGTCCAGGAGTGGATTAGCTGCTTCAAATTGCCTTGAATCTTCCTCTAACTAGTAATTCGAACCAACACTTTTGAGTGATTTTTTTGAATTCGGTTCTGACTTCTCACGCCTCCAAAAGCCTATTGTTTCTGGCTGCAATTGTTCACTATATACCAAGGGATGAATTAGGTTTACAAATATGATCTTAAACTTTGCCAATTATGATTTGTGATCTTGATTTGATTTCCATAAAATTCCTTCCAAAATAGGCCAAAATTAATCTTTTCGTGCCCAAATATGCCTTGCACGAATTGATTCACTTGCTAGCTGTATATGGGACCTGAAATGTGCACAAGAACTTGAAGTTTGAATGATTTGGATTTTTTCATGATTTGTTTCGATTTAATTTGATTTAATTATAATAAAAATCAAAATAAATAGAAAAAATAAGATAAAGACAAATGGAAAGATCTTGGGCTCGTGGACCATGCTACCAATTCAAAACAAGTGCAAAAAGTTAGGCCCATTTGACAAAAATTGCAATTTGAGGCACTTTTGTCTTTTGGCAATTTTGCAAAAAAGGTCAACTTCATCAATGCATAACTTCCTCAATTTTGACTCTTTGAATGTGTTATTGGACTTTTTATAAATCTTGAGATGTCCTCTAAGCAACCCTTTTGGTCTCATCTCAATTGAGTCTTCCATGTTCATGTATGAAGCTTTGACAAAAAAGGTGTTTTTGTTGACTTTTCAAAATGACCTATAATGTCTAAATTCATAACTTCTTGTGAGTGCATATTTTGAACTTTGGAGCTGAAGATGGATTGTAGGGAATTTAATCCTCTTCAAAATGAGCTTTTGATGGGTCATTTATCATAAATTATGAGAAAGCTATGCTTGGTCAAAGTTGAGTTGACTTTTCCTACAAAACCCTAATTTAGCAACTTTTGGTTCTTGATGAATTGTGAGCAATCCTTGATGAATCATGATCAATACTTGATCAAATTATGAATGATACTTCAAAACGAGTATGTTGATCAAAAATATTGAAGTTTGACTGTATGTGGGCCACAGTTGACCTTTGCCCTAGCACAGTCGATTTTTAGGCCTTTGAGCAATTGACTGGGCAAACTTCCTCTGCAAGGCTTGAAACTTGACATGGATGATCTTGAGAACATGTTAGGACAATGGTGAGCATTGGGGATCCCTTGGACTCTAGTATCTTGATGCAACATGAAACCCTAATTTGAGGTAGACTGCCTTAGGAGAGAGCTTGTCTGGTCAACCCTTGGACTTCCTTGATCAACTTGAGGGTCTTTCTTGAAATGTTTTGAGAAATATGGGAGGGAAAATTTTGGGGTACAAAACATGTACCTAAGATTAATGTCAAATGGTAACTTAACAATTTGCACCCTATCCAAAACCCATCAAGGGTAAGGTTCTTTCGCTATAGCATTCTTCCTTTCATCTTTTCTTTTGTTAACCTTATTCCAAGCTCGGATAATCTTGTTGAGCAACTCTCGGTCGTTTATTCCCATGTCATGAATGATCAATTTTTGAAGTTGTTCATTAGATGGTTTATCCTACAAACGCTATCTAAGTTGTCGCAAAGCCAAATTAGGGTTTTAGTTGATGAAACTATGTGATCTAATCAACAAAACATTCGGAAAGTCTCCGCCACTATAAATGATATCTCCAATGTCTAGCTTCCTTGCATACAACAACACAAAATTAGCAGTAAGAGACCTTAATTTTTGAGGCCACTAGTATCTTGTAAGATTTGGAACCATGTAGTCTTCTTTATAGAGGTGAGTCATAAGCCAAGAATATAAGAGCGGGATACACCAATTTAGAGCACTCCTCCCTTTTTCGTAATGAGTGTGAAGACCATAGTAAATATCAACAAGTAAAGTAGGAGTTGGGTCGGCATTCAAAGCTTTTGCACCCCAAAATACACTAATAGTTGTGGGGTCAATATAGTCTAAAGCCCACGGTAACAGAATTACACCAAATATACGTAGCCCTAAACAGTCAACACAAGACTCCCATTCTTTTTTATTGGCAAAAGAAAAGGCTTTAGCTTCCAAATAATGTCTTTTAACCCCTTGTACATCACCTTGTTTTTTGTAATTAAGTGAAAGTTCATGATAAGGGATGCATAAACCATTTGCTAAGTCCTTAATGTCAATAGTCTTTCCAATTCTAACATATGATTTTCCCTTAGAAAAATTAAAAAGTCTATCAAATTCTTCCAAAGTCGGCGCTAGTTGAAAGTCTTGGAAGGTAAAGCACCTCAATGGAGGTCCGTAGAACTAACCAGGGCAAAAATAGAATCCATATGTACATCCACTTTTGTCAATTTAAGGTATCCCTATAGTAGCGAGTAAATATCATCAAAGCTCTTTCAGACAATTTCACTTTAATGGTCTTGATCTTGGTCATATCTGGCTTGACGACATTAACACAGGAAAGTTGTTTCCCTCTGGAATTCATTTTTAAGACACTTCACCAAAAAACTTTGATTATTTTTTAATCCTGTGAACAAGACAGACAAAAAGAGTGGAGGGTACTGAATATATGAAATTCTAGATGTATGAATGCATGATTGTATGGCATAGTAACGAGATTTTATGAAAGGTAACCTTAGTTGGTAGGCTCCTATTTTTAGCCTACGTATATTCTACCCACCTCATAAGGTGGTTTCATTAATGGTATCATGGATACAACTAGAGGGAAAGGCACAAGTACCTCCCTTAAGTGGATCCCCTTTACAGACCAAAACTTTCGTCTCTAAGGTCGTGAAAGGTCTCACCCAGAGATTTTAGTTTAGGGTTTATACAAAAAGTCATAGATTTCATTCCAAAGTCCTACCCCCAAGAGGATATCTCTTGAGACATATTTCTTTTTTGTAATTCCATTGATTCTAGGCGAAGTCGTCATAAAAACTCATAAGGATGATATATCCCCTTGGCCAATAGACGAATCTTCTTTCTAAGGGTTTTTTGAAAATAATTTTTTAAAATAAAATCATGCAAACAAGTAATAAACATATAATATAATAATAAAAAAAGTAAATAAATAAATAAATAAATCTAATATTGAAAACACAAAAATCCAAACAAAAACCCTAAACCTAAGAGGAAGGCTTCTAAACCCTAGGGTTGAGTCCCCATCAGAGTCTCCAGCTGTTATAACCGACTTTAGAATGATATTCTCTACCATTAATTTTAATCCTAGGGAAAAGAATATAACGGATAACCCTAATTTGGTCATATATTCTAAGTTGTTGACTCGTTTTTAGACAAAGGGAAGGTGTTAGGCACCCCTCATCTACCTTGTTCACAAGGATACTAGGGTGTAGATTTATGGTTTATGAAATAGGATTTTAATTTTAATTAGAGGAACTTGCCACGGTTTTAGTCGTATGCATACATACCCTCTTATGATGAATCAGAGTCTCAATTCGTAGTTCGCAGTTGTTAGTTGGTTTTTATGGAATATGAAGATATCTCGAATTAATCCTTGAACCAAGTCTGGATTTATAAATTATGGAGTCGTTAGACGAAGTTCGCAGTTAACGAGAAATTATCCATAATTCGTTTTGAAAATATATATGAGGTTTGAATTAGGTTAGTGGAAAATTGTTAATATTTGATTGGTTAGGTATTTTCAAATGTATCAAAAATATTTTTATGCATGAAGAAAAATAATTTTAATGCAATTAAAAAAGATATTTGAATGGGTTGTTAAAAAAGATTTGAATTAATAAATAAATAAATTTAGAATTTATTATAAAATAAATTTTAATTATGAAAATATAAATTAATAAATTAGTAAATAAAAGAAAATGTAAAAAATATAAATTTAATTAATTTATGCAGGGGGTGTATTTTCAATTCATTAGTAAAAGGCTCGGGGTATGAAGAGTAAGACCCTAAATTGAGATATTGAATTTGGGCCAAAAGTGCACGGGAGTGTCATTTTACAATGGATTAGTAAAATTAGGGGTGTAGGAATTAAGGGCCCAAGTCCAGATGTTAGACTTGACCCATTAGCGCGGGGGGTAAGAATTATTATTGGCGAAGTAAAACAAGGGGTGTGATTAGAACGGGCTTGGCCCAAAACAAATTTTGATCCATTGGACAACGTGTGGGCGAGTGTTGGGAGCTATGGTAGATGGCGTTTAGGGACGTCTAATGATGATCTAAGGGACAGGGAGCAAGGGCTTACCGTAAGAGGGACCTATAGGATCAAAGGGTGTTATATATTTGGTTTCTAGGCTGAAGGCCCATTTTTCTCGTCTTTCTCTCTCTCTCTCTCTCTCTCTCTCTCTCTCTTCACCAAAACAACAAACAATCGTTGGAGGTTAGAGAGACAACTCTAGATTCTCTCTAGATTTCCGTTACCAGAAATCTCCTCTGTCTTGAGCACCACCGGTCGGAAATCGCTTTCGTCGGCGGTTGTGCCAAGGCCCCACCATCTTCAAACCCAACCACCAATTGGGTTCATATGAACTATAAAAACCCTAGTAAAACCAAAACCCAGTAACCACAATTGTTAAAACCCTTACCCTAAACCTAATGGACCTTAACCCCAAAACCTAAGAACCCTAAACCTAACCCTAGAGCAAAACCCATAAACCCTTATTCCAACTATAAACCCCTAATCCGAATAAAAATCAAACATCAGTCATCATTAACAAACCCTAAAGCTAAGAGTTCTGAGGCTTACCATCCAATGCATTGAATCTTGTCATATTAATTCCTCTTCTAACTTTCTGGTTTGCTTTTCTAATCTCCTTCTTTTTCTCTCTGTTTTACAGGTATGAAGAATGATGACATCGGCGAAGATGTGGAAACAAGGATGATTCAACACATATCTTGGGTTTCGGTAATTGAAACCTAGATCTCAAACAAGATGACTGACTCCAGCTTCTATTTCTTTTTCTCTTCTCTATTGAATTTTTCTTTCCTCCAATTTTCCCCCCTTTTTCAAATTTTTTTAGGCTTTTACTTATAGGTTAGATTTTAGATGAGTTAGGTAATTATGTTGTCATTGTCGTAACAAATTGATTCAGTTTAGAAATTAGATATTAGGTTAGGGAATATTTGATCATGTTTTTAGGTTGTAATTGATTTTTGGATTGTAAATTGATTTCTATTAATTCTATTGGATATTTGATATGATTAGCATCTGATTGAGATTTTATTGTAAAATAGATTAGGGTTTGTACTTGGAAGATTTCTTGTATAAATTTGTTTTTAGTCAATATAATTTTTCATCAATCAGAAAAAGATTTGATATTTCGTTTGATTCTGGAAATTGGGTTTGGATTTGTTTAGTGTATTGAAGAAGAAGAAGAACACTAATTTCGCCGCTGGCCTTAAGGTTTCTTAACCCTTGTGTTGACTTAGTCAATACTCTCACAAAAGTAATAATAAAAATATAAATAACATCAATAATAATATTAATAATATTAAAATCGTTTTGAATAATAGTAATAATAATTGTCGAAAACAAATACAACAAAGCTATATAATGCAGGTGGGCCTCTGTCCCAAAATAAAATAGGCCTTTCAAAAAAAGATGACCCGATTAGGGCCTCTAATCTTAACAAAGTCTCTAGCCCAACTAAAAACACACCCCTCTTATTTATTCTAAACCAGACCTTAATGAGCCATCAGATTTTCATGGTCCATTAAAGCAATACACCCCGCTTTTGTTTTATTAAATAAGCCCCAAAACTTAAATGGGCTTATAAGCCCCGAACGATACACCTCTCCTTTAGAATTTAAACCCTTATTAGAATAAAATTAGTAATAATAATGCCCAAAATCCTAAATGACTAGTAAAAGATGAAATGATTGTTTAGAGGGGAAAATTTGGCGTATGACACCTTAAAACATATGTAGGAACAAGAGATGTGGTGGAAGGTGGTATTCGTGATATACCTATGGAGGATGTTATTTTTGGTTTTTCTTATACCGAAACAATTTATAAATAGGATGTGTGTTGTACCCCAAAATTTTCTCTCCCATATTTCTCAAAACATTGCAAGAAAAATCTCCAAGTTGCCCAAGGATGCTCAAGAGTTGGTCAGACAAGCTCTCTCCTAAGGTAGTCTACCCCAAATTAGGGTTTTGTGTTGCATCAATATCCTTGAGTCCAAGTGACCCCAAGTTCTCACCAATGTCTTAGTATATTCTCAAGATCATCCATGTCAAATTTCAAGCCTTGCAGAGGAAGTTCGCTCAGTCAATTGCTCAAAGGTCCAAAAATCGATTGTGCTAGGGAAAAAGTCAACTGTGACCCAAATACAATCAAACTTCAAGATTTTTTGTCAACATTGTCATTTTGAAGGATATTTCATCATTTTATCAAGGGTTGATCATTATTCATCAAGGATTGCTCAAGATTCATCAAGATTTAAAAGTTGCTAAATTAGGGTTTTGCAAGAAAAGTCAACCCAACTTTGACCAAGCATAACTTTCTCATACTTTATGAGAAATTACCCATACAAAGCTAATTTTGAATAGGATATAATTCTCTACAATCCATCTTCATACCCCAAGATCAAATTATGCACTCACAAGAAGTTATGAATTTTGACATTATATGTCATTTTTGAAAGTCAACAAAAACACCTTTTTTGCCAAAGCTTCTAACTGGAACATGGAATATCAAAATGAGATGAGACCAAAAGGGTTGCTTATAGGACATATCAAGATTTCTAAAAAGTCAATGAACACCTCCAAAAGTTCAAAATTGAAGAAGTTATGCATTGTTGAAGTTGGACTTTTTTTGCAAAATTGCCAAAAGTCAACTATCCCCAAAACTTCAAATTTTGCCAAATAGGCCCCTTCTTTTTCACTTGTTTTGAGTTTTCCTTATTTCCCACGTGCCCTAGCCTTTTCCATGTGTCCATATCTTATTTTTATTATTTAATTTGATTTTTATTTGAATTAATTCATTTTAAATCAAATAAAATCACATTAAATCAAAGATATTGATAACCAAAGATCTTTTAATGATTTCAGGTTTCAATGGATAACTAGTACCTCATCAAACTCGAATCAAAGCTTGTATGCACAAAAAGATCGAAATCAAGCCCATTTTTGAAGGTTTTAATGGAGAATCAAATCCAATATTCAATCATTGAAAGAGGGAGATTTGAACAACAAATGCTACCCTAATGTATTGTACAATACATAAGGAAGCGGGAAAGACAAAAACAATGGTTAGAGAGAAATTCTGGAGGAAGAACAAAACTTGCAAAACAAGGAAAAAGTGAGGGATCGAAATCAAGGTTAGAGATCGTTTCAAGGCTTGGCAAGTATCTCATTCGTTTCCTGGCCATCTCCACAAGCTAACCCAATCCAAACCACGCGTTTTCCGACCTTCATACGCACTGTAAGTCATTCGTAACATGGACCTGTTCTTGATTTCTTATTTCTCAATTTAAGAATAGTTGATATGAATTGATAGCATATTCTGAATCACCACATCATTTACAAGCCATTGGCATCATTTGATTTTGTTTATCTAACCTGTAGCAAAATCCACCATTATTAGGGTTTTGTTCTTGTTTTTGGGGTTTCTTGTTTCAGGGATAATTGGCCCCAGATATGGGCATAGTTGCATCCAGGAGGTTGATACGAACTCAACCCTGGTCTTAGAAACCATTTTTATGGCTTGTGCAAGATTTTGAAGGAGGGAAAGTTTATAGCGAGGGACCTTTGTCCGTTGGTATAGGTATTCTGTTTTTTAGCCACGGTTGGAAGGTCAGGGACAAGGCGTGTCACGTCCCCATTGGACTATTCAAATAACGCGCATTTTTTTATTTTCTGGCAATTGATTTTTGTTTCTATATATTACATTATGTTACTATTATTATAACAATTGAAACAACATGGCGTGGTGGCAAGCATAGCGTGGATTTTCCTTCAGGACCTGGGTTCGAATCCCAGGTCCCCCATTTTCTCAATGTTATTTGTTTTCAGATAATCCAGTGCGCATTCAAGGCTAAGATCTACCATAGACGCTCACCAATCAACGTATCAGATGGCCAGATGGCCAGATCTGGTGGTTAAGCCTTGAGGGCACATGATGGACTCAGTCAACGCTCAAGCACTGGATCCCAAAAGTCCAAACGGATTAGCAAATGGACCAACGAAAATTGCTTCCTACACCCTCAAAAACAGGCCCAAACTCTCTTTCCCTCACACTTTTATTTATTTGATTTAATTAGTTTATTTTTATTTAATTAATTTACTAACCAATCATTAATTTTCTTTTGTAAAAAAAAATCACAAAAAATACTTTTAAATTCAGAATTTTATTTTTTATTAATAAATACTAACTAATTAATTAGTTTTTTTTTAATTCTAGGAAACTTTAATTTACTTTTGTAAATATTTAAAATCAATTAGAATTAATTAGGTTTTAACACTAATTTAATTATTTTAATTTCTTTCTTAAATTAACAAAAACTCCAAAAATATGTCATTTATTATTTTTTCATTTAATTAATTTATTTTAATAATTAACTTAGTATTTAGGATTTAATTTCTTTTCTTAAAATAAAAACAAAAAAAAATCATTTTCTTTTAAAAAGGTCAAAACCCTAATTCGCTTTCGATTTAATTTCGCGTCGCGCTTTATTTTCTTTATCCAATTAATGTATCTGCTTCTGGTATGAAATAGTTAATTAGGACATTTAATTATTTTACCGCTTTATTTTATTTTCAAAGGGTTACTTTTGGCGATGTAAATACCCGACGCCTTGTAATTTAATTTCCGCACTTTAATTTCTGCTAATTATAACTGTTGGATGTTAGATAATAGGGTTTGCATGACAAGACTGAATGCGTAATCTTAAACTCAAATTAGATCACCCTTAACATGTGCAAAGATAAAAATAAACTGAAAACAACACACTCGCACATGCGCACTTCTAGGGTACACCCCACTTGGTTTCCTTCGTACACGGTCATTGAGTATAGGTCGTTTTAGAGGTTGTCCTCTTGTCTAAAAGATCATAGTTGCCTCGAAACGGTTGCCTCGGATATTGTTTCCTCAAATAAATGATCTAAGATATTAGGGTTACCGCTAAGGCGTCCTAACATTGCTTTGGTAATCGTACGTCCCTTATTCGAATTGACCCTCAAACTCCAACGACGGTGCTACCTACTCACTAATAGTGGGATAACATTGTCTAAAGGAAATTAGCATAGAACGATTCTTTTTTTGAGTAGGTAGATAGTTCTTAGATACTTGCTCATCCAAAAAATAAAACTTTTTCTCACACTTACACATTTACAAACAAAGTTTTCAAAAACACTTCATTACACTCTTGAGCACAAAAGCAAGAGTTAAATCGAAGTTAAAAACAAAAACTTTTTCAAACCCACAAGCACAAATAAAACATTTTGAAAATGATGAGCAAGTACCTAAGAGCCCGTAGATAACTACGGATAGAAAGGGTTCTAATACCGTCCCTTTCTATAATCTACCCCCCATACTCAGAGATAATCTCGAAAAAGGAATTTTTTTGTGCTTTTTTCCTTTCCTTGTTGGATAAAATAAAAGTTGATGGTGACTCTTGCTTACCGCGACATTTTCTGAAAACAAACGCAAAACGCAAACCAACATTCCAAAAACAGTCAGTTCTTCCCATTGTATCACAGAACTGGCGACTCTACTGGGGACATTTTAAGTGGGGTGTACCTTAGGAATAGTTCATCATAATGTTTTCAATTTCTTGATTTGTATGCTTTATCTTTGTTGGTTTGAATCGGAGTTACTATAAATCCTAACCTGGATATGGGGATACCTTTTAGGTAAGTAGCAATAGACTGTGAGGGAACTATACGGCATAGACCGATACGGTTGAAGCAGTAGCTACGTTGGTGTGGCACTTTAGTTTGTACTGATATCCCTGGTGGTGGAACAAGGAGAATATGGGTCTTCTAAGGGGTCATTAAGCACCAACTGACCTTAGAACCTATAATTGACCAACTTGGCCATAGAACATTAGCAGTATGCTACACTCATTGAGACCAAACTCTCGCGATGATTCCGGCTGCAAGAAAAGGTTGCCAAACTGGAATTATGACTGATCGAGGGTGGTCAGTGATATTGAGATCCTCCAGAACCCGGTTACTATTACTAGGACAAGTTGAACCAACTAAACTGAAAGAGGGTAATACCTAAACTCCATGCCAGCCTAAAATCTAAGGGCTATTGTGTGACTTGTGTGCCCTTACCATGTCTCCTATCTGTGAATACTTATGGTGTGTTTCTATCATAACATCATGCATCATGACATTACATGCATCTTGCATCAGACTAACCTATTTCAAAGACAGATGGGATTCATCTTTGTTCTGTTTTGTAAGTCATGGCCTCTATGCGTAGAAACACTATTCGGATCAGCTTTGTATAGATTCTTACTCAGCTTAGAGATTTGGTTTCCAAAGTTTCAGACACTTCCTCCTTTATCAGAAGACATGGTCACCTCCTTGGTTTGGTCACTTCCAAAATGGATGAGCAGATGTTGAGTGTATTGTGCCAGTTCTTTGATCCATTATACCACTGCTTCACTTTCCCGGACTATCAATTAGTCCCTACTCTGGAGGAATTCTCTAATCTACTTGGTATCTCTATTTTAGAGCAGAACTCGTTTACAGGTTGGGAGAAAGTACTTAGGCCGGAAGAGATTGCTTCAGCCCTCCATCTGACAAAGGCTGAGGTAATGTCTAACTGGGAGACTCGAAGTGGGACAAAGGGCTTCTTGGCTAAATTCATGGTTGAACGGGCTAATCAGTTCTGGGACAGTCTAGACTTTCAGGCATTTGAAGACATTTTGGCTCTTCTAATTTATGGCTTGGTGTTGTTTCCTAACTCAGATTCATTCGTCGACGTGAATGCAGTGAAGATTTTCATGTCCCGTAATCCAGTGCCCACTCTCTTGGGTGACATTTTGCACTCTCTTTATGCCCGTACTGCTCGGAAATGGGGAACCCTTATGTGTTGTGCACCATTGCTGGCGAGGTGGTTTATTTCTCACCTCCCCAAATGTTTTTTGAAGAACAAGGAAGGCATGGGTTGGGCCTATAGAATTATTTCTCTCGCTCACACTGACATTATCTGGAGCACTAAAGACATGGAAGACATAGCTATTATTGATCGCTGTGGGGAGTACCCCAATGTTCCATTGCTGGGAATTCGAGGAGGGATTACCTATAATCCTTGTTTGACCTTACGTAAGTTTGGGCGAGCTAGGAGGGAAGGACCTCATGAGTTGCTGATGCCAAGCATTGTCTTTGACTTCCAAAAGGATAGTGACGAGCATCACTGCAGGTTCATACGAGCTTGGGACAGGGTGCACTGGTATGATCCACATGAGTTAGGGATGAAGACCTCTCTTTTGATGGAACCGTATCTCCGATGGGTTCGAATCCGTGCCCAAAATCTGGGAATGTCGTACGAAGCTGTCTTGCCTGTGATTGTTTAGATTGCTGATGAAGAAGGGGTTCCACCTACCATTCTCCACCCGTACATGCCTACTGACATTGGGGCATTAAAGAGGAATTGGATGCAGTTAAGAGAAGAGCGGGATACTTACAGAGAAAAGTATCACGAGCAGGAGCGGAAGATTCTAAAGCTTACAAGACAGTTGGAGAATGAGAAGGTCCTCAATGATTATGTCAGCACCAACGGAAAATGACCATGGGAGTGCTGATGTATTTTGTTATTTCTAGTTTTGATTTACTTTTCAGTATTTCCTTTTGTAACGCCTTAAAGGCATTTGTCAAACATTGTTTCAAGTTATTTATCTAATAAAAGTGTGTTTCATTTTGGTTTACGAATTTGAATCTCTCGACGTCTTTGAAATCATATCATACACATATCATTCCCATGCACCTCATTACAGGTACCCTTACAAGTTTCTCATCTTCTTCGTTGTTTATTTCAGCATCATGTCTGCTGAAACATCAACTGATCAAGCTATCAAGGCTCTACAAGCTCAAAATGCTCAGTTCCAGGAAATGTTCATGAATTTGGCTAAGGGTCAGCAAGATCTGAAGACTCTTATCTTGAAGGATAAGAAGAAGAAGAAGAAGAAGAAGAAGAAGAAGACGGTCCTACTGAATATGGGTCGCCAATTTGGAAACAATTTGCAAGATGAAGTCAATTTATCCCACTCATCTGGAGGGGGAGAAAACCAAGAAGAAAGGAGGGCTCCTAGCCCTGTGGTATCTGACAACGAGACTGACTTTGAAGAAGACCAATATCCTCCGGCTGAGGATAGATATAAACATCTTGAAGACCGGTTAAGTGCGATGGAGATCCAGAAGGTACCTGGATTGGACTTTGGTGGTTTGGGATTGTCATCTGGGGTGGTGATTCCCCACAAGTTTAAAGCACCAATCTTTTCTAAATACGACGGGGTTTCTTTCCCGAAGCTACACCTCCGCTCGTATGTTAGGAAGATCCAGCCATACACTGCTGATAAGAACCTCTGGATCCACTTCTTTCAAGATAGTCTTTCAGGGACTCAACTTGAATGGTTTTACCAGCTGGAAGGAGCTAGTATCCGTAATTAGGAAGACCTTGCTGCTTCTTTTTACACGCAGTACCAATACAATGCCGACCTCGCTCCCACGCGTACCCAACTTCAGGGTATGTCTATGGGTGCGAGCGAAGGTTTCAAAGACTACGCTCAGAAATGGAGGGACCTTGCTGGAAGAGTACAACCCCCGCTGGCTGACAGGGAGTTGGTGGATATGTTTTTGGGGACCTTGTCTGGTCCATATTTCAACCATCTGATTGGAAGTTCATCGTCCAGATTTACTGAGCTAATTATGATCGGGGAAAGAGTTGAGGCCGATATCAATAGCGGTAAGATACAGAAGGGTGCTTCGTCAAGTACCTAAAAGAAGCCTTTTAAGAAGGAAGCCAGCTATGTTTACAGTTCAAAGAGCCATAATAGACCTGAGCGTCGCCAAGCAGTCAATGCGGTTGTTATATCAAGACCAACTGTTTCCACCCAACGCAACAATCAGCCAAGAGCCGAGAGGCTGTGAAGACAATTCACTCAGCTCCATATGATCCTATCTCAGATTCTGCCGCAGTTGTTAAAGACCAACTTATTGATTCCGAAGGAAACCCCAAAGAATCCCAATACAACATCACTGTTATACAACCCGAATTCCTGCTCTGCTTTTCATTCTGATAGCCCGGGGCATGATATGAATGATTGCTTGGTCCTGAAGAATAAAGTACGGGATTTAATTGATGCTAAGGAGATTGAGTTTGAAACGCCAGAAAGGCCTAATATTGTGACTGCTCCTATGCCCAAGCATGGAGTGAATGCTATAGATGAAGACTCGTTTGTGGTTTCTGTGAAAGACATTGCTACTCCATTGATGACTGTGAAGAAGAACCTTTTGTTAGCCAGTTTATTTCCGGGTTATGGCAAAGGTTGCCGTCTGTGTTCCGTCTTACCGACCGGTTGCCATCTTTTGAAGTCAGGTGTCCAACGCCTGATGGATAATAAAGAAATTCTGTTTAAAAAGACTGTTGTTCCTTTGGTTCCTTTTGAAGACATTTCTATAATCATAATTTTCGACAATTCTTCCACGGCTTCCTCGAGAAAGCCTGTTAGAATTACATCTGTTCCGAGAATCGCTCCTTTGATCATCATTGTTCCTGGACCTATCTCCTATACGTCAGATAAAGCTGTCCCATGGCACTATGGGGATGACGTGTATTATCACGGGGTTAAACAAGATTTGAGTATTGAAGAGGCTGATATTGAAGTTAGCAATATTGTTGGATCTAGTAAAGTCACCCGCAGCGGAAGGCTTTTCTCCCCTGAGATCTCTCCACCAGTTGTTCGGAAGCCTGTTGTTATTACGCCGGCCAGTACATCTGTTATTGTCCCTGCTTAAATTCCAATTCTTACCCCTGTCACCGAGTCAGCTGACACTCGGGGCAAAGGGACCACCGGTGAGCCTGCCCAGACGGAGGCACCGAAGACAATTACTGTTGAAGCCTCTAGGCAAGAGATAGAGAAAATCTTAAAGATCATCAAGAAAAGCGACTACAATGTAGTCGAACAGCTGGGGAAAACCCCGTCGAAGATCTCTATGTTGTCTTTATTGTTGTGTTCAGAGGCCCATGCTAAGGCTCTGATTTCTTTCCTGAAGACTGCGCACGTGCCGCATGAGACCTCAGCTGATCAGTTTAAAGATTGTGTGGCTAGTATGACAGCAGATAATGGGTTGGGTTTCTCCGACGCAGACTTGACTGCTAAGGGGAAGAATCACAATGATGCCCTGCATGTCTCCATTGAATGCAGGGGCACTACTTTAGCTCATGTGTTGGTGGATATTGGATCCTCGTTGAACGTTTTACCCAAGAAGGCGTTAGACTGGTTAGACTGTGAAGGGTTGGAGCTGAAGCCAAGTAACATTGTTGTTAGGGCCTTTGACGGGTCCAAGAGGATGGTACATGGAGAAGTAGATATTCCAGTTAAGGTTGGTTCTCAGATCTTTGCATCTACATTCTATGTGATGGACATTCGGCCATCTTATTCTTGTTTGATGGGTCGCCCGTGGATGCACAAAGCTAGGGCAGTCACTTCTACGCTCCACCAAATGCTAAAATACCCAGTCAAGGGGAAAATTGTTACGGTACGAGGAGAAGAGCAGTACATGGTGAGCCACCTCAACTCTTTCCGATATGTGGAGATGGACGGGGAGTTCATTGAGACCTCGTTTTAACATTTTGAAGAAGTGCCCCAGATGCTGGCATCAGCTGAAACTGTTACTGAAGATCCTCCAATGAAAATGACTTCCCTAAAGGATGCTCGGGCTGTTGTTGAGAAAGGTGGGTGTGCGAATTGGGGCCAACTCCCTGACTTTGCACATTAGACTAACAAGTTTGGTTTGGGTTTCACTGCAGAAGTTCAAAGGGCTGTACGGCGTGCACGGATCGGAGGACCTCCCCTGTTTATCAGCAATTCAGGAGTAAATGCCATTGAAGACGATGTTGAAAAATATGAGTTTGACAATTGGATATACCCTACTACTGATGGCGGACTAAGCAATTGGACGGCAAAGGACTTTGTCCCAATTTCTTTTATTACCCAGTAATGAGACTTTTGTTTTGAATTTGTAACAGACAATTTTTAAAATTTACGGCCCGGTGCCTTACCCGAGACACCGTGGCTTTGTTTGTGAGGACATTATGTGTGTCATTTCCATATATCATTAATAAAAGCATTGGACGTTTCTTGCATTTCAAATTTTGCGCTCCTTGTTTTTCTTTTAATATATATTGCAAAACAGCTATTTTACACACACTTACATATACAGGTCTACATCCACTCTGGATCCCACTGATAACGACTCTGCTACTGCCGGTTATGACTTCGAAAGTCCGATCAACTTAGTCGAAGACGAAGGTGAAGATGATTGCGAAGTGCCTGGTGAACTTGCTAGATTGTTGCTTCAAGAAGAGAGGGCCATACAGCCGCATGAAGAGCCAGTGGAAATAGTAAATCTGGTTACAGAGGAAGACAAGAAAGAGGTCAAGGTCGATGCAAATCTGGAAGCTAGTGTTAAGCAACGGTTGATTCAGATGCTGCGAGACTATGTTGAGATCTTTGCCTGGTCTTATGAAGACATGCCTGGGTTGGATACTGATATTATGGTTCACCGTTTGCCTACCAAGGAAGACTGTCCTCCAGTGAAACAGAAGGTCCGCCGAATGCGCCCAGAGATGTCTGAGAAAATCAAGGCCGAAGTTATGAAACAATTTGATGCCGGTTTTCTAGCAGTTACTTCTTACCCACATTGGGTGACCAACGTGGTTCCAGTACCGAAGAAGGATGGTAAAGTTCGAATGTGTGTCGACTATAGGGATCTGAACAGGGCGAGCCCCAAGGATGATTTTCCTCTACCTCATATCGACGTTCTGGTCGACAACACCGCACAGCATAAGGTCTTCTCCTTTATGGATGGTTTCTCCGGTTATAATCAGATTAAAATGGCTCCCGAAGACATGGAGAAGACAACCTTTGTTACCCAATGGGGTACCTTTTTCTACAAGGTCATGCCTTTTGGATTGAAGAATGCTAGGGCAACGTATCAGCGTGCCATGGTCGCTTTGTTCCATGACATGATCCATCATGAGATCGAGGTATACGTTGATGACATGATTGCAAGATCCCAGATTGAGGAAGAACATCTGGACCATCTTCAGAAGTTATTTGATAGGTTGAAGTTGTACAAGCTGAGGTTAAACCCGAACAAGTGCACCTTCGGGGTGAGATCTGGTAAGCTGCTGGGTTTCATCGTAAGTGATAAAGGCATTCAAGTGGATCCTGCGAAAGCGAAGGCTATACAGAAAATGCCATCTCCCCGAACATAAAAAGAAGTCAGAGGCTTTTTGTGACGTTTGAACTATATTGTCCGATTCATCTTGCACCTGACTGCTACTTGTGAGCCAATCTTCAAGCTACTGAAGAAAGATCAAGTGGTATGATGGAATGATGAATGTCAGGCCGCTTTCGAAAGGATCAAATAATATCTCCAAGAGCCACCCATTATGATGCCGCCAGTTGAAGGGAGACCTTTGATCTTATACTTGACAGTACTCGACAACTCAATGGAGTGCGTGTTGGGGCAGCATGACGAGTCTGGCCGAAAAGAGCATGCTATTTATTACCTTAGCAAAAAGTTTACCGACTGCGAGACCCGATACTCGTTGCTCGAGAAAACTTGTTGCGCTTTGGCATGGGCTGGTCGCCGGCTGAGACAGTATATGCTGACCCACACTACTCTATTGATATCAAAGATGGATCCAATCAAGTATATCTTCGAAAAGCCTTCCTTATCCGGAAGAATAGCAAGATGGCAAATGATCTTGACTTAGTATGACATCCAATACACGACTCAAAAGGAAATCAAGGGAAGTGTGTTGGCAGATCATCTGGCACATCAGGCAGTGGATGACTACCAGTCTATGAACTTCGAGTTCCCGGATGAGAACATCATGTTGGTAACCGACTGTGAGACACCCGGACCGGATGAAGGACCTGAGGAAGGATCCCGATGGTCTATGTAATTTGATGGAGCTTCAAACGCTTTGGGTAATGGCATTGGCGCCGTGATCATATCTCTTGAAGGCTCTCATACTCCATTCACCGCCCGACTATGTTTCAACTGCACCAACAACATGGTGGAGTATGAAGCATGCATTATGGGTCTTCGAGCAGCTATTGACCTAAGGATTAAGTTTCTAAGTGTTTTAGGAGATTCCACTCTCGTGATCAGTCATATCAAAGGCGAGTGGGATACGAAACACCCAAATCTTATTCCTTATAAAGAGTATGTGTTGATGTTGCTTCCGCACTTCGAGGAGATAACTTTTGGACACTTCCCTAGAGTAGAGAATCAGTTAGCAGATGCGCTAGCTACGATGTCGTCTATGTTCAAGGTTAGATGGGACAATGAGGCTCCCTAGATTACCTTTGAGAGGTTAGATGAACCTGCACATTGCTGTGACATTGAGACTGAAGAGGTAGCAGATAAACCCTGGTTTTATGAGGTAAAAAGGTATCTTGAGGCTCAAGAATACCCTGAGGGTGCATCTGTTAATGACAAGAAGTTTCTGAGGAGGTTCGCGGAGAAGTTCTTCATCAGCAATGGTATTCTTTACAAGCGTAACCATGATTCAACCTTACTGCGTTGTGTGGATAAGAACGAAGCAGAAAGGATCATGATAGAGTTACATGAAGGTACTTTCGGAACTCATTCCAGTGGACACACCATGGCAAAGAAAATCCTACGGGCAGGATATTATTGGTCCACAATGGAAGCCGACTGTTATCAGCATTCTCGGACCTGTCACAAGTGCCAAGTCTATGCTGATAAGGTGCATATACCTCCAGTACCTCTGAATGTTTTGACAGCTCCTTGGCCTTTTGCAAGGTGGGGAATCGACATGATAGGTGAGATCAGACCTACGGAATCTAACGGACATCGTTTCATCCTGGTAGCTATTGATTACTTTACGAAGTGGGTTGAAGCAGCTTCCTTTGCTACAGTGACTAAGAACGTCGTGGTGCAATTCATTCGGCACAACCTGATCTGTCGATACGGTGTACCAGAGAGGATCATTACGGACAATGGTACAAATCTCAATAAGAAGATGATCACTGAACTCTGCAAACAGTTCAAGATACAGCATCACAACTCTTCTCCCTACCGGCCGAAGATGAATGGGGCTGTAGAAGCGGCTAATAAGAACATTAAGAAGATTGTGTAAAAGATGACGGTGACATACAAAGATTGGCACGAGATGTTACCATTTGCTCTTCATGGGTACCGTACCTCAGCACGGACGTCAACAGGGGCAACACCTTATTCCATGGTTTATGGCATGGAGGTTGTCTTGCCCATTGAAGTTCAGATACCCTCTCTTCGAATTATGAAGGATGTAGGTTTGAGCGAAGATGACTGGATTCGGACCCGGCTTGATCAGTTGAACTTAATCGACAAGAAAAGACTTACTGTTATTTGCCATGGTAAAACATACCAAAAACGGATGATCAAGGTATTTAACAAGAAAGCTAGACGATAAGAGTATCAAGTTGGGGACCTGGTTATCAAGCGCATCATACTACCTCAAGGTGATCCCAGGGGCAAATGGACCCCTACTTACGAAGGGCCATTTGTGATTAAGAACATTTTCTCAGGAGGAGCTATGATTCTAACCACCATGGACGGTGACGACCTTCCTCACCCCGTCAATGCATACATAGTGAAAAGATACTACACATAATCAAAGACCCGCTAGGTTGACTGGCCTAGCCAAAAATAAGGGCTTCCCGGCGAACCAAAAGGGTTCGGGCAAAAATAAGGGATGAAAATAAAAAATTTGTACACCCGGCAAGTCGAAATCCTGAAAAGGCGGCTTGGGCAAAAAAGGGTATCCCGGTGGACTGAAAACCCAAAAGGGCGGTCCAGGCAACAATTAGGGATCAAAGTGTAACACTATGTGTTTACCTAGGGATTTGGTAAACAACCGCTGATCCTCCAAATGGTTACTTATTTGGTTACTCGCAGGATCGATCAGATTGATCCTAGGACATAGGTTGATTTTGAAGTTTTGATTAAATTGGATAAGGCTTTAAATAAAGAGGCTTTAAATGAAATAAAGAAGTTTCAAGTAAATTGCATGAAGAAAGGACTTTGTAAAATAAACAAGGCTTAAAGTAAAAGGCTTCGACAGGAATGTAAAGAGGAAAGCAAGTAAATTTCTGGAAAAGTAAATGACTTTGATTAATAAAATTGGTGTTTCACACATACATTTCTCAACAATTCTTTCTCACACGCTGGGTACTCGAATCTATATGAGTGACTTTGTATAGAATTGTGAACACACGCGAGAAACTACATGACCACTATTATTTATACTAAAACATCCCAAGTAACCGTCGGGCAGTTACACTGCTTCGAGATCAATCCACTTGGCACGTTCTCCACGTTCGACGCTCCAGATCCTTGCACGTTTGCACGTGGTAACTGCTGGAAACCGTTTTCCCTCCAAACGCTTGAATTTCAAACTGCTCCACTCTGAACCATCGAACACTTTCGTCGAGAGACATCTTCGACGAGAAACTCCTTCGACGTCGAAGGCAACCAACTTCACCCTTGGAAGAAATCTTCTGAGTACTTTGCCATCTTTCGACGGGCATTTCGACAGACTTAGCCAGTCGAAAACATCCTTCAGCTTTAATGGCTGACATCAACAAAACAAAGGTGTCGAATTTAGGAGCCAACAAATTGCCCCCCAAGAATGCTTTATTTCGACTCTGAAAGAAAAAGGCATTCTTTGAAACGCCATTCGACACCTGTCTTTTCACGCTTAGTCACAAATTAACTTGTGCATTTTTTGTTGTTTTCCACCAACTATTGGCAATCCCAAGAAACCATCATTTATCTGTACCTAGGACGTCACTTTCAGTACGGCGTGCAGTACCAAACGTCATTTCAGAATTTGTCATTATGACAATTCCCAAAAATGAGGACGCACGCTGCGTCCCTCTATTTCTGCAGAACGGCTAAAACAACAGGGGGCTGCCACGCGTCCCACTAACTCCTGCCATAATTAAATGGCATTTAATGTCCTCGGTTTTGGGGATTTTCCCCCACTACTATAAATAGCAGTAAGTACCCCATTGTGGGACTTTTTACGCCATCTAGCTCTCAAACTTCTCTGTTTTCATACAACTTGTCATCTTTGCAAACACATTTCCTACTTCACTTCGTCTTCAACCTCAACTCTAACAATGGCATCTGCTTCCAATGCTCCTGGCGCTACTGTACCATCTGAAAATGCTAAACCCAAAGTTTTCGTCACTGCTCCGGTAGTAACTTCTATAGGCAAACGAAGGGTTCCTGAACCCTTGGACATCGCCGTTCGCGATGCCTACTCACGCCATCTTATGATCCCGGTTGGATACTCCAACCAGATCTTTGCAATGTCTGGCCCCATGTATCCAAGTATCTCTGAGGCTATGAAGATCAAGAGCTATTTCCCGGTAGTTGAGAAACTCAAACCGGTCGCATGTGCCAAGAAAGACGCAGAAGACAATGAAGACCCTGCACATGAAAAAATCGACCTCCGTTTCTTCAACAGAGGCGTTAGGGCTTTCAGGTCTTGCCCTAACCTTACCCCTGATTACGTTGCTTGGCTAGTAAAGATGGAGAAGCACCAAACTTCGATCTGGAAGGATATGGGGATCTTCGACCTGGTGATGCTGTCGAAGACAGGTTTGAACTATTCTCCGGAGATGCTGATAGCTTCTCTGCTGTTCTGGGACTACTCCCACTTTACTTTCCATCTTCCCTGTGGGATGCTAACCCCCACACTCTTCGATGTGGCCGCTATTACTGGCCTTCGACCCACCGGAGATTACTTCGATCCGGAAGAGATGTAGGAAGATCAAATTGGCTTCTCTGACACCAAACCAACATACACCACTTTCATCAACCATTATCACGACAGGTCGACAGATGCTGTGTCGGATGTCGAACACATAGCGTTTCTAGCCCTATGGCTGACTCGCTTTGTATTTTGCTCGAAGTCTTTACAGGTGACCAAAAAGATGGTCACTCTCGCTACTCAACTGCATCACCGCCAAAACATCTGTTTGGCAGAACTGATTCTGGCTAGCCTCTATGATTCGATCAGCAATGGGGCAACTCTTCTAAAAATTGTCGAGAACAGGGCCAGCTTGCTACTTGCTGGGACTTTTTGGCTGCTCCAACTGTGGCTCAATGCCACTTTCGAATCTTTCTTGCCTAAGAAGGTTCAGATAAATGAGCAGGCTCCAGCGATAGCGAACAGACGCGTCGAAGGAACCAGGCTGGCTCTGTTGACACCTATGGAAGATGGACTGGAGTTTCAACAAACCTTCACCAACTTCGTTCTAATGTTTGCTCGAAGGAAGGAGTTTGTTTCAACTATGGCTCCATTTGCTCGACGGCAGGTAGGCCCAGCATGGTTCACAAGGCCACATCCAAGGACGTCGAGTGGTCCTAATGTTGACGAACATACAATACTGTGGGAGGCGTTCCTCACACCAAGGATCATGCCTCTTCGATTCAGGAGCTCTAAGACTCATTTGAGTCTGATTGCATACCAACCAAACCTGGTATCTCGCCAGTTTGGTATTATCCAAACCCTACCTTCTCCGACTTTTCCACGAGAGAAGTCAATGTTGTACTTCTGCAATGATTACACAGAAGAAGCTGCCATCAAGCATATCGGAAGATATGCTGGTCGAACAGTTCTCTCGTTGTTTGACTATCAGCTCAATTTTCTTTGCTCACCATCCTTCGAGGAGTGGTGGAAAAGCTATTATGCTGAGGAGTTCTTCGACGAGAAGGACTTCATGGATGAGCTGCAGAAGTCTTTTG
Source organism: Vicia faba (assembly GCA_948472305.1). Taxonomy (NCBI): domain Eukaryota; kingdom Viridiplantae; phylum Streptophyta; class Magnoliopsida; order Fabales; family Fabaceae; genus Vicia; species Vicia faba. The sequence continues at coordinate 1,119,488,913 of OX451740.1, forward strand.
TCCTTGTGTTGGACAAAATAAAGAAATGTAAGTTCATCCTTTACATTACTTTGTTTGTTTTTTTTTTTTTCCGACTGTTAGCCTGTTAATTTTTTATTTGCTTTCAGTTGTTCGAAAGCCTGTAGCCAAGAAGGCTACAGAAGGCCAACAGGGAGGAGGCCCTTCAACAAAACCTCCACCGCCGGCGAAGACTACAGCGCCGGCGAAGACCACAAGCAACCAACAGGGGGAAGGCTCTTCGAAGAAGCCTTCTATATCGGTAACCAGACTTTTCATTATTTCCTCCTGGCTTTCGATTTTTGACTTTCAATGTAATTATTAAATCGAATTCCCATTGGTTTTCTAGGCACCTTCGCCCAAGAAACGGCCAGCACTGGTGGTCGAATCTGGGAGCGATGAAGAAAGTGATTCTCCTCCTGCCCCCTTAAAAAGGCGAAAGTTGACGAAGGATGCTCCTGTTCCTGCTCCTGCTCCTGAAGGTCGAACCATCAGAATAAAGGTTGCTGGGAGAAAGCCTAGGCCACCTCCAGTGATCATTGAGGAGCCAACGGAGGAGGAACTAAACATTCTTCTTAACAAGCCTGTCGAAAGCGACAATTCCAGCCCTGGGGCTGAAGCTAATCCACATGTAATCCCTTAGACCCTTTTATAACCTAGGTATAGATACCCATATTCGATTGTGTCTCTTTCGATCTCTGAAGATTTGTCTCCTTTCCTTTTTCAGGACACCACTGAAAGTTCTCCGCCAAGGACCTCTGAAACGCTGGAATCTGCTGAACTCAGCAGGCCTCAAGAAAAGGGCTTGGGAAATGACGAAGCCCATACTGAAAATGAGGCCAATGCTGAAACGGTAGAAAAACCAGCGGAGGAACCTCAGATGGAGGAACAACAGCCAGAAGCGGTTCAGGTGGTGGACCTGTCAGAAGAGAATCATGAAGAAAGGGACCAAGGCAATGCTGGCGAAGAAAATCAAGGTGCTGCTGACGAAGAGAACCAAGGTGGCACTGGCGAAGGGCACCAGGGTGACGCTAGCGAAGAGCACCGAGATGACGCTGGCGAAGGGCACCAGGGTGATGCTAGCGAAGAGCACCAAGGTGACGCTAGCGAAGAGCACCAAGTCGACGCTGGTACTGCCCCAGTCCGGGTCGAAGAGCAACAAGTCGAGGCACCTAACATTCAACAGCCTCAAACCCAAGACAATACTGTTGCAAGGGTTACCTCCACGAAGCACAGGTCAAAAGAGGACTTAGAACTTTTGAAACAAACTGACCCTGTTAGCTATCTCAACGCAATCATCGAGAGCAAGAGTTCGTCTGATGCTAGTCAGGAGATTCCTACCCTGTCGGGGAAGTCTACTGAAACCTCTCCTCTCGATGACGCTTTGGCGAAGGTTAAGGCCCAGTTCTTCAAGAGGGACTTGATGAAGACTTTAGAGGGGGACCCCACTGCTCCATCATGTTTGAAGGATGTCTTGAATACTGTCGACTTGTTAGCTGTAGCCCCAGAAGTCTCAGGCTTGATCATGGAGTTACACTCTATGATTGATCAAGTCTCAGCAGATTACAGGCGCCAAAGGGGGTTTAACAGTCAGCTTGAGGTGTTGTATGGCAAAAGCTCCTCTGCGTGGACTACTGTCTCGGATACGACTTCTCGAATTGCGGAGTTGTCGAAACAAAAAGCATCTACGCAGGAAGAAGTCGATGCCATTGATCGAGAGAATGCTTCCTTCCGGGCACAAATCGCAGAGATAGAAGCGAAGATAAATGCCAACACTATACGCAAGGAGGAACTTCTTTCGACCATCTCAGACACCGAGAGCCAAACTGAAATCAAACAAGGCCTGGAATTCGCTGAGAGGGCCCAAGGCTTCGACGCTCAGATTGCCAAAATAGTGCAGGAGAACGCCTGGTGCAAGAAAAGGTTGGAGCTGCAGCAAGCTAAGTACCTTCGACTCAAGGACTCTATTTCCTTTTGATTGATTCTCTTTTGTAACCATATTTTGTAATCTACATTCGACAACAATGCCATCTTGGCTGAAATTTATAAAATTTCCATTTTGGCATTTTTATGGTTAATTTAGTCTTGTTCTTTTATTATTTTATTTTTATCTCTTGAAGTGTAGGTTTGTATTTTTTCAAATATTTACCATTTACTCTCAAGAGCCTTTTATCTCCACCTAACTCTTCGACTTCATAGGCTCCACCAGAAAAAGTTTGGATAACTCTGAAGGGTCCTTCCCATTTGGGTGACCATTTCCCCATGCTTCGATCCCTTCGATCCATGGGAAGAATTACCTTCCAAACTAGTTCTTCAGGCCAAAATACCTTAGGTTTTACCTTTTTATTATAAGAGTCTTCTACTCTTTTCTTCTGAAGCCTGAGTAGGTCGAGAGCGCGTAATCTCTCTTCGTCTAAATCCACCAGTTCGTCTAACATCATGTTCCAATAGACTTCAGAAGGAATAGCATAATGCCTCTGAACCCTTGCAGATTGAAGACAAATTTCTGCTGGCAACACTGCATCATGGCCAAAAGTTAGCCTATACGGTGTTGTACCAGTGGCTTCTTTTGGGGACGTTCGACAAGCCCATAAAATCTGGTCTAACGTCTTATGCCAATTCTTTGGTTTCTTCCCCACATGTTTCTTTATCAAGCCAATCACCACTTTGTTGGCTGCTTCGACTTGACCATTCGCCTGTGCATAATAAGGCGTGGATGTTAGGAGTTTGAAACCTGTTTCTTGAGCAAATTCTTGCATCTTTCGACCAGTAAAAACTGATCCTTGATCAGTTGTTATTGTCTCAGGAATTCCATATCTAAAGATAATGTTCTTTTGAATAAATTCAATGACATTTTCCTGGTCAACATTGACTAAAGGGATAGCTTCGATCCATTTAGTAAAGTAATCAATGCCTACCAGTATGTATTTCTGACTCTTTGATGATGCTGGTCGAATCTCTCTAATGAGGTCCAACGCCCATCCTCTAAAAGGCCAAGGCTTCACTATCGAGTGAAGTTCGCTTGCTGGTACATGTTGGATGCCTGTATGGACTTGACACTCTTGACAACCCTTGGCGAACTCAACACAATCTTTCAGCATAGTGGGCCAATATAGTCCTTGTCGAAACAACAACCATTTCATCTTATGGCCTGCTTGGTGAGCCCCACATGCCCTAGCATGCGTAGTCGAAAGGGCTATGTATGCTTCAGTTTCACTTAAACATTTCAGCAACACCCCTTCAGGCGTCTTCTTGAATAACTCATTACCCATGAGTACATAACTCAACGCCCTGTATTTTGTTTTTCGTTCTGTCGAAGCTCCTGGATTTTGAAGATAGTCCACAATGGGTTTCCTCCAATCTTGCTCTGACAAATTATCAATGAACGAAATCTCGAAGTTACTGTGATCAGCATATCCTAGTCTCGTCGATTCCAAGTCTGATGGTGATAGACAAGTTGCTTTTATCTTTTCTCGAACTTCGATTGCTCTTTGTAATCTCGTTTTTGAAATCTTATACCCAGATGCAATTTGTGCCAAGTCATTGGCTATTTGATTTTCGACTCTGGGTATGTGTCTAATATTGATCGTTTCAAATTTTTTCAATAAACGATTTGCTATCACAAAGTACATAATGAGATTCTCCCTTATGCATTTATATTCCTTTGTGACTTGCTTAATGACTAACTCTGAGTCTCCCATTATTTCGACTCGAGTTGCCCCCAATTCCAACAATATCTCAAGGCCAGTAATTAGTGCTTCATACTCAGCCTCATTGTTCGAACAAGAACCTGATATTTTGTACTTGAATGTTGTTGGAATTTTATCTGGAGAAATAATCAAGACTCCTACCCCTGTTCCATCTTTATGGCTGGAACCATCGAAGTAGAATTTCCAAGGCTCTATCTCCACATAATTAATATCCTCGACTTGAATTGAGTGGTCGACTATGAAGTCTGCAACCACTTGTCCTTTTACTGCCTTAAGAGGCATAAAGGTCAAGGAGTATTCAGTTAATGCTAATGCCCACTTGCCAATTCGACTGTGCAAGATAGGTTTCGACAACATATATTTGAAAACATCAAAATGAGACGAAACATAAACATCAACTGGTTTTATATATTGCTTGAGTTTTGTACAAGAGAAATACAGACATAGACACAATTTTTCAACTTCACTATATCTAGTTTTTGCATCATTCAAAACTCTACTGAGATAATAAATGGGTCTTTCGACTCCATTCTCATCCTCTTGGGCTAACATGCTTCCCAGAGTTTTGTCGGATGCAGCTATGTACAATCTCATACTCCTATTGCTACAAGGAGGCACCAAAATAGGTGGCTTAGTGAGGTACCCTTTGATTTGGTCGAAGGCTTCTTGTTGCTCCTGCCCCCATTCGAACCCCTCTTTATTCAGTCAAAGTAAGGGTGAAAAGGCCTGAGCTTTCCCACTTAGATTAGATATAAACCTCCTTAAGAAATTTATCTTGCCTAAGAGAGATTGCAATTCCTTCTTATTCGATGGCGCTTTCGCTTCCAGAATTGCCTTCGTCTTGTTCTGGTTGATTTCGATTCCTTTCTTGTGGACAACGAAGCCCAAGAAATCTCCAGCTTTTACACAGAACGCACACTTCAAAGGGTTCATCTTCAGACCATGTTCTCTCATTCTTTCGAATGATTGTCGAAGGTGGTCAATATGATTCTTCCTGGAAACAGATTTTATAACAATATCATCAATATATACTTGCATAAAAGTGTTAATAAAATCATGGAAGATAGTATTCATTGCTCGCTGGTACGTTGCCCCAGCGTTCTTTAGGCCAAAAGGCATCACTACCCATTCGTAAGTGCCTAAGGCTCCAGGGCATCGAAAAGCTGTTTTCGACACGTCCTCTTCAGCAATGAATATTTGATTATATCCTGAATAACCATCGAGCATACTCAGGTATTCATAGCCAGCGGCAGAATCGACTAGCATTTCCGCCACAGGCATAGGATATTCATCTTTGGGTGTAGCAACATTCAAGTCTCTGAAATCTATGCACACCCTTAACGTACCATTTTTCTTAATTACTGGCACAATGTTTGCAATCCATTCGACATACCTTGTAACATGGATGAATTTGCATTTCAGAAGTCTTTCGACCTCCGTTTTGATCTTCGACAGTATTTCTGGAGCGAAGCGTCTTGGATTTTGCTTGATTGGCTTCTTCCCAGGTTTGATTGGCAACTGAAGTTCTACCAATCCTCTGTCGAGACCAGGCATTTCGTCATAATCCCATGCAAAACAGTATTTAAACTCTTTCAGCAATTGGATTACTTCCAACCTAAGTTCTGGATCGATTTTGGCGCTGATGTAAGTTGGCCTTTTCTCTGATCCCTCGCCTAAGTTGATTTCTTCTAAAGGGTCTTGCGCTAACATTTTAATGTTGTTCGCCAAGGGGTCCTTTTCGAAGCCCAAAGGCTCATCGTCATAGATGGCGTCGAGCCTCTGTTCCTGCATTTCTTCTTGCATGATATCAGGAGGTTTTGGATCGAAATCCTTTCCTGGACCTACAGCAGATAACTGTTGATCATTGGCCTGTGTGGCCATGTACTTTACTTCGGCTTCGAGAGCCGTTATCATCTTGGTTTCGGCTACATAAGCCGAAATTCGCTTCAAAGATTGCGACTCAGTCATTATCACTGAATTCGCTTCCCCAACCAGTTGGTTGGATATCAGTTAACCCACTGAAGTCTATGTGGGACGAGTATTCTCTGTCCCATTGGAAACCATGCTCAGGATGCAGGTATAGGGAACAAAAAGTGTTTGGCGCTGGCGCCATGTCGAAGTCAGGTGTTGGACATGGCCCTATGTGAGCCAAGTTCTTGTCGAAATCTGCCAAACCCAGGTGATTCACTTCGCCAAGGTAATAGCTTTGATCTGCCTCTATGTTTTCGACCATCCCATCTGGACGCCATAGCAGCAGCCTTTGGTGCATCGATGAAGGCACATCGCCAACACCATGAATCCATTCACGGCCTAACAAAAGATTGTAGTTAGGTTTGGCCGATATGACCATGAACATCGTTGGTCGAAGGATCGACCCTACTTTGATATCTAGCTGGATCACTCCCATAGTGGTCCCTATGCCGCCCTCATAGTTCGACAGGACCATGTTGTGAGGCTTAATGTCCTCATCCCTTTTGCCAATTTTCCTTAGAATAGAGTGAGGAATAATGTTGATGGTTGCCCCACAATCCACCAATATTTTATTCACAGTAGTTTCTTCGAGTTTAGCCCTTATGAATAAAGGCTTGAGGTGATTTTTCATCGCCTCTGTAGGTGGCTCGAAGAAGCCATTTTGTTCCTCAGTAGTGCCATTGTCCATGAAAAAATAGCACACTGGCCTATGTTTGGCCATTTCTTGCTCCACTTCCCAGTCACTTACTTCGACTTCTACCTGTCGATTAAATTCTCTGGGCAGCACTGAAACTATATTCACCATTATGTCCAAAGTATCATCAGACTCAGCATCGTCTTCGTCTTCGACTTCACTTTGGTTAGGCCAAACTAGCCTGTTGGTTACTGGCTCTCTTTCTAGAGGTTTCCTTTGCTTCCTTTGAGGAACATTCGAACTGGTTTCTGCCTTTGGTTCGTTGGCAGCCTCCCTTTCAGCTTTTCGTCTCCTTTGATATCTCCTCCATTGAGATCGAGACATGGGATTTTTACCCTTGTAGTTGCTGGACACTTGTGCAACCTAAGGTGCAGCAACTTGAGGATCTTTCTTTTGAGTCAAAGAGGAACCTCTTGGCACATCGAAAGAATGCCATTTCTCCTCACTTGGCCTTTTCCGACCAGAGGTTTTGTACCAAGTGTCTACTGGCACATTCGTTGGAGGCCTAAAAGTTAATGGCCTCTTTTCTTGGTTAGAACCTCTTTGGGAGGCTCTCCTGGGATCATGTCGAAGGTCAACATTCTCCCTTCTCTTATTCGCTGCTCTTACGCCTTGTATGTGCTCAGCAGCTTTTTTATCAAAGATCGAACTGCATCTTGGACACAACATCACCTCTGATTTCTTTTTCTGGCATCTTTGTAGAAAATCTGCCAAGTTTTCATTTTCCCGAGGGAAACAGTCTTATTAGCTTGTTCTTGCCTCATGGCCTCTTCTGATGCTTTTGGGTCAGAAAGTTCGACCATGTTGATATTCATTGTATCTTTGTTAGCAAGAGTTAACTGCTTCATTTGTATCTCCAGATTCTCCGTCTGGCCTTGAACAGTGGCCAAGTGGGAACTGGGTTTTGATCCAGTCTTTTGTGCTTCAGCGGTCTCCGACTTTGGGTTTTCGACCGCTTTCTGGACAGCTTCAATTGTCTTCCTGGATAAATTTCCAGAAAAACTGCCAAAGATTGTAATGTTGATGTGGTCCTTTGAGACTTCGACCATGGTAATTCCTGGCTTCTTCGACTGGATCCTGGTTGCCTCTATCACGTTCACCTCAGAGGGTTCAGCATAGTGGGCTTCAGCCTGCAATGGATTTGAGTCGACAGCCATGGGGGATTTGTCAGCAAACTTCAATCTCCCTTCTTCGATAGCGTCTTGCACAAGATTCCTGAAAAGAAAACATTGAGAAGTTTTATGGCCCAAAAAATTATGATATTTGCAAAAACCTCTCTTCTTTCTTTGATCAAGAGGAGGCACTTTTACCCCTGGGGGTACTATCATTTGGCCATCTTTAACTAGCAAGTCGAATATTTCATCACATTTTGTGATGTCAAAACTATAAGTCTTTTTTGGGAACCTATCGTTGGTCCTTTCTGGACCACTGGGATTTTTCCCATTTGAGGGGACTAACAGTTTACAAGAGTATGGTGGCCCTTGTTTCAATTCTGCTAAATCGACTTCTCCTTCTTCGACAGTTAAAGTATCGTCGAAGGATTCTAGATCTTCTTCATCCATCTCAACGTACGCTATCCTCTCTCTCTTGTGAGTTTTCGTTGCCTTAGCTTTTTCAGCTTTGAGGCGTTCTACCTGTCGAACTCTATCGGCCAGTTGGGCCATGTCTCTTAGGTACTGGGTGTCTAGCTTCTTCCTAATGGAATAATCTAAACCGCCTGCGGCTATTTCGACCAACTCATGTTCTGGCACTTGTGTAAAACATCTCGCCTTGAGCAACCTAAACCTATTTAGATATTCGTCTATAGGTTCAGTGAAACGTCTCTTCACACTGGCCAGTTCTTTCAGGCTTATCTTGGTTTGCCCCATGTAGAATTGTTCATGGAACAATCTTTCCAACTGGGTCCAGTGATGGATCGAATTGGGGGGGAGAGTTGTAAACCAAGTAAAAGCGTTCTTTGTTAAAGAACTTGGGAAGTACTTGATCCTTAGGTTTTCGTTATTCGAAATGTCACCCGCTTCGATCAAATATCTCGCCACATGCTCGACAGTAGATTCTGTCGTGTCCCCAGAGAACTTAGTAAATTTGGGGACTTTGCATCTAGGAGGTAAGTCCGTTTGTAACACGTATTCTGACAATGGAGATGTAAAGTTGGGCCTTCGAAAGCCCATGTTCATCCCATTCTGAGTCATGATCCTTTCAATCATGGTTGCCAGATTGTTTTCCAAACCCATGTTTTGGTATTGGATATGCTGAACCACTTCGTCAGCATTTTGGTTTCTGTTAACTAACCTTACCTCTGGGGTTATTACCCTAGGTTCCTCGACAGGTTGTTCCAATCGTGCCCTAAGGTTTTCTTCGACAGGCTGTTGAGCCTGGTTAATGGTGGTTTCTTCCTCTAAAAATATCCCCTGATTTCCCCTTATTTGCGCCCTTTGGGGCTGTCGAATAGGTTGGGGTACTCCAAAGAAGTCATCCAAACGCGTCATTTGCGCTGTCACTTGCTGATTCGATTGAGTAGTGTTTTGTATTAGAGGGTTTAGCACTGTACTCAAAGTTTGTGCCAACATTTGCACCATATCATGGTTGCTTTCGTCCATTTGTTGCCTCAAGACTGCCGTCGAGGCATTTGTAAGGCCGTGGGCTACTTGGGACGTTCCTCCTAAGAGTTGGGTCCTATTTCTATTCGCCATGCCTACTCCAGAGCCTTGGAGTGGCGAAGAGGCACTCACTAAAGGGTCTGAAAAAGTGGACGCAGCATTCGTCAGGCTTGCCACTTCAGAAGTTGGCATACCATATAATGGAATAAATCCTGGGGGAACCAAAGGCCTTGTGCCTAAATTTCCCCTTGGTGGGGGAGTTCCCAAAGGCATCCTGGGGCCTGTTAACGAAGGTATTGGCCCCGTGGTTGTGACCGATACTGCTGGTGTCGAACCAACATTTGTCGCTTCACTTACGGTCGTACTAACCGTTGCTCCCACATTAGTTTGTGGGATTTCGTTATTGTTTGGCGGATTCGCCATCTCTTCCCTTCTTCTGGCAGTATTGTTATCGTTAGTGTATATTCTACCACTTCTCAATAACATACAACTCGAAAAGATGAGATTATTTTCAACAATCAACACACTGTCCCACTAGGTGTGCCAATTTGTTTACCTAGGGATTTGGTAAACAACCGCTGATCCTCCAAATGGTTACTTATTTGGTTACTCGCAGGATCGATCAGATTGATCCTAGGACATAGGTTGATTTTGAAGTTTTGATTAAATTGGATAAGGCTTTAAATAAAGAGGCTTTAAATGAAATAAAGAAGTTTCAAGTAAATTGCATGAAGAAAGGACTTTGTAAAATAAACAAGGCTTAAAGTAAAAGGCTTCGACAGGAATGTAAAGAGGAAAGCAAGTAAATTTCTGGAAAAGTAAATGACTTTGATTAATAAAATTGGTGTTTCACACATACATTTCTCAACAATTCTTTCTCACACGCTGGGTACTCGAATCTATATGAGTGACTTTGTATAGAATTGTGAACACACGCGAGAAACTACATGACCACTATTATTTATACTAAAACATCCCAAGTAACCGTCGGGCAGTTACACTGCTTCGAGATCAATCCACTTGGCACGTTCTCCACGTTCGACGCTCCATATCCTTGCACGTTTGCACGTGGTAACTGCTGGAAACCGTTTTCCCTCCAAACGCTTGAATTTCAAACTGCTCCACTCTGAACCATCGAACACTTTCGTCGAGAGACATCTTCGACGAGAAACTCCTTCGACGTCGAAGGCAACCAACTTCTCCCTTGGAAGAAATCTTCTGAGTACTTTGCCATCTTTCGACGGGCATTTCGACAGACTTAGCCAGTCGAAAACATCCTTCAGCTTTAATGGCTGACATCAACAAAACAAAGGTGTCGAATTTAGGAGCCAACACTATGTCTTATTGAATCACCTTGCAACCAGACTTCAATATCAACTATCAAGCTCAGACGACACTAATCAATCTGATCTACCTTCAACCAAGTAGCAAAGTGATGAGATGCTCAAGGACATAAGGGCAATAGCAGAGTTGGAACCCAGTGGGATTATTCACATAGTTGTTTTTCTTTGTTTTCACAAATTGTATAAACTCTATTGTTCGGCGGCGTTCTCTTACTAGAACGTCAACCTCTTGTACAAAAACGCCTATTTACGGGCCAAACTTCAGAATCAATACAATTCATCTTCAAAGAAAATTCCAAGCTATTTTTCCTTTATCTGTTTTGTTTTGCAAAGAACATCCAATGTTCATTTTTGATATATGCATTTGACATTAATTGTTGCTCATGAATATTTACATGCGAAACAAAAGACGATTACTCGTAATATCAGAAACAGGGGCAATAAGAATTGTCCAAACTGTACAGTTGCTCTGTCCACCAGGTACAAGGTAAGTTTAGCTGAAGAATATGGTTGAAATACTTTCACTCCCCGCAGATTAAGAAAAGGCAGTAATGTTAGCTCTCCCCAGATGAGACTCACAACCGCGAATGAATCGGTAATATTCTCCCCCAAGCAGAGTTTATCTATCATCAGCACTGAAAAGTATTATCTTCCCCGGTGAAGTATAAAATATCCCCAGTGGAGTTTGGAGAGTTTCCCCAACGCAGTCTGAAAAAGTTTCCCTAATGAAGTTTGGAGAATCATCCCCAGTAGACTCTGGCACATTGTCCCCAGTAGAGCCTAAAAGGTTATCCCCAGTAAGGTCTATATTGAAAAAAATCATCCCCAGCGGAGTTCATTCCTTTCACCAACAGGAATTCAACCCCCAACAGGGTTCAGTATCACCAGTAACGGTAATTTTATCCCCAGCAGAATTTATCAGCGGAATCCTAAGTAGAGCATCTCCTCCCCACAGAGTAATCTCCTCATCAGTTTATTCCCCAACGAAGTTATCCTCTCCTGCAGGTTTATTCTTACAAATATCTCCATTCGCTATTCTCAGCGGAAACGAAGAATTCAGCTTTTTTCTCCAGTAGCTACCCGGGATTTATTTTCCCCAGCTAAAAACATTACATCTCCATACATCATGACATGCATATACGCATCATACAACACAATCTCATTTATTTTGAGAACATCATTTGCTTGATACATATCATGAATTACATACAAATAACCTTTATCTTTCAGGAAAGATGCGGTTAAATTCTCACAAAATACAAAGCTATGAAGCTTTGTACCTCCGTTGAATTACAGACGAGTTCCTAAATCTCATCAGAGAAGTTTTCTCAGTTGAATTACTGGCGAGTTCTTAAATCTCGACGAAGATGTTTCCCTAAAGTCGAATTACTGACAAGTTCTTAAAACTCAGCAGAGATGTTTTCTCAGTTGAAGTACAGACAAAGTCCTAAATCTCGACAAAGTTTTCCTCCGTTGAATTACAGATGAGTTCCTAAATCTCATCAGAGAAGTTTTCTCAGTTGAATTACGGGCTAGTTCTTAAATCTCGATGAAGATGTTTCCCTCCCGTCGAATTACTGACAAGTTCTTAAAACTCAGCAGAGATGTTTTCTCAGTTGAAGTACAGACAAGGTCCTAAATCTCGACAAAGTTTTCCTCCATTGAATTACATACGAGTTCCTAAATCTCATCCGAGAAGTTTTCTCAATTGAATTACGGGCGAGTTCTTAAATCTCGAGGAAGATGTTTCCCTAAAGTCGAATTACTGACAAGTTCTTAAAACTCAGCAGAGATGTGTTCTCAGTTGAATTACAGACAAGTTCCTAAATCTCGACAAAGTTTTCCTCCGTTGAATTACAGACGAGATCCTAAATCTCAGCAGAGAATTTTTCTCAGTTGAATTACGGGCGAGTTCTTAAATCTCGACGAAGATGTTTCCCGAAGTCGAATTACTGACAAGTTCTTAAAACTCAGCAGAGATGTTTTCTCGGTTGAAGTACATACAAGTTCCTAAATCTCGATAAAGTTCCTCCGTTGAAGTACATACAAGTTCCTAAATCCCAGCAGAGAAGTTTTCTCAGTTGAATTACGGGCGAGTTCTTAAATCTCGACGAAGATGTTTCCCCCCAGTTGAATTATGGACAAGTTCCTAAATCACAACAAAGATCAGACTTCCCCAGCGGAATCTTCCTCAAACAACAGGTATACAAGCTCTCGCTAAGGAATCTCTTATGCGATCGACACTCCTTCAGATGGCATCTTTAAGCCCATCCCCCCCATCAGCAATCTCCGAATGGCATCTGTAAGCCCATTCCCGACATCACAGGAAAATTACTACTTCATGCGAGTGCAAATTTCTGGGCACTCTAGTGTTCAATCATCTTCCACCTTCGGATCACGAAAGGCATGAAAGCCAATCTACATCCTCAGGTTTAAGAAGATTGAACAGGGGCAGCTGTTGTACCCCAAAATTTTCCCTCCCATTTTTCTCAAAACATTGCAAGAAAAATCTCCAAGTTGCCCAAGGATGCTCAAGAGTTGGTCAGACAAGCTCTCTCCTAAGGCAATCTACCCCAAATTAGGGTTTTGTGTTGCATCAATATCCTTGAGTACAAGTGACCCCAAGTGCTCACCAATGTCTTAATATATTCTCAAGATCATCCATGTCAAATTTCAAGCCTTACAGAGGAAGTTCGCTCAGTCAATTGCTCAAAGGTCCAAAAATCGACAATGCTAGGGCAAAAGTCAACTGTGACCCAAATACAGTCAAACTTCAAGATTTTTTGTCAACATTCTCATTTTTAAGTATATTTCATCATTTGATCAATGGTTGATCATGATTCATCAAGGATTGCTCAAGATTCATCAAGATTCAAAAGTTGCTAAATTAGGGTTTTGTAGGAAAAGTCAACCCAATTTTGACCAAGCATAACTTTCTCATACTTTATTAGAAATGACCCATCCAAATTTAATTTTGAATAGGATGAAATTCTCTAAAATCCATCTTCATACCCCAAGATCAAATTATGCACTCACAAGAAGTTATGAATTTGACATTATAGGTCATTTTTGAAAGTCAACAAAAACACCTTTTTTTCCAATGCTTCTAACTTGAACATGGAATATCAAAATGATATGATACCAAAAGGGTTGCTTAGAGGACATCTCAAGCTTTCTAAAAAGTCCCAGAACACCTCCAAAAGTTCAAAATTGAAGAAGTTATGCATTGTTGAAGTTGGACTTGTTTGCAAAATTGCCAAAAGTCAACTATCCCCAAAACTTCAAATTTTGCCAAATAGGCCCATTCTTTTTCATTTGTTTTGAGTTTGCCTTATTTCCCACGTGCCCTAGCCTTGGCCATGTGTCCATATCTTATTTTTATTATTTAATTTGATTTTTATTTGAATTAATTCATTTTAAATCAAATAAAATCACATAAAATCAAAGATATTGATAACCAATGATCTTTTAATGATTTCAGGTTTCAATGGATAGCTAGTACCTCATCAAACTCGAATCAAAGCTTGTATGCATAAAACGTTCCAAATCAAGCCAATTTTGGAAGGTTTTAATGGAGAATCAAATCTAATATTCAATCATTGAAAGAGGGATATTTGAACAACAAATGCTACCCTAATGTATTGTACAATACATAAGGAAGCGGGCAAGACAGAAACAAGGGTTAGAGAGCAATTCTGGTGGCAGAACAAAACTTGCAAAATCAAGGGAAAAGTGAGGGGATTGAAATCAAGGTTAGAGATTGTTTCAAGGCTTGGCAAGTATCTCATTAGTTTCCTGGCCATCTCCACAAGCTAACCCAATCCAAACCACGCATTTTCCGACCCTCATACGCACTGTGAGTCATTCGTAACATGGCCCTGTTCTTGATTTCGTATTTCTCAATTTAAGCATGGTTGATATGAATTGATAGCATATTTTGAATCACCACATCATTTACAAGCCTTTGGCATCATTTGATTTTGTTTATCTAACCTGTAGCAAAATCCACCATTATTAGGGTTTTGTTCTTGTTTTTGGGGTTTCTTGTTTCAGGGATAATTGGCCCCAGATATGGGCATGGTTGCATCCAGGAGGTTGAGACGAACTCAACCCTGGTCTTAGAAACCATTTTTATGGCTTGTGCGAGATTTTGAAGGAGGGAAAGTTTATAGCGACGGACCTTTGTCCGTTGGTATAGGTATTCTGTTTTTTAGCCATGATTGGGAGGTCAGGGACAAGGCGTGTCACGTCCCCATTGGACTATTCAAATAATGCGCGTTTTTTAATTTTCTGGCAATTGATTTTTGTTTTTATATATTACATTATGTTACTATTATTATAACAATTGAAACAACATGGCGTGGTGGCAAGCATAGCGTGGATTTTCCTTCAGGACCTGGGTTCGAATCCCAGGTCCCCCATTTTCTCAATGTTATTTGTTTTCAGATAATCCAGTGCGCATTCAAGGCTAAGATCTACCATAGACGCTCACCAATCAACGTGCCAGATGGCCAGATGACCATATCTGGTGGCCAAGCCTTGAGGGCACATGATGGACTCAGTCAACGCTCAAGCACTGGATCCCAAAAGTCCAAACGGATCAGCAAATGGGCCAACAAAAATTGTTTCTTACACCCTCAAAAACAGGCCCAAACTCTCTTTCCCTCACACTTTTATTTATTTGATTTTATTAGTTTATTTTTATTTAATTAATTTACTAACCAATCATTAATTTTCTTTTGTAAAAAAAAAATCACAAAAAATACTTTTAAATTCAGAATTTTATTTTTTATTAATAAATACTAACTAATTAATTAGTTTTTTTTTAATTCTAGGAAACTTTAATTTATTTTTGTAAATATTTAAAATCAATTAGAATTAATTAGGTTTTAACACTAATTTAATTATTTTAATTTCTTTCTTAAATTAACAAAAACTCCAAAAATATGTCATTTAATATTTTTTCATTTAATTAATTTATTTTAATGATTAACTTAGTATTTAGGATTTAATTTCTTTTCTTAAAATAAAAACAACAACAAAAAAAAGCATTTTCTTTTAAAAAGGTCAAAACCCTAATTCGCATTCGATTTAATTTCGCGCCGCGCTTTATTTTCTTTATCCAATTAATGTATCTGCTTTCGGTATGTAATAGTTAATTAGGACATTTAATTATTTTACCGCTTTATTTTATTTTCAAAGGGTTGCTTTTGGCGATGTAAATACCCGACGCCTTGTAATTTAATTTTTGCACTTTAATTTCTGCTAATTATAACTGCTAGATGTTTGATAAAAGGGTTTGCATGACAAGACTGAATGCGTAATCTTAAAATCAAATTAGATCACCCTTAACATGTTCAAAGATAAAAATAAGGCAAAATACCCTTTTTAGTCCTTTAAGTTTACCCCAAGGTCCATTTTGGTCCTTTATCTAAAAAAAGTGTCAAACTGGTCCTATAATTCTTTCAAAAGGACCATAGGAGTCCTTTCCGTCCAAAAGGCACAAACGGACGTTTGGTTTGCATGCGTGGCAGGTGACATGGAATGTTATGTACACCATCTTCAAGCTGCTTCCAGAAATCCTCAAATTCTAGGGTTCCAGAAATCCTCAATTTTCCCATTTTGAATTTGAATATCCATCAATATGATGAAGGAAGCATCATCAGAGATCCGGTCTTCGTACGATTGCAATAGAGATGGAAGCTTAGATGGAAAGTTGCGATGGAGACCTATATGTGGTTGTGGAGAATCTGCGGTTCTTCGAAGGGCTACCACTGTCACAAACTTTGGGAAGCAATTCTGGGGTTGTCGTCATTACAAGGTAAGCATGAAATTAAAATGGGTTTTCATATATTCTTGTTCTGATAGTTCCTGCAATAGCTGAGATTAATCTGGATGTCACCATTACAGGGTTCATCTGAATCTGGGTGTGGATACTTTCAATGGTTCTTTGATGATGTGGTGGATGAGAAGGATCAGTTTATAAAGAAGCAGAATAATAGGTTGGATAAGATGCAAAATGAGCTTGATGGAGCAAAGATGGAGATACATCATCTAAATGAAAAAAAGGATGGGCTGAAACATAAGATAATGGAGTTACAAATTGAAATGAAGAAGATGATGAATTCTCAGAAAAAATGGAAAAGATTCTTCTTTATTATGTTAGTTGTGGTAATTTGGATGATGTTGTAATAGACTGTTGAATTGAGAATATATGTAATAGAGTATCATATGTAACACAATCTCAATTTGAACATGGTATCATTATGAATTTGAATTTTTGTATCAACTTGAATTTTTGAACTAGTAGCATTTTGATCAATGTAACATACTGTAAAACATACTGTAGCAATTTTTGTATCAATGTAGCATTTTAATCAATGTAACATACTGTAAAACTAGTATCATTTTTGTATCAATGTAAAACATAATGTAACATACTGTAACTAGTAGCATTTTGATCAATGTAACATACTGTAGCAATTGAAGATAGGTAACAACATATAATTATAAGGTGGTGGATACCACTAAGTTGCATACAAAAGAACCTGATATTACAGGTCCAATCAAAACAGCCTGATATTACAGGTAAAAAAAACAAAATAGCTTGATATTACATGATCAAAACAACTCAACATAACCAATTCTAATATTACAAGTTAACAAAACAACATAACAACTATAGGTCCAATCCTAATCCAAAACAGACATAAAAGTAAACTAAAGTTTCCACTTTGGTGCTGCTCTTTTAGTTGGTGTTGTCCTTCTTGTTGTTGGACCTACAACAGTTATTGATGCCTTTAACCTCGTTGTTGGACCTGGTGGGACAAATGGTGCATTTGGCCTTCTAACTGACAACTTTTTGGATGATTTAGATTGAGATGGCTGAGAAGCTTGACCAGGAACTGACTTAGATGCTTGAGATGGGACAAATGGTGCATTTGGCCTTCTAACTGACAACTTTTTGGATGATTTAGATTGAGATGGCTGAGAAGCTTGACCAGGAACTGACTTAG
Source organism: Vicia faba (assembly GCA_948472305.1). Lineage (NCBI taxonomy): Eukaryota > Viridiplantae > Streptophyta > Magnoliopsida > Fabales > Fabaceae > Vicia > Vicia faba. Next base: position 1,119,506,244 of record OX451740.1, read on the forward strand.
ATGCTTGAGATGCCACTGGTACAGATGCCACTGGTACAGATGCCACTGGTACAGATGCTTGAGATGGTTGAGAAGGCATTGGTACTTGTGGTACAGATGGTGCTTGTGGTACAGATGGTTGAGCTGCATGTGGTACTTGTGTAGTAGTTGTATGACTAGTAGAAGGCACCTTACAAGTAAGCTTGTTGTGACCTACCTGCTTACACCTGCTACACTTTATAATGAATCCCGTTCTTCTCATCTTTTTATCAGTATCATCTAGCTCACCTTGCTCTAAATTCCTCCTTTTCTTTGGCCTTCCAGGCATTTTCCTGAATTTGGGTGGCATAACATCAGGGTACTCAGTTGTAACCCATAGGTTTGAGCCATTAGCAGGGAATATGACAGGTTTGTACACTTGCAAATATCTAGATTTCCTGTAATAATCAGGAATGTATTCATCAATCCTATGGTTCCTATTCTTGATTGCTGCAAGTGAATGAACACATGGTAGGCCTGTTAGCTCCCATCTTCTGCATGAACAAATTTTTTCCTTCAAATTTACAGTGAATTTTTCAGCAGAATTTTCCAGATGCCTCACTTCAAACATATGCTCATCAGACATCCTAACACAGAAAAATGGACATTCCAAATTAAGACATCAAATGGACATTCCAAAGTCAGACATTCTAACATAGAAAAAATGCTTGTTTTAATAATTTTACCTGGGAAGCCACATGTTTGTGAATGAACTTGTTTTCTCAACCTTTTTCATAATGTTTGGCAACACTTCTACATCTGTCAATTTCTAAAACCTCATCCTATTTGTAGCCCATCTCTCCATCATGTATATCCTAATTTCTTCCACCATGGTTATTAATGGCTTGGCCCTTGACTCCAAAATAACACTATTAAAGGATTCTGACATATTATTGAGAACTGCATCGCATTTGTTATGAGTCTTGAAGTATGATCTGCTCCAAAACCTTGGAGGGATAGACATCATGTGCTTGTATGCTTCTCCATTGATATGTTTCATAACTTTCATCTCTCTTTCCCAAGCTTGGTAGTAAGTTGATTTGGATGCCTTCCATATAATTTCCTTTAGTTTTTTTCCTGGAAATCTCTTCCTAAAGTTGTTGTAGAGATGCCTAACACAGAATCTTTGTTCAACTGTAGGCAGCAGTTCCTCCATTCCAGGCAATAATCCCTGGGTCATGATATGTATAGAATTTAATTATTAAACATGAGAATACCAGGATAAACATGAGAATTTAATTATTAAAAATACTAATCAATTGAGAATTAACAATAGAGTCATACCTTTTGTTGATCAGAAATAAAAGTGTATGTGAGACACTCTTCTCTTCCACCTAGATCACCAATAAGCAGCTCCAAGAACCATGTCCAACTTTCCTTGTTTTCACTATCCACTACTGCATATGCTATTGGTAGCATTTGATCATTGGGATCTCTGCCTATGGCTGACAGGATTTGACCTCCACAAAGCCCTTTCAAAAAACATCCATCAAGCCCTATGAAATGTCTACTTAACCTGAAGCTTTCCTTACAAGCTGCCAAGCATATGTAAATCCTTTTGAAGTGTAATTTTTGAACACCACTACCTTCTTGAGCTGGTTGGACATGTACTTTCACAGTTGACCCTGGGTTAGATCTTAACAACTCATGTGCATAGTCATAAATCCTTGTATAATCCCCTAAGAATGACCCATCAACCATGTCTCTTGCTGCAAACCTAGCCCTTATAGCCTTGGTTTTGTTGACCCCCACATTCCACTTCTTCTGCACCTTTTCCTTAATGTCCTTAAGCTTCATTCTAGGGTTGGTTTTAAGTGCATTCTGCAACCTCTTGCTAAGCCATTTAGTCTTCAACAACTTCACATGATATTCTCTACTGCAACTATGGGTGTCTACCACCTTTCTTAGTTGCCAAGTATCCTCAACATCCAACTTAGCCCAATAACCTTCCCATTCACATCCATCCTCACACCTAACCCTAACCCTTATCTTCTCATTTTTGATGTACTTTAAATTTCTGCCAAATTGGACTGCATAAGAGGTAACTGCTTCCTTGATATCTTCTTTTGTACTAAAATATGTACCCACTTCCCATTTGTAATTGGACATATCCTTTAGAAGCTTGAAAATGGGATACTTCTTTCTCTTGGTAGTATTTCTATCTTCACTATCACATTCACTTACAAGATCCTCACTTTCATTATCACTTCCTTTACTATCTTCTTTATTTGCTTCAGTTTCACAGAGATCAGTTACATCATCCTTACCTTTTTCCTCTTCCAAGTCAGTATCACACTCATCAGTTTCATCATCAAATACAACTTCCTTTGCACTATCATACGAAAAGCTACTATCATCAGAGCTATCATCATCAGAACTATCATCATCATTCTGTCCAACAGCATTTTCACTTGCCTCCTTCTGTCCAACATCATCTTCACTTTCCTCATTCTGTATAACAACATCTTTACTTGCCTCCTTCTGTCCAATAGAATCTTTAATTGCCTCCTTCTGTATAACAACATCTTCACTTGCCTCCTTCTGTCCAATAGCATCCTCACTTACCTCATTTTATCTAACTGCATCCTCACTTACCTCATTTTGTCTAACTGCATCCTCTTCCATTACATTCAGGGGTATCTCATCTAAAATAACTTCACTCTCATCAACATACTCAGGCTGTGATAATGGGTGTTGAATAAAGACTTCAACACTTAAATGAACCCTATATAGATCAGCAATCTCTAAGGCCCCTTTGTCATCAAACAACAGATTCATTCCAGCAGTTGGATCCTTATAGTATATCTTCTCTATGGCTGGGTAACCTAGTTCCTTAATAGCACCCAATAACTCAAAATAACCCCACATATCAGCATCTACTCTCAAATCAGCAATCTCACCTCCTTCGTACACACTCAAGTCCTCACTAACAAATTGACCACTGTGGTGTATCGTAATATTAAGAATTTCTTCCATTACACACAATGCCCTAAATAGAGAGATGAATTTCAGAGAAGGGAGACGAATTTCATGGAAACCCTAACTATGAAAATAGAATTCTTGCAGAAACTTACCTCTGATGAGAAGTCTGGTTTCACCTTCAAGGAAACATGCAATGGCTGAGTGGTAATGCCACATAAGAGTGTCAAACTGACTTGTAAGTGGAATTGCCACATGCAATTTTTCTAAACACACGTGTAATGCCACATAAGCGCTGCCATTAAACATGACTAACGGAGTGGATGGAAAGGACAAACGTGGTCCTTTTGAAAGAATTATAGGACCAGTTTGACACTTTTTTTAGATAAAGGACCAAAATGGACCTTGGGGTAAACTTAAAGGACTAAAAAGGGTATTTTGCCTAAAAATAAACTGAAAATAACACACTCGCACATGCGCACTTCTAGGGTACACCCCACTTGGTTGCCTTCGTACACAGTCATTGAGTATGGTCGTTTTAGAGGTCGTCCTCTTGTCTAAAAGATCATAGTTGCCTCGAAACGGTTGCCTCAGATATTGTTGCCTCAAATAAATGATCTAAGACATTAGGGTTACCGCTAAGGCGTCCTAACATTGCTTTGGTGACCGTACGTCCCTCATTCGAATTGACCCTCAAACTCCAACGACGGTGCTACCTACTCACTAATAGTGGGATAGCATTGTCTAAAGGAAATTAGCATAGAACAATTCTTTTTTCGAGTAGGTAGATAGTTCTTAGATACTTGCTCATCCAAAAAACAAAACTTTTTCTCACACTTACACATTTATAAACAAAGTTTTCAAAAACACTTCATTACACTCTTGAGGACAGAAGCAAGAGTTAAATCGAAGTTAAAAACAAAAACTTTTTCAAACCCACAAGCACAAAGAAAACATTTTTAAAATGATGAGCAAGTACCTAAGAGCCCGTAGATAACTACGGATAGAAAGGGTGCTAATACCTTCCCTTTCTATAATCTACCCCCTGTACTCAGAGATAATCTCGAAAAAGGAATTTTTCTGTATTTTTTTCCTTTCCTTGTTGGATAAAATAAAAGTCGGTGGCGACTCTTGCTTACCGCGACATTTTGCGAAAACAAACGCAAAACGCAAACCAGCATTCCAAAAACAGTCAGTTCTTCCCACCGTATCACAATGTGGATCAAATTTTTCATCATTTTGAATTAGGCATCAGTGTTATCAATTCATACATCAGGTACTCTGATCAACTTTATTTAATTAATTGAACCATATATTTACTCATTTCAATGAATAGTCTAATGTTAATTATGTTTTTGTTTAAGGTTCTTGCATGACAAAATTGATGCGCTCACGTCAATTGACAGAAAGATTCTCTTTCTTATCTCCCAATTGTATCAACGTACTGTTAATCGATCAAACTCCAAATCCAGTCAAAGAGTACTTAGTCGATGCATTTATGGCCAACAAATATATAAAAAAGTTATTTCTTTTACCATATAATATGGGAAATGAGTTAGAGTTTCATTCTAAATTCATTTATTATAATTTTTCATTTTTTGACGTTGTGTAGAAATTTTTTATCTAAACTTTTGTTTTATTTTATAGTGGACACTTGGTGTTGGTTGCGATTAACCCTATAAGAAAAATATCTGTAGAAAATTAGGCATATTCATCGAAAATAAAAATACTATAATTATTCAAACAACTATAGCAAATTCAAAGAACAACTAAGTACCTATAGAGAAGTCAACAACTTCTGAAACCACACAGTGTAATATTCTTAGAAACGCTCAGAAACTCCACTCTTCACAAGTAACATATATAAATGATCAATTAATTTCATTATAATAAAAAAATAATCTATAGAATAAGAATTACATTAGAATATTTATACAACATTAAACATATATGTATACACCATTAAATAATCACTAATATTCTTTTTAACATATATTTTACTAATAAAACAATACTAAACTAATAAAACAACATTAAATAATTACTAATATTTATATACCGTGTATCAAGAATATTTATATTATCGATGACCGTAAAAAATCATCACTAATATTTATATCTATATTATCACTAATATTTATATCTATATTATCACTAATATTTATACACCATCAAGAATATATATTATCGTTTCTATTCTATATTATCACTAATTTTTATATTATCGTTTCAACTTTACATTATCCTCAAATAATCACTTATATTATCAACTTTACACCATCAACTATATGAGTTCTTTCAATTTCATTTTCAACTCTATGTGAAGTACTTTCAATTTCAACACTATAAGTGTTATTACGACAACCTCTCAAACCAAAATGTATAGCTCGATTAATTGTATAGGAACATATTTTGTCTCAATCAATACATGCAATATTCATTGTGATATTTACACAAACACCTTACATGCAAAACTCATTGTGATATTTTTACAAACACCTTACATGAAAAAACCACATGTCACACAAAACACAACATAATGCAACATTATCAACACTAAATCAACACTAAATCAAAACTATCAACTAAACCAAATACAATATTATATATCAACATTATCAAATATATCAAAAATCATACCTAGAGGAGAAGAGAACCTTGGTTGTGAATGTAAGAAAGGATGAAACGCTGTTGAATGAAAGAAGGATGAGAACCTTGAAGAAAGGATGCAACAATTTTCGTCCAGAATCAAACAAAAAAGCTCATGAAAATGGGTTCCTGTTCGTAACTGTGTTGCTCATGAAAATGGGTTCCTGTTCGCAATTATGTTGTTCATGAAAATGGGTTTCTGCACACAAAAAATGTTACTGTGTAATAGTAATGTTGGGCGTGTTTTATTTTTTTTTATAATAAGATTTTAGATAGCACTTTGAGAAAGCGCTGCGTAAGCCCGCCCTTAGCCAGCGCTTCTAGTAGAAAGTGCTGCTTAATCCCCCCTTTAGGCAGCGCTTTAACAAAGCGCTGTGTAAGCCCACCCTTTAGGCAGCGCTTTTAAAAAGCACTTTGTAAGCCCACCCTTTAGGAAGCGTTTCTCCAAAGCGCTACAATACCTACCCCTTTATCTGTGCTTTATAAAACCATATTTACCCCCTTTAGAAAGCGATTTCACAAAGAGCTGCTTAAGCCCACCCTTTAGGCAGCGCTTCTAAAAAGCGCTTTGTAAGCCCACCCTTTAGGCGCTTCAGTACCTACCCCCTTTAGCAGCGCTTTATCAAACTATATTCACCCCCTTAGGCAACAATTTTTTAGAAAGCGTTGTCTAAGGTATATGACCAAATTCCTGTGTTTTTAAAATGGACTTTTAGCAGCGCTTTTGATAAGAAGTGTTGTCTTAGGTGTTTTGTCTAATCTTATTTTTGGCGTAGTGAGTATATTATCTGAATTCGTTAGACAGTGATCAAACAAAATACCCAAATATGAAGAAGATGGTTGATACGTTAGTGAGATTGTTCTAAATATTCGTGTGTATATTTATTTATTTATGTGAGATTGTTCTAAATATTCGTTTATATTTTATTAGAGCTATACAAATGTTTTGATCACAAAGACAAGCTAGAGTACCAAAGAGTAAAGAAAACAACATTACATGGATTAGAGTGCATGTATATTTTCATAATTTTGATTATAATAGTGATGCTACTTAATAAAACAAGTTAAAATATATATCCCGATATATATTCGTATTTTTTCCTATGTGTAGTGTCTGTTGTAACTGGTTTTAAAATAAGAGTCGCCACTCTTAATTTTTATCCTAAGGAAGGGAATATAAAGGATAACCTTAAAAGTTAGAGATTCTAGGTTTTTTTGGACTCGGTTTTAGACAAAGGGAAGGTGTTTGGCACCCCTCATCTACCTTATTCACAAGGGTACTAGGGTTAGAAGCGTAATTTTTAGGAAATAGGGTTTTAATGTTTTATTAGGGGAACTCGCCACGATTTTAGTCGTGTGCCTATGTAACACCCCAATTCTACCTGACAATTATAAATGTAAATCAGGGTTATAAAATTCATACATCTGAATCAGGCTGCCACAAAATCAACATAAAAACCATTGCATTCAACATAGATATATAACACTTTAAAACTTCGGACGAACCAACAGTAAAATAAATTAATCTCTTAATTCAACAACTTGAACAACTACGCAGCAAAATCATAATAAGTTAGTCTTTTAATTCAACAACTTGAACAACTACGCAGCGAAATCATAATAACATCCTTGTCCAACATTGCAACAACTTCAAAATAACACATACTTAGAAACAATCAAATTAAATTTCAACAACTAGAATAACAATAACTAAAAGTAACAAGCGTTCATCCCCCCGAGTGTTACGTATCAGAGCAATGACACCGACGCAAAATACTGAAGGTAAACCACCTTTACTTTGGATTACCTGCATGTTACCAACGTAAGGGTAACATTCAAACAGAAGGGGTGAGATATCTAACAATATAATAAAACGTATGATAAATAATATATTAAATCAGATCATATAATATCACCACTTCACATCTTATAAACAACAATAATTTCAAGGGAACATCAACAACATACAACATTTACCGCATCAATACACAACTTCCTTATGCAATCATGTAACGCGACTCAATACTATGCAAATGCATGTGGTATCATTGGAGAAAAACTCCAACTTAAAATAATTTCCAATAAATAGAGGCATCAACAAGGCATACGCCTTCATCTTAATATTCTCCAATACAAGCCATCTTAACGAGCATCAACTCCATCTTGAGATGCAATGTATGCGACACAATCATGAATGTGGTAACAACAACCACAACTAACAACATATATACACGAATCATCATTGGCCAGAAGCCTACAACTCAATAGCTGCCAATAATAAGAGGCATCTCATCATAATTCATCAATAAAATTCATTAACATGAATCATCAGCATAATTCATCCACGTAAATCCACAACAACTCAAACATAACCACAACACAACAGCAGGTCAACAACCATTCAACATTGGCCATAGGCCTACAACATGATATCGCCCATAAATATTCAGACGATTCTCGACTATGCCTATTAATCACTCATATAATGCTTATCTCTAATTACTAAACCTCTACATATTATTATACTATAATACTACATCATTATATTATTATTAATCTTATTGTTATGAACCAATAAATAATCTAAGATCGTCTTATCCTCATCATACTTCACAGAATCATCATAGAGAATAACACAGGAAGCAAACTCTATCCTAATTTGGGTACTAGTATTATTCTTCTTATCCTTCATTTTAATACTTATGAATGAAGTTTATCGCGTTATCTATCCAACGCTTCAAACGACACCTCAAACGTAGTCCGAAAACTCAAGTTACAGCCTTTGGAAAAATCTTTCAAAAATTTGACTGAATGAGTCGACGCGTGCCTCTTTGAGTCGACGCGTACTGGGTCTGGAATCTTGCATGAGTCAATGTGTAAACTCTTGTGTCGACTTATATTGAGTCTGAAATACCGCATGTATCGATGCATGATCCTTTCGTATCGACTCATCCTGAGTCTTAAATCCTGCATGTGTTGACGCATGGTCTTTGAGGTCGACTCATACTGATTTGTGCTGAACTTATTATGCAATTCCACAATGTTTTCATTGTGATTTCCCTGCCCTAGGTCCTAAAAACATCAGCTAATCATAGGTAATCATCAATTATGATATATATATATATATATATATATATATATATATATATATATATATATATATATATATATATATATATATATATATATATATATATATATATATATATATATATATCACAAACAAAACAATTTTTTTCAAATCCAATCCCATATACTACTCATCACAAACCCTATTATAGAGTCAGAACCCCACCCTTACCTTGGATTAAAGGTTGCTCTACAATTTTTCGATCGAATTCCGCTTTGCCTCTTTTCCTCCTCTTTTCCTCCTATTTCTCAATAACTAATATAATAACACTATAACTCTTATTATGTCTTAATGAGCTTAAATTCCTACACCCCTTTTCTACTACTTCTAATCATTAAAATTAATCCCACATAAAATAATATTATTATTCTAATATTATTCTACAACTTCATCGAATAAATTAATTCAAATAACCACAACACAACTTCTATCATCATAACACAACTTTAAAAATAATCCAAAAATAATTTAATTAAATAATTAATTAAATTACAGGCGTTACAACTCTCCCCCACTTAGAATATTTTCGTCCTCGAAAATTTACCTTAATCAAACAACTCAGGATAGGAGTCCCGCATCTTGCTTTCCAACTCCTAAGTCATGCTTTCTCCAGCAGCTCCTAGCCAAACCACTTTCACCAAAGCAATCTCTTTTCCCCTCAGAGTCTTTATTTCACGATCCTCGATTCGTACAGATATCGTCTCCACAGTAAGGCTATCTCGTACTTGCACATCATCCATATGAATCACATGAGATGGATCGAGAATATACTTCTGGAGTTGCGACACATGAAACACATCATGAAAATTCGAAAGATTAGGCGGTAAAGCCACTCTATAAGCAACATTCCCAATTCTCTCTAAAATCTGATATGGACCAATAAAACAAGAAGTGAGCTTCTTACACTTCAATGCTCATCCAACACTCAAAAACACATGGTCACCTGCTTGAAATTCTAAGTCCTTCCTTCTCTTGTCATGATAACTCTTTTGTCTACTATGGGATGCTTTCATCTTTTCTGGAATCAACTTCACCTTCTCAGTAGTCTCACGAACAAGTTCAGCTCCAAGTACTAAACTTTCTCCAAATTCATACCAATATAAAGGAGTTATACATCTTTGTCCATACAATGCTTCAAAAGGTGCCATTCCAATAATAGAATGGTAATTGTTATTATAAGTGAACTCTATCAACGGAAGGTAAGTATCCCACGAACCTCCCTGCTCAAGAACACATGCCCTCAACAAATATTCCAACGATTGAATAGTCTGTTCAGTCTGACCATCCGTCTGAGGATGATACGTCGAACTCAACCTCAACTTAGAACCCAACGCTTCTTGCAAACTCTTCCAAAAATCAGAAGTTAACCTTGGATCTCTATTCGACACAATGCACAAAGGAACACCATGTAGCTTCACAATTACACTAGTGTAAATCTCAGCCAACTTCATCACTGGAAAACTGATGTTAATAGGAATAAATGAGCCGACTTTGTAAGCCTATCAATAATCACCCAAATAGAATCATGTCCTCTTAAATTATTAGGTAACCCCATCACAAAGTCCATCGAAATGCTATCCCATTTCCATTCTGGAACTTCTAACGGTTGCATCAACCATGCGGGCTTCTGATGTTCAACTTTCGACTTCTGACAAGTCAAACATGCATACACAAACTGAGCCACATCACTCTTCATACCAGGCCATCAAAACAAATTATTTAAATCCTGATACACCTCTGTAGCTCCTGTGAATACTTAACTTGCTTCTATGGCTCTCTTCAAGAATCGCTTTCTTCATTTTTGTATCACCAGGAATACAAATCTGATTATGAAATCTCAACACACCTTGCGCATCAAACTTAAAATCACTATTCTCAGACTGATCGATCCCAACCATCGAATCTACCAGTTTCACATCCAACTTTTGAGCTTCTCTGATATTGTCTAAAAATTCATTATTAATCTTAAACATACCCAACATAACACTATGTGGTGTCACCTCGCAAACTAAGATCATATCCCTGAACTGTTCAATTAATTCCAACTCTTTAACCATCATTGCCGACATACGTAAAGTCTTTCGACTCAACGCACCAGCTACCACATTTGCTTTTCATGGATGATAATTCAAACTGAAATCATAATCCTTTAACAATTCCAACCATCTTCGTTGCCTCATATTCAACTCGTTCTGATTGAATAAATACTTTAAGCTCTTATGGTCACTAAAAACATCAAATCTAGAACCATAAAGATAATGCCTCCAAATTTTCAACACAAAAACAACTGCAGAAAGCTCTAAATCATGCGTTGGATAGTTCTTCTCATAAGTCCTCAACTGCCTTGACCCATAAGAAACTACCTTATCATTCTGCATAAGCACACCTCCTAAACCCATCTTAGAAGCGTCACAATATACCACAAAAGGTTCTCCTGGATTAGGTAACGTCTAAAATCGGAGCCAACGTCAATCTCCTCTTCAACTCTGTAAAACTCTCTTCGCACTGAACATCCCACACAAAGGATCTACCTTTACAAGTCAACTTAGTCAATGGAAGTTCCAACTTAGAAAAACCTTCGATAAAGCTTTTATAGTAACCATCTAATCCCAAAAAGCTTCTAATCTCAATAGCTGACTTCGGAGTTTCCCATTGCAACACAACATCAACCTTCGATGGATCTACAACAATGCCACTATCTGAGATCACGTGACCAAGAAAACTAACCTCCTTTAACCAGAACTCACACTTAGACAACTTTTCATACAAATTTTTCTCTTTCAAAACTTACAATACTACTCTTAAGTGTTCTGCATGCTCTTCTTCTGACTTAGAGTAAATCAAAATGTCATCAATGAACACCACTACAAACTGATCCAAATAAGTATGAAAGATACAGTTCATGTATTCCATGAATACTCCTGGTGCATTAGTAACACGGAAAGGCATCACTGAATACTCATAATGTCCATAACGCGTTCTGAAAGCTTTCTTCTGGATATCTTCATCCTTCACTTTAATCTGATGATATCCCAACCTCAAATCAATCTTACTAAACACACGAGCATCCACCAATTGTTCCATCAAGTCATCTATTCTTGGAAGCGGATACTTGTTCTTAATCGTCACTTTATTCAACTGTCTATAATCAACACAAAGCCTCATACTTCTATCTTTCTTCTTTACTAGCAACACTGGAGCTCCCCACGGTGATACACTTAGTCTTACAAACTTATTTTCAAGTAACTCTTCCAATTGCTTCTTTAACTATGGCAATTCAGATGCAGACATCCTGTATGGTGCCATAGACACAGGTTTGGTACCAGGTACAAGATCAACAACAAATTCAACTTCCCTCTCTGGTGGTACATCAGGAATTTCATCAGGGAAAACTTCAGGAAACTCACATACCACTTGCAATTCCTCAAGCTTGAGTCTCTACAGATAGCGATGCCATCAATGAGAACATATGTGCTTCTTCTAGCATCAGCTGTCATAACTGTCTAGCAGACAACAAAATATCTTCCTCTTATTCAGGAGTAGAAAACCTCACAGACTTTATATAGAAGTTAATATGAACATAGTTACGCCCTAACTAGTTCATACCCAGAATCACATCCAAACCTCTTAAAGGAATACAAACTAAATAAACAACAAAGTCTCTATCTAAAATCGACAAAGGACACTTTAAACACACAAAAGAAGTAGTCACCGACCCCTTGGATGGAGTGTCGACAACCATCTATCCATTCATAGAAGACAACATAAGACCCAATCTTTCAGCATAATCAGCAGCAATAAAGCAATGAGTAGCACCAGTATCAATAATAGTAATTAAAAGAGTACTATTAATGAAACATGTACCTCTGATAAGTCTATCCTCAGCAGCCGCCTGATCCTCAACCAAAGCGAACACTTTACCACTTGTATGCACTCTCTTTGGTTTCTGACACTGGCTACCAATGTGCCCTTCTTCACCATAATTGAAACAAATCACCTCCTTATGCTTGCACTCAGATACAACATGTCCAGTCTTACCATAATAGAAACACCTCTTTACCTCATCAGTACACACATTACTCTTATGCCCAGGTGTTACACATTTGAAACAAACCACACCAGTAGGAGCATCTCCCCAACTAGTCCTCTGACCTTGAGCAGCTTTCTATTTACCTTTACCAGTTGGGGTATTATAAGGCTTACCACGATTGTGTTGGTGCTTATCCCTCTTCTCACTGATAATCTCGTAATGAGCATTATTATCCTCTTCATAAATTCTACAACTATCAATCAGATCGACAAAGACACAGATCTTCTGGTATCTAACTGCCTTCTTGATCTCTGGGCGCAACCCGTTCTCAAACTTGATGCACTTCTAAAACTCAGCATTTGCCTCACCGTAGTGCGGATAAAACTTATCCAACTCAACAAACCTTGCAGCATACTCAACAACTGAAATACTCCCTTGCTTCAGCTCAAGGAACTCAATCTCCTTCTTACCACGAACGTCTTCAGGAAAGTACTTCCTCAAAAATTCCCTGCAGAACATACCCCAAGTGACATTTTCACCTGCAACTTCCAACCTCTGACACGTCTCTAGCCACCAGTCATCAGCTTTGGCTGCTAGCATATGAGTACCATATCGAACCTTTTACGCTGGAGTGCAGTCCATCACACGGAATATTCTCTAAATCTCTTTCAACCAATCCAATGCTCTGTCAGGATCATACTTGCCCTTGAAGGTAGGCAGATTCTCTCTCTGGAAAGTCGTCAAACTACGAGATCCAGCATTCCCGTCAACATTGGGATGATTCTCCACCGCATGCGCCATTTCTTCTAAAGAAGCAACAAGTGCATCATCATTCCTTCCAGCCATCTCAACTTATCTCTACAACATAAACAACGGTTAGAACTCAAATTAACAATACTTAATTGTTAAATAAAACTACGACTCGACAACTTGGTCGGACGAATCGACTTGCTCTAATACTAACTTTGTAACACCCCAATTTTACCTAGAAATTATAAATGTAAATCAGAGTTATAAAAATTAATACAACTGAATCAAGATGCCATAAATTCAACTTAAAAACCATTGCATTCAACATGGAAACATAACACTTTAAAACTTTGGATGAACCAGCAGTAAAATAAATTAATCTCTTAATTCAATAACTTGAACAACTACGCAGCGGATCGTAATAAATTAATCTCTTAATTCAACAACTTGAACAAATACGCAGTGGAATCATAATAACATCCTTGTCCAACATTACAGCAACTTCAAAATAACACATACTTAGAAACAATCAAATTAAAGTTCAACAACTGGAATAACAATAACTAAAAGCAACAAGCATTCATCCCCCCCGAGTGTTACGTATCAGAGCAACGACACCGACTCGAACTACTGAAGGTAAACCACCTTCACTCTGGATTACCTGCACATTACCAACGTAAGGGTAACATTCAAACAGAAGGGGTGAGATATCTAACAATATAATAAAACGTATGATAAATAATATATTAGATCAGATCATATAATATCATAACATCACATCTTATAAACAACAATAATCGCAAGGGAACACCAACAACATACAACATTTACCGCATCAATAAACAACTTCCTTATGCAATCATGTAATGCAACTCAATACTATGCAAATGCATGTGGTACCATTGGAGCAGAACTCCCATCTTAAACTGATTGCCAATAAATATAGGCATCAACAAGGCATAAGCCTTCATCTTAATATTCGTCAATACATGCCATCTTAACGAGCATCGACTCCATCTTGATATGCAATGCATGCGAAACAATCATGAATGTAGTAACAACAACCATAACTAACAACATCTCAACACGAATCATCGTTGGCCAGAAGCCTACAACTCAATAGCTGCCAATAATTAGAGGCATCTCATCATAATTCATCAACACAATTCATCAACATAAATCATCAACATAATTCATCCACGTAAATCCACAAGAACTCAACCATAACCACAATACAACAACAGGTCAACAACCATTCAACATTGGCCATAGGCCTACAACAAGATATCGCCCATAAATATTCGGACAATTATTGACTATGCCGATTAATCACTCATCTAAGGCTTATCTCTAATTACTAAACCTCTACATATTATTATACTGTAATACTACATCATTATTATTATTAATATTACTTTTATTAACAAAGCAATAATCTATGATCGTCTTATCCTCATCATACTTCACGAAATCATCATAGCGATTAACACAGGAAGCTAACTCTATCATAATTTAGGTACTAGGATTATTCTTCTTATCCTTCATTTTAATCCTTATGAATTAAGTTCATTTCGTTAGCTATCCAACGCTTCAAACGACACCTCAAACGGAGTCCGGAAACTCAAGTTACAGCCTTTGGAAAAATCTGTCAAAAATTAGACTGCACGAGTCGACGCGTGCCTCTTTGAGCCGACGCGTACTGGCTCTGGAATCCTGCATGAGTCGACGTGTAACCTCTTGTTTCGACTCATACTAAGTCTGAAATACTACATGTGTTGACGCATGATCCTTTCGTATTGACTCATCCTGAGTCTTAAATTGTGCATGTGTCGACGCATGGCCTTTGAGGTTGACTCATACTGATTTGTGCTGAATTTATTCTGCGATTTCACTGCATTTTCACTTCGATTTCCCTGGCCTACATCCTAAAAACATAATCTAATCATAGGTAATCATCACTTATGATGATCCTATGTTTCTACATCAATTATACATCATTTGGGAATCATTATTCATATCTAAATCATTGCTTCCTAATCAAACAACAATATATATATATATATATATATATATATATATATATATATATATATATATATATATATATATATATATATATATATATATATATATATATATATATATATATATATATATATATATATCACAAACTAAACAATTTTTTTCAAATCCAATCCCATATACTATTCATCACAAACCCTATTATAGAGTCAGAACCCCACCCTTACATTGGATTGAAGGTTGCTCTACAATTTTCTGATCGAATTCCGCTTTGCCTATTTTCCTCCTTCTTGGTAACTTCCATGTTCTCTATCTCTCTTCCAACCCTTATTTTCTTTTCTTCTTACTGTTACTTCTCTTTTCTTAATATTTCTCAATAACTAATATAATAACACTATAACTCTTATTATGTCTTAATGGGCTTAAATTCCTAAACCCCTTTCTACTACTTCTAATCATTAAAAATAAGCTCACATCAAATAATAGTATTATTCTAATATTATTCTACAATTTCATCAATAAATTAATTCAAATAACCACAACACAACATCTATCATCATAACACAACTTCACAAATAATCCAAAAATAATTAATTAAATTACAGGCGTTACAGCCTATGTATCCTCTTAGGAGGAATCAGAGTCTCAATTCGTAGTTCGTAGTTTGGTTTGTGTTTTTTATAAGATTGCGTAGAATTGCTTTCGAATTACCCTTGAATCTTGTCTGGGTAAAAAATTGTGTGATCGTAGACGAAGTTCGCAGTTAATTTGAAAATAATTCTCCTTAATCCTTTTTCGAAAATGATCTTGGATTTTTATTATGTTATTAGAAAATGATTTGATGTTGTTGGTTAGTTGTTTTGAGTTTTAATTTGATTAAAGAGTATGATAAGATAAGACGTGAAGGGGGGGCCTGATATAGTCTCCTCATTATGTTACAAGATGTTGACCATGTGTTGCTCGCGATATAGTAATTTATGAGTTGCATTGGTTTTAATATTTGATTTTTGAATAATAAACTGGTAGACAATGTATCAATCAATTTAATTACTCGAAGATGGACATCCTATTATTTATGGATGTTTGAATTAATTAATTAATTATAAAAAATGTGATTGATTTATTCTAAAAAAACTCAAAGCATGTATTTTTTGTATGTTTATTTAATAAAAGCTAATTAACTTAAATAAATGATTACCTTAATTAAATAATGACATAAGGTAACTAAATTAAAACTAAACTAAATAAATAAATAGGCTTGGGGGTGCATAAGTAAAACAGGGTATGAAATTGATTAAGCCAAATGCTAAAAGCCTTATCACTAACCCAACAAACATAATGACCATAATCATAAAAAAATATAAAAGAAAAATGCTTAAACCGTAAAACCTCGGCAACATTTTTCATCATAATAGCTAGCACTTTTGACTTTTCTCCTTTGTTATAAAGGCCAATGACGTTTCGACACATGTCACATCTTTAATAATAATTAAAAAAAAACAAAGGGGTCAAATCTAAATGGAATATGTTAGTATACAAAACAACACAACTTCTTCCCTCTCTCACTTCATCGTTATTACTCATCTTCTTCTTTCTTTTACAAAGACAACAAACAAAATCCTGTTCTTCTGTTTTTTTTCGAACCTGATTCTTCTTCTTTGTTTTTCCTAGAAAAAAAACAAACACAACAGGTTGTATTGATGTTTATCAAATCTGAATTTACTTCAGATTTTGTTGTTCTTTTTTCATGCAATTTTGATCTGGTTTGTTAGTTTGGTTTTAGGAACATGGTGATGATATTTTATAATATTGATTCAATATTGATTCAATATGGTGATGCGAGTTTTGGGGTGTGTGTACATATGAGAGTTTTGTTTAAGTTTACAAAAAACATAAGAAGTAAACAATAGCAACATAACAAAGATTAGAAATCGTGTAATATGTATAGTGCAAATTGTTTTTTTAATACTTTTCAATTGATAGAAAAAAAGAAGTTTATATATATATATATATATATATATATATATATATATATATATATATATATATATATATATATATATATATATATATATATATATATATATATATATAATGTAAAATTAGTATATGAATAAAAGAATATTAGCTCATAAAACAAAAATCATAATTTGGAAAAAAAAGAATAGGACCTTCATATATTATTATCATACAAGAAAATTAGAAAAAGAAAAACAACTATAAAATAGAAATTGTAAGAGTGGGTGGCCTCATATGAAATCATCGTCCGAAAAATATAATAACACCAAAGTTTTCTGTAACACCAAAAGCTTTATTGAAAAAAATTGAAAAGAAAATATGTGGAATTGGTGGATGATTGTGGATGTGTGAGAAATTCTTGATGAATTGTGGATGAATTTTTAGGAAAAATAAGAGTCATATTTATATACTTGAATTAGGTTAGAAAAAACTTAGAGACTAAGTTATCCAAAATGTATGAAAAGCCTAAGCCCGATTTCCATAAAAAGAAAGATAATTGGTAACAAAAATAGAAAAAATGTTAAAAAGTGCATCATAAGAGATTCGAACCCGCAACCTCAAATTTGCAAGCTTCATTCTTTACCAACTGTGTTACGTTACTTATTTGAAATAAAGAGCCAATTGAAAATACATGAAGACGAGCAAGTGTTTGTTATTTAAAAATATAAATAATTTGAAATAAATTATTATATTTTTAACTGGACTTGAGAAAGAATATTTATAAAACCCTAAAATATTAACTTAATTAAACCAAAAGAATTTTAAAACCCAATTTCGAAAATAAATTTGACAGTAGCACTAAGGGAGGATAAATTTAGGGTATGACAGCTGCCCCTATTTAATTACCTTTCGGTTGAATGGTGCGAGAATAAGCAGGTCTCATACATTTGTATCTAAGGGTTATTAAATAATGGAAGACTCTAAAATTTGGACCCAAGATTTATTAAACAAGGATACGCTGATATAGCATATCTTAGAGCCCAAAGAAATAGGCAAGGTTGATGATGTATCATCCTATCAGAGTTTGGATAAATAAATAGGAAAAGATCACGATGTATCATCCTATCAGAGTTTGAATAGAGAGATATGATTGAAGAGTAAGTTTGACCTAGATATGACAATGTAGATAACTCGCCAATAACTAGAAAAGAGATCATAGTTTTTTGCGTATTTACCATGACCTAGGAGGTAAACAACACAATTTGAAAGATTATAAGAATATGTTGTACAATGTTTCCATGGGTACAAAGAGTAGGCATAGATGATGATGCATCATCTTACTAGCGTTTGAACCAAAGTTTTGATTAGAACTTAGACACGACATCGTGGATAACTCGTCAATATCTAAGAGATTGTAGATTCTTTTGTATATTTACAAAAATACAAGTTTTGAAAAAGTTGACTTACTAATGCTTGGAGACTAATATTGTAAGTTTTGAATTGATTTGATTTTGTCTATTCATCGCAACCTAGGGTATGAATAAAACAATGTCTGATAACACATTGTTTCCCGGAGACTGATGCAACGGATTATGCAGATTTATTTGCATATCTATTGCAACCTAGGGGATAGATATTTTAAAATCTTCTTAACAACATTGTTGCATGGAGACTGACACAATGAGTTATATTTTCGACTTCATCATTTTACTATAACCTAGGGAGTAAACAATCCGAGGATGAATTCACATATTCATTACAACCTACGAAATGAATAATATGAATCTGAAATTCGCACATCTACCACAACCTAGGGGTAGTTTATTGAAAAAGCTTGATAATAAAATCGCTGCATGGAGATTTACGCGATGAGTTATACCGCAGATTTCGCACATTGATGCATGGAGCCTGACGCAATGAGTTACATCATGAATTTCACACATTGCTGCATGGAGACTGACGCAATGGGTTATATCATAGAGGAGGAACCTGTTTATTTATCACAACCTAGAGGATAAATAAAACACAGTTTGATAATACATTGCTGCATGGAGACAAATGCAATAACTTACGTAGATTTATTCGCATATCTATTGTAACCTAGGGGATAGATAATTGAAAAAAGATTGATAACTACATCGCTGCATGGAGACTGAGGCAATGAGTTATATCGCAAATTTCATACATCACTGCATGGAGACTGCACAATGGGTTATATCGCAAAAAAAGATTGATAACAACATTGTTGCATGAAGACTGATGCAATGAGTTATATCGCAGATGTCCCACATCATTGCATGGAGACTGACACAATGGGTGATATCACAAAGGAGGAACCTATGTATTTATCACAACCTAGGGGATAAATAAAACAGAGCTTGATAATACATTGCTGCGTGGAGACTGATGCAATGGCTTATGCAGATTTATTTGCATATCTATCATAACCTAGGGGATAGATAATTGAAAAAAGCTTGATAACTACATCATTGCACGGAGACTGAGGCAATGAGTTATATCGCGAATTTCACACATCGCTCCATGGAGACTGACGCAATGGGTTATATCACAAAAAAGCATGATAACAACATTTCTGCATGTAGACTGATGCAATGAGTTATATCGCAAATTTCCCACATCGTTGCAGGGAGACTGAAGTAATGGGTTATATCGTATAGGATGAACTACATAATTTCTTGGAGACTGACGCAATGGGTTATATTGAGGATTTCCCACATTGCTGCATGGAGACTGGCACAATGGGTTATACCACAGAAAAAGTTGTTTTTTGATGATCAAATCTTAGATAACTAGATCAAAGATGAGATCGGATTTTTACCGGTTATGTTTATCCTCAACCAAGGTAAATTTTTAGCATAAAAATGCTAAGCTTGAAGATTGAAACCAAAGTTTCACAGATGATGCCGGTTGTTTCTGTTCTCAATCAAGTCTCTTAACATGAAGAAATGAATCCCAAAATTCAGTGATGATGTCGATTATGTCTATCCTCACTCAAGACTATCATCATGAAGAAATAAACCCTAAATTCACTAATGAAGTCGGTTGTGTCTGTCCTCAACCAAGACAATCATCATGAAGAAATGAATCATAAATTCATTGATGAAGTCGGTTGTGTCTGTTCTTAACCAAGTCTATCATCATGAAGAAATGAACCCCAATTTTTTTTTGCTAATGAAGCAGGTTGTGTCTGTTATCAACCGAGGCTTGATTAACATGATAATTAAATGAATTTGAATGTTTTGAGATGTTCGAACTTGAAAAGTTTGAATTTGATAATCTCAAGTGTAATGCCTAGAGGCTGGTGATGACTAGGCCTTGGATATGAGTCGTAGGTAAGCTGCCTAGTGACATTTTGATAGAGGTACCTTTGGTGGTTGTTCATTCTCAACCGAGGTAGTTATAGTGATATCAAGATGAATGGATAATGCTAAGCTTGAATTTGAATTTTGAGTTCGTCTTAGCTGGTAGTTATGTCTTGAGTTTTTTCGTAGTTTCATGGGCATATATGATTGAATGTAATGTATGTACGTATGCGTGATATGTTTATGCTTGATGCATGCATGATGTGTGGTATGTATGCTTAACATGATAATATGATGAATTGAAATGATGTGATGATTTATAAATGCAATGCCCATTTTATTTGAACTGCGGAATCAGTGCCTAAGGCATGATACCGACTGAGAATTGGTGATGAGGATTTAGCTTCTAAACGGAAATTAGAACACTATTAGATGATAACTAGATTTTTGAAATGATGCACCAGACAGGAACTGGGCTTTAAACCAACATTAGTGGGGCCATCAGAATATTATCAACTTGGGAAGGTGATACGGACAGCAAGGTCGCTAATACCAGTAGGGTCACCAGAAGACGTCGATCAGGTGTTTGGAAAGTGTGAGGTTGCTCACAACTTTTACATAAGGCTTCTTATGTATGGACAAAGAAATGAGGTTGTGTGAGGGTGCTAATGCCTTAGTTTGACAAAGAACACTTGTACAATAGACTCACTGAGAGGGATATTCAGAGAGATGCTAGAGATTGTAAGAGTGACTCCCCTAGAAATTTACTCTAGATTTTTACGGGGTCCTAAGTCTCGATCTATAATATGTCATGTATGAATGCAGATGCAGGCGTTAATGCGTAGAATAACTGACCAACGCATGTAATGGGTGACTTGGATATGCGTCAATGGGTGTTGAAATTTTGATGTGTGAATGGGAATTGGGTTGTTTGTTAGATCCATGCTATCAGAAGTCGTCAGTCAGATGAGATGATAAGCATAGCTTGATTCTGGGTCAAAGTAACCTAATGAATGCATGATAATTATTTACGCAGACTCGTGTGCTTTTGATTGATGCCTCGATGATGGTTCATGGATGATTAAAGCATTGAGGTTTGCCTACGCAACAAGGTTGCTTGTCACATGATGGTTGAATGTTATGCTATCATGATTTCTCGATACTCGATTTGAACTCGAAGATTTCTGATGTAGGAGAAAGATCCACTAGAGATTATGAAAGTACGCAGAAAGCTTGTGCCTATGTGGAATATGTTGAATCTTGGAGGAGATTCTCATGGATTTGATCTTGGAAATAGTTTGATCATAATATAAACGGCACCACTTTCTCGAACTATGCCCCTGACTAAAAAATTCTTGAAAATGTTTGGCTTTGATGAACCATTTTGAATCAACTCCTTTTGAATCAACCCCTCAATCTCCAGGAACTGGAGGAAGTACCCTCAGAAAGAAATTAGACCTCACCGTGAACTTGACATAGATTTCCCCAAGTATTCGAAGCTTGAAAAGTTTGCACTTGAAGTTGCTTGAAGGGGAATTTGGACCCTACGTGTAGTAGGATGAACTTGGTACGTACTGCCCCAACATTTGAATCTTGGAAGGTTGCCCTTGATTATCAAGGCCTTGAAAGGTTTATTAAAACGAGAAAACCGAGTCATACCCTGTTGTGATATGACTTGATTAAGGAATGCTCCTTCGAAAGGTATGCCCCTGATTGAACAGTGCTTTGAAACATGATCCAAGTTGATTGAATCTTGAAATGATCACCCTTTGTCAATAGTATCTTCATGTGATATACACCTACGATCATTAGTCTGGACTATGATTATAAGGTTCTTCGTTAGATGCTTTTCCCCCTGAAATGGATCGCTTTTGATTAAACCAAAAAATTTCTTGAGATCTCCTTGATGCTAAGTATTGATTCGTAGATAAAATTGAACATTTTGAAAAAGTAATTCCGTTTGATGCACATGCAAGTTTTGAAATCAAAGTTTTGAATAGAAATGGATGATTAGAGATGCAGATTCGAAGAAGTGGTTAGAAATAATTTTAACAAACATAGGAGTCAGTTTAACACAAATTTTGTTGGGTATGCCTTCATAGTGAGCTTTGCTTCAATTAGGACTTTTGAAGGGTGTAACGTGGCCATGGTTCATGGTTTAAGAAACAAAAGATATAAGGCTCAAAATTTGTTTAACCCACCCCATTCTCCTTAATGTTCTCCAGTCCTAATTAATGCAACAGATGCATTTAATCTCCAAGAGAAATTTTGTAGTCGGCAGATGATGAGAAACGTAGATAAAGATCCAAGCACCAATGAAAAGCATTGATAATATCCAAGCATTGATAATATCCCTTGATGATTTTTGAGGTGGAAGTCACAAAATTATCCTCCAATTTGTTCGTTTTTAATCCCTTATTTTGCATAGACCAATTCTTTTGAATTTCTGGTCCATTGGGATGCCCTAACTTTTTCCTAAGTCAAGTGTTTTTTATTGTTACTCGACTTAGCAGGCTTTCTTTTTTTTTTTAATTTTTTTTTTATTTTGAAAATTGGTGACTGCCTATGTTGGTATCGTAAGCTTCGTCTTCATCGTTTCCTCGATCTTGATTGATGTGCTGAGGAAGAAGACCTCGTGGACTTTGTCTTTATTGATTGCTTCCTCAATCTTTGTCGATGTGTACGAGGAAGATGATGTGCTTGAACCTTTGCTTAGATCGTCTCCTCAATGGTGTATCAAAGAATGAGATATGCTTGAACTTTTTCTTAGATGTCACGATTCTCCTGGGATTTGAATGCATCGTTGAATTAATTGAAATCTACCCTGCCCCTGGTTAAGTTTAAGGTTTTTTTATAGAAAAATAAAACAAAACTCCAACTCCTGGCTCGAGGGGGTTGACTATGGATTAACTCCTTATTTATCCCTTATTTAGGAAGTGAAACAATGCCTTACATCAAGAGCTAAGCCTTACTATTTAAAAGCATACATCAACAAAATTTGATTATTTAGTTTTCATCATTCTCCCACAAAGTTTGTTGAAGAAAATTTGAAAATGGAAAAGACAAGTGAAAATGGAAAGTCATTGATTATTTATGGAAAATGGTGAAAGATGAAGAGTGAAATGAATGAATTGATTTCAAAAATGTGCATGATTATTTTATTAGAATTATTAGTCCAAAGATAAAAATTTACACCAAATGAAACTTAGCAACAATGAAATTACAATTTGTAACTGATAAATCCTAATGATCCTATGGAAGAACTCCTTTGTTGATCCACGTGACTTCAGGAGATGATTCGTAGTTTTTGGACTTGTCAAAGCATGGGGATGACCCTTGATTTCTCTTCAGGCATACCAATTTTGTTGATAGGGCAATGGGGGAATCACGAATGAAAGTTGAAACTGAGGCGTTGCATAGGCTTGTATAGTGAAGGGCTGCCTTCTCTCCACAATAAGATTTGTAGGACCAAGCTCCTTTGAATATCCAACTTTTGACCTTTCCTTCACCAATCTAATAATTTATTAAAATGCTTGGACTTTGTTCTTGAGAACCCCCAAAATTTGTTAACCGGATTGATAGCGACCAAGGACGAAGGTGGAAATGCATGACATGAAAATGTATGAATGTACGAAAATGCATGGGTATGCAAAATTATTTTTTTTCCTTTTGGATATGCAAAAAAAAGTTTCATGGATATGCAATGCGATATAGACGTAGTATGAGGGTAGACGTAGGGATACCCTATACAGGTTTAATAGTAGATATGGAAATGATGATGTCCTATATTGACTCAAAGATCGAGACAGGTAGTAATTCCTTAAGGACGTAGATAATGATAGACATGGATATGATGATATCCTACATTGTCTCAGAGATTGAGACAGACAGACATTTATTTAGGATTATGGCCTAATGAAATACGATGAGAAATCCCTACAAGCTAGGGATTATGACATAGACGAAAGCCCTATGGGCTAAAGATAGTAGTGGAAGAAAAGATAACCCTTGCGGGTTTAGGGATTGTAGAGGGATTTGTGAGAGGTATCCTTAGTTGGTATGTTCCTAGTATTGGCCTACGGATATTCTACCCTCCCCGTAAGGTAGTTTCCTTAACGGTATCATGAATAACACTAGAGGGAAAGGTACAAGGGCCTCCCTTAAGTGGAGTCTCTTCACAGACTAAAACTTTTGTCTCTAGGTCATGAATGATTTTATCACGAGATTTTGGTTTGAAGATTGTACAAAGAGTCATAGGTGTCATTCCAAAGTCCTATTTCATAAGAGGATGTCTCTTGAGACGTATTTGTTTCACGGAATTCCACCGACTCTAGGAAAAGTCATCACATAAACTCATAGGGCTGATGTATCCCCTTGGCTAATAGACATGCCTTCTTTCTAAGGGTTTTCAAAAATACTTTTTGAAGAACTTAAATCCCACCACAAATATAGCAATATGATAAAAATCACAATAGATAAATAAATGAATAAATAAATAGTTAAATAAACAAATATAAAAAACCTAAAAAAATAAGAAAAACCCTAAAACCAAAAGACAAGGCTTCTAAACCTAGGGTTGAGTTGCCAGTAAAGTCGCCAACTGTTGTAACTAGTTTTAAAATAAGAGTCGTCACCCTTAATTTTTATCCTAAGGAAGGGAATATAAAGGATAACCCTAAAAAGTTAGAGATTCTAGGTTTTTTTGGACTCGCTTTTAGACGAAAGCAGGGTGTTAGGCACCCCCCATCTATCTTGTTCACAAGGATACTAGGGTTATAAGCGTAATTTTTAGGAAATTGGGTTTTAATGTTTTATTAGGGGAACTCACCATGATTTTAATCATGTTCCTACGTATCCTCTTAGGAGGAATCAGAGTCCCAATTCCTAGTTCGTAGTTTGGTTGGTATTTTTCATAAGATTACATAGAATTGCTTTCGAATTAATCCTGAACCTTGTCTAGGTTGAAAATTGTGTGAGTGTAGACGTAGTTTGCAGTTAATTTGAAAATAATTCTCCTTAATCCTTTTTTGAAAATGATCTTGGATTTTTATTATGTTAGTAGAAAATGATTGGATGTTGTTGGTTAGCTGTTTTGATTTTCAATTTGATTAAAGAGTGTGATGAGATAAGACGCGGAGGGGGGGGGGGGGGGGGGGGGTCTGATATAGTCTTCTCATCACGTGGCCAGATATTGACCACGTGTTGCTCACGGATGTAGTAATTTGTGAGTTGCGTTGGTTTTAATATTTAATTTTTAAATAATAAACCGATAGACGATGTGTCAATCGATTTAATTACTCGAAGATGGACATCCTATTATTTATGGATATATGAATTAATTAATTGATTATAAAAATATGATTGATTTATTCTAAAAAAACTCAAAGCATATATTTTTTGTATGATTATTTAATAAAAGTTAATTAACCTAAATAAATAATTACATTAATTAACTAATTAAATAAGGTAACTAAATTAAAACTAAAATAAATAAATAAATAAATAAATAGGCTTGGGGGTGCATAAGTAAAACATGGTGTGAAATTGATTAAGCCAAATGCTAAAAGTCATATCACTAACCCAACAAACATAATGATCATAATTATAAAAAAAATACAAAAGAAAAATGCTTGAGCCGTAAAATCTGGTCAACATTTATCATCATAATAGCTAGCACTTTTGACTTTTCTCCTTTGTTATACCGGCCAATGACGTTTCGACACATGTCACGTCTTTAATGATAATTAAAACAAAAAAAAAAGGGCCAAATCTAAATGGAATATGTTAGTATAGAAAATAACACAACTTATTTCCTCTCTCACTTCATCGTTATCACTCATCCTCTTCTTTCTTTTACAAAGACAACAAACAAAATCCTCTTCTTCTGCTTTTTTTTTAGAACCTGATTCTTCTTCTTTGTTTTTCCTGGAAAAAAACCAAACACAGGTTGTAATTATGTTTATCAGATCTGAATTTGCTTCAGATTTTATTGTTCTTTTTTCATGCAATTTTGATCTGGTTTGTTAGTTTGGTTTTAGGAACATGGTGATGATATTTTATAATGTTGACTCATTATTGATTCAATATGGTGATGCAAGCTTTAGAGTGTATGTACATATAGAATTTTGTTTAAGTTTATAAAAACAGAAGAAGTAGACAATAGTAAAATAGCAAAGATTAGAAATCATGTAATATGTACAATGCAAATTTTTTTTTAAGATTTTTTAATTGATAGAAAAAAATAAGTTTATTATAAAAGAATATAAAAGAATATTAGCTCATAAATGAAAAATTATAATTTGGGAAAAAATAATAGGACCCTCATATATCATCATCATACGGAGAAAAGGAAAACAATTATAAAATAGAAATTGAAAGAGTGGGTGGCCTCATATAAAATCATCGGCCGAAAAAATATAATAACACCAAAGTTTTCCGTAACACCAAAAACTTTATAGAAAAAATTGAAAAGAAAATCTATGGAATTTTTGGATAATTGTGGATTTTGTGGATGTGTGAGAAATTCTTGATGAATTGTGGACGAATTTTTAGGACAAATAAGAGTCCTATTTATAAACTTGAATTAGGTTAGAAAAAACATAGAGACTAAGTTATCCAAAATGTATGAAAAGCTCAAGCCCGATTTTCTAAAAAAGGAAAGAAAGTTATTAACAAAAATAAAAAAAATGTTAAAAAGTGCACCATAAGAGATTCCAACCCACAACCTTATATTTGCAAGTTTTGTTCTTTACCAACTGTGTTATGTTACTTATTCGAAATAAAGAGCCAATTGAAAATACATGAAGACGAGCAAGTATTTATTATTTAAAAATACAAATAATTTGAAATAAGTTATTATATTTTTAACTTGACTTGAGAACGAATATTTATAAAACTCCAAAATGTTAATGTAATTAAATTAAAAGAATTTTAAAACTCAAGTTCAAAAATAAATTTGATGGTAGCACTAAGGGCGGATAAATCTGGGATATGACATTGTCCTCATCAGCTTAATGGTATAGATTACGGTTATTTCATATTGAGGTTTATGAAAGAAACTATTCTTTTGGATCAAATAGATATTCCAAACATTGTATGGATTTATAAGTTAGAATTTATTTTAATATTTAACAGATATTTCATGTAATTAATTTTTTTAAGTAAATCATATTATCACTATGCCAAACAAGATATTAGACAGCGTTTTTTTTGGCTTTTATACCGTTACACTGGCGAGGACACTACACATGGAAATAAAATACGAATATATATCAGGATATATCCCTTAAATTGTTTTATCAAGTATCATCACTAATATAATCAAAACTGAATATCTCTTTGTGAAAATATACTTCCATTATGATCCATGTAACGTTGTTGGCTCTACTTGTTAGCACTTGAATATCTCTTTGGGAGTGAAAAGCTAGTAGAACGCTATAATATAAATGACTGTTTAGAACAATCTTACATAGAAACATAAACATAAACGCAAATCCAAATATATATCTTTGGGAGCGAAAAACTTACGTGTCAATCATCTTCTTCAAATCTGGATATGTTGACCAATCATTGTATAACGAATCCAGATAATACACAGTACCTCTTACAGGAATAATCACAACCAATAACCAGTGTCCACTGTAAGATTAAACAAAGATTAAATAATGGCCAAAAACGAAAAATTATAATAGATCAAGTTATGATGAAAATCTAACCCGTTGCCAATATTATATGGCAAAAAGAACAACTTTTCAGTATCTTTACTGGCCACGAATAAACCGAGTACATATGCTATGACATCATCTGGTCTAGTTAATATTAACCCTGAATTGACAGTGTTGGGAGCTAAGAAGCCAAATCTTGCTTCTAATCCATGCGGGAGCACAATATTGTCATACAGAAACCTTAAATTAAAACATCATTAACATTATACTATATTCATTGAAATGAGGAATTAATTGTTCATCTAATTAAACAAAGTTGATCGGAGTATACCTGATGTATATACCGATAACACTGAGTCCTAATTCTAAATGTCTAAAAACTTGCTCGATATCCTCTTTACCAATTGCTTTCAGGTATTCAAAACCAAAGATGTCTGCACTCATAGGTATAAGGTGGGTACCACCATCCGGAATATCTGTTATTCCTAAATATGTCCAAAGGCACGACCTGAACTGAGCAGTAGTTTTTTTGCTAGCCACGGTCTTCTTAGCAACATTTTTTGTGTGTGGAAATATTTCTAATTTCAGGCATCTTACCCCTACTGACTTGTGCAATCTCTTTAGCATGAATTTAATTATCATATAATTAGTCAGGGGAAGTATAAAATCACAAATTAGCATTTCCCATAGCATAAATGTCATATAATTGTGTTGTACCTCAATTGATGCAACTGACTCGGTTTCTCGCCTAATCCCCTTATCTTTTGGAATGAATTTTGTTGGAGTATAACATTACCATGTAAACAAAATGTAAGTAAAAATTCCTTAAAAAATTTGAATAGTAAACGGTTTTAAGCATACCTCATCATCTACGTAAATGAGGCTTGACGACCATGCAACAAATGATCCTTTTGCATCTGCCACCAATGTTGCATTTGCCACATTGTCAGGTAGTGGTAACAACACACCCCCTCTAAAACAACATCAACCGATACTTTCAAAAATCCATTTAGGAGCAGTTTATGGTGAAACATTTCTCCCGTAATATTATACATTTTTCCCTTGCCAACCATCTGATAAGCCGGTGACGACAAATAGAGTTGACACCGGGAAATTCCCTATAACTATTAATAAATATGGTTATATAATTAAAAAATATGGTTATATAATTAATAAATATGGTTATATAATTAATAAATATGGTATATAATTACCTCGGGAATATTCAGTCCAAAGTTACCATTGTACTACCTTTGTCACTAGTATCTTTAAAACCTGTAGCTTGATCTATTTCTTTTTCCTTTCTCAGCTCATAAACTTCTTGTTGTAACTTTTCTAACTTTTTCTGAAGTTCTTTATTGCTAGTAGCTTTTGTCTTTGATTTTTTCTTCAAGGATATTGGAGTGATCCCAAATCCCTTTCCCCTCACCCGACCAGAATACTCACGAATATCTAATGCGCGACTAAGTATTCTCCTGCAATCATTATCTTCATCTGGAGATATAGACTAAGAAAGAGTCTCCTGAAATTCATATGAATATTGTAATTAAAGAACGGTATGTTAATAAAAGAATGATGTAATCAAATAAATAAAAGAATAATGTAATTAAATAAATAATGTTTTACTTAGACATCTCTCAAAAATTTGTTGAACATTTTCTTAAACAGCTACATCCTTACACACACGGGCTTCCTTCCACAAAACATGTTCCAGAAGAGATGTTTCAGAACTGTTCTCCTTTGATAACTACACATTAAGCCAAATAACATGATCAAATATAAGTGTGCATATATTATAGATACTTTGAAATTTATAGATACTTACAATAGATTATTGTAAGCGTGTATATCCTATACGCCCTTTTCTGTATGGATGTGCGGGACTTGATGCTCGTTGTCGACTTACGAAACTTAAACTCTCAAATTTCTGGGTTTGTCTTTTGGATTTAAAAGTTTCTTATTCTTCATGTGTAATCAAATATTTATATTTATTTGGAAGCTATGCATCAACAAAAATTTTATCCGCATCCCTAAGAAACTTGTTTGATAAAAAAGCTCTAAACCCTCTATGTAATTTTCCGGCCAATTTGAGTATATAATCTCTCCTGGTATCTTCAATGTTGAACGACCTCTACGAAAATCATACACAAAGTGCGTTAGTATAAGTAATTTAAAGACATAATCGTCATTAAAAACAAATAATATCACATATGGTACTTGTATCTCACTCCATATTTTAACTTTAGCGTCGTCCAACACTATTGCTCTCCAATCTTCACAAGTTATTGGAATTTCTCTCCTTACCATCGAACCAAGATAACTCGTCAACGTTGAACTGTTAGGCTCAATTAGTTGGCCTTCTTGACTCCAATGCACATCATACTTCATGCCTCAATCTCTATCTCGAATGATTCTCTTTATTATTGTTATTCCTTGTCTAATTTCCATTTCCATTTTATTAACGGGCTTATCTCCATCATGCCCAGAATCTACATGTGGGTGATCCTCTTTGTAGCCATCTAACCTGTAATAAACATAAACAAAAACCGAATATAAAATTCCATAATCATTTGAATGTATATAAAATGACAAACACAAACATTAACATAAACATAAACTTAAACGTAAACGTAAACACAAACATAAACATAAACATTTTAATATATTACCTTTTTCACTAACAAAAACAAGCAAACAAAAACAGTCCATTTAGGAGGCTAATGAATTTCCGTGTCAATGCACATGAACAAAATAGGGAAAATAGTATATACACTATAAGAAGATTAATACAAACTTTTAGAAATATTTTGTATGATTTAAACGGATTATTTCTAGAAATTTAGTACCTATATATCTCATAACCAAACTCTACTAATTAACTATATATATATATATATATATATATATATATATATATATATATATATATATATATATATATATATATATATATATATATATATATATATATATATATATATATATATATATATATATATATATATATATATATATATATATATATATATATATATATATATATATATATATATATATATATATATATATATATATATATATAATTCTACTATATATGAAGTGAAGTAATTAGTCCTTATGTTGTAGTTATGCTATTAAAATCATGAAAATTTGGATATTTACTATGATTGAATGTCTAATGAGATGAAATAATTTAGAGGACTAACACACTATATGATTAAACAACTTATTTCCGCGTTTATCATATAATTGCTTATATTATAAGTCATTTATATGAAACAAAGAAGAAGAGGAAATAAGTTACTACATTTGAATTGTGGATGTCAACAAAGCTTCTTAACAATAGTACTTTGCCCAGAACCACACAAACCAGTCAAATAATGATCTACGCCATAAAAGATATAGAATCCGACAAACCAGTCATAAACTTATGCCAACAAGAATCATGCTACAAACAAATTCTCTATTAGTTTGCTCTTAGCCATGTTAATTCACTCTAACAAATAAAAACACTTCCTAAATTGATTTTACACAGAACAACATTGAGCATTTTAGTTTATCATAATTTTAGTAAAACTCGGATTCAAGAAAGAACCTACCTTGAGAAAGGGTCGGTCGGGGTGGAGGAGAACCGAGAGAGATGGTGGAAGACGGAAGGAAAGAGTTGGTCGGACGGCGGACGGAGCTTGATGACGGCAGAAGGAGCTTGGACGACAGTGGAAGGAGCTTGGATAACGATGATTTATGAGAGGGAAAGGGATTGCGTTCGTGAGTCTGAGAGGGAAACGAGTATGTGAAAAGAGAAACGAGTCTGATTCTATTTTTTAATTTTAATTTATATGCCTTTAGACAGCGCTTTATAAAAAGCGTTGTCTAATGTGGCCCTTTAGCAGCGCTTTTGAAAAGCGCTGGCTAATGTGGCCCTTTAGCAACGCTTTTGAAAAGCGCTGGCTAATGTGGCCTTTTAGCAGCGCTTTTGAGATTTTTTTTAATTTTATATGACTTTAGACAGCGATTTTTAAAAGCGCTGTCTAAAGTGGTCCTTTACCAGCGCTTTTGATAAAGCGCTTTCTAAAGCAACACTTTTTAAAAGCGCTATCTAAGGTCACATTTTTAGCAGCACTTTTATTTATTATTGTATACAGTTTCCGTGTTTTTTTTTAAATTCACTTATAGCAGCGCTTTTGTATAAAAGTGTTATCTAATGTGCGCTGTTAAAAGCCCTTTTTGGTGTAGTGTGTGTTATATTATGTAGTACTTTGATGAATTCAAGTGTGCTACTTACTCGAAAGATAAACTGAAAGAAACTAAGGAGGACTGGTGTCAATAAATTCTTAAGATGGGAATTATATAAGGTATTGTCTTTCTTTTTTTGTGTGAAGTTTATGGTCCTTAGAGATTTTTGTTGTTGTGATGTTCTGTATTGAATTTGAATAGTTTTGGAAGTTGTTGTGAATTAAGGGTTGATTGAATTTGTAGTTATGTTTGTTGAATATTTAGAATTTAAAGGTTTTGGAAGTGGATATGTTGTTATTAGAATGATGAATGTTTTAATTTTGAAGAAAATTGATTATTAATGGTATATAGCGTTTACAAATTTTGATAAAAACATTATTTTCTTGGTGTATGAGGATTGTGTTGAATTATAATGGTTATAAGGTTTATGTGTTGAATTATAATAATTATAAGGTTTATGTGTTGAATTATAATGGTTATAAGGTTTATGTGTTGAATTAAAGGTTTGTGTCGAATTATAAAGGTGTGATAAATTTTGATAAAAATATGACTTTCTTGATGTATAATGGTATATAGCAATATTTATAAGGTTTGTATTAAATTATAATGGTTATAAGGTTTATGTGTTATATAGCTTGGTTCTGATGGTTATAAGGTTTAGGTGCAGAAGATAGAGATAACAAGTTACTAAAAGTTGTTGATATGTGCAGAAGACAAGTTCATTGTTTTTTAGCTAGAGTTAGAATATATATATATATATATATATATATATATATATATATATATATATATATATATATATATATATATATATATATATATATATATATATATATATATATATATATATATATATATATATATATATATATATATATATATATATATATATTGGTAATATGCAAATTTGAAATATATATCAAAAACTAGTACTATCTATTGTATATATTTCATGTTATCAAAAACTTTCAAGTTGTGCCAGCACTTCTAAAAAATATGCTGTCATTTTATTAAAATATAAGACTTATGCCAATGCTTTAATAAAAAAATGCTGCCATACATGCATAATAGACAGCGCTTTTAACAACAAAACGCTTCCTAAATGATACATTAGACAATGCTTTGTAAAAAAAGTGATGCATTTAGTAGAGAATAGAAAGCACTTTTAAAGAAGGCGCTTCCTAAAAGAGACTCAAAAGAGAACTAAAAGATACATTAGACAGCGCTTTTAAAAGCGCCGTCTAAAGAGAGATAATAGAAAGCACTTTTCAAGAAAAAAGTGTTGCTTAAAGGTACAATAGAAATCACTTTTAAAATGAAGTGCTTCCTAAAAGAGACATAAGGCAGCGTTTTTGCATTTAAAAAAAAAACCTATTTTTACCTACATTAGTGTCGTCTAAAGGGGGATAATATAAAGCGTTTTTCAAGGAAAAAATGTTGCCTAAAGATACAATAGAAAGCGCTTTTAAAATGAAGCGCTGCCTTAAGGGGATATAAGTAGGGTTGTTTTCGGTCCAGTACGGTTCGAATATAAGCCCTTGCGAGAAGTGGACTGAAACTGTAATTGCGTAATCCAGGACCGGACCGAAACAGTGATGGATAATTTTTTAGGACCGAAGTCGGACCAACTAGCATTCGGTCGGTCCATTGGTCCGGTTCCACTAGACTGATTCTCAGGTAATCTGCTAGAAAACTTGCTCATAATGAGAAACTTATTAGATACCCGAGATAACAATATATACTAAGCACAGCCGAGTACTTATTGGATACATGGCCCGGTTCTTATTTCGGATATCGGATAAAAACATTATCTATTCTCGGACCTAGTATCATTTTGGTTAGTCCATTGGTCCGATTCCACTAGACCAGTTCCCGCGTGGATCTCGGGTAACCCGGTCCAAATACAGCTCTAGACATAAGGCCGCGCTTTTTCATTTAAAAAAAAAAACGATGTCTTTACCTACAGCAGCGCCAGTATAGGCAACGCTTTTAAGCGTTGTCTATGCCAAAAAAAGCGTTGTCTTTTCTCTTATATGGCGTAGTGTATGCGTAAATGTAGTTAATTTCTATTTCATTGGGGTTAGATATAGTCTTCTGAATATTCATTGTCAATCTTGATCATGAAATTTTATATAATTCTAATTATGCTTTTATATTGATGATAATTATCATGTTTAATGTTTGTTATAGAGTAGTTAACTAGAACATGTTTTCATGATTTTGAATCGATATTGAAAAAAAAAAAATTTTACAAGATCAAAACTTTTCATCTGCTCGATTTTAAACTCTAAATATAGATTTAGATTTAACCTTCACATATACTATTAAATTTTAATGTATTATATTGATTAATAGATTGAGAGCTTACCTATTATTCAATAAGATTGATTTCACGTTGTTGATTTAAACATAAACAACAAATGCAACGCGATACATGATAATATTAATTGCTTATTATAAATAAATATTATTGATCGCGATAATACATAAAAATATGATGATGTAATCCAACTCCAAGAAACTTTTTCATATGTTACTCTAATTTTTATTTACCATTATTTTATCATTTAATCTTACAACAAACAAAACTTTAACATAATTTTTCTTAAAATCATAGAAATTATTGTACGCCTTTTGAAATTGCATTGATCCTTGTGAAGACGATGATCTTAAATACTTACTTTTATCGCTTGACAACATTACCTTGCCTTAAATCTCTCTTCATAAATAATTCATTTGTAGGACTCCCATTAACAAATATTAGCGTTGAAACCTGTATAAAACATTCACATATCCATTAACTTTGTTTTTATAGAAATTTCATAGGTTGTATCACTGATTCTAAGTACTTTCATTCCACTTGATCATATGTCTTCTCGAAATTAACTTTAAATAGTATAACTTCATTATTTTATACTTGTATCGTCCATCACTTCATTTCCGATTAAAGTGTCATCCAAAATTTATCTTGTTTTCACGAAAGTCATGTAAGTTTCTGAAATAGCTCTTCCAATGACATTCTTCAATATATTTATCAAACCATTTGCTAGAACTTTATACATGCGTCAAACTACCAAAATCGATCTGAAGTTGTTTAAACTTTGAAAAGTTTCCTTCTTTGAAATTAAAACATGGAATGTATTATTTGGCCTTTTTATCAATTTACTATTCACATGAAATTCTTGCAAATTTATTAAAAAAAAATCACTTTTCACCTCATACCAAAACTCTTTTAAAAATCCACGGGCATATTAGTCGTAAAAGTTATCAGCATTAAATAAGTGAATTTAGCAGGTACTACTAATACTAAAGTGAAACATTGAATAAACGCAAGATTAGAATAAAAAATAAGATTTGAATGATTTTTTAGGGTTTTCAAAGACAACAATATCTTAAATACAAGATGGGATCCTAATGGATCAGCAAGATAGGCCTAACCCGAAAAGACATAATTTAAAATAACATAATATGCTACAACAAATCTATTTTATTTGGGCACATAGTCTTTCATCCGAACAGGCTTGTTTTAAATTCTTATGGGCCTGCTAACACTACTATGTGGTCCAGAAAAAACCTTGTCCTCAATGGTAGGTTTAATAACTACATGTGTTGGGTTGAAAGATTGAACCCACTTTGAAGGCTTATTGTGGGGAACAAGAGGCGCATGTGGGACAGGTGTTGGGATGGAAGTGTGGGAACCGAACAGCACATCGGATGGAGTATTATAGTGGGAAACAGGCTAGCAATTATGACAAGGAGTAGTAACGGGCGGAATTAGAGGGTTGGGATTTAGTAGTAGTGGAATCTAAAGTATCCAACGGTGGAGATGAATAGAGAGATTTGTCCTTGAAACTCAACACGTGATTAAGTATCACACATTTTCCAAAATCATAAGTACACGCTATGTCTTGTAACTCTTTTTGTTCTCCACTTGCAGAACTTTGAGAAGAGTCCCCATAGCTTCCACCTCTCTCTCGTTTGTGGTCCAGTGAAAGTGTTTGAAGAAACATCTAGAAACAACATCGTCTCTTGCTTCTGTTGTTATATTTTCTGAAACGTTTGAAACAACACCTTCATTTGAGAAAATGTTTTTACATCGGGTATCAAAATAGGTGATGTAAAAAATACAGTTAAAAAATTTTTTACATCAGGTATTTATTTCCAATGATATAAAAAATAAGGGAAAAATTTTTTTTCGTCACCTATTACATCGGGCAATCTCATCCACCGATGTAAAAGATTTCCAAAAAAAAAATACGGTGGCATTTTTGTAAATAAGAAACAAGGTGACAAAAAAGTTAAAAAAAATATAAGCAAGCTATTACATCGGTTTAAACACAAACCGACGTAAAAAGTGATTCTTTGAATTAATATATAAATTATATTGAAAAATCATAAAAACGTGGGTAAAAAAAAAAAAAGGTAAGCTATTACATCGGTTGGGAACTTCCACCGATGTAATAGCCTAACAAGTATTTTTTTAAAAAAAAACAACCTATTAAATCGGTGGGAGTCTC
The DNA here is from genome assembly GCA_948472305.1 of Vicia faba. NCBI lineage: Eukaryota > Viridiplantae > Streptophyta > Magnoliopsida > Fabales > Fabaceae > Vicia > Vicia faba. The sequence goes on from OX451740.1 coordinate 1,119,543,461, forward strand.
CACCGATGTAATAGCCTAACAAGTATTTAAAAAAAAAACAACCTATTAAATCGGTGGGAGTCTCCACCGATGTAATAGCCTAACAAGTATTTAAAAAAAAAAAAAACAACCTATTAAATCGGTGGGAGTCTCCACCGATGTAATAGCCTAACAAGTATTTTTATAAAAAAAAACAACCTATTAAATCGGTGGGAGTCTCCACCGATGTAATAGCCTAAGACGTATTAAAAAAAAAAACAACCTATTAAATCGGTGGGAGTTTCCACCGATGTAATAGCCCATCCCCTTATATCGGTGGGGGTTTCCACCGATGTAAAAAACTCTAAACACTATTTTCTTTTATTCGCGAAAACTGTTCATTTTCCATTCCGACCCATTCTGATCCATTTTCCACCATTCCGACCCATTTTCCAGAACGATCCCTCCGCCTACTGTCACGATCTACTTTCGTCAAGTTCGCCGCGACGTTCAGCTCAGTACCATTCCGACCCATTTTCCACCATTCCGATCCATTTTCCACAACGACCCTCCGCCTACTGTCACGACGTCGCGACGTCTCAGCTCAGTACAGCGATTTCAGTTCAGTTCGCCGCGTCGATTTCAGTCGCAAACTCCTTTGCATCACAGCGATTTCGTCATTATCGGTAAATCTCGATTTCCTTTCATCAGTGTACTAATTTGTTTAAATTGTGTTTCTGTTCTCGGAAAACAAGTGGTTGAAGTAATTTCTGGCTGAAACAAGTTAGATATGCTGTTTGGGTCTGATATTTTCGAGCGAGAATAGCTGATATTTTGTTGGTTTGACAGTGGAAGTTTTGCTGCATTTCTGATCATACATTTCATTTCTATTCATACATTTGTGAGATTTTTGGTTTGGAATCGAAAGATAAACTTTGATGATATGATAATTATAGTTTGACATTGGTATGTTGAAGTTGATAATGGAGTTTCGGTTTGTCAATGTACTTGTGATCGTGTTGCGAGGTTGTTTTTTCGCTTGTTTTAAATTTGAATGAGATTTTTGTTCGTCAATAATATGTTCACTTGATTTTAATTTGGTTGAAGTTTCAATGTCATTATCATGTTAATATGTTATTCTTGCTTATGGGGGTTTGTTCATGTTTGAATCAATTTTTATTTTGCGATAACAATTTTAAATAGTTGTCGCTGCCTACACCGTCGCCGCCAACACCACTTCCGCGACGCATACCGCCTCCAACACCCATTCTATTGCTTCCTCGTTGCCGATTCATCGGTCCCGTCTTCTGCAAATCATTCTGCAAATCATTCTGGGGTTCATCAAATGGCAAATGGAAATAGAAAATTATTACAAAGTAAGTTTATCTTTCATGTGACTTTCATTGACAACTAATAGTTATGTGATTTTTCATTGGCGAGTATATTTAGTTATGTGATGTTTATATCTTTCTGTATTAGTTCTTTTGGGATTCATCAAATGGCAAATGGAAATAGAAAAAAGGCTACATGGCTTCATCCCAATGTTAGTGTGATGTAAATTGTAATTCTATAGTTAAATATATACGATAAATATTCACTAATTATGTCATTCAATTGTAGACAAGGCAACAACATAACTCTAATGATTGTTGATACTATGTGATGAAAAATATGTTGGATATTATCTCTGCTAATATAACCGAGAATTGGATGCAGGTACTAAAAATAACTTTACTTTGTTCTTTACTTTTTGTTTTTCGATTTAATATGAATTTTTAAAAAATAACTCTATATTGTTATATTTATGTATTATAGGTATTTGATGACCCAACAGAATTAACACCAGATAATTTGTATGATTTGCGACTTCGTTGGGCAAAATGTTTCTTTGACTTACATGGAACTTAAGTTTAGCTTGGTGAGTTTTATAGAATTGTATAAGTTGTGGTTTTTGCACAATACATGTGGTTTTTGCTCATGTGTTGAGTTTCTTGATTGTTTTGCTGATGTTAATTGTTATTATTTATTGTCAGGCAATATGATTTTGGTGGTTTCTACCGAAGATTTTATATTGGTAATTCAAGTTTGGAAACTTAGAAATAGTTGAATATTTTAGTATATGTATATTTTGTGAATATTATGTAATTGTAAGTTTTGAAAAAGACTTATAAATAGTTGAATATTGTTTTATATTTTGTGAAGAATTTGTAATTGTAAGTTTGTATGTTGTAATACAATACAAGTTTGCAATACAATTGTTCAATTTGTAAGTTTGTTGTGAAAAATATGAAAACATCGTCCTAAATGTGATATATGTGATGTTGGAAAGCTATGAAATCTATATAGCGACATAAATATAGTCTGTTTGATATTGGAAAAATATGAAAAAATGGGTACAAATTATATTTGTATAGGGAAACCCAGAAAATAAATAATCTATTCCAAAAAAATTTCATACATTTTACATCGGTTATTAGTAAAACTGATGTAAAAACTTTCAAAAAGGGACTTTTTACATCGGTTGGAAGTAATACCCGATGTAAAAAGTCGCGTCACTGGGGACTTTTTACATCGGGTATTACTTCCAACCGATGTAAAAAACTGGATCAATTTTTTAAAAAAATGTGCATAATAATTGTTTTTTACATCGGTTCATATATTATAACCGATGTAAAAAAGGTACTTTTTACATCGGGTATTACTTCCAACCAATGTAAAAAACTGGATCAATTTTTTAAAAAATGTGCATAATAACAGGTTATTACATCGGTTCTGATATTATAACCGATGTAAAAAAGGGACTTTTTACATCGGTCCCAGAACCGATGTAAAAAGTCCCTGATTTACTATATCACCTGACTTTACATCGGATCCAAAACCGATGTAAAAAGTCAATTTTACACGATGTAAAAAGTCATTTCTGCACTAGTGAAACTTTGAAAAGTTTCCTTCTTTGAAATTAAAACATGGAATGTATTATTTGGCCTTTTTATCAATTTACTATTCACATGAAATTCTTGCAAATTTATAAAAAAAAAAAATCACTTTTCACCTCATACCAAAACTCTTTTAAAAATCCACGGGCATATTAGTCGTAAAAGTTATCAGCATTAAATAAGTGAATTTAGCAGGTACTACTAATACTAAAGTGAAACATTGAATAAACGTAAGATTAGAATAAAAAATAAGATTTGAATGATTTTTTAGGGTTTTCAAAGACAACAATATCTTAAATACAAGATGGGATCCTAATGGATCAGCAAGATAGGCCTAACCCGAAAAGACATAATTTAAAATAACATAATATGCTACAACAAATCTATTTTATTTGGGCACATAGTCTTTCATCCGAACAGGCTTGTTTTAAATTCTTATGGGCCTGCTAACACTACTATGTGGTCCAGAAAAAACCTTGTCCTCAATGGTAGGTTTAATAACTACATGTGTTGGGTTGAAAGATTGAGCCCACTTTGAAGGCTTATTGTGGGGAACAAGAGGCGCATGTGGGACAGGTGTTGGGATGGAAGTGTGGGAACCGAACAGCATATTGGATGGAGTATTATAGTGGGAAACAGGCTAGCAATTATGACAAGGAGTAGTAACGGGCGGAATTAGAGGGTTGGGATTTAGTAGTAGTGGAATCTAAAGTATCCAACGGTGGAGATGAATAGAGAGATTTGTCCTTGAAACTCAACACGTGATTAAGTATCACACATTTTCCAAAATCAGAAGTACACGCTATGTCTTGTAACTCTTTTTGTTCTCCACTTGCAGAACTTTGAGAAGAGTCCCCATAGCTTCCACCTCTCTCTCGTTTGTGGTCCAGTGAAAGTGTTTGAAGAAACATCTAGAAACAACATCGTCTCTTGCTTCTGTTGTTATATTTTCTGAAACGTTTGAAACAACACCTTCATTTGAGAAAAGGTTTTTACATCGGGTATCAAAATAGGTGATGTAAAAAATACAGTTAACAAACTTTTTACATCAGGTATTTATTTCCAATGATATAAAAAATAAGGGAAAAAATTTTTTTCGTCACCTATTACATCGGGCAATCTCATCCACCGATGTAAAAGATTTCCAGAAAAAAAACACGGTGGCATTTTTGTAAATAAGAAACAAGGTGACAAAAAAGTTAAAAAAAATATAAGCAAGCTATTACATCGGTTTAAACATAAACCGATGTAAAAAGTGATTCTTTGAATTAATATATAAATTATATTGAAAAATCATAAAAACGTGGGTAAAAAAAAAAAAGGTAAGCTATTACATCGGTTGGGAACTTCCACCGATGTAATAGCCTAACAAGTATTTTTTAAAAAAAAAACAACCTATTAAATCGGTGGGAGTCTCCACCGATGTAATAGCCTAACAAGTATTTTAAAAAAAAAAAAACCTATTAAATCGGTGGGAGTCTCCACCGATGTAATAGCCTAACAAGTATTTAAAAAAAAAAAAACAACCTATTAAATCGGTGGGAGTCTCCACCGATGTAATAGCCTAACAAGTATTTTTTTTTTTAAAAAACAACCTATTAAATCGGTGGGAGTCTCCACCGATGTAATAGCCTAAGACGTATTAAAAAAAAAACAACCTATTAAATCGGTGGGAGTTTCCACCGATGTAATAGCCCATCCCCTTATATCGGTGGGGGTTTCCACCGATGTAAAAAACTCTAAACACTATTTTCTTTTATTCGCGAAAACTGTTCATTTTCCATTCCGACCCATTCCGATCCATTTTCCACCATTCCGACCCATTTTCCACAACGATCCCTCCGCCTACTGTCACGATCTACTTCCGTCAAGTTCGCCGCGACGTTCAACTCAGTACCATTCCGACCCATTTTCCACCATTCCGACCCATTTTCCACAACGACCCTCCGCCTACTGTCACGACGTCGCGACGTCTCAGCTCAGTACAGCGATTTCAGTTTAGTCCGCCGCGTCGATTTCAGTCGCAAACTCCTTTGCATCACAGCGATTTCGTCATTATCGGTAAATCTCGATTTCCGTTCATCAGTGTACTAATTTGTTTAAATTGTGTTTCTGTTCTCGGAAAACAAGTGGTTGAAGTAATTTCTGGCTGAAACAAGTTAGATATGTTGTTTGGGTCTGATATTTTCGAGCGAGAATAGCTGATATTCTGTTGGTTTGACAGTGGAAGTTTTGCTGCATTTCTGATCATACATTTCATTTCTATTCATACATTTGTGAGATTTTTGGTTTGGAATCGAAAGATAAACTTTGATGATATGATAATTATAGTTTGACATCGGTATGTTGAAGTTGATAATGGAGTTTCGGTTTGTCAATGTGCTTGTGATCGTGTTGCGAGGTTGTTTTTTCGCTTGTTTTAAATTTGAATGAGATTTTTGTTCGCCAATAATATGTTCACTTGATTTTTATTTGGTTGAAGTTTCAATGTCATTATCATGTTAATATGTTATTCTTGCTTGTGGGGGTTTGTTCATGTTTGAATCAATTTTTATTTTGCGATAACAATTTTAAATAGTTGTCGCTGCCTACACCGTCGCCGCCAACACCACTTCCGCGACGCATACCGCCTCCAACACCCATTCTACTGCTTCCTCGTCGCCGATTCATCGGTCCCGTCTTCTGCAAATCATTCTGCAAATCATTCTGGGGTTCATCAAATGGCAAATGGAAATAGAAAATTATTACAAAGTAAGTTTATCTTTCATGTGACTTTCATTGACAACTAATAGTTATGTGATTTTTCATTGGCGAGTATATTTAGTTATGTGATGTTTATATCTTTCTGTATTAGTTCTTTTGGGATTCATCAAATGGCAAATGGAAATAGAAAAAAGGCTACATGGCTTCATCCCAATGTAAGTGTGATGTAAATTGTAATTCTATAGTTAAATATATACGATAAATATTCACTAATTATGTCATTCAATTGTAGACAAGGCAACAACATAACTCTAATGATTGTGGATACTATGTGATGAAAAATATGTTGGATATTGTCTCTGCTAATATAACCGAGAATTGGATGCAGGTACTAAAAATAACTTTACTTTGTTCTTTACTTTTTGTTTTTCGATTTAATATGAATTTTTAAAAAATAACTCTATATTGTTATATTTATGTATTATAGGTATTTGATGACCCAACAGAATTAACACCAGATGATTTGTATGATTTGCGACTTCGTTGGGCAAAATGTTTCTTTGACTTACATGGAACTTAAGTTTAGCTTGGTGAGTTTTATAGAATTGTATAAGTTGTGGTTTTTGCACAATACATGTGGTTTTTGCTCATGTGTTGAGTTTCTTGATTGTTTTGCTGATGTTAATTGTTATTATTTATTGTCAGGCAATATGATTTTGGTGGTTTCTACCGAAGATTTTATATTGGTAATTCAAGTTTGGAAACTTAGAAATAGTTGAATATTTTAGTATATGTATATTTTGTGAATATTATGTAATTGTAAGTTTTGAAAAAGACTTATAAATAGTTGAATATTGTTTTATATTTTGTGAAGAATTTGTAATTGTAAGTTTGTATGTTGTAATACAATACAAGTTTGCAATACAATTGTTCAATTTGTAAGTTTGTTGTGAAAAATATGAAAACATCGTCCTAAATGTGATATATGTGATGTTGGAAAGCTATGAAATCTATATAGCGACATAAATATAGTCTGTTTGATATTGGAAAAATATGAAAAAATGGGTACAAATTATATTTGTATAGGGAAACCCAGAAAATAAATAATCTATTCCAAAAAAATTTCATACATTTTACATCGGTTATTAGTAAAACTGATGTAAAAACTTTCAAAAAGGGACTTTTTACATCGGTTGGAAGTAATACCCGATGTAAAAAGTCGCGTCACTGGGGACTTTTTACATCGGGTATTACTTCCAACCGATGTAAAAAACTGGATCAATTTTTTAAAAAAATGTGCATAATAATTGTTTTTTACATCGGTTCATATATTATAACCGATGTAAAAAAGGTACTTTTTACATCGGGTATTACTTCCAACCAATGTAAAAAACTGGATCAATTTTTTAAAAAATGTGCATAATAACAGGTTATTACATCGGTTCTGATATTATAACCGATGTAAAAAAGGGACTTTTTACATCGGTCCCAGAACCGATGTAAAAAGTCCCTGATTTACTATATCACCTGACTTTACATCGGATCCAAAACCGATGTAAAAAGTCAATTTTACCCGATGTAAAAAGTCATTTCTGCACTAGTGAAACTTTGAAAAGTTTCCTTCTTTGAAATTAAAACATGGAATGTATTATTTGGCCTTTTTATCAATTTACTATTCACATGAAATTCTTGCAAATTTATAAAAAAAAAAATCACTTTTCACCTCATACCAAAACTCTTTTAAAAATCCACGGGCATATTAGTCGTAAAAGTTATCAGCATTAAATAAGTGAATTTAGCAGGTACTACTAATACTAAAGTGAAACATTGAATAAACGTAAGATTAGAATAAAAAATAAGATTTGAATGATTTTTTAGGGTTTTCAAAGACAACAATATCTTAAATACAAGATGGGATCCTAATGGATCAGCAAGATAGGCCTAACCCGAAAAGACATAATTTAAAATAACATAATATGCTACAACAAATCTATTTTATTTGGGCACATAGTCTTTCATCCGAACAGGCTTGTTTTAAATTCTTATGGGCCTGCTAACACTACTATGTGGTCCAGAAAAAACCTTGTCCTCAATGGTAGGTTTAATAACTACATGTGTTGGGTTGAAAGATTGAGCCCACTTTAAAGGCTTATTGTGGGGAACAAGAGGCGCATGTGGGACAGGTGTTGGGATGGAAGTGTGGGAACCGAACAGCATATTGGATGGAGTATTATAGTGGGAAACAGGCTAGCAATTATGACAAGGAGTAGTAACGGGCGGAATTAGAGGGTTGGGATTTAGTAGTAGTGGAATCTAAAGTATCCAACGGTGGAGATGAATAGAGAGATTTGTCCTTGAAACTCAACACGTGATTAAGTATCACACATTTTCCAAAATCAGAAGTACACGCTATGTCTTGTAACTCTTTTTGTTCTCCACTTGCAGAACTTTGAGAAGAGTCCCCATAGCTTCCACCTCTCTCTCGTTTGTGGTCCAGTGAAAGTGTTTGAAGAAACATCTAGAAACAACATCGTCTCTTGCTTCTGTTGTTATATTTTCTGAAACGTTTGAAACAACACCTTCATTTGAGAAAAGGTTTTTACATCGGGTATCAAAATAGGTGATGTAAAAAATACAGTTAACAAACTTTTTACATCAGGTATTTATTTCCAATGATATAAAAAATAAGGGAAAAAATTTTTTTCGTCACCTATTACATCGGGCAATCTCATCCACCGATGTAAAAGATTTCCAGAAAAAAAACACGGTGGCATTTTTGTAAATAAGAAACAAGGTGACAAAAAAGTTAAAAAAAATATAAGCAAGCTATTACATCGGTTTAAACATAAACCGATGTAAAAAGTGATTCTTTGAATTAATATATAAATTATATTGAAAAATCATAAAAACGTGGGTAAAAAAAAAAAAGGTAAGCTATTACATCGGTTGGGAACTTCCACCGATGTAATAGCCTAACAAGTATTTTTTAAAAAAAAAACAACCTATTAAATCGGTGGGAGTCTCCACCGATGTAATAGCCTAACAAGTATTTTAAAAAAAAAAAAAACCTATTAAATCGGTGGGAGTCTCCACCGATGTAATAGCCTAACAAGTATTTAAAAAAAAAAAAACAACCTATTAAATCGGTGGGAGTCTCCACCGATGTAATAGCCTAACAAGTATTTTTTTTTTAAAAAAACAACCTATTAAATCGGTGGGAGTCTCCACCGATGTAATAGCCTAAGACGTATTAAAAAAAAAACAACCTATTAAATCGGTGGGAGTTTCCACCGATGTAATAGCCCATCCCCTTATATCGGTGGGGGTTTCCACCGATGTAAAAAACTCTAAACACTATTTTCTTTTATTCGCGAAAACTGTTCATTTTCCATTCCGACCCATTCCGATCCATTTTCCACCATTCCGACCCATTTTCCACAACGACCCTCCGCCTACTGTCACGACGTCGCGACGTCTCAGCTCAGTACAGCAATTTCAGTTTAGTCCGCCGCGTCGATTTCAGTCGCAAACTCCTTTGCATCACAGCGATTTCGTCATTATCGGTAAATCTCGATTTCCGTTCATCAGTGTACTAATTTGTTTAAATTGTGTTTCTGTTCTCGGAAAACAAGTGGTTGAAGTAATTTCTGGCTGAAACAAGTTAGATATGTTGTTTGGATCTGATATTTTCGAGCGAGAATAGCTGATATTCTGTTGGTTTGACAGTGGAAGTTTTGCTGCATTTCTGATCATACATTTCATTTCTATTCATACATTTGTGAGATTTTTGGTTTGGAATCGAAAGATAAACTTTGATGATATGATAATTATAGTTTGACATCGGTATGTTGAAGTTGATAATGGAGTTTCGGTTTGTCAATGTGCTTGTGATCGTGTTGCGAGGTTGTTTTTTCGCTTGTTTTAAATTTGAATGAGATTTTTGTTCGTCAATAATATGTTCACTTGATTTTTATTTGGTTGAAGTTTCAATGTCATTATCATGTTAATATGTTATTCTTGCTTGTGGGGGTTTGTTCATGTTTGAATCAATTTTTATTTTGCGATAACAATTTTAAATAGTTGTCGCTGCCTACACCGTCGCCGCCAACACCACTTCCGCGACGCATACCGCCTCCAACACCCATTCTACTGCTTCCTCGTCGCCGATTCATCGGTCCCGTCTTCTGCAAATCATTCTGCAAATCATTCTGGGGTTCATCAAATGGCAAATGGAAATAGAAAATTATTACAAAGTAAGTTTATCTTTCATGTGACTTTCATTGACAACTAATAGTTATGTGATTTTTCATTGGCGAGTATATTTAGTTATGTGATGTTTATATCTTTATGTATTAGTTCTTTTGGGATTCATCAAATGGCAAATGGAAATAGAAAAAAGGCTACATGGCTTCATCCCAATGTAAGTGTGATGTAAATTGTAATTCTATAGTTAAATATATACGATAAATATTCACTAATTATGTCATTCAATTGTAGACAAGGCAACAACATAACTCTAATGATTGTGGATACTATGTGATGAAAAATATGTTGGATATTGTCTCTGCTAATATAACCGAGAATTGGATGCAGGTACTAAAAATAACTTTACTTTGTTCTTTACTTTTTGTTTTTCGATTTAATATGAATTTTTAAAAAATAACTCTATATTGTTATATTTATGTATTATAGGTATTTGATGACCCAACAGAATTAACACCAGATGATTTGTATGATTTGCGACTTCGTTGGGCAAAATGTTTCTTTGACTTACATGGAACTTAAGTTTAGCTTGGTGAGTTTTATAGAATTGTATAAGTTGTGGTTTTTGCACAATACATGTGGTTTTTGCTCATGTGTTGAGTTTCTTGATTGTTTTGCTGATGTTAATTGTTATTATTTATTGTCAGGCAATATGATTTTGGTGGTTTCTACCGAAGATTTTATATTGGTAATTCAAGTTTGGAAACTTAGAAATAGTTGAATATTTTAGTATATGTATATTTTGTGAATATTATGTAATTGTAAGTTTTGAAAAAGACTTATAAATAGTTGAATATTGTTTTATATTTTGTGAAGAATTTGTAATTGTAAGTTTGTATGTTGTAATACAATACAAGTTTGCAATACAATTGTTCAATTTGTAAGTTTGTTGTGAAAAATATGAAAACATCGTCCTAAATGTGATATATGTGATGTTGGAAAGCTATGAAATCTATATAGCGACATAAATATAGTCTGTTTGATATTGGAAAAATATGAAAAAATGGGTACAAATTATATTTGTATAGGGAAACCCAGAAAATAAATAATCTATTCCAAAAAAATTTCATACATTTTACATCGGTTATTAGTAAAACTGATGTAAAAACTTTCAAAAATGGACTTTTTACATCGGTTGGAAGTAATACCCGATGTAAAAAGTCGCGTCACTGGGGACTGTTAGAACAATGTTTGAATCTACTACCCTATATTTAAGTTTTGATGATAACAAAGTGAAAAGATATAGTATTTATAAGTTTCATGTATGAACTATCTGCTGCCTAAAAATATTATGTTCTGACTTGCAGATACTCTGATGGATATAAGTAAGATCACATCTATTCAGCATCAGAACTTGATTTCATACACCAGCATCAGAAGTTGCTAGATCATCAGCCTGATGAACAAGACTACGCTTAATACTCTGATACAGAAACACAATAGTTCATCAGCAGCGAAGCAGAATCAGAATGAGCCAAGCCAGAACTTGCATTAAGTAAGCAACGGTACTGTGCATTGAAAGCTAATTAATTCCAACGGCCTCATTCCAGACAAGATCTGCTCAATAAGGAAAGCTTGTTATTAGCATCGAATCAAGAATATTGCATCCAACGTTCATCATCTCAGTGCTATATAAACAAGGCTTTGAAGATTGAAATGGTTAATGCTCTCAAAATCTCTACACACACAAAGCTGAACCATAATCTTCGTTCTATCAGTTTTGCTAAACCACACACTCTGATATTCCATTACTGTTTAGCAATCTAGTTTCTAAGCTTCAATTTGTGTATACATCACAGTTGTGATACAGTTTTGTAGAAAACATCCACACACATAGTTTTATCTCTTTGTAAGAAAGTGTTACCTTGACAAACCGGGTTGTGGTTTGAATCAAGAAGGCTTTAGCAGTTGTTAAAGCAGTCTGTAATATTCAGTTGAATATAGTGGATTAAGACCTCGTTGGAGAGAGGCGAAATCACCTTGACGGGTGGACTGGAGTAGTTTGAGATCAAACGAACCAGGATAAAAATATCTTGTCAAATTGCTTTAGATTTCAGTTTTACAATTCAACCCCCCCTTCTTGTGCTTTTTCACCACTTCAATTGGCATCAGAGTGCCTGGTTCTGAGCTAAAACACTTAACCGTGTCAGTACAAGATCCAGCGTCAGAAAAACACAATGGCAGGAAACAATTCTCACATCAGCAATGACAACAATGAGGACAGAGACAGATTCAGTGGCAAACCTCCAGTCTTTGATGGAGAAAACTTTGATTACTGGAAAGACAGAATTGAAAGCTTCTTTCTAGCACATGATGCTGATCTGTGGGATATGGTGACAGATGGATACACGCACCCTGTGAATGCAAGTGGTCAGAAGATTGACAGAAAAACAATGTCTGATCAACAAAAGCGTGACTTCAAGAATCACCACAAGGCCAGAACCATCCTCCTCAGTGCCATCTCCTATACTGAGTATGAAAAGATCTCCAACAGAGACACAGCAAAAAATATCTTTGATTCTCTCAGAATGACGCATGAGGGCAACGTTCAGGTCAAAGAAACAAAAGCTCTGGCGCTCATTCAGAAGTATGAGGCGTTCAAAATGGAAGAATCTGAATCCATTGAAACTATGTTCTCTAGATTCCAGATTCTGGTAGCTGGTCTCAAAGTTCTGGACAAAGGGTACTCTACTGCTGACCATGTCAAGAAAATAATCAGAAGTTTACCCAAGCAGTGGAGGCCTATGGTTACTGCTCTGAAGCTAGCTAAAGATCTCAACAAAATCACTCTGGAGGAACTTATCAGCTCCCTCAGAAGTCATGAGATAGAGCTAGAAGCTGATGAGCCTCAGAAGCAAGGTAAGCCTTTAGCATTAAAATCTAACAGAAAATTTGAGTCTAAAGTTTTGCAGGCAGTTGAAGAAACATCTGATGGATCCTCATCAGAAGAAGACGAACTTTCCCTTCTCTCCAGAAGAGTAAATCAACTGTGGAAGCAAAGACAAAGGAAGTTCAGGAATCCCAGAAGATCTGATCAGAACGAGTCTTCTTCCAGATACAGAAGGACAGATTCTTCCTCTGGATACAGAAGATCTGAAGGCTCCTCCAGTAGCAAGAAGCCAAACACCAAAGACATCATCTGCTACGAGTGCAATGAGCAAGGACACTACAAAAGTGACTGCCCAAAGCTTCAGAGGGAAAAGCCTAAAAAGAAGTTTGGAAGAGAGAAGAAGAAAAGTCTCATGGCCACATGGGATGACTCTGACTCGTCTGAAGCTGACTCAGAATCAGATGATGAAAGGGCAAACATAGCTCTCATGGCAAACATTTCAGAAGATAGTGAAGCTTCTGAATCAGACTCAGAATCAGACACAGAAGAGGTATTTCCTAACTTCGCTGTTAACTTTACAAAGGCTGAACTTGCTGAAAGCCTTAATGAGATTCTGGAACGTTATCATCAAATTAGAGCTAAATTCAGAGACCTGAAAAGGAATCTTGAATCTGACTCTAATAAGTCTGAGAGTCTCAAATTGGAAAATTCTGAGCTGAGAAATAAGATTTCAAAATTAGAAAACACTTTACAAAACTCTCAGAAGGAACCAATTTCTGAAACTCCCAGCAACGCTGATGAGATCATCAAGGAGTATGATCACAGTTTCCAGAAGTTCCTAGCTAAAAGCATAGATAGAAGCAGAATGGCTTCAATGATCTATGGAGTTAGCAGAAACGGCAGGAAAGGAATAGGATACCAAGGTAAGGTTCCTACACCAAAGAATGTCATGGACTTAACCATTAAACACACTCCTCTAAATTCACAATTTGTGTATGGTCACACACATGATATCAAATATACTAGCAGTAAGCACTCTGTGAAACCAAAATTCAACCAGAGTTTTGGTAAAACTAACAAATCAGGACCCAAGAAAATCTGGGTACCTAAGGACAAAATAATACATGTTGCAGATATCTTTAGCAGCAAGTCAGAAACACCAGTCATGGTACCTGGACTCTGGCTGCTCACGACACATGACGGGAAGAAGGCATATGTTCCAAAGCCTGGAACTTAAGCCTGGAGGCCACGTTGGCTTTGGAGGCAATCAGAGGGGAAAGATAATTGGCTCTGGAACTGTAGGTAATGGAAATCTTCCCTCTATTAATAATATTCTGCTAGTAGATGGATTGATGCATAATCTGTTATCCATAAGTCAATTAAGTGATAACGGTTATGATATAATCTTTAATCAAAAATCATGTAAAGCTGTTAGTCAGAAAGATGGGACTATCCTGTTTAATGGTAAGAGGAAAAACAACATTTACAAAATCAAACTTTCTGAACTAAAGAGTCAGAATGTAAAATGTCTTATGTCTGTTAACAACGAGCAGTGGATCTGGCACAGAAGATTGGGGCATGTTAGTATGAGAAGAATATCTCAGATTAACAAACTCAATCTGGTCAGAGGACTTCCTAATTTGAAGTTCAATTCAGATGCTCTGTGTGAAGCATGTCAGAAAGGCAAATTTGCAAAACCTTCTTTTAAATCCAAAAATGTTGTTTCTACCTCTAAGCCATTAGAACTTCTGCACATTGACTTATTTGGACCAGTTAAAACTGCTTCAGTCAGTGGTAAGAAGTATGGGTTAGTAATCGTAGATGACTATAGCAGATGGACATGGGTAAAGTTCTTAAGACACAAGGACGAGTCACACTCTGTGTTTGTTACCTTCTGTAACCAAGTTCAGAATGAAAAGGATCTTAGAATCGTTAAAGTCAGAAGTGATCATGGTGGAGAATTTGAAAATAAAGATTTTGAGTCATTCTTTAATGACAGAGGCATTCTGCATGATTTCTCTTGTCCTAGAACTCCCCAACAAAATGGAGTTGTAGAACGAAAGAACAGAACATTGCAAGAAATGGCCAGAACCATGATCAATGAGACAAACGTTGCTAAGACCTTCTGGGCAGAGGCAATAAACACAGCGTGCTACATTCAGAATAGAATCTCAATAAGACCTATTCTGGAAAAGACTCCATATGAATTGTGGAAGAACAGAAAGCCCAACATTTCATATTTTCATCCATTTGGATGTACTTGCTTTATATTAAATACAAAGAATTATTTGAACAAGTTTGACTCTAAGGCACAGAAGTGTATTATGTTAGGATACTCTGAACGCTCAAGAGGGTACAGAGTATACAATACAGAAACACAGATTGTGGAAGAATCAATCAGTGTTCGTTTTGATGATAAGCTTGACTCTGAAAAGTCAAAGCAGAATGAAATTTTTGCAGGTATAGAAATTGAATTTGCAGGTTCTGAAGACAAGTCATCAGAAGCTCTCAACACAGACATTCCTTCAACGTCTGAAAGGAGCACTGCTAGAAATCCTACAACAGCTGATGATCAACCTCAGAAGAGATTACCCAGAAGCAGCTTGGATCACCCAGAAGAGACTATCCTAGGAAGAAAGGAAGATCCAATCAGAACAAGAGCAAGCTTCAGAAACTCTGAAGAAACTCTTATGGGACTGGTGTCTCTGATTGAACCTTCTTCTATTGATGAAGCACTTCTGGATAATGACTGGATTCTAGAAATGCAAGAAGAGCTGAATCAATTCACCAGAAACGACGTATGGGATCTCGTTCCCAGACCAAAAGGATTCAACGTCATTGGAACAAGATGGGTGTTCAGAAACAAGCTAAATGAACAAGGTGAAGTCATCAGAAACAAGGCACGACTGGTTGCACAAGGTTATAGTCAGCAAGAGGGGATAGACTATACAGAAACCTTTGCCCCAGTCGCCAGGTTAGAATCTATCAGACTGTTAATTTCATTTGCTGTTAATAGAGGCATCACTATGTATCAGATGGATTTCAAAAGTGCATTCTTAAATGGTTATATAGAAGAAGAAGTTTATGTTCACCAACCCCCAGGTTTTGAAAATACAAAACATCCAGAACATGTTTTCAAACTAAAGAAGTCACTGTATGGTCTGAAACAAGCTCCCAGAGCTTGGTATGAAAGGCTAAGTAACTTTCTGCTTGAAAATGAATTTACCAGAGGGAAAGTGGACACTACTCTATTCTGTAAATCAGTTAAGAATGACATCTTAGTCTGTCAAATTTATGTTGATGATATTATTTTTGGTTCTACTAATCCTTCTCTTGGAAGAAAATTTGCTAAGTGTATGCAGGCAGAATTTGAGATGAGCCTCATGGGGGAACTGAAATTCTTTCTAGGAATTCAGATCAATCAAACTCCAGAAGGAACTTACATTCATCAGAGCAAATACATCAGAGATCTTCTGAAGAAATTTGACCTCTCAGAATGTAAGCCATCAAAGATTCCAATGCATCCCACGTGCATTCTGGAAAGAGAAGAGGTAAGCAAAAAGGTAGAACAGAAAGTCTACAGAGGTATGATTGGTTCTCTCCTCTATCTGACTGCTTCAAGACCTGACATATTATTCAGTGTTTGTATCTGTGCTAGATTCCAATCAGATCCTAGAGAATCTCACTTAACAGCTGTTAAGCGAATTTTCAAGTATCTGAAAGGTACTACTAATCTGGGTTTGTTTTATAGAAAATCTAGTGATTACAGCTTAGTAGGCTACTGTGATGCTGATTTTGCTGGAGACAGAGTGGAACGGAAAAGTACTTCTGGAAGCTGCCAGTTTCTGGGAGAAAATCTGATTTCTTGGTCCAGCAAAAGACAATCAACAATTGCTCTGTCAACAGCAGAAGCTGAGTACATAACAGCAGCAGGATGTAGCACACAAATGCTCTGGATGAAAAGTCAGCTTGAAGACTTCCAGATTTTTGAGAGTAACATTCCTATACTTTGTGATAATACTTCTGCTATTTGCTTAAGTAAGAATCCTATTTTACATTCTAGAGCTAAGCATATAGAAATAAAACATCACTTCATTAGGGACTATATTCAGAAAGGTATTTTGAACTTAAAATTTATAGATACAGACCATCAATGGGCTGATATCTTTACTAAACCCCTTTCAGAAGATAGGTTTAATTTCATTCTGAAACATCTCAGCATGAAAGTATGTCCAGAATGAAAATGTTTTAATTCCATATATTTACCTTCAGAATGTAATTATTTTACTGTGAACTTCTGATCAATCTCCTTTCAGAAAGATAGAACATGCAGATTGTATCAGATGCAAGTCTAAAGATCTAAGAGTCTATGCTTAAAGACAGACGTGCTGATCACTACATCAAACAAGTGTCATCCAATCATCAGCATATCTCTGAAGCAGAACGCGTGCACGCTTCTGAGAAGGCAAAGCGCTGATTGGGTGCATTGAGACACATGTCTGGTAACCGTTTTTAAGTATCTTTCTCAAATCCCCCAAAATCAGCAAGCATTTAATGAAAAGTAATCATGCTTTTAAATGGCAATCATGATTTTTCTCTCTCTTAAAAATGTTTATCTTTTCAAAATAGTTTTGGAAAACTCTATTTAAGCACATTAATCTCTCATTCTTATTCTTTACGCTTTCTCACTATCACTCAAGCATTTTCTGCATATTTCTGAGTTCATCTCTTGCAAACCTTTTTCCTCAGTTCATTCTCAAAACCCTTTTAGTGTGAACATGGCAACCTCCAGTAGGGTTTCTGCAGGTAATCAGAAGAAAGCATCATCTGAGCAATATCAAGTGCCACTCAGAACTCTCCTCACTCCGGTGAAGAATCTTGAAGTGCTTTCTGAGTTAATCATTGACTTTGAAAGCTTGAAGGAGAATGGTTTTGACCTAACTGAAGAAGTTAGGGCTCAAAAGTGGGAAAGGTATTTCGATAGGTTGGTTGGACCAACATTCCCAGCGCTGGTCAAGGAATTTTGGATTCACGCCAAGGTTTCAACACATCTAGTCATCTCCTCTGTTATGGGGAAGAAGATTGTGATTTCTGAAGATCTCATTGCAAGGCTAATCGGTCAAAGTGGTGGTGGCGTCCGTTGTGTGGACATGGCTGAAAGATGTGCTGATATAGGTGTGGTAGCTAACAGGATTTTCACTCTTGGGATGCCCAGCAGCAAGATTAAGGATCTGAAGGATCATTTCAGAGTATGGGCTAAGATTGTTCTGGGGTGCTTCAACCACAGGAAACCAACAAGTTCTCCTGATTACATAAATGTGGATCAGCAGTTTCTGATCTACTTTATTGATTAGAAGGTAAAGATCAATCTGGCTCACTTCCTGTTCAACCACCTCAGAACCAGTGTGAAAGAAACAAGGGAAGAAGAAAGAACCAAGAGGGACTGGATACCTTTTGGAAGGTTGATATCAGATATTCTGACAGAGAATAGACTGATTGAACATCTGATAGAAGCTCAAGAGCTGAGCACTATTGAACCAACAATTGGGAAACCTCTGAATGCAAAGAATCTGAAAAAGATGAAGCTGATAGAGAATATTCAGAAGGAACCCAGAGCCACTTCCACTGCTGATATCTCCAGCAGAAGAGTGCCTCTGAGTGATTTTCCGTTATTTTCTGAAATTGAATCCAAACCAGAGGTGCATCTCAGGTACTTGGATGCGTACAAGGCAGATGGTACAGATCCAAAGCTGAATATCAGAGATCTGCATCAACCCCAACCAGAAGTGACTCTGAAGAAGACAAAGAAGAGGAAAGCGCCATCAGAAGGATCATCTCAGCAGACTCCAAAGATAAGAGGTATTTCATCTGCTGCCCCTGTTTTAATTTCATCTACTATTCCAACATCTATCCCTCCTCAAACCTCTCATAGAATATCAATTCCCATCCCTACCATTGATGAAACCGTACAAGAAGAAGACCCTTCTGAGGCATTAAAACTCAGAAGACCTAGAACCAAACACCCCAAACAACCAACAATTTCAACAACATCAGCACTTGACCAAGTGTTGTCTGATATTGAGCGTCAACATGCCCCTGCTCAACCAAACTCTGAACCACAAAATGTTCCTCCTCCACAACCAGAACCAGAACCAGAACAACAACAACAACCACTCTCAGAAGAACCTCTGATCCCTGAGCAATCAGAGATTCCACCTCCCTCTCCCCAACCAGAAATAAATCCACCTTCACCACAAACAGAGTTTCACCACTCTGAAACTCCTTCCCCTCATCAACCCGACCCTCACTCACCTCAACCATCACCGCTGGCAATCCAACTGCCATGTGGAACCACTGTTATCATGCCCCAGTTACCATCCTCATCAGAATCGACACCACCAAATACTCCCAAAACACCTCCCACTCCAATCGAAATATCTGACTCTGATACCCCTTCTCCAAAACAAACAAGCTCTCAGAAAACCTCTGAAAACCCCAGCAGGACTTTCATTGACTTAACCAGTCTTGACCGTCTTGCTGATCTAAAACACAAAATTGCCATCCCAAAACCAAAGCAACCAGATGTTGGCTCTGGTATTTTGAATTTTGAAACAGGTGTGCTGCAATGGATTGCTTCTTTGAAGCAAGTCTGTCCGGGAATGATTGACCCAGCTGCTTCTGATCAGCTCTGGTCACAGTTTTAGACTTTGGGTACGTGCTGAAGCCCTCAAGTTGCAGGATATCAACTATGAGCAGGCACAACAAAATTTCAGCAAACTTCTGAATGAAGTTGGAAGTATGCTTCTAAAAGAGGACGTGCTCCCTATGGACAGTGAACCTTGATCTGAGAAACAGCAAGCTGCAAAGGTGCAACCATCAGAAGAAGACAAGACCATTCAGGCTGAAAGTCAAGCAGAGGATGTTGCTGAAAGTTCTGAGAAGCCTCCTCCTTCTGATGCTTCTCAAGCTGCCTTGGACAGGCAGACTCTGGAAGAACTAAGGCTGAATGACATGCGTCTGCAGCAGCGGATGGATGAAAACGATCAGAAGATGAAAGAGAGAATGGATGTGCAGGACAGCAAGATTGACACTGTTGTCAGCATGGTGCATAAGCAGAATGAGACTTCTGAAAAGATTCAAGCCATGCTGGAGAGCCTGTTCACACGCTTGCCTCCTCAACCTTAATCTTTTTCATGCATGACCTTTTTTATGTTTTCCCTAATTTTCTGATGTACTGTTTGATTATGTTTTGTAATATTTTCTTGTTTTGACTCTGAACTATATTAATATAATTAGTTTTTTTGATCTTAATTGTTTTAGCACATCACCAACACTTTTTGATTGCTGACAAAAAGGGGGAGAACAAGAATGATATTTAAATCAATAACGGGCTAACTAGACAGAAATTCTCAAACATTCTAACTCTATTACTTGAAATGTTTTTTTCTGTCTTGTTTAAAGTCTACAGGCACAAGGAAGCTCCTGGACACTCTGAAGACTAGAAGCTCTGATCAATGTTGCTCTGATCAATATGAAGTTCTGATCGTCCTAATACTCTGATCCAAAGCAAAGCTCTGACAAGAAAAGCTCTGAAGCTCTGCTCTGACACAAAGCTTCTGATAAGTCAAAGACTCTGATAATCTGATGTTCAAAGAAAGAAAAAGATCTGATCCTGAAGAACACGTATAATCAAAGGGAAGTAATAAACTCAGGGGGAGTATTTCCTTACTCCTTATTCTTTTACTTCTTATTCTGATACATTTTCCAGACACCTTTTCACGTTATTTTCATTTAAAATATCTAGTTTTTGTCATCATCAAAAAGGGGGAGATTGTTAGAACAATGTTTGAATCTACTACCCTATATTTAAGTTTTGATGATAACAAAGTGAAAAGATATAGTATTTATAAGTTTCATGTATGAACTATCTGCTGCCTAAAAATATTATGTTCTGACTTGCAGATACTCTGATGGATATAAGTAAGATCACATCTATTCAGCATCAGAACTTGATTTCATACACCAGCATCAGAAGTTGCTAGATCAGAACGTCAAAATCAGATGATCAACTCACGTACATGCTGAAGCCTGATGAACAAGACTGCGCTTAATACTCTGATACAGAAACACAATAGTTCATCAGCAGCGAAGCAGAATCAGAATGAGCCAAGCCAGAACTTGCATTAAGTAAGCAACGGTACTGTGCATTGAAAGCTAATTAATTCCAACGGCCTCATTCCAGACAAGATTTGCTCAATAAGGAAAGCTTGTTATTAGCATTGAATCAAGAATATTGCATCCAACGTTCATCATCTCAGTGCTATATAAATAAGGCTTTGAAGATTGAAATGGTTAATGATCTCAAAATCTCTACACGCACAAAGCTGAACCATAATCTTCGTTCTATCAGTTTTGCTAAACCACACACTCTGATATTCCATTACTGTTTAGCAATCTAGTTTCTAAGCTTCAATTTGTGTATACATCACAGTTGTGATACAGTTTTGTAGAAAACATCCACACACATAGTTTTATCTCTTTGTAAGAAAGTGTTACCTTGACAAACCGGGTTGTGGTTTGAATCAAGAAGGCTTTAGCAGTTGTTAAAGCAGTCTGTAATATTCAGTTGAATATAGTGGATTAAGACCTCGTTGGAGAGAGGCGAAATCACCTTGACGGGTGGACTGGAGTAGTTTGAGATCAAACGAACCAGGATAAAAATATCTTGTCAAATTGCTTTAGATTTCAGTTTTACAATTCAACCCCCCCCCCCCCTTCTTGTGTTTTTCACCACTTCAGGGACTTTTTACATCGGGTATAACTTCCAAACGATGTAAAAAACTGGATCAATTTTTAAAAAAAATATGCATAATAATTGTTTTTTACATCGGTTCATATATTATAACCGATGTAAAAAAGGTACTTTTTACATCGGGTATTACTTCCAACCAATGTAAAAAACTGGATCAATTTTTTAAAAAATGTGCATAATAACAGGTTATTACATCGGTTCTGATATTATAACCGATGTAAAAAAGGGACTTTTTACATCGGTCCCAGAACCGATGTAAAAAGTCCCTGATTTACTATATCACCTGACTTTACATCGGATCCAAAACCGATGTAAAAAGTCAATTTTACCCGATGTAAAAAGTCATTTTTGCACTAGTGTTAAACTTTGAAAAGTTTCCTTCTTTGAAATTAAAACATGGAATGTATTATTTGGCCTTTTTATCAATTTACTATTCACATGAAATTCTTGCAAATTTATTAAAAAAAAATCACTTTTCACCTCATACCAAAACTCTTTTAAAAATCCACGGGCATATTAGTCGTAAAAGTTATCAGCATTAAATAAGTGAATTTAGCAGGTACTACTAATACTAAAGTGAAACATTGAATAAACGCAAGATTAGAATAAAAAATAAGATTTGAATGATTTTTTAGGGTTTTCAAAGACAACAATATCTTAAATACAAGATGGGATCCTAATGGATCAGCAAGATAGGCCTAACCCGAAAAGACATAATTTAAAATAACATAATATGCTACAACAAATCTATTTTATTTGGGCACATAGTCTTTCATCCGAACAAGCTTGTTTTAAATTCTTATGGGCCTGCTAACACTACTATGTGGTCCAGAAAAAACCTTGTCCTCAATGGTAGGTTTAATAACTACATGTGTTGGGTTGAAAGATTGAGCCCACTTTGAAGGCTTATTGTGGGGAACAAGAGGCGCATGTGGGACAGGTGTTGGGATGGAAGTGTGGGAACCGAACAGCACATTGGATGGAGTATTATAGTGGGAAACAGGCTAGCAATTATGACAAGGAGTAGTAACGGGCGGAATTAGAGGGTTGGGATTTAGTAGTAGTGGAATCTAAAGTATCCAACGGTGGAGATGAATAGAGAGATTTGTCCTTGAAACTCAACACGTGATTAAGTATCACACATTTTCCAAAATCAGAAGTACACGCTATGTCTTGTAACTCTTTTTGTTCTCCACTTGCAGAACTTTGAGAAGAGTCCCCATAGCTTCTACCTCTCTCTCGTTTGTGGTCCAGTGAAAGTGTTTGAAGAAACATCTAGAAACAACATCGTCTCTTGCTTCTGTTGTTATATTTTCTGAAACGTTTGAAATAACACCTTCATTTGATGAAGCAAACTCAGGATCTAGTGAGTTTTGGACTGTGGATAACATTGTTTGATGAACATTTGTCAAAAAAGAAAATGATTTGGCTTTGAACGCATGTATTGCATGCAGATCTGGTGGAAGAGGATGAAAATGAGTCGGTGGATGGGTCCCATGATACACTTTCAACTGAGAAACATGGATAATGGAATGAATCTTTGAAGATAGTGGAAGCTCAAGGTCGTAGGCTACTAGTTCAATACGACGGCGGATCTTGAAGGGGCCAAAGTAACATTGAGATAGTTTCTGGGAACTACGGTGGTGGACTGAAACTTGACGATAAGGTTGAAGACGAAGGAGAACAATATTTCTGACCTTGAAGGTACAATCTACTCTTTTCTTGTTACTTTGTTCTGTCATTTTATGTCTTGTGCATTCAAGATTTTGTTTTAATGTGTGAAGAATTTCTTGTCTGTCTTGCAAGGTTGTGTCCAGATTTGATACGGATGTAAAACCCTGGTGATATTGAGGAAAAGTTGGCGGTGGTCGACCATAAAGAGCTTCAAAAGGAGTCATCTTTTATGGCAGAATGATGAGCGGCGTTGTGCCAATATTCTGCAAGGTGTGAGTACTTAAACCATTCTCTTGGTTTTTCACTTGTGAAACATATGATATACTCCTCTAAACAATGATTCATAACTTCTATTTGTCACCTGTTTCAGGGTGGTATGCGGAGCTAAACTTCAAAATGGTGCCTTGTACGCAGAACAATTCCTTCTAGAAGGTACTAACAAAGAGTGGATCCCTGTCGAAGACGACTGATTAAGGAATGTCGTGCAAGCGACAACTCTCTGTGGAAAAACATTTTGCAAAATCTCTGGCTTTGAAGTGTGTTGGTAAAGCAAGAAGGTGGATAAACTTGGTTAGTCTATCATAGATGACCCAAATAACAGTATGTCCGAAGGAGGAGGGTATGTGTGTAATAAAATCCATTGAAAGCTCATCCCACACAAGTGTCAGAATTTCTAAAGGTTATAGTAACCATTGCTTTCTTTTTGTCATTGTTTTGTTGTGTTGATAGGTAACACAAAGTTGGAAAAAGTGTTTGACATCCTTATACATACCAGGCCACATGAAGGAAGTGGAAAGACGAGCCAATGTGGGCTAAAAACCGGAGTGGCCAGCAATAGGAGTGGAATGGTATTCATACAATATAACTTGCTGACGTTCTTCAATAGGTGGTATGAATATTTTGTCTTTTTAGTATAGAATGTTGTTTTTGAATTGGAAAAGTCCTTGCATTGTTGAATCTGACTGTGCTTTGGCCACGAGATCTTGGCATGTTTTGTCTTTGATGTAGTAGTATGTCAATTAGGAGAACAAAATAGGGACCGCAGAAGAAAGGGAGAGTATGATTGCTTCATCCTCTTGCTGAATGTGGCTCAAAGCATCCACAATCTGATTAGCCTTACCAGGTTTGTAGAAGATATCAAAATCAAACCCTTGTAATTTTGCTGCCATCTTCTGTTGTTTAGGGGTTTGGATTGTTTGTACTAAAATATTTTCTAAACTCCGTTGATCTGTATATATGTGAAAATGTTTACCTATCAAATACTGACGCCATTTCTTTACAACTTTTGTAATGGCGTACATCTCCTGGACGTTGTTGTACCCCAAATTTGTCCCACCTTGATAATTTCATTCTGCGAGATTTAAATAGAAGAAACATTTAATTAAGGATGGTACATCAGTATCTGATGGCCCATCTTTATCCAACTAGGGGGTGAACCTTAAATTCAAGAGAGCGGGGCTTTCTAAAATCAGAAAGACTCGTGTATTCAATTTGCGTAGCATGTTGGCCAATGGCCCATATGATTTGAAAATAAAAATTATTCGAATAATTATCAAGCTCTTATTATTAATATTTGTTATAAGAGAGGTTAAAATTAAAAATATTTAGGCTCATTTAAATGTTATGTGGTATTAAACGGTAAATAGGGGGTGTATCAATAACCGAGGCACATTAAATCATATTATTATATAAAAAAAAGTTGTTTATCATTATTTCTTAAGAAGAAGAAAATGTAAGATTAATGCCAAACTTGTTTTGTTGTTTTTAAAATCTATATTTTGTTGTTTTGGAAAGAGAAAGGTCATTTGGGCCTGGTTTGGAAATTGTACCATTTTTTTGCTGTAATAAAAAATAGTCTATTGGGCTGGACAAAATAGAAAGCCGGACCCATTTAGAAACCATTTCTGTTATGTTATTATTAAACCTTGTATTAGCAGATTTAGTATAATTATGTTATTAAAAATATTTTTTACAAAATATTTTATTGGACATTTTTGTTTGTTGTTACAATTCTCCTATATTTGATTTGGAAAAAGTATTGTGAGGTGGTCCCAAGGTTGGGCCTAGTACCGTAACAAAATCATATTTTTGCTGGTAGTAGACATAACGTGCTGGGTTGGATTTTGATAGGCCCAAGAGACATTTATTCAACAAGCTGAAATAACGCTGGCCCAATTACAGACAAACCGTTAATGTTCCCATTAACCAAAGATTTACGCATCTTTTTGCTACCAACATTTACTGTGGAGATTCACATTCAACCATATACACTAAATCAAATAAAATCTCAGAATAATCAAATCTGGAAAATATGCAAAAAAAATAATAACTAAATACAATCTTCATAAAGTATACGAAAATTGCTGTTACAAAACTAATCTCAGAATCAAATCTAATAAAAATCTGGAAGAATATTACAAATCAAATCAAATATGCAGATTTCAGAATTAATTAACATAAATCTAAAACCCTGATTTTATTCTAACTTCCTAAATCTATAACACTAAAATAAAAAACCATAAAAAGAAAACTATATAAAGACAGAAAGGGATACAGAAGGGAGGGGCCGTTCAACAGAGACAAGAACAAAGGGTTTTTTTTTACAGAAGGAAGCTTGAAAACGGAGACAGTAATC
The DNA here is from genome assembly GCA_948472305.1 of Vicia faba. Lineage (NCBI taxonomy): Eukaryota > Viridiplantae > Streptophyta > Magnoliopsida > Fabales > Fabaceae > Vicia > Vicia faba. The sequence goes on from OX451740.1 coordinate 1,119,569,272, forward strand.
TACACGAACCCTTGTTGTAGAATCCAGAAGAAAAGCCATTAGAGATTCCAGATCGGAAACCCTAATCTCCCCTTGACATCATCGCTTGAGCTCCCATCATCGTCATCTCCATCACCTTCATAGCCTGTAGATCAAGAAAGAAGAACAAAAGAAAGATGTTAGCAACCAGAAGCACGAAAGTCAGAAGATCGCGAGAGTTGGTAAGAAAATTGCTTAGCTTTATTTCTTTCATGAATGTGGTTCTTGTTGGGATAAACGATTAGGGTTGGGTTGCACCGCTGTAGTTACGATTGTAGGGTTAACAAAGGAGCAGCGAATAGATTTATGGTGTTAGCGTGAGAGAGAGAGAGAAAGGAGATAGAGTTGTGGTTACTGTAAAGAAGGATATTAGAATGAAGTAAAAAAACAAAACAAAAAAGATTAAAACATATTTATATTCTAAATGATCCAATGCCCGCGTGTTCACCATATTATCATGCACCTGCAATCATGCCTGTTAGATCCTCATCAGACGGCCAAGAGGCCAAGTCTCACCATAAGATCAGTACTCCCTCGCGTATGCAATCTAACCAGCCTCTCTCCAAACTCATTTTGGGCCAAGGCCCGTTAATTTTCACACCCTCCTTTGCCTCAATTACTGTAATCCCAAGCGAATCAACACCCCCCCTTTTCCTGGACATTCTGGGCCTAACCCAGATCACTTTTAGCACCCCATGGTTTTACTTCACAACTGAGAAATACGCCCCCAGGTTTTGCTTACACAATTGTTATTTTTTTAATTTTTTTCTTTTATAGTTTTTATATATTATATTTTATATACATTATATTTTATTGGTATTATATTTTATTAATTATTTATTAATAATTATTATTATTATTATTAATTTCTATTACCATATTTTAAATATTATTTATTGTATGTAAATATTACTATAGGATAAAATAAATTATTTTCATAAAAAATGCATATATTGTTTACTATACTATTTGCATTAAATCATTTTTAATCATGCATTAATCAAGGCGTTTTCGCAATAAACACAATTAAAAAACACAAACAAACCTCAAACTATTTTCATGAACAAATTAAGTTAATCGACAGTCTTTTTCGCAAATGTGTTTCAAACTAATTTTGGCTTACTGCGTACTCAGTCAAAATTTCCGCAATCACTACTCCCGACCGAGTGCGAAGTGATTCAAAATATGCTTGCAAACACTTTAAAAGACACCAACTCATACGAACTATGAATTGGGACTCTGATTCCTCATAAGAGGATATGTAGGCACGCAATCTAAAATCGTGGCGAGTCTTTCTAATTAAAACTTAAAATCCAGTTTACCCTGAACCTAAACCTAGAGTCTAATATCCTTGTGAACAAGGTGGATGAAGGGTGCCTAACACCTTCCTTTTGTCCAACTGAGTCCTAAACCTAGAATCTTTGTCTGTGAATTAGGGTTTTCTGTTAGATTCCCTTCCCTACGATAAAAACTAATAGTGGCGACTCTTGATTTAAAAACCAGTTGCTACAGGTGGCGACTCTTCTGGGGACTCTCCTTAAACCCTAGGTTTTAGGTCTCTTTTGGGTTTTTATTTTTGTTTATTTATTTGCATGAATTTATTTATTGCATTTTATACTTTCTTGTCTATTTTTTATTTATTATTATATATTTGCTATGTGGCGGTTTTTATCTCAAAAAAATATATTTCCAATAAACCTTAAAAAGAAGGTTCGTCTATTAGCTTATGGGGTATATCATCCCTGCGAGTTTATGTGACGACTTTTCATAGAGTCAGTGAACTTCCCAAAAAGGAATACTTATCAAGAGATATCCTCTTGACGAGTAGGACTTTGGAAGGTCACCCATGACTCTTTGTAACGACCTTAACCCAAAATCTCATGACGAGACCTTTCGCGACTTTGAGATAAAAGTTTCAGTCCGTAAAGAGGCTCCACCTAGGGGAAGCCCTTGTGCCTCGTCCTTCTGGTGTTATTCATGACACCCTTAAGGAAGCCACCTTTTGGGAGAGTAGACTTACCGTAGGTCAAAATTAAGGGGCCTACCTCATAGGGGTATCCATCACAAAAACATGTCACGAAATCTCGTTACTTATACATTCATGCATTCATGTATATCTCACGTTCATCATTTGTTACTTGTATCTGTCTTATTCACAGGGTACAAAATAAAAGATAAAAAAATCAAGATTTTTGGTGACTGTCTTAAAAATGGATGCCAAAGGGAAACAACTTGTCCGAGTCAATGCTTGCAAGCCTGACCTTTATGAAATCAAAACTATAAAAGGTAAATTGTCTGAAAGAGCTCTGAAGATGTACACTCGCCGTTTTCTGGAAACCCTTGATTTGACTAAAGTAGAAGTACAGATGGATGCAATGTCTGCCCTAATTCAGTTTTATGACCCTCCATTGAGATGTTTCACTTTCCAAGACTTCCAGCTAGCACCGACTCTGGAAGAATTTAACAGAATTCTGAATTTCTCCAAAGAAAAAGCCTATGTAGGTATTGGACAAACCATTGAAGTCAAATCTTTGGCAAAAGGCCTAGGGATCCCCTATCCTGATTTGATGCAGAATTATCAAAAAGAACGTGCGATACAAGGAATCAAAAGAATATACCTGGAAGCTAAGGCACTAGAGTTTGCTAATTATAAGGAGTTGGAATCTTGTGTTGACTGTTTAGGGCCATTGGTATTTGGTGTAATCTTATTTCCTCGGACTATGGACTATACTGACCCTGCAACCATTAGCATATTTTGGGGAGCGAAAGTCTTTAATATGGATCCTACTCCCGCCTTGATTTCCGACATTTATTACACTTTGCATATGATGTATGAAAAAAGAAGAGGTATGCTAAATTGTTGTATCCCGCTTCTATATACTTGGTTCATGACTCATCTCTACAAGGAAGACTATATGATCCCAGAACTGACTAGGTGTGAGTGGCCACAGAAATTAAGGTCTCTCACTACAAACTCAATATTATGGTATGCAAGAAAGCTGGATATTGGTGACATCACTATTAGCTGTGGGGATTTTCCTAACGTCCCTTTGATTGGATCGCGAGGCTGTATTAACTACAAACCTACTCTAGCCCTATGACAACTAGGGTATCCTTTAGAAGACAAACCTTCGGACGAACAACTCCGACCATTTATCATCCACAATATGGGTATAGAAGACCAAGGGTTTCTCAACAAGGTTATTCCTGCTTGGAATAAGGTTAACAAAAGGAAGGTTGAAAGAAAGAATGCCATAGCAAGAGAACCCTACACATAATGGGTCCAAGATAGGGTGCGAGTTATCAAGCTGCCTTTCGAGAAAGATCCATAGTATAATTCAGAGGTCCTAGGGATAATGCCTATATCTTTGGAAGAAGTCGACAATTTGAAAAATTCCTTAAAGCAAGCTCAAAGAGAGAAAAAAGCACTAGAAGTCGACCTCCTCAACCTGACCAAAGAAAAGAAACAGATGCAGTTTATACTTGAGTCAAAGGACGAGCAAATTGATAAAAGTCAAAAGGACCTGGAGAAAGAAAGTCTCAAACGAAAGCGTACAACTGAAGGGTTGTTAAGTGTAACGTTCAACCTAGATTCCCACAACCAAAGGTTAGAAGAGGTCGCTGCTGAAATTGGAGGTTAACTAGGTGGTATGAAAAGGCGACACATGACAAAAAGGTGCTAGAGGAAAGTTTGAGAGCCCAAATTCAAAGTCTGGCACAAGCTTCCTTAGATCAAGAGGAGCAAATAAAGTACCTCGCCATCGAACTCTAAGACAACCACGAATCAAAGGTCAAGGCACGCCTTGAAAGGATAAAAACAGAGAAACTTTTGACTCATAGGACTCGGGAATATGAACATGTATGTTTAGAGCTGCAGGGTCTTCAAAAGGATTTTCTCATCCAACGGAGACTTTACACATAAATGAGGGGTGAAAAGATTTATTTGGAAGAGCAGTACACTAAGACCGCCCAAGCGGGGAGGGATAACCACAAAATAATCCTACATCTTTACCAGGAATACCGGCACTACAAAGACAAACATGAAAAGCTAGTCTTCTTAGCCAACAATCTCATCGAGGACATTCCTAGAAGTTTAAAGGATGCAGAGAATGTGATGGTTCCTCTTCCGAAGGACGTCGAAGACTTTCTACAGCTCTGTCGAGCAATGGTTGATGGCTTCAGAGCATACATCCGCAGGCGCGCTTAGGAAATTTAGTTCCTTTTTTAATTATGTTTACGCAAACAAGTTTTGATTTTAGTTTGTAATATTTTTCAATATCTGGATTATGTTACTCTTAATAAAGGCGTTTTCTTTCCCTATCTCGAAGGCGTATCTATTTTTAAGCTGGTCACCAAATAAAATAATAAGTGGATACAAATATGTACCCTAATAAACAAGACAGTTAAAATAAAAATCATTTCATGATCATACATCTCCATCTGCACGCATGCATTTATAAAACACTCGCATGTCATTTTTAAAAAAACTCATTCGCTTTGAAAATCTCTCCAGTTAAGCCATTGGTAAAAGAAGACCTCCACCTCCTTGGCCCTCATATCAAACAAGGGCCCATCAACAGAAAATAATGGAACAGATCAAGGAGACCCAAGTTGTGTTCAAAGAGGATCTTGATCAGATGAATGGTGATGTAAGCTCAATTAAAGGAGATTTGAGCCAGGTTCTTCTAGATTTGAAGAACATTACTGACAGGTGGGATCAAGTCCCCAGGGTAGCCTTTGAAGAGGTAGCCCAAACCGTTGGTGCATCGAGCGGTCACCAACTGAGGAAAGAGACAGAAGCAAGACCCCAAAAGTCTGCCATGGCCCAGCAAGAGATTGAAACTGAAGGATTCATTCCACCACCATCGAAAGTAGGGGAGTCACATGCCCTACAAATTCCAACTAATAACGCAGATAATTACCTAGACTTGCAGTACGAAGATCATGACCCAGAGGATGCTCCCCAGGCACCCTTAAAGGCGACTGGTGCTCAAGCTGCGGACAACCCACTGGTAATGAATCAGTATAAAGGCTTGGAAGAAAGACTGAAGGTTGTGGAGGGCTTAGACACTTTCGAAGTAGACGCTCTGGAAATGGGTCTAGTCCCGATGTGGTGATACCGCCAAAATTCAAAGTACCCAACTTTGGCAAGTATAAAGGGCTCACTTGTCCAAGGAATCATCTTCGTATGTACTGCAAAAAGATGCATGCCCACGCCCATGATCAGAAACTAATGATTCACTATTTCCAAGACAGTATAAGTGGGGCATCTTTGGACTGGTACATACAGTTGGAACGAACACATATCCGAACTTGGGTGGATCTCGCTAATGCTTTCTTGAAGCATTACAAGTATAACTTGGACATGGCGTATACTCGCCTGCAACTCCAAAACCTGTCCCAAAAGAAGGAAGAGTCTTTCAAAGAGTACGCTCAAAGGTGGAGGGAAATGGCATCATGTGTGCAACCCCCACTGCTGGAAAAAGAGCTCGTAGACATGTTCATGGGAACCCTACAAGGGCTTTATTATGATAAAAGGGTGGGAAGTGTCACGTCAGGATTTTCAGACTTAGTAACTATTGGCGAAAGAATTGAAACTGGTTTGAAGAGTGGAAAGATATCAGGGGGGGTCGTCAAGTGCCCCTTACAATTCAAAGAGATCGACTTCGAAATTCCCAAGAAGGAAAGAGGGAGAAGTTAATGTTGTGTCCTCACAACAAAGGACAACATAACCATTGGTGATCCCGCAAGGACAAAGGCAAGACAAGTTTAAAAGGCCGCATAGAAATTTTGATCCACTGCCCATGCCACCAAGACAATTATTACAACACTTGGTTAAGGCATCCCTGGTGGAAATCAAGCCTTTAGCTCCTCCGATCGGGCCACTCCCGCAAAGATACAATGCCGACACTAGGTTTGAGTATCATGCAAATTCTCCCAGGCACACCATAGACCAATGTTGGGCCTTCAAGCATAAGGTTTAAGATTTTCTAGAGTCTCAAGACATCACCTTCGACAAGCCAAATATCAAGTCAAACCCCATGCCTCCGCATGGTGGACCGACAATAAGTCCAATCGAGGTGGTCACTGACTTTGGGGAAACCATAAAGATAAAACCCCCTATCAACTTGTTGAAGGAATATCTGTTCGAATATGGATTCCTGTTAGAGCACTGCGATACGGTGGTAGAACCGACTGTTAATACTGGTTTGCATTTTACGTTTTATGTTCGCAAAATGTTACGGTAAGCAAGAGTCGCCATCGACTTTTATTTCATCCAATCGGAAAGGAAAAAAGTACAGAAAAATCCTTTTTCGAGATATTCTGAGTACGGGGGGTAGATTATAGAAAGGGAAGGTGTTAGCACCCTTTCTATCCATGGTTTTCCATGGGCTCTTAGGTGCTTGCTCATCTTTTTAAAATTGCTTGTGTATGTGCTTTGTTTTTGAAAAGTTTGACTTCATGATAACCCTTGTATCAGTCCTCAAAGGTGTGACAAAGTCGTTTTGAAAATTTGTTTGAAAAGTGTAAGTGTGAAAAGTTTTAATTTGAGCAAGTACCTACTAGCATCTACCTACTCGAAAAAGGATTGTTTCTATTCTTGTTTCCTTTAGACAGCACTATCCCACTATTGAGAAATAGGTAGCACCGTCGTTGGAATTTGTAAGGGTCAATTCGAAAGGGACGTTTGATCTTTTTAGACAGGAGGGCAACCACTAAGACACCCTATGCTTAATGATTGTTTTACAGAAGGCAACTCAAGTGAGAGTATACCCTAAGAGTGATATGTGTGAGTGATTTGTTTTCAGTTATTTATCTTTGCACATTAGGGTTTTCTAACCGTATTAATTTGTCATCCATTCTTGTCATACAATCCTATTAGCATACATCTAAACAGTTAAATATTTGCAGGAATTAAAATGCGAGAAAATAAATCTACGCGATTACAAGGCTTCGGGAAGGGGGAATAATTACATAGCCAAAAAAACCGGGGAAAAAGCGATAAGTAAAAGCCCTAAATTAACTATTACAAGCCAGTGAACAGTTACAAAAATATTGGCAGAAATAATTAACAAGCGCGCGATGAATCAAATACGAAACGACTAGGGTTTTGACCCTTGACTAAACCTATTGACGATTGATTAAAAAAATGTTTTTGTTATTTAAGAAAATAATGAAATAGTTAAAAGAAAATCCTAAGTTCTAATTAATTTTAAATTAAGAAAAAATAAATTAATTCAATCTAAAAACCTATTTTTGTATTTTTATTTATTTGAGAAAAATAAAAGAAAATAAATCAAGAATTTAACCTAATTTCTATTTGATTTTGTTTATGAAAATAAATTAAAATTTCCCTAAGTTAAACTAAATTAAATTTGATAGTAAAAAGAAAACTAATTCTAATTTTTTTTATGAATTCTTGATTTTATGATTTTATAAATAAAATGATTAATTTGTTAATTAAAATAATTAAAATAAATATTAAAATAATTAAATAAAATAAAAAATGAAATAAGAAAAGAGTAAATGGGCCTGGTAGCATTGCTGAAAAAGGGGGTGCCAATATGACTTCTGGGCCCAAACAAATCCAAGCCTGTTTGACCACGCCAGGATCTGGTGTGGCTGTTAACTTGAGGAACATGATGGACCTTCAGTGGGGAGGCATTGGATCTGGATAGTTGATGGATCTGATGGTTGGATTTTGATGGCATATGGTGGACATCCTGATAAGCAACGCACCTGATCATATGAAGCAAAATTATATGAAATAAATATTGGGACTTAGGGATCGAACCCAGGTCCTTATGCTCGCTCCCCATACTACGCTGCCAGCTGAGTTGTGGTGCTTAGTTGTAATTATAATAAGAACAAAGCATAATATAAGAAAACATGATTTAGTGGTCAAAATAAAAAGAAAAACGTGCGTCAGTTTGAATGGGCCAATGATGTTGTGTCACACAAGCTTCTTCTTCCTCTCTCCGTCGTTTTAGCCTAGGACACTTTTACCTACAGACACCTTACTATAGGTACAAACCTGTGCATCTCAAAAATTATGTACAAGCAAGATAAATGACAAGTGAAGGTACCAATCAACTCATCTCATCCTCACGAGTATCATGGCACCAGAATCCAGGTCTAATTTTGCCTATATTGCAAACCCCTAAAACGAGCCAAGGAACCCTAACAATGGCATATCATGATTCCTGTACTAAAAACACAATTAAAGATACCAATAGCTTCCAAACTCAATGATGAACAAAAATATATAAGTAAAACATGCCAATTATGCGTAAATTGCAAAAATCGAAATCAAGTTTTTAGGCAAACCGTGGTGCCTGTAGCTTATGATTCCGGGCGTGAAAATGCTTGCAATTGATCGAGGTCCCTTCTGGAGATGTCCAGGAGTCTAGTGGTGGCCTTAGAATGGCTTGAATCACTCTCTAAGTCCAAGAACGATCACCCAATTTCTTGCAAATTTTTTAGTTTTCTTTTGGTGCTTTCACGACTGCTCACCCCTTTTTCTTGCTTTATTTTTGTTCATTATATACCCCTCAATGAATTAGGGTTGCGAAACAAATTCAATCTTCTAGCTTTGATGATATTTGATTTGATTCTTTATCCATATGATATCTTTCTAAATTTAGCTTAATCATGCTCTTTTTGTACCAATTTCCATTGATTCGAATTGATCTTGCAAGCTCATCATATCTTGGTTGCTAACCTGTCAAAAAAACAAATAAAATCATATCTTTGATAATTTTCATCATTTACTTGATTTAATTCACTTTTTAATCAATGAAAAATCAAGATAAATTAAAAAATGGAGCAAACAATTGATGGATAAGTATTTGAGTCGTGGACCACATTATAAGTGAGGTGCAAGCATAAAAAGTTAGGACCATTTAGTAAAAAATGCAAATTTGAGCACATTTGACTTTTCGCAATTTTGCAAAAATGGTCAACTTGGCCAATGCATAACTCTCTCAATTTTGACTCTAGAGAGGTTTTCTTTGACATTTTAGAAAGCTTAGTATGTCCTATAAACAATCCTTTTGGTCTCATCTCAATTGAGTCTTCCATGTTCATGTATGAAGCTTTGACCCAAAAGGTGTTTTTGTTGACTTTTCAAAAGGACCTATAATGTCAAAATTCATATCTTTTTGTGAGTTCATATTCTGAACTTGGGAGCTGAATATGAATTGTATGGAATTTCATCCTCTTCAAAATGAGCTTTGGATAGTTCATTTCTGATAAAGCATGAGAAAGTTATGCTTGGTCAAAGTTGAGTTGACTTTTCCTACAAAACCCTAATTTAGCAACTTTTGGGTTTTGATGAATTGTGAGCAATCCTTGAGCAATCATGATCAACCCTTGATCAAATGATGACTAATACTTCAAAATGAGGATGTTGACCAAAAATCTTGAAGTTTTACTGTATGTGGGCCACATTTGACTTTTGACCTAGTACATCTGATTTTCAGGCACTTGAGCAATTGATTGAGCAAACTTCTTCTGCAAGGCTTGAAACTTGACATGGATGATCTTGAGAACATATTAGGACAATGGTGAGCATTTGATTCCTTTTTGGTTCACACATCTTGATGAATATGGAAACCCTAATTTGAGGCATACTGCCTTAGGAGAGAGTTTGTATGGTCAACTCTTGAACTTCCTTGACCAATTTGGGACCTCACTTGCCATGTTTTTAGAAATATGAGAGGGAAAATTTTGGGGTACAACTGCTGCCCCTGTTCAATCTTCTTAAACCTGAGGATGTAGATTGGCTTGTCTGTCTTTCGTGATCTGAAGGTGGAAGATGATTAAACACTAGAGTGCCTAGAAATTTACACTCGCCTGAAGTGGCACTTGACATGTGATATCGAGAATGGGCTTATAGACGCCATTTGGAAGTTGAGGATCGAAAATTGTCGGGGATGGGATTAAAGATTCCATCCAAAGAGTTTTCAATCGCATAAGAGATTCCTTTGCGAGAACCCGCATACCTGTTGTTGAGGAGGACTATGCTGGGGAATGTTGGTCTCTATCTTGGGAGAAATAGAGTTTTAAGAGCTTCAGTTGTCTGTTTCTCTACTGGGGAATAACTCTGGTTTGGGGAGCGGAAGGGGACTGTGCACCGCGACTTTTTGGGGAAACGTGAAATCAATTAGGTTTGATCGGGTCCCGGTCTTACAGTGTGGTGGACTGCTGTATAGAAATAAGAGAGGAAGAACCCGGATAGTAAGGTTATGAGAAGGAACTTGGATAGTAGGGTTACTTCGACATGAAAACCTGGATAGTAGGGTTGTGAGAAGGAACCTGGGTCGTAGGGTTACTTCGAGATGAAAGCCTGGATAGTAGGGTTGTGAGAAGGAACCTGGATGGTAGGGTTACTTCGATATGAAAGCCTGGATAATAGGGTTGTGAGAAGGAACCTGGATGGTAGGGTTACTTCGATATGAGAGCCTGGATGGTAGGGCTGTAAGAAGGAACCTAGATAGTAGGGTTTCTTCGAGATGAAAGCCTGGATAGTAGGGCTTGAGAAGGATTCTGGATAGTAGGGTTTCTTCGAGATGAAAGTATGGATAGTAGGGCTTGAGAAGGAACCTGGATAGTAGGGTTACTTTGAGATGAAATCCTGGATAGTAGGGCTTGGGAAGGAACCTGGATATTAGGGTTACTTCGAGATGAAAGCCTGGATAGTAGGGCTTGAGAAGGAACCTGGATAGTAGGGTTACTTCGAGATGAAATCCTGGATAGTAGGGTTACTTTGAGATGAAAGCCTGGATAGTAGGGCTTGAGAAGGAACCTGGATAGTAGGGTTACTTCGAGATGAAAGCCTGGATAGTAGGGTTACTTTGAGATGAAAGCCTGGATAGTAGGGCTTAAGAAGGAATCTGGATAGTAGGATTACTTCGATATGAAAGCCTGGATAGTAGGGCTTGAGAAGAAACTTGGATAAGGTTGCATTTGTCGCACCGATGATTACCTTGTTTAGCTTCGAGTGTTGATCATGGACCTGCTGGAAATTGTTGATAATAATTGTCTTTCCTGAAAGAGATACAGGGTTAGTTAAGTGTGATGCATGAGATGCATTGTGATGAGGTTCTCAAAATAACAGAGATTATGTTATATGTAATGTATGCACATGTCATGATGTATGAACATGAAATGCTGACGTAATAATCTGAGTCCGGGAAAATAAATCCCTGACTACTATTTAGAGGGTATGAGAAATGGTATTCTTGACTACTATAAAAACCATAGTTCCTCTACTTCTGTTGGGAATGGTGAACCAAGATGACTGGCTGGGGATTCATATCCATTTGGCTGGTGAATATTCTGCCGGAAGAGACCCTTTCTGAGGATAACTCTGCGGGGAATAACTCTATTGGAGAGGAGATACTCTATTGATAGATCTGCTGATTCCGCTGGGGATGAATTTCTGTTGCTGGTGATAATGAATTCTGTTGGAGATTGAATTTATGCTTGTGAGAAAAACAAACTCTGCTTGGGGAAAAACTTATTGACTCACTCGCGATTGTGAACCTCAGCTGGGGAGAGTTATATCCTGTTCAGGAAAGCTAACACCACTGTCTTTGGATACTTTTTACTCTGTGAGGAGTGTATGTACCACTACTCATGTTCTTGAGCTGGCTCTATCCCAGTACCTGATGGGCAGAGTAGCTGTAAGGTTTGGGAACTTCCTTTTTTTGGAATTACGAGTAATTGTCTTTTGTTTTTCATGTAAATATTTATGAGCGGAAATCATTTTCAAATGCATATATCAAAACTGAATCATTGGATGTTCTTGCGAAACAAAACAGAAAAAGAAAAAAAAATTGAAATTGCTTGTAAAAATGAATTGTATTGATTTTGAAGTTGGCCTGTAATAGGCGTTTTGTACAAAGAGGATGACGTCCTAGTAGGAGAATGCCGCTGAAAGACAGAAATTATACAATTTGTATGAAAGAAAGAAAAAACGGCTATGTGAAACAACCCCATTGGGTTCCAACTCTACTATTTCCTTTATATCTTCAAGCATCTCATCAATTTGCTACTTGGCCGAAAGTGGATCAGATTGATTGGTGCCGTCTAAGCTTGATAGTCGATACCGAATTCTGGTTGCAAGATGATCCAATGAGATATAGTGATATGCTTCGATCCCTAATTTTTGCATGGACCGCCCTTTCGGGTTTTCAGTCCACCGGGATACCCCTTTTTGCCCAAGTCGCCTTTTCAAGTTTTCGACTTGCCGGGTGTACAGTTTTTTTCATTTTCATCCCTTACTTTTGCCCGAACCATTTTGGTTCGCCGAGAAGCCCTTATTTTTTCCTAGGCCAGTCAACCTAGCAGGTCTTTGATTATTTGTAGTATCTTTTCACTATGTCTGCATTGACGGGGTGAGGAAGGTCGTCACCATCCATGGTTGTTAGAATCATAGCTCCTCCCGAGAAAATGTTCTTAACCACAAACGGCCCTTCATATGTAGGGGTCCATTTTCCCCTGGGATCACCTTTCGGTAGTATGATGCGTTTGATCACTAGATCCCCGACTTGATATTCTTGACGTCTGACTTTCTTGTTAAAAGCCTAGATCTTTCGCTTTTGATACGTCTGACCATGACAGTTAGCAGTAAGTCTCTTTTCATCGATTAGGTTCAGCTGATCAAGTCGGGTTTGGATCCAGTCGTCTTCGTTCAAACCCGCATCCTTCATAATCTTGAGAGAGGGTATCTGGACTTCGATGGGTAGGACTGCCTCCATGCCATACACCAAAGAGTAGGGTGTTTCCCCTGTCGACGTCTGTGCTGAGGTATGGTACCCAGGAAGAGTGAATGGTAACATCTCGTGCTAGTCTTTGTATGTCACCGTCATCTTCTGCACAGTCTTCTTGATGTTCTTGTTAGCCGCTTCAACAACCCCATTCATCTTTGGCCGGTAGGGAGAAGAGTTATGATGCTGAATCTTGAACTATTTGCAGAGCTCGGTGATCATCATGTTGTTGATATTTGTACGATTGTCAGTAATAATCCTCTCCGGTACACCATATCGACAGATCAGATTATGTCGGATGAACCGCGCCACGACGTTCTTGGTTACTGTAGCAAAGGAAGTTGCCTCAACCCACTTTGTAAAGTAATCAATTGCTACTAGAATGAAGCGATGCCCGTTAGACGTGGTAGGTCTGATCTCGCCGATCATGTCAATGCCCCACATTGCAAAGGGCCAAGGAGCCGTCAAAACATTCAGAGGAACCAGAGGTACATGCACCTTATCAGCATAGACTTGGCACTTATGACATGTTCGAGAATGTTGATAACAATCGGCTTCCATAGTTGACCAGTAGTATCCTGCCCGTAGGATCTTCTTAGCCATGGTGTGTCCACTAGAAGGGGTTCCGAAGGTACCTTCATGTAACTCTGCCATGATCCTTTCTGCCTCGCTCTTGTCCACACACCGCAGTAAGGTTGAATCATGGTTACGCTTATATAGGATTCCATTACTGATGAGGAACTTCGCAGCGAACCTTCTCAGAAACTTCTTATCATTAACAGATTCCCCCTCAGGGTATTCTTGAGCCTCAAGATACCTCTTTACCTCATGAAACTAGGGTTTATCTGCTACCTCTTCAGTCTCAATGTCACAGCAGTGTGCGAGTTCATCCATCCTCTCAATGGTAATCTGGGGAGCTTCATTTCACACCTGACTTTGAACATAGAAGACATGGTAGCTGGCGCGTCTGCCAACTGATTCTCTTCTCTTGGGAAATGTTCAAAGGTTATCTCCTCAAAGTGTGGGAGAAATGTCAACACATACTCTTTGTAAGGAATAAGATTCGGGTGCTTCGTATCCCACTCGCCTTTGATCTGACTTATCACCAGAGCGGAATATTCGAATACACATAAGAACTTAATCCTTAGGTCAATAGCTGCTCGAAGACCCATGATACACGCTTCATACTCCGCCACGTTGTTGGTGCAGTTAAAACATAATTGGGCGTGAACGGAGTATGACAGCCTTCAGGAGATATAATTACATCGCCAATGTTGTTACCCAATGCGTTCGAGGCTCCATCAAAATACATAGACCATCGAGATCCGTCCTCGGGTCCTTCATCCGGTACAGGTTCTTCGCATTCGGTTACCAATATGATATTCTCATTCGGGAACTCGAAATTCATAGACCGGTAGTCATCCACGGCCTGATGCACCAAATGATCCACCAATACACTTCCATTAATTGCTTTTCGGGTTGTGTATTGGATGTCGTACTCGGTTAAGATCATTTTCCATCTTGCTATTCTTCCGGATAAACCGTGCTTCTCGAAAATATACTTGATTGTATCCATCTTTAATATCAACAAGGTAGTGTGAGTCAGCATATACTGTCTCAGCCGGCGAGCAGCCCATGCCAAAGTGCATCAAGTTTTCTCGAGCAATGAGTACCAGGTCTCACAGTCGGTAATGTTTTTGCTAAGGTAGTAAATGGCGTGCTCTTTTCGGCCAGACTCGTCATGCTGCCCCAGCACACACCCCATTGAATTGTCCAGCACTGTCAAGTATAATATCAAAGGTCTCCCTTCAACTGGAGGCATCAAAATTGGTGGTTCTTGAAGGTATTCTATGATTCTTTCAAAAGCGGTCTAGAATTCATCATTCCACTTTACCACTTGATCTTTCTTCAGCAACTTGAAGATTGGCTCACAAGTAGCAGTCAGATTTGAAATGAACCTGGCGATGTAATTCAGACGTCCCAAGAAACCTCTAACTTCTTTTTCTGTGCGGGGAGCCGGCATGTCTTGTATGGATTTTACCTTTGCAGGGTCTACCTGAATACCTTTGTCACTGACAATAAAACCCAGAAGCTTACCAGACCTTACCCCGAATGTACACTTGTTCGGATTCAACCTCAGCTTGTACGTCTTCAACCTGTCAGACAATTTTTGGAGATGATCAAGGTGCTCTTCCTCAGTCTGGGACCTGGCTATCATGTCATCAACATAAACCTCAATCTCGTGGTGAATCATATCGTGGAATAAAGCGACCATGGCGCGCTGATAAGTTTCCCCAGCATTCTTCAACCCAAAAGGCATTACCTGGTAACAGAAGGTGCCCCACTGTGTAACAAAGGTTGTCTTCTCCAAGTCATCAGGAGCCATCTTGATCTGGTTGTAGCCAGAAAAACCATCCATGAAAGAGAAGATTTTATGTTGCGCGGTGTTGTCGACTAGAACATCAATGTGAGGAAGTGGGAAGTCATCCTTGGGGCTTGCCCTGTTCAGATCTCTATAGTCCACACACATCCTTACCTTACCATCCTTCTTAGGTACCGGAACGACGTTGGCAACCCACTGCGGATAAGAAGTGACAGCTAAGAATCCTGCGTCGAACTGTATCATGACCTCTTCCTTGATTTTCTCTGATATTTTAGGGCGCATACAGCGGACCTTCTACTTTACCACAGGGCAGTTTTCCTTAGTCGGCAAGCTATGTACCACAATATCAGTGTCCAAACCAAGCATGTCTTCATAGGACCAGGCGAAGATCTCAACATAGTCGTGTAGCATCTGTATTAACCTCTGTTTGACACTAGGCTCCAGATCCGCACCTATTTTAACCTCTTTCCTGTCTTCCTCTGTACCCAAATTCACTGATTCAACTGACTCTTCATGAGGCTGTATGGCCCTTTCTTCATGCTGTAAAAGTCTATCAAGTTCTCCAGGCACCTCGCAATCGTCCTCACCTTCGTCCTCGGCTTGGTTGATCAGATTTTTGAAGTCATAACTGGCAGTAGAAGAGTTTTTATCAATGGGATCCATAGTAGATATGCATCTGCAGTATGATACGTGAGTGTGTGTAAGAGAATAGTTATTTTGATAGACATAAAAAGAAAAACAAGGAGCGCAAAATTTGTATGCAAGAAATGTCCAATGCTTTACTAATGATATGTGAAATAACAAATAATAAGCCCTCACAAGCAAAGCCAAGGTGCCTCGGGCAAGGCACAACGCCGTAAAGTTTCAAACTTGTTTATTACAAATCTTAAAACTAAAGTCAATTACTGCGGAATAAAAGAAATAGGTATGAAGTCCCTAGTCGTCCAGTTATTCAGTCCACCGTTGGTTGTTGGGTAGATCCAGCTTTCGATGTCTGAATCTTCTTCACTGTCCTCAATTGCATTAACTCCCTGATTGCTTATCTGTAGAGGAGGTCTTCCAATCCGTGCGTGCCTAACAGCCCTTTGAGCCCCTGTAGTAAAGCCCAAACCAGATTTGTCAATTTTGTGAGTGAAATCGGGGATCCGACCCCAATTGGTACACCCACCTTCTTCAACTATAGCCCTGGCGTCCTTAAGAGAAGCCATCTTCAGCGGAGGTTTGTCGGTAGTAACTTCAGTTGACGCCAAAGTCTGAGGGACCTCTTAGAAATTCTAACAAGGGGTTTCTATGAATTCCCCATCCATCTCTATGTAGCGGAAGGAATTGAGGTGACTCACCATATATTCTTCTTCACCTCGTACTGTGACAATCTTTCCCTTTACCGGATACTTCAGCATTTGATGGAGTGTGGAAGTAACTGCTCCAGCCTTATGGATCCAAGGACGACCCAGCAAGCAAGAATACGACAGCCTGATATCAATTACGTAGAAGGTGGACCCAAAGGTCTGAGAACCCACTTTGACAGGGATGTCCACCTCCCCGTGCACCATTCTCTTTGATCCGTCAAAATCCCTTACCACAATATTACTAGGCTTTAGAATCAAACCCTCACAATCCAAATTGTCCAACGCTTTCTTCGGAAGAACATTCAGTGAAGACCCGGTATCTACCAGCACATGAGCCATAGTGGTACCCTTGCACTCAATCGAGACATGCAAAGCATCATTATGATTCTTCCCCTTAGGGGTCAGATTCGCATCTAAAAAACCCAACCCATTGTCAGCAGTCAGGCTGGCCACACAATCTTTGAACTGATCTGCTGAAGGTTACTGAGGCACATGCGCAGTCTTGAGAAATGTAATCAAAGCCTTTGCATGGGCTTCAGAACACAACAATAGAGACAACATGGATATCTTTGATGGGTTCTGCCCCAGCTGCTCGACTATATTGTAGTCGCTCTTCTTGATAATTTTCAGTATTTCCTCTATTTCTTGTTTAGAGGATTCCACAACGATTTTCTTAGGTGTCTCCATCCGGGCAGGCTCGCCTATAATTTCTTTGCCCCGAGTCCCAGATGGCTCGGCAGAAGAGGTGATAACTGGAGTAAGAACAAGAATAGTAGCATGTGTAATAACTGGAGTAGGAACAGGAGAAATGTCAGGAGTGCTGGTTGGAGCAGCAGTTGGAATAACAGTAGGCTTGATGATAGTCTTCGGGGAAATCTCGGGAGAGAAAACCCTTCCACTTCGGGTAACTTTACTAGTCCAGACAATATTACTGACATCAGTATCAGCTTCTTCATTCTTCAGATCTTGCTTAATACCATGATAGTACACATCAGTACCATAATGCCATGGGACAACCTTGTCTGAGGTGTACGGGATGGGACCAGGAACAGTGATTATCAACGGAGCAATTCTTTGAACAGGTGTAATCCTAATAGGTCTTCTCGAGGAAACCTTGGAAGGATTGGCAGAAATGGTTATAATAGCAACGTCTTCATTGGAAACAATGGGAATCATAGTCTTCTCGAACAAAATCTCTTTATTATCCATCAGGCGATGGACACCTGACTTCAACAAACGGCAACCGGAAGGCAGAATCAAACACATGTGGCAACCTTCACCGCAACCCAGAAATAAACCGACCAACAACAAATTCTCCTTAACAGTCATAAGAGGAGTAGAAATTTCTTCAACAGAGGTCACAAACAAATCAGTGTCAAGAGCATTAACTCTACGACCGTGTTTGGGCATGGGAGCAGTTATAACATTCGGCTTTTCTGGAGCATCGAACTCTATCTCATTGGCTTCAAGCAAATCTTGTACTTTGTTTCTCAGAGCCCAGAAATCATTTGTATCGTGTCCTGGACTCTCAGAATGGTAGGCGCACCATGTGTTGGGATTGTATCTGGGAGAGGTAGTGTTTGGATTCTTGGGAGCCTCTCTCAAGGTCGCCAAGTTGGATTTCAACAGGTGAGGCAACACTTCAGCCAATGTCATATTAATACGGGTAAACTTCTGTTGTGGTCCTTCCACCCTTTGTTGATTGTTGCATTGTGGAGCAACTGCGAGTCTTGGTATCACTACAGCATTTACCGTTTGACGGTGTTTAGATCTGCTTTGGCCTCTCGGGCTATAAACTACACTGGCTTCCTTCTTACCAGTAAAAGGCCTCTTTGTTGAACTCGAGGAGGCATCCTTCTGTATTTTACCACTCTGAATTCCAGCTTCTACTCTCTCTCCAGTTAAAATCATCTCAGTGAAACCAGATGACGAGTTGTCGATCAAGTGATTGAAAAATGGGCCAGATAGCGTCCCCAGAAACATGTCAACCAACTCCCTATCAGACAATGGGGGTTGAACTCTCCCAGCCAAGTCTCTCCATTTTTTAGCATAATCTTTAAAACCTTCACGTGCACCCATGGACATACTCTGGAGTTGAGTACGAGTGGAAGCAAGGTCGGCATTATACTGATACTGCTTGTAGAAAGCAGGGGCAAGATCTTCCCAGTTTTGGACACTGGCTTCCTACAACTGGTAGAACCATTCAAGATGAGTCCCTGATAGACTATCTTGAAAGAAATGCACCCACAAATTTCTATCAGTAGTGTGGGGTTGAATTTTCCTGACATACGAGCGGAGATGGAGTTTTGGGCAGGACACCCCATCATACTTGGCAAAAACCGGAGCTTTGAACTTATGAGGGATGACCACTCCCGATACCAGTCCCAATTCCCCGAAATCCAAACTAGGTATCTTCTGAACCTCCATAGCACTTAGACGGTCTTCTAACTTCTTGAATATATCCTCAGTAGGAGGATATTGCTCATCATCAAAATCAGTATCATTGTCAGAAACTGCAGGACTAGGGTACTTTTTCCTTTCTTGGTTCTCTCCATCCTTGGATGAAGAGGTCAGATCAGTTTGATGCTTCATCCTTTCTCCGAACCTTCTACCCATATTTATTATACCAATCTTCTTCTTCTTCTTCTTCTCTTTCAGAATTAGGGTATTCATATCCTCTTGCCCCTTTGTTAGACTGATGAACATCTGTTGGAACTGGGCGTTATGTGCCTGAAGATCTTTGATGGCTTGATCGGAAGACATTTCCGTTTAAATAAATAGCGAAGTAGATGAGAAACCTGTAGTGGTACATGTAATGATGTGTATGATAATGGGATGCGCATGTAATGATTTCAAAGACTTTGGGAGATTTAAATTTGCAAACCAAAACAAACAAAAAAACTTTATTAGCTTAAATTTGAAGGTTCAAAATTCCTTTTAAGGCGTTACAAAGGAGTAAATAAAACAAATCTAAAACTAGAAAAGAAAAATCAAAAGTCCCATGGACGCTTCCTCTTTGTGGTAATATAGTCATTGATCACTTTTTCTTCCTCGAGCTGCCTGGTGAGCTTTAAAACCTTCCTTTCTTGCTCATGGAACTGCTCCCGGTAAGTATCCCGCTCATTCTTCAGCTGAATTCAAGACCTCTGTAACTCCCCAGGATCAGTGGGCATGTAAGGATAGAGAACCGTGTAAGGAATGCCTTCTTCATTAGTGGGATCCACAATCACTGGTAATATGGCCACATAAGGCATCACAAGCTTCTGGGCACGAGCTCGGAGCCATTGGAGGTAAGGCTGCATAGGAAGTGAAGTCTTCGGTCCCAACTCTTTGGGGTCAGATCTGTTTACCATGCCCCAAGCCCGTATTAACCTTCGACGATGCTCCTTAACATCATCCTTATAGTCGAATACAATGTCCTCGAGAAGTAACTCATGGGGACCATCTCTTTGAGCATGACCAAATTGTTGCAATTCTAGACAAGGACTGTAAGTTATACCCCCTCTGATACAAGTAATGGGACATTAGGGTATCCCCCACAGCGGTCAATAACAGTAGTGTCTTCCATAGCCCGAGAACACCAAAGAATATCCATATGAGCGAGTGACATTATTCTGTGTGACCAACCCAAACCTTCTTCGTTCTTCAACACAAACTTAGGGAGGTGAGTAATAAACCACCTCGACAGCAACGGCATGCAGCACATAAGAGTCCCTCTTCTCTTCATAGTACGAGTATGGAGAGCATGCAAGATATCTCCAAGCAAGGTAGGCAAAGGGTTGCGAGAAAGGAAAATCTTGACAGCATTCACATCTACAAAGGAGTCCGGATTAGGGAAGAGAACTAAACCATAGATAAGAAGAGCCAAGACATTTTCAAAAGCCTGAAAATCCAAATCATCCCAAAATAGCTGAGCCTGATCTATCAGAAATTTGGCTAGAAAACCTTCGACCCCGCTTCAATTTTCCCAATTGGATACTACATCGACCCATTTTAAATGCAAGGCTGAGGCAATGTCTTCTAGCCTAGGAACTTCTTCCATACATGTGAAGGGTACCTGTTCAAGAATGGATATGACCAATAAATGAGAGAATTCTTCCAAGGTGGGTACCAGATGGTAATCTAGAAAGGTGAACAAGTGATGCTTGGGATCGAAGAACTCAAATAGTACGCTCGTCATCTGTTCATCAAGGTTTGAAGTAACCAGGATGAGAAGTTGACCGTGTCTCTTGATGAAAGTATAAGTTTCGGAAACTCTTGATGCTAGCTCTTTAAGTTGGGCAGGTATCTGCGCAAAGTTGATTCGGATGGTATTTCTGCGCACGGAAGCCATGATCTGCAAAACAGAACAAAGATAAATTCCCTTGGTCTTTGAAATGGTTAGTGTAATGAAGCATGCCATGTTATGATGCATGATGTCATGATAAACCACAAGTATTGCAAACACAGTCAAATCACACAACCCTTAGGTTTAAGGCTTGCATGAGGTCAAAGGTAATACCCTCTTGAAGTTAAGTTGGTTTCAAACCTGTCCTAGAAAAATAATCGGGTTCTAGAGGATCTCAATATCACTTACCATCCTCCATCGGTCATGGTTTCAGCTCACGCAATCTTTTCTTGCGGCCGCAATTATTCCGAGAGTATGATCTCAATGAGTGTAGCATCGAGTATCAACCAGTTCTCAGCTCTACACCTAGGCCGGCTATCTCACTACTTTCTAATGGCCAAGTTGGGAGATTAAAGGTTCTAATGTCAGTTGATGCTTAATGACACCATGCAGCATCCCCGTATTCTCCTCGTTTCTCCACAAGGGATACCGATACCAACCAAAGTGTCACACCAACATATCTACTACTTCAACCGTATTAGTCTACGCCGTACAGTTCCCTCACAGTCTATTGCTACTTACCTAAAAGTTATTCCCCAGATCCGGGTGTAGGATCTATAGTAACCCCAAACAAAACCCTTAAAAGTAAAGCAAACAAAGCAATCAAGAGAAGCAATTATGATGACCTAGATCCTAAGGTATACCCCACTTATTAACTCCCCAGCAGAGTCGCTAGTTTTGTGATACGGTGGCAGAACCGACTGTTAATACTGGTTTGTGTTTTGCGTTTTATGTTCGCAAAATGTCGCGGTAAGCAAGAGTCGCCACCGACTTTTATTTCAGCCAATCGGAAAGGAAAAAAGTACAGAAAAAATCCTTTTTCGAGATATTCTGAGTACGGTGGGTAGATTATAGAAACGGAAGGTGTTAGCACCCTTTCTATCCATGGTTTTCCATGGGATCTTAGGTACTTGCTCATCTTTTTAAAATTGCTTGTGTATGTGCTTTGTTTTTGAAAAGTTTGACTTTGTGATAACCCTTGTATCAGTCCTCAAAGGTGTGACAGAGTCGTTTTGAAAATTTGTTTGAAAAGTGTAAGTGTGAAAAGTTTTGATTTGAGCAAGTACCTACTAGCATCTACCTACTCGAAAAAATATTATTTTTATTCTCGTTTCCTTTAGACAGCGCTATTCCACTATTGAGAAATAGGTAGCACCGTCGTTGGAATTTGTAAGGGTAAATTCGAAAGGGACGTACGATCACTAAAGCAATACAAGGACATCTTAGTAATAACCCTAGAGTCTTAAGATCATATTCGAGGCAACATTCAAATGGGACATTTGATCTTTTTAGACAGGAGGGAAACCACTAAGACACCCTATGCTTAATGATTGTTTTACCGAAGGAAACCGAAGTGAGAGTATACCCTAAGAGTGATATGTGCGAGTGATTTGTTTCCAGTTATTTATCTTTGCACATTAGGGTTTTCTAACCGTATTAATTTATCATGCATTCTTGTCATACAATCCTATTAGCATACATCTAAACAGTTAAATATTTGCAGGAATTAAAATGTGAGAAAATAAATCTACACTATTATAAGGCTTCGGGGAGGGGGATTAATTACATAGCCAAAAAAACCAGGGAAAAAGCGATAAGTAAAAGCCCTAAATTAACTATTACAAGCCAGTGAGCAGTTACAAAAATATTGGCAAAAATAATTAACAAGCGCGCGATGAATCAAATCTGAAACGACAAGGGTTTTGACCCTTGACTAAACCTATTGACGATTGATTAAAAAAATGTTTTTGTTATTTAAGAAAATAATGAAATAGTTAAAAGAAAATCCTAAGTTCTAATTAATTTTAAATTAAGAAAAAATTAATTAATTCAATCTTAAAACTTATTTTTGTATTTTTATTTATTTGAGAAAAATAAAATAAAATAAATCAAGAATTTAACCTAATTTCTATTTGATTTTATTTATGAAAATAAATTAAAATTTCCCTAAGTTAAACTAAATTAAATTAAATTTGATAATAAAAAAAAACTAATTCTAATTTTTTTTATGAATTCTTGATTTTTGATTTTATAAAAAAAATGATTAATTTGTTAATTAAAATAATTAAAAGAAATATTAAAATAATTAAATAAAATAAAAAAAGAAATAAGAAAAGAGTAAATGGGCCTGGTAGCATTGTTGAAAAAGGGGGTGCCAATATGACTTCTGGGCCCAAACAAATCCAAGCCTGTTTGACCACGCCAGGATCTGGTGTGGCTGTTGACTTGAGAAACATGATGGACCTTCAGTGGGAAGGCATTGGATCTGGCTAGCTGATGGATCTGATGGTTGGATTTTGATGGCATATGGTGGACATCCTGATAAGCAGCGCACCTGGTCATATGAAGAAAAATTATATGAAACAAATATTGGGACTTGGGGATCGAACCCAGGTCCTTATGCTCGCTCCCCATACTATGCTGCCAGCTAAGCTGTGGTGCTTAGTTGTGATTATAATAAGAACAAAGCATAATATAAGAAAACATGAGTTATTGGTCAAAACAAAAAGAAAAACGTGCGTCAGTTTGAATGGGCCAGTGATGATGTGCCATGCAAGCTTCTCCTTCATCTCTCTGTCGTTTTAGCCTAGGACACTTTTACCTACAAACACCTTGTTATAGGTACAGACCTGTGCATCTCAAAAATTGTATACAAGCAAGATAAATGACAAGTGAGGGTACAAATCAACTCATCTCATCCTCACGAGTATCATGGTACCAGAATCCAGGTCTAATTTTTCCTATATTACAAACCCCTAAAACGATCCAAGGAACCCTAACAATGGCATATCATGATTCCTGTACTGAAAACACAATTAAATGATACCAATAGCTTGCAAACTCAATGATGAACAAAAATATATAATTAAAACATGACAATGATGCTTAAATTGCAAAAATCGAAATCAAGTTTTTAGGCAAACCGTGGTGACTGTAGCTTATGATTTCGGGCGTGAAATTGCTTGCAGTTGATCGAGATCCATTCTGGAGATGTCCATGAGTCTAGTGGTGGCCTTAGAATGGCTTGAATCACTCTCTAAGTCCAAGAACGATCACCCACTTTCTTGAAAATTTTTGAGCTTTCATTTGGTTCTTTCACGACTGCTCACCCCTTTTTCTTGCTTTGTTTTTGTTCATTATATATCTCTCGATGAATTAGGGTTACGAAACAAATTCAATATTCAAGCTTTGATGATATTTGATTTGATTCTTTAGCCATATGATATCTTTCTAAATTTGGCCAAATCATACTTTTTTGTAACAATTTCCATTGATTCGAATTGATCTTGCAAGCTCATCATATCTTGGTTGCTAACCTGTCAAAAAAACAAATCAAATCATATCTTTGATAATTTTCATCATTTACTTGATTTAATTCACTTTTTAATCAATGAAAAATCAAGATAAATTGAAAAATGGAGCAAACAATTGATGGATAAGTATTTGAGTCATGGACCACATTATAAGTGAGGCGCAAGCATAAAAAGATAGGCCCATTTAGTAAAAAATGCAAATTTGAGCACATTTGACTTTTGGCAATTTTGCAAAAATGGTCAACTTGGCCAATGCATAACTCTCTCATTTTTTACCCTAGAGAGGTGTTCTTGGACTTTTTAGAAAGCTTAGGATGTCGTCTAATCAATCCTTTTTGTCTCATATCAATTGAGTCTTCCATTTTTATGTATGAAGCTTTGACCCAAAAGGTATTTTTGTTGACTTTTCAAAAGGACCTATAATGTCAAAATTCATATCTTTTTGTGAGTGCATATTCTGAACTTGGGAGCTGAAGATGAATTGTAGGGAATTGCATCCTCTTCAAAATGATAAAGTTATGCTTGGTCGAAGTTGAGTTGACTTTTCCTACAAAACCCTAATTTAGCAATTGTTGGGTTTTGATGAATTCTGAGCAATACTTGAGGAATCATGATCAACCCTTGATCAAATGATGAATAATAATTAAAAATGAGGATGTTGACCAAAAATCTTGAAGTTTGACTATATGTGGGCCACAGTTTACTTTTGACCTAGTACAGTTGATTTTCAAGCACTTGAGCAATTGATTGAGCAAACTTCTTCTGCAAGGCTTGAAACTTGACATGGATGATCTTGAGAACATATTAGGACAATGGTGAGAATTTGATTCCTTTGTGGTTCACACATCTTGATGAAGATGGTAACCCTAATTTGAGCCATACTGCCTTATTAGAGAGTTTGTCTGGTCAACTCTTGAACTTCCTTGAGCAATTTGGGGACCTCACTTGCCATGTATTGAGAAATATGAGAGGGCAAATTTTGGGGTACAACAAGCACAATAAATATTTTGAAATAACTTTGGAAAATCTGGTGGATCAGAGGATAGTCCAATTCGGACTGTACCTTGAAGAAAAATATGTAGCCACAATCGGGGGGAAAAAGTCAATAGTAAACCCTTGCCAAGCTCTGAGCACTACCAAGAAAACTCTAGTCATTCCATGGGGAGAATCAGCAGAGGTCACTAGAGGGGTACCTAAGAAGACCCTCTTAATACCCACTACTCCAAAAGCTATGATGGTAATTAAGGGATCGTCACCTATCCCTTACGAGAATGATAAAGCGGTACCTTGGAGTTATAACTCAGTTGTATACATCAATGGAGTGAAATAGGAGAGCAGGCCACCCACAAGTCAAGGACCTGTAATTTCGAACATAGCAGGAACAAGAGGTATGACCCGAAGTGGGCGAATCTATGGAGTCGAACCATTAAAAAAGACAGATTTGGTTCCAACGAAGGACAAGGGAAAAAAGTGGTTGATACAAATCAGGAAACAGAATCTCCGAACAAAGACTTTACTGATCAAGAGGCAGAGGAGTTTATGAAAATAATCAAAAAGAGTGACTACATAGTGGTGGATCAGCTCCATCAAACTCTGGCAAAAATCTCGATACTCTCGTTACCAATCAATTCTAAAGCGCACCGAGATTCTTTGATGAAGGTGTTAAGTTTAGCTCATGTCGCAAAAGAAATTTTGGTAAATTAATTTGATAATGTCGTAGCAAATCTCACATTCGGATCCTACCTGGGTTTCAGCAACAATGAACTACCACCACAGGTTCGGGCCCATAACAAGGCACTCCACATTACTATGCAGATAGGCACTACCCATCTGTCCAGGGTTCTCACTGACACTGGTTCCGCTCTTAATGTGTTGCCGAAGTCAAGTCTTGTAAAGTTAACAATAGACGACGTGGAAATGATACCAAGTTCTACGATAGTAAAGGCATTTGACGGTTCTCGAAGCTCGTTACTAGGGGAGGTGGACCTTCCAGACAAGATTGGGCTGCATATCTTTAATATTACTTTTCAGGTCATGGACATCGAACTAGCATACACTTGTTTACTGGGGAGACCTTGGATCCATGCGGCAGGGGCAGCAACCTCGACCCTGCACCAAAAGTTGATGTTCCTAGTAGAAGGGAAGTTGATCATAATTGACGACGAATAAGATATTTTTGTAAGCCATATTGAATCATACAAATATATTAGTGCCGACAAAGATTGTATAGCTACCCCGTTCCAGGCTATGGAAATTGCTTCAATGGTAACAATACCGGTTGAGAAGTGTAACAAGACTAAAGTGAAATCATGGACGGATCTGCAAATGACTATAGGAGGTGACACCTCAAAACACTGGGGAAAGCTCCCGGAAATTCCTGAGAAGAATCTCTTTGGTTTGGGTTACGAATCGTCAAAGGCTACTCCAAGAGGCAAAGCATGTTTTCCTCCAATCTAGGAGACGTTCATCAGTAAAGGAACGGATCATGGCGAACACG
This sequence comes from Vicia faba, assembly GCA_948472305.1. Lineage (NCBI taxonomy): Eukaryota > Viridiplantae > Streptophyta > Magnoliopsida > Fabales > Fabaceae > Vicia > Vicia faba. The sequence continues at coordinate 1,119,595,993 of OX451740.1, forward strand.
TGGCAATGATATCAAGAAAAGACCAATACTAAAAGGGCAACTGACTTCATAATAGAGGGCGCCCCAAGAGAGGAGCTTAAAGGATGGACTGCTGTGGAGATTCCCGAGATATCTTTCTTTCCTAAGTAATATTTCTTGTTTTGAAATAATCTATGTTGAACCCGAGGCATAGGGGTTGCTTGTAAGGGTTTTCTTTGTTCTTATTTCAGACAATATTTATAATTAATAAAGTTATATTCTGTTTTCAGTTAAGATCCTTGTCTTTCTTTTGCATTTATCTATTAAATATAAAAATAGAAATATTTTCTTTGCATATACATTTTTCAAATTCCAAGCGCTAAAATATGCATCAAAACATGATAAATGTGCAGATCCATGCCCAAAATTACCGATAACACTACTGCTACGACCCGATATGATTTTGATGTTCCTATCCACCAAGCCGAAGAGGAAGATGATGAAGATCTTGAACTCTCCGAGGAAATGGCGAGGGAAATAGAGAAAAAAAGCTAATAGCATACAACTGTATCAAGAGCCTATTGAAACTATTAACCTGGGCACGAAAGGAGATCCAAAGGAAATCAAGCTAGAGGCAATGTTGGAGCAGAGCGTCAAAGACTGGCTAATCGAGTTGTTGCACGAGTATGTGGATATATTCTCTTGGTCCTACAGGGACATGCCATGGTTGGATACAGATATCGTGGTGCATAGATTACCTCTCAAATAAGGTTGTTCTCCAGTCAGGAAAAAACTCAGAAGAACTCGTCCAGATATGTGCAGCATAATCAGAGACGAGGTTCTCAAACAATTTGACGCAGGGTTCCTAGCAGTGGTAGACTATCAACCTTGGATAGCTAACATTGTACCAACACCCAAGAAGGATGAAAAAGTACGCATGGGTGTAGATTACCGAGACCTAAACAAGGAAAGCCCCAAAGACAATTTTCCGTTGCCTCACATAGATGTCTTAGTGGACAATACAGCTCAAGCCTCGGTGTTCTCATTTATGGATGGTTTCTCGGGCTATAACCAAATCAAAATGGCACCTGAGGACATGGAAAAGACTACCTTCATGACACCTTGGGGAACTTTCTGTTACAAAGTAATGCCATTCGGTCTCAAGAACACAGGGGTAACTTATCAGAGGGAAATGGTCACATTATTCCATGATATGATCCACAAGGAGGTTGAAGTATACGTCGATGATATGATTTCCAAATCCCATATGGAGGAGGAACATATCACACATACGCAAAAGTTATTTGAGCCGCTACGTAAGTTCAGACTAAGGTTGAACCCAAATAAATGCACCTTCGGCGTCAGATCAGGCAAATTGTTAGGTTCTATCGTAAGCCAACGAGGCATCGAGGTGGATCCAGAAAAAGTAAAAGCCATACAAGATATGCCCGCTCCAAGGATAGAAAAAGAAGTATGTCGTTTCTTAGGGCGATTGAACTACATCTTAAGGTTCATATCACATCTAACAGCTATGTACGAACCAATATTCAAGTTATTACGGAAAGATCAGACGGTAGTATGGAATGACGATTGTCAAACTGCCTTCAAAACAATAAAACAGTATCTGCAAGAGCCCCCAGTCTTAATACCACCAGTCCCCGGAAGGCCACTCATCATGTACTTGACAGTGCTCGAAGGGTCAATGGGTTATGTTTTGGGACAACAGGATGAAACTGGTAGAAAAGAGTATGCAATTTATTACCTCAGTAAGAAATTCACCGATTGCGATACCAGATACTCACTCCTGGAGAAAACTTGTTACGCATTGGCTTGGGCTACCAAGAGGTTGAGGCAATATATGTTAACCCATACTACATGGTTAATAGCATTAATAGACCCTCTAAAATACGTGTTTGAAAAGCCAGACCTTACTGGAAGAATCGCATAATGGCAAATGTTACTATTAAAATATGACATCCAATATGTCACACAGAAAGCCATCAAAGGTAGTGTACTAGTTGATCATCTAGCTCACTAACCGCTATCGAAATATCAGCACATGAAGTTCGACTTTCCTGACGAAGATGTCATATTTATAGCTGACTACGAAATACCAGGACCAGATGAAGGGCCCGAGCCAGGAGCACGTTGGACACTCACGTTCGAAGGGGCTTCAAATGCACTAGGTCACGTGTAGGGGCAGTGTTAACATCTCCTAAGAATCACCACCACCCATACACGGCCAGGTTATGTTTTGACTTCACCAACAACATCGCCGAATACGAAGCTTGTATACTAGGGCTAGAAGCTGCCATCGATTTAAGAATAAAGCACCTAGAAGTGTTCGGGGATTCTGCGTTAGTCATATACCAGGTTAATGGCGAATGGGGTACTAAACACCCTAAACTGATTCCATATCGAGATCATGTTTTAAAGTTAGCTGCGGAATTTACAGAAGTCACTTTCAGTCATATCCCACGAGAAGAAAATAAAATGGAAAATGCCCTGGAAACCCTATCAGCTATGTTCATAGTGACTTGGCCAAATCACGAACTGCGTATTACAATTAGACATTTCGAAGAGCCTCCACATTGCCTCGCTATTGAGGAAGGACCCGACGCTAAGCCTTGGTTTTATGACATCAAGAAGTACTTAGAAAGGAAGGAGTACCCGGAAAATGCCTCTATCATTGACAAGCGAACCTTGCGCAGGTTAGCTTCTAAGTTCTTTCTAAGTAATGAAGTGGTATACAAAAGAAATTACGATATGGTATTACTCAGATGTGTGGAAAAGCAAGAAGCAGATACACTCATGAGAGAAATCCACGAAGGCACCTTCAGGACTCATACAAACGGGAACGCCATGGCTATAAAGATTCTGCGAGCAAGGTATTACTGGTTAACAATGGAAGTTAATTGCTATCACTACACAAAGACATGCCATAAGTGTCAGATCTACGCTGATAGGATAAATGTACCACCGACTCCTTTGAACGTCATGAGCTTCCCTTGGCCATTTTCGATGTGGGGAATTGATATGATTAGTATGATCGAGTCGAAAGCATCCAACGGACACCGCTTTATATTAGTAGCCATCGACTACTTCACCAAGTGGGTGGAGGCAGCATCTTACGCCAATGTAACAAGCCAAGTGGTTGCACGCTTTATCAAACAGAATATCATATGCAGATATGGTGTCCCAAGCCAGATAATTATAGATAACGGGTCTAATTTAAACAGCAAGATGATGGGGGAATTATGCGATGACTTCAAAATCGAGTAACACAATTCTTCACCATACAGGCCAAAGATGAACGGGGCCGTTGAAGCAGCCAACAAAAATATTAAGAAAATCATCCAGAAATTGGTGAAAACATACAAAGATTGGCATGAAATGCTTCCCTTCGCTTTGCATGGCTATCGCACTTCTCTACGCACATCAACAGGCGTAACTCCTTTCTCACTTGTGTACGGCATGGAGGAAGTACTCCCGGTGGAAATTGAGATACCATCACTCCGAGTTCTGAGGGAAACAAAACTGGAAGAGGAAGAATGGGTACAGGTTCGACTCGATCAGCTCAACCTCATTGAAGAAAAACGATTAACGGCTTTGTGTCATAGTCAATTACATCAAAAGAGAATGAAGGGGGCCTTCGACAAGAAGGTACGCCCTCTAATATTCAAAGAAGGGGATCTTGTGCTCAAAAAGATTTTACTACCCCGCCTAGATTCACGTGGTAAATGGACACCTAACTACGAAGGTCCATTCATAGTCAAAACAACATCCTATGGAGGTGGTCTCATCCTCACAACAATGGATGGGGAAGAACTACCTCATCCAACCAACTCGGAAGCAGTCAAAAAATACTATGTATAAAAAGCTCGCTAAGATCGAACCTCCAAAAGGTATGACTTAAGCAAAAAAAGGAGCGTCCCGGTGGATCGAAAACCCTAAAGGGAAATCTAGGAAAAAATTAGGGGCACACAAAAAATTTTATCCCGGTGGATTGAAAACCCGAAAGGGCAATCCAGGCAAAAGTTAGGGATTTCATATAAATAAATAAAGGACAAAAAGACTGCGATCTAGGAGGTACGACTCCAAACCACGAAGGGAAGGATAGATTGAAATCATACAACTCAGAAGCCAAGGGGATAAGAACATCAAAGAGTATGGGGGAACGGCAGTAGCAATTATCATTTTTTTTTCATTGCCATTTACTATTTTAAGACTTTCTGTAATTACCTCTTTCTAGGAATCACACCTTGTATTCTCGCCCACTCTGGGACATATCAATAAAACATTTGTTTTCATTATATCTGTCAAATCATGTTCTTACTTTCTCAGACTTGTTTACAGAATACTACGATTATTACTCATGAATATGGTCTTGAAATAATTTCGGGGAATTAACAGAATAAAAGCATCTGACAAATATCAAAAAGCGCTTGGGTTAGAAAAATAACGAAGGAAGATCCACGTATACGTCCACACACATAGCTACTCTTATGGCTTGCAACAAAAAAATATATCTACACATGTATCTATGCATATCCACACCCACGTCCATACACATGTCTACGCCTATGATTGCATTCGATAATACAAAGTATATGCATATATCTACGCGTCCCTACGCGACAGCTGCGTCCATGTCAGCACCTGCATAACTTACAACACGAGGTCGACGTTCGCACGCGTTAACGCACATATGTATTCCTGCCAATTCTACCTACGTCCATGTCTATATCTACGCCTGCATACAAGTCTACGCATAGGCCATTGCCTACGTCTACTTCTACGTCTACGCCTGCATATAAAGTTATGCATAGGCCATCATCTACGTCTACGCCCGCAATACAAAATCAATGCTCAACTTTGGCTAATTCTGTCCACCGCATTTAAGCTCAACAATGCTACGACGAAACAATATACAACGCCAGGAATTGGTAACTCTAAACCAATGGTTAAAGGAGAGAATTCTTGAAATTGTCTGCATAACACTTCGAGGAATACGCGCATCTTACACACATTTCACACATACATTTTGCATATCTAAAGCATACATACAACATCTTGGCATACATCTAGGGTTCCATATCGATGTCAAAACACCATACATTTCGCATACATACAACATTCAATACGCATGCATACACATGTATCACATAGCAAATGGACAAACAACTTCATCCTCGATTCAACTATATAAGGATCGACCAACGCAATACTTCTCCTACGATTCAACTCGTCACCTCAGTCTTCATTCCGTGATGCATTCAGCCCATCACCTAGGTCTTCCCGCAGTGACGAGGTCCTTATAAGTCCCATTACATTTCCTCTAAGCCGCAATGTATTCTCAAAATGCGGTATGTTTCCTCTAAGCCGCAACATATCCTTAAAACCAAGTATGTTTCCCCTAAGCTGCAACATATCCTCAAAACCCATTACATTTCCTCCAAGCGCAATGTATTTGCAAAACTCAGTATGTCGCCTCTAAGCCACAACGTATCTGCAAAACCCATTACATTACCCCTAAGCCGCAGTGTATCTCTCCAGATCAATATATTGCCTCTAATCCACAATATATCGTCCGACTCGAACACATTGCCTCTAAGCCGCAATGAGTTCCCAACTCAGCACGTTGCCTCTAAGCTGTAACATATTCTCAAAGATCCATTACGTTGCCTCTAAGCCACAATGTATTTACAAAACTCAGTATGTCTCCTCTAAGCCGCAACATATCTGCAAAACCCAACACATTGCCTCTAAGCCGCAATGTACCTCTCCAGATCAGTATCTTGCTTCTAAGCTGCAACATATCCTCCAACACAACATGTTACCTCTAAGGCGCAACATATTCTCAAAACCGATTGAATTGCCTCTAAGCCGCAATGCGTTTCTTCCAACCCAAACACATTGCCTCTAAGCCGCAATGCATTATTCAAACTCAAACACATTGCCTCTAAGCCGAAATGCATTCTTCAGACTCAAATACATAGCCTCTGAACCGCAATGTATTCATGCTCGAAACATCGCCTCAAACGTCACGCAGCGATTCGCAAATGTAACCCATGGCCTCGGTCTTCAAGCAGCCATACATCATCATCAATTGCTATACTCATTCTCCAAATAGGGGAATAAGCCAAGACATACGAAATTGCATTTTTAAGATTAAAGACTATTTGCTGCCATGTTATCAAACTCTGGTAAGATATATGTCACCAGCCTTGCCTACTTCCTTGAGACTCGTAAGAGTATGCTATATCAGCGTAACCTTATGTATGTTGGACAAATTTCGGGGATACTTCAAGTATTCAATAAACTTCCAATCAGAATGCGCAAGGCTCGCGTTTTCTCGCGCCATTGGACTGAAAGATAATTGAATAGGGGCAGCTGTCGTACCCCAAATTTGTTCCACCTTGATAATTTCATTCTGCGAGATTAAAATAGAAGAAACATTTGATTAAGGATGGTACATCAGTATCTGATGGCCCATCTTTATCCAACTAGGGGGTGAACCTTAAATTTAGGAGAGCGAGGCTTGCTAAAATCAAAAAGACTCGTGTATTCCATTCGCGTAGCATGTTGGCCAATGGCCCATGTGATTTGAAAATAAAAATTATTCGAATAATTATCAAGCTCTTATTATTAATATTTGTTATAAGAGAGGATACAATTAAAAATAGTTAGGCTCATTTATATGTTATGTGGTGTTAAACAGTAAATAGGGGGTGTATCAATAACCGAGGCCCATTAAATCTTATTATTATATAAAAAAAAGTTGTTTATCATTATTTCTTAGGAAGAAGAAAAACGTAAGATTAATGCCAAACTTGTTTTGTTGTTTTTTAAATCTATATTTCGTTGTTTTGGAAAGAGAAAGGCCATTTGGGTCTGGTTTGGAAATTGTACCGTTTCTTTGCTGTAATAAAAAATAGTCTATTGGGCTGGACAAAATAGAAAGCCAGACCCATTTAGAAACCATTTATGTTATGTTATTATTAAACCTTATATTAGCAGATTTAGCATAATTATGTTATTAAAAAGATTCTTTACAAAATATTTTATTGGACATTTTTATTTGTTGTTACAATTCTCTTATATCTGATTTGGAAAAAAAGTATTGTGACATGGTCCCAAGGTTGGGCCCAATACCGTAACAAAATCATATTTTTGCTGGCAGTAGACATAACATGCTGGGTTGGATTTTGATGGGCCAAAGAACCATTTATTCAACAAGCTGAAATAACGCTTGCCAAATTATAGACAAACTGTTACTGTTCCCATTAACCAAAGATTTACGCATTTGTTTGCTACCAACATTTACTGTGGAGATTCACATTCAACCATATACACTAAATCAAATAAAATCTCAGAATAATCAAATATGCAAAAATAACAAATAAATCCAATCTTCATAAAGTATACGAAAATTGTTGTTACAAAACTAATCTCAGAATCAAATCTAATCAAAATCTGGAAGAATATTGCAAATCAAATCAAATATGCAGATTTCAGAATCAATTAACATAAATCTAAAACCTTGATTTTATTCTAACTTCCTAAATCTATAACGCTAAAAGAAAAAACCCTAAAAAGAAAACTATATAAAGACAGAAAGGGATACAAAAGGGAGGGGTCGTTCAACAGAGACAAGAACAAGGGTTTTTTTTTTTTTACAGAAGGAAGCTTGAAAACAGAGACGACAATCTACACAAACCCCTGTTGTGGAATCCAGAAGAAAAGCGATTAGAGTTTCCAGATCGGAAACCCTAATCGCCCCTTGACATCATCGCTTGAGCTCCTATCATCGTCCTCTCCATCACCTTCAAAGCCTGTAGATCAAGAAAGAAGAACAAAAGAAAGGGGTTAGCGACCGGAAGCACGAACGTCAGAAGATCGCGAGAGTTGGTAAGGAAATCGCTTAGCTTTATTTCTTTCATGATTTTGGTTCTGGTTGGGGTAAACGATTAGGGTTGGGTTGCACCTACGTAGATACGATTGTAGGGTTAAAAAAGGGGCGGAGAAGAGATTTGTGGTGTTAGTGTGAGAGAGAGAAAGGAGATGGAGTTGTGGTTACTGTAAAGAAGGATATTAGAATGACATAAAATAACAAAAAAATGATTAAAACAGATTTGTATTCTAAATGATCCAATGCCCGCGAGTTCACCATATTATCAAGCACCTGCAATGATGCCCTTTAGATCCTCATCAGACGGCCAAGAGGCCAAGTCGCACCGTAAGACCAGTACTCCCTCGCGTACGCAATCTAACCAGCCTCTCTCCCAACGCGTTTTGGGCCAAGGCCCGTTAATTTTCACACCCTCCTTTGCCTCAATTACTGCAATCCCAAGCGAATCAACACCCGCCCCCTTTTCCTGGACATTCCGGGCCAAACCCAGATCACTTTTAGCACCCCATGCTTTTACTTCACAACTGAGAAATACGCCCCCAGGTTTTGCTTACACAATTGTTATTTTTTTTATTTTTTCTTTTATAGTTTTTATATATTATATTTTATATACATTATATTTTATTGGTATTATATTTTGTTAATTATTTATTAATAATTCTAATTATTATTATTATTAATTTCTATTACCATATTTTAAATATTATTTATTGTATGTAAATATTACTATAGGATAAAATAAATTATTTTCATAAAAAATGCATATATTATTTTCTATACTATTTGCATTAAAGCATTTTTAATCATGCATTAATCAAGACGTTTTCGGAATAAACACAATTAAAAAACACAAACAAACCTCAAACTATTTTTCGCGAACAAATTAAGCTAATCAACAATATTTTCGCAAATGGGTTTCAAACTAATTTTGGCTTACTATGTACTGAGTCAAAATTTACGCAATCACTACTCCAGACCGAGTGCGAAGTGATTCAAAATATGCTTGCAAACCCTCTAAAATAAACCAACCCATACGAACTACGAATTGGGACTCTGATTCCTCATAAGAGGATACGTAGGCACGTGATCTAAAATCGTGGCGAGTCTTTCTAATTAAAACTTAAAATCCAGTTTACCCCGGACCTAAACCTAGAGTCTAATATCCTTGTGAACAAGGTGGATGAAGGGTGCCTAACACCTTCCTTTCATACAATTGAGTCCGAAACCTAGAATCTTTGTCTGTGAATTAGGGTTTTCTGTTAGATTCCCTTCCCTAGGATAAAAACTAATAGTGACGACTCTTGATTTAAAAACCAATTGCTACAGACGTATACTGAAGAAAATTGTAATAGATTGCACAACTTTTTGCTGAAGAAAGCCACGGGATGCCCTTGTTGGGAGAGAAATGCTCTGACCGCTACTGTAGACGCATCTTTGTCATTTGTCAGTGATACAACCTATAGGCATTTAGGAGAGAAATGCCCTTGTTGGAGAAATCTGGAAGGCACAAAATAGGCGTCTTTGTCATTTTTTTGTTTTAATGTTGTAAAAGTTGCTTCAACAGGTGTACTCCATGTAAACTTAGTTGAACGTAATAAATTGCTGAGGGGAGCGACGAGAGAGGCGTAGTGACGAACAAAACATCGATAAAACTCGGTGAGTCCTAAAAAAACCCTAAGTGTCGTGAGAGAACGAGGCTTCAGCCAATCTAATATTTCTTGAATCTTGGATGGATCGGGAGTGACACATTCACTTGAAATTATATGAACTAAATAAGCAACATTAGGCACCACAAAAACACATTTTTAAAATTTAGCATAAAACTGATTGGACAAAAGTAACTCAAGAATTAATTTTAAGTGGTGGACATGATCACCAATACAGGAGCTATAAATTAGTATATCATAAAAAAAACTAATCCAAATTGTCGTAGGTAAGGGGAAGTAAATCATTCATCACCGATTGAAAAGAACCAGGAGCATTAGTCAGGCCAAAAGGCTTCCCAAAAACTCGTAGTGCCCATCAAACATTCTGAACGATGTCTTGTGAGTATTCGTCGAATTTACTCTAATTTGGTGATATTCAGATCGAAGATTGATCTTAGAAAAAATAGTTGCAGAACCCAGTTCATCAAATAGCTAATCTATAGTTGGGATTGGGAAACGGTCATGGACAGTTACAACGTTAAGTGTATGATAGTCGACGCAAAAACGCCAAGTTCCATCCTTTTTTCGTACTAGAAGTATTGGGGATGAGTAAGGGCTAGTGCTAGGTTTGATAATACCCTCTTGGAGCATATCGGCAATGATGGAAGTCATAGCTTCTTTTTGAGAATGCGAATAAAAGTAGGGTTTGACATTAACAGGTGCACTTTTGGGTAGAATAGGAATATGGTGATCATGTTGTCTTGGTGTTGGAAAGCCACTGGGTTGTTTAAAAATGTCAACATAGTTTGTATGGATCGTGGAAATTTGGGGGGGGGGGGGGGCAGGTTAGAGGGAATGGATGCTAAAACATTTTGTGTGGTGGAGTTAATAATGGGTGTAGGTTTAGGGGTAGGTTGGTATAGGAGAATATGCATAGAGGCAATAGAGTCATTATGGAGAAGGTGACATAATTGGTGATAAGAGGATGGGGATGGGAAGGGTTTGAGGTCACCAGTAATAGTGATTTCCATGGCATTGTGAGTAAATAAAATTTTTGGAATTGAAAAATCTGCCATAAGAGGACCAAGTGTTCTCAACCATTCCATACTAAGGACAACATCATCTCCTTCGATAGGAAGTAGATGGAAAGAGATGAAAAACAAATTATTATGAAGTGTGATTGGGACTTGTGGACATAGACCTGAACAAACTAGTGTAGAGCCATTTCCCACCATAATAGAAAAAATTAGGGATAGGTTTGGTTGGGATTTTTAAGTGTTAGGCTATTATGGGTTGTAATATGTTATGGGTACTGTCGGTATCAATTAAGATGGTAACTGTAAGGCCATTAATTAAACCCTTGAGTTTAAGAGCCTTAGGAGAAAATTATCCACTAACGGCTTGAGGGGATAATTGAAGTAAGTATTTGTAGGTTCAGTTGGTGAAATGTGGTCCTCATTGCTTTCCGAAAGGGATGTGTTGTCTGCTTTTCCTCATCTATTAATAACAAAAGAAATTTTCCTGAAGAACATTTATGGCCAGGAATAAATTTTTTGTCACAGTTAAAACACAGTCCTTGTGCATGACGTTCTTGCATTTGGGTGCTTGACAAACATCGAATGAGAAATTTGGGTGGTTGGGTTATAGGTGTTTGTTTGGTGGTGGATGCAGGGTGTGATGTGGTGGCTGATTGGGGATTGGGGCGGGTAAAAGTAGAGGAATAAGGTTTGTAGGCTTAAGGTTATGCATCTTGAATTTTGGATTCAATTAGCTTGGCTAGCCCAATAGCCTGGGATATAGAAACAGGTTTAAGAATAACAATTTCAGTTTGAATCTCAGGTGATAATCTAGAAATGAAGCAATTGAGAATAGCCTCATGTGACAATCCCGTAACTTGGTTTTCAAGCTTTTCAAATTTGCTTGATATTCAACTACAATACCAGTTTGTTTCAACTCAAATAATTCTTCTTGGTGATTAGTATAAGTGGAAGGACCGAATCGTAATTCCAAAGCCCTAGTAAAAGATGCCCAGTCCCCTAACTGCATATTTTGATGCATCCATTTGAACCATAATAAAGCTTCTCCTTTCATGTAAAAGGACATCATAAATAATCTATTTTCAGGTGGAAAATGATAAAAATAAAAAAATTGTTCAGCTTGAAACAATCATTCCAAAGGGTTGGAACCATCAAACATTGCTAATTCCAGCTTAGGTGTACGAAAAGGTGGCAAAGGGATAACATTTGGAATTCGTTGGGAATAGAAAAAAGCCATATTGTGAGTAGGTGAAAATTCAGTTGTGTTAAAAGGCATAGGGTAACATTGGGAATTCATAAAGAGGGATACAGTCTGGTTGTATGGGGGGAAAAGAGGTGGTGATGTTTGCTGAGCAGCGGTGGCTCGGTGTGTGGTAGAAATGATAGAGTGTAAGGGTGGTTGGGACAAAATGGGTGAAGGTCTATGAGGGGTTATAACGTGAGAAACAGAGGTAGAAAATACGGGTGTAGAAGAAAGTTATTTGGTTATACCTGATGTTGAGGCAGCGGAGCGGACAGAAGCAGTTTGCGGCTGTTTTTGTTGAGCCACCAACTTCGTTAAGATTGACATCATCGAATCATAGTGAGTATCTGCGACTTGCTTGTTTTTGTCCAAACGAGAATGGAGCTGACCAACTTGTTGCTCCAGATCTGTTGCAACTATGGTGAAACATTCGTCCAGCTGATGTTGGGTATCTTGCAAAGCATTATCAAGGTGAAGACCAATTGTTTGTACAACTTCATTGATAATATTTTTGGGTGAGGGTTGAATGAGTTTGGGAGGGGCCATGAGAACAATAGATGAAAGCATCAATAATGTAAATAAGTTTAGCAGCTACTATCAATACTAAAGTGAACCATTGAATATAAACACAAGATAATAATAAAAAATAAGATCTGAATGATTTTCTAGGATTTTCAAAGACAACAATGTCTTAAATACAAGAGGGGATCCTAATGGATCAGTAAGATGAGCCTACTCTGAAAAGACAGAATTTAGAATAACATAACAATTGCTACAACAAGTCTATTTTATTTAGACACATAATCTTTCATCCGAATGAGCTTCTTTTTAATTCTTATGGGCCTGCTATCACATTTTTAATCTCACTTTCTTCAAAATCTATGCTTAAATGGCTAACATCACGTATGTTTAATTGCTTGAATTTCATATTGGTCAAACTTTACTTCCCCTCATATGTTGATTTAAAACTAGTTTTGAACTGCTTAAACGCAAAACCCTTAACATTTTAAACCTCTTTCATGCCAATTATTTCAATGTTAATAATAGAATTACTTTTTCTCCTTCTTTAGAGCACACCATAAAAGCATTTGGTATTAGCATCACTTTTCTTTAACCAAATGATTCTAGATCTTTACCATTAATTACTACATTTTATTCTTGATAAAGAAAACAGTTGTGCTGATAATGATAGTTTGTCCTGCCGTAATCTTTAACTAAAAACTTCTTCATCAAGAGTTCTTAAATTTGAGTCCTTTCTTTAATATATAGTAATACTACTATGAAATGATTTGGCAAAAATTCAAAACAATGGTCTCAGATATTTGAATGTATCCATTTATAGGGTGGATTGTATATTAAACAAACACTTATAGCACAAGTCTTAAATACATAATATATTTCAGATATATAATATATATAAGTGGGATATTCTAAATAAACGAGAGACAATGAACAAAATATACATATGCTATGAAGCAAAAGCAGTTGTCGAGGAATCCATAGTCCCCACTGTGATGCCAAGAACTGACCTAGCATTATTTTTGTGTGCTATGCTACTTCTCCTAACGCATATGCCACCCTCCTTTCGTCTTTATTTTCCAGAGCTTTAGTATATGCCCTAAATAATTCAATTTGAAGAAAGAGCAATGCTATTTCTATACACTTTTGTGAACACCCTTCATGGATACTATATAAAATATATGTAGATTGATGTGTGCAAGTCGAAGAAAAGAGAATAATTTAAATTATGTTATGGTGTCGTATATTACTAAAGACTTCTAAGATGAGCTAGTGCACAAAATTTAAAAATTGATAAGGTTAAACCGTTGTTAAAAAGGATTTCATTAAATATTTGTCATTGTTAAATTGTAACAAAAATAAATTAAGTTTTTTTTGATAAATATTTGTGTAACTCGTTCAGGGCGGCATGCAACTCAGTTAGAGCATCAATAACACCACAATTGTTGATATCTTCTGGTGTAGAGGATAGAACTCTCTTGTTAACTTTGGCTGAAAACGGCGAGGTATATGAGTGAATGGTAACAGCGAGTGGAGTGATGGTGATGAAGAAGATGTGACTCAAGTTAATTTTATCGGGCCTCACGGTAGGCACCGCTGTACTGGTCAAAAAATATAGGTGTGATTATTCCTCCTACAACGGCAGGGGGACTCAGAGGCCTTAATAGATATATTATGTTGTATGGTGATTAGGAGTTGTCCACGACAGCGAGAAGCCATGGATGGTGGTGTTTTACGATGGTTTAGAGACCTGATCACATGAGGTGAGAGGTTTCGTTATTGAGTGATATGCTTAGGTGTAAGCATATAGGGAGTGTGATTTGTATGGCTTAAGATCTCCTTTTTTAACATGGGGGAGAGGTATTTATATAGGACTTTTGGGCATAGGGTTTGGGTAACTCTAATGGACGGCAACCGCTTCTTCATGATCAAGAGAAGTTGTTGATCACCTAACTTTTAAGGAATATAGGTGGATTCCATCTTCTTTGACTAACAAAATTACACACGTCATCAGTGTCAAGGGCGAGCCTTGAGGGCATAGATGGTACCTCTCTTGGGCGAGGGTACCCTAATTTAGAATACTCAAAAATATAACATTACAACCAACATCTTGAATGTCCTCCTCTAGTCATTAAGATAGTTAATGACATTCATATCATCTTCTTGACTAACTTCAATATTTACCTCTTCACTGTCAACAATATCTTTATCTTTACTAACATCAACTGTTACATCTTTACTATCATATTTGCTAATATTTTCACAAACAACTTTAGGATCAACATCAGTGGAAGTATCATGCATGGGTTCACTAGGACCACTTTCATCATTCAGGATACTTTCCATAACAATATCATTAGGTGGATTATCAAAATCATTAAAATTATCATTATTTTGATTCAAGTTATCCACCTCATCAATCACATCATTTTTTAGCTCTCTTTACTCATCTACATCTTGATTCACATTGCCAGCAGACATAACACCACTAGGGATGACATGATCAGAGGAATTACCTTGGTAAATATTCGGAAGCACCATACTGAGAGAAGAAATGTTGAGGGGAACTTCATTGTGGGATCTCTTAGTTTTGACCTCAGTTGAAGGAGAATTGAGAGTTTTTTCAAGTTCATTGGTTGTTTTTATGACCTTAGTTGTGCGGAGCGTGATTAGCAAATTTCTTTAACTTCTTGCCCTTGAAATCCTTTGTCTTGATGAGAGAATAAATACCTGACCTAACCATCAACCTTCTCTCTAATTGTAATACCTTTCATGCAAACACCATGGGCATTCGTGATAACTTTATCCTTTTTGGGAACTTTCTTCTTAATGATCTTTTTGTCCTTACGAGAAGTATTGGTACCTTGCCTAGTTCTAACCATAATGTCAGAGATATTCATAGTGTCAGAGGGAGATTAACGGTTAGAGAAAGAGTTGAGGTGCCGAAAAGAAAAATCAGAAAAATTTGTTTTTCTAATATTAAAGAAATGAGACTTCTTTATGTTGGGATGAATGACATAAGAAACATTTGTAAGAATAAGATTTGGTTCTGCAATATTATCTCTGAGTTTTAATGATAATAAATGAGTATGTTTGCATGAACAATTTTGATACTCTAATGTTTGTTATTGTTGAGTACTTAACAAACAGGTTCTGCTTCTGATGGATGGCGTGGCCAAGACATTAGAAGATAATTAGTTCTGCTTTTGTGCTACAAAGTTCCGTTGAACATTAGCAAGACACTCTAGAAGGCTTTGGAGTGTAGGCTCTGATGTTTGTCTAAAGAAATCAGTCAGAAGATCTGAAGACAGAAGTTGCTACTTAAATCCAGATGTTGAAGACTCATGTTTCTAAAGAGAACGAGTTCTAAAGAATCAGTCAGAAGATCTGAAGACATGAGTTTTAACTTAAGTCCAGATGCTAAAGAATAAAGTTTCTAAAGATATTGTGTTCCAAAGAAACAAAGTTAGAAGATATGAAGACAACGTTTCTACTGAAGTCCATATGCTAAAAACTTAGTTTCTAAAAAGATAACATGTTTTAAGAAGACAAAGTTAAAGATTCTAAAGACGGAAGTTCTGAAGATTCCAAAGACTTGAAGTTCTAAAGATCCAAGGTTCTCTACAAAGGGTTCTCAAGACCATGTTTTTAATACTCTAAAGACACACCTATTGAGACTATGAAGACTTTAAGCTCGTCTGATCCAAGGTTCTCTACAACAGGTTCTCACGACCAAGTGCTGAAGACTCTAAAGACGCAGCTCGGAAGACTCTGAAGACTTGAAGTTCTGAAGACCTTATGTTATGTTATCGCTTCTAAACTCATGCTCACAGAAGCCTCTGAAGTGCGGAAGAAAAGAATATAATGTTAACATGGTACAATAATACACAGTACGATAAAGCCTTATTCCACTACCTCTCCACTAGCTTTAATTGTGGAAGAGAAAAAGATGTAGCAGTACAATTTGTAACAACTCAGTTTCAAATATCCAACGACTCTATTTTTCTTGTCTATATAAGAAAATAATCGTATGTTTAAAATGTTGTTGGTGTTTAATGTTAAAATGAAAGCTGTCGTTATTGAAACACAACTAAAAAGCTATCAACCACTATAACAACAACAAGAACAATTGTTATCAAAATGATTCTTCAATCAAGTTGATAATGATTACAATGAAATAATTGATTCACAATGTGTTTAATTTGATATGCCACACAAAGCTTGCTAAGCCGCAGAAGATAATGAAGATGATCATGAAAACTCCAGTTATAATCCACAACACAATGTTGTGCTCTAAAATGATCATAGAAGAAAATAGAACAAGAGATGTTATCTAGAATGTTCTAAGGTGAGTAAAGATGAAGAAGTTCATCTCTTTACTACATCAAGATCAACAAAGCTTCCATAAGCTTATTAAGAAGAAGACTTCAGCAATTCAAGTGCTTTGGGTTGTTGTCCAAGAAGAAGCTACTTGAAGAAAATAATACCACACATCAAGCTATAATACAATGTAATATGTTTTAGTGAGTATTAGGATACTCTGATGTATGCTTAAATTCTGTTTACATCCAGCTTGTGTAGAAGTATATTATTGTAAACAAATATAAATCAAACAGTTGTTTGATGATACCTTGAGAGGCTGAGTGAAGGTTTGTGCTCAAGAAGATAGTGACTGAAGGTCATTATGAAATCTTGGTAGTGGATTTTATAGGGTCAATGATAGTCATATCTCAAAGGGGACTGAGTGAAGGTCAGCCTTGTGATATCACTGATGGATATCATTGTAAGGAAATCCTGGTAGGAGATTCAGAGGGATCAGATTCTATTGGGTCAATGAATGTTATATCCAGTTTGGTTCCTTGAACGCTTCATTGGATGTTAGTCATCATGGGTTTCCTGTGCGACTGTAATCAGATTGGTTATAGTGGATTAAGTCCTTGAGTTTAAGGAGAAATCACCTTGGCAGGGTGGACTGGACTAGCTTGGGAGTTTCTCAAGTGAACCAGGATATATCACGTGTTCTTTACTTTTGCTTATACCTAATAGTTTATGTTTTCATAAATTAATTAGAAGCATTGCTTAGAAGAAATATCCAAAAGCGTTGTTTAACAAATAATACTTAGAAGGGAATTTTGATTCAAGCTTCAAGCGAGAAATAATTAACAACAAAATGTGACAAATGAGTTTAGTACAAAATTAAGAGCCTAAAGGTTACAAAGGTATAAAGCCAAGAGATCTAAATCAACAGACCTGACGGTGATCATCAAAAATAAAAATCATAAACCCTAAGATGTTTCCCCAAACTCTACATCAGCAAGGGTATCCCAAACTAGATTCTCATTACTCCGCTCTTGGGCCCTTCTAAAGATATCCTTTGTCGCTTAGATCTTTGATCTCTCAACTAGATCCTTGATGAATACATCCCTTCTATTGATAATGCTTTCCATATGATCAACCTCTTCTTGAAGCTGAAGGCCATAAAAATCTTCTTGTTGATCTTTTCGTGACCTTAACTTGAACTGGCGTCCAAACATTGTAACTGATAGTAATCCTCTTTCTAGTGTCCATTTATGAGTAATGAGATTGATACGAGAATCAAAGATAAAGTTCCCTAGAAATGAAATGACCACGGATGTCACAAGCATGTCATGATGTTTATGAATACATGAATGTATGTATATGCAACAAACACATACAAGGTTCAAAGGTTTAACGTCACGAGCATGGAGTCAAAGGGTGAGAATCAACCCACAAGTTATGTACTAAGGATTTATCACCTGCCAAACAAGGTTCTAAAAGGTTCCTATAGTCTATATATTTCCTTCGGATATTACCAACGTCCCAATTACTCGGTAATTAGTAATATTCGCAGGAAAAACTCGTCTAAGTGCAGGATCGCGTGACAACTACTTCTGAATTACTCTGTCATAGTCTTCGCACTACATATAAAATGATAAGATGGGTTAGGGTTTCTACAGATCTCATCTTCTTTGGCTTCCAGGTCGAGAGCAGTAATGTCTTCCCGATTACTCGATAAACAAATACTACAGTCAAAGGGGCCTCCACTGATAAGGGGATCTCATGCCTCCTTTTTCGAGATTACTTCCTCAAAGTTAACATGACTATACCGCCCGTCCTATCTTAAGTGTACTTAGTCCGGGTATAGGACTTGTCCGTTGTAATCAACATCTAAAGAAACTACAAAATAACACGTATAAGCAAACAAGAAATAATATCAAAAACAAATATAACAAATTAGGTTTAACCCACTTAGAAATTTTAAGTCCTCAGCAGAGTCGCCAATTCTGTAGTGGTGAAAATAGAAGATCAAGCTATTAATTAATTTGACTTGCAAATAAGAAAGAGTCACCCCCGCGCTTTATTATTTCCAACGGAAAAAGGGAAAGTGTGAAATAAAACCCATAAATATGCAAAGTATGAATAATACTAAAAAGTAAAAATACAATGCATCTGAAAGAGATCGAGGATTCTGGGGTTGGTTATAAAAAGGGAAGGTAATAGCATCCTATGTATTTATAGTATCATATAGGACCCTTTGGAATTTATGTTTTTTGGTTAAAAAGTTTGTTTGCAAAAAGGATCGTGGAGATGAGAAATTTTAAAAATGCAACAACCTAATGTCGAGGTTTTGGCTTAAAAGGTGTAAATTTGAAAATAGGGTTTTAAAGATTTTAACAAATGAGAAATAAATATGAGAGATAAAATATAAAGACTCACAATGACATAAGGTTAATGAGAAGATCCTTTCCATTGGATTCAAACACAAAGATAATAATCAAATGAAGACCAGACAAGAACCATGCATCAGATAAAAATGGATAGTAACCATAGTCCAAGGATTTAAAGAACCAATTTTAGGTTTTTTCTTTATTAAGTGACTTATAACAAGCAAAAGAAAATAAGAAGCTTAAGTGAGCAAATAGAAGATAAATGCTCAAGTGAGCAAATAAAAAATGCATAAAGTAAAGAAAATAAATTGTTATGGATGATAAATGGCATAAAAGTAAAGAGAGGAAAATATAAAGTGCGGAAATATAAATGATATTAAAGTAAAGTTATTGTAATATAAAGTTAATAATATGATTTGGGATAAGTGTAACTTCATATGGAGCATAGAATGTATATATTCCGACAATCTTAGATGAACTAAAAAAGTTCAAATGATTTCCAAATTGATCAAAATAAAAAAATAAAAAATAAATAAAGAAGAATAAGATGAAGTCTATAATAAAAGTAGTATAAATGTCACAACTTTCTCAATTTTTCATGAAATTAAACAAATGAATAATGAAAATTGATCTACTCAATCTCACAACCAAGGATCCATGCTCAAAATAAGTAAATAAATAACAAAAATTACAGAAAAAAATTAAAATTAAACAACAATAAATCACTTTTGTTTTTGGGGGTTCAAGAATATTTTTCAACTCTTGATTTTAAATCAATGTAGTTTCCTTGCAAAATCATGATAATTATGGTACTAAAAAACAAATAAATAAAGATTAAAAATGAAATAGAATTAAATAAAGAACAAGTATAATAGGCTACCTATTCAATAAAAGGAAGAAATGACTTGAAAAAAAATAAAGAGAAAAAGAAGAAAAGAGTTTTGACTTAGTTTAGTGAATAATTTATGGTGTTGTTCCTCCAAATGAAAGAAAGAAATGTCTTATTTATAGGGTGAATGAGGTGAGAGTGTTGATATGGAAATCCATGTAAATTTATGAGAATTGTTCTTGGTCATTCATAAGTCCAAGTTCGCAATCCATGTGAAGTGTGCGAATGATTCTTAGCCATTGATAAGTACAAGTTGGCAATCCATGTGAAGTGTTTCTACTACATTATAGTGGTCTCAACTTTTCCTTATTGATACAAAACAACAAAATGACAAAGTAAATAATAATAATAATAATAATAATAATAATAATAATAATAATAATAATAATAACTAAAAGTGTTAGTAATAATAATAAATATAAAATAGAAAATAAATGAGACATTAAATTAACTATTTATGATTTTTTTTCTTGAATTAAAATAAATGAAAATATAAGTGAAAATTAAAAGATGAAAAATAAAATACATATAAGAAAGTAAAAGGACTTATGTAGATTTTTTTAGATTTTTTTTGAAATAAATGATATCAATATATAAATTTAAATTACTAAAAAAACATATTTTTGATAATTTTTTAGTAAAGAGGTAAGAATAATAAGTAAAAAAAATAACATGATGCTAAGTACATTTTTTGTTATTTTTTTAAATGGAAAAGAAATAACGAATAAAACACAATAAAAATCAAATTTCACTAAATTCATAAACGACTTCTAACGTTTCTATTAATTCGTGGCTTTTCAAAGCATAATCAGCTCTTGACTTGTAAAGTGAAATTGTAGATGATGTCATGAAGAATCATATGCAAAAAGAACCGCTAAAAAATGTCAAAATTTGAAAAAGTTATAAATTTTTGAAATCTAACTCAAGAATTGGCAAAAAAAATAGGTCAAACCACTCGTGAACACTTGTTATGCAATGATGCAAATAGAGGATGGGATCTTAGTTCAAAAATTGGAGTATGATAGATATCATCAAAAGCTTTTGTAAATATGTCAGCTGAATTTTTATCTGTATGAACATGCTCAAGGGTGATTTATTCTTCTTCTACCAATTATTTGATGAAATGAAGTAGAATATTAATAAGTTTGGTTATGTTATGTTGGATATGATTTTTGGAAATATTGATAGAACTTAAGTTGTCACAATATAATTTCATGATAACTTGGGTGTCATTGTATTCCTTGCGAATTTTTTTCATCCATAACTGTTGAGTACAATTGTTGCTTGCAACAATATAATCTGCTTCTGCAATTGAAATAGAAACACAACTCTTCTTTTTACTGAACCAATATATTAAATTTTTTCATAGGAAGAAACATCAACCATGAGTACTTTTCTATCCTTAAAATTATCCAACTAGAGATGAGTTGGTATAGAATATAAAAGTTCATAGTAATATGTTAGACTTATTGATTTAATGATTTGTTTGACTTGTGTAAGATGGTTAATCTTATAACTTGATTGATATCAAGAACTCATACTAACAGATAAAGTAATGTCATGACGACTCGAAGTGAAGTATAAGAGGCTACCAATCATACTCCTATAGAGACTTTGATCACCATTTGCTCATTTTTCATCCTTTTATGGCTTGAGATGAGTGGCAGTAGAAAAGTGTTTGTGTCGAGAGTTCTCCAAACCAAACTTCTTCACACTGTTTTTAGCATACTTACTTTGGGAAATAAATATGTCATACTTCATTTGTTTCACTTGGAAGCCAAAGAAGTGGGTAAATCACCAACCATGCTCATATCAAATTCAACTTGCAGTTGTTGGACAAAATGATCCATAACATAATGTCAAATTCCTTCATATCAAATTCCTTCAAACACAATGTCGTTAACATAATTCAAAGTTATCATAATATTTCCATTGTCCTTCTTCAGAAGCATATTTTTATCAATTCCTCCGCAAATATAACCATGCATAGTAAGAAAGTAATAAATTTTGTGAGACTCTCATATCATGCCATTGGAGCTTGTATGAGTTTATATAGGACTTTTCTTAGTTTGTAGGCTTCATTTGGAAGCCATGGATCAATATATCTTTTTGGTTATTCAACAAAAACTCCCCCATTCAAGTACTCATCGGGGAAGGAACTTTTCACATCCATCTGATGGATTTTTAACTCAAGGAGACACAACAAACCAAGTAATAAACAGATGGCTTCAAGGAGAGCAACATCAGACAATGTTTCATTAAATTCAACCTCTTTGAATTGAGTATAGCCTTGTGCAATAAGTTTCACATTATTTCAAGTAATATTCCCATTAAACTTATTCTTATAAATTCATTTAATGCCAATGATATTTGTAGAGTCAGATCTAGGAACAAGCTCACATACTTCATGTTTTTCAAATTAAACAGACTCTTCTTGTATAGTATGGACCTAGTATTCATCATTGAGGGCCTCTTTAACTCTTTGCACTACTATGGAAAACCCATTTAACAATGGCTGGAAAACCCATATAATCACGTGGGTCCAGGCATTGTTGTATAGAGTGTTGTTATAAATGTGTAACTTACAATCATGATTCTGGGAATGTTGTAATATACTGGAAAGTAATTTGTGTGATATAACAACGTGAACAATAAGAAAAACATGAGCAACAGCAAGAAAAAACAAGAATAACATGAACAGTAAGAACAACATGAGCAACAACAAGAAAAAACAAGAATAACATGAACAGTAAGAACAACATGAGCAACAACAAGAAAAACAAGAACAAGAACAAGAACAAGAAAAATAAAAACAACAACAAGAACAACAAAAACAACAAGAACAACAACAAGAACAACAAAAACAAGAAGAACAACAACAACAAACGTTGCTAACTTGAATCCATACTTTCCTTGTCTCATTCAAGATGGAGAATAGATGACGGAGTTCTGAAATTTATAAATTAAATAAATGATGCTTTCGGATTTTGCTTATGGAAAAAAATGATATTTTCGAGCTTGGTTTAATGGAGAAATAGAGTGTCGTAAATGAAAGATGATGTTTGAATGTAGAAGATGAACTTCGTCTAAGTTGGAAGTTTGTCTAAGTTTTAGGTTTCACGTGAATCGCTAATGGTAGTGTCCTGAGCATTGATAGCCACTAAATGGACGATTGAAATTTATTTAAGAATGCTGAAGAAACAAAAGAAATACGCTACATACAACAACGATTGTATTAAATAACAATTGTTGTATGTATTTTAATAAAATATATAAAAAAATATAGTAGTACAACAACAAAAACAACAACAGCAAGATTCTAACTCATGACCATGGGCACTACATACAACAACGGTTGTATTAAATAACTGTTTTTATATGTGTTTTAATAAAATATAAAAAATATAGCAGGTAAACATTAACAACAGCAAATATTCGAACTCATGAACATGCACCACTTTTTACCACAGTTGGAACTTCCAATCGTGGTGAAAAGAGGCTTAAATATGGAGAAAAAAAGTGTCTAGTTGAATAGATTCTACCACGGTGGATCCTTTGACGTGGTGACTTGGGCGTTGTTTTTTACGCGTTTTGTAGTAGTGTTGGTTCAATTTTTGAAATAAAACACATATTAGATATCATCTCCTTATAATTAATTGGTTATGTCATTGTGTAGTGATTCCATCATTTAGATCTCGTATAATGTTTTCAATGGGATGATTCTTCTTAATACTTGATAATGGTTTTTCAGAAGCATTATCTTCATCATCCTCTGAATCTGAATCTTCGTAACCAAACTGCAAGTTGATCGCTTTATTGTCTAGAACATCATGCGCAATATTTTGACCACTGAAAGTATAATCTTCGTCTTTGAAGGGAATCACTTTAGATTGATCGTCATTAACAATGAAATTTATGGATTCAATCATAGATTTTATGTGCTTTTTAAAAACCCGATACACGCTACTATTATTGGAATAACCAAGAAAAATGCCCTCGTCACTCACAGGATCATGCTTCAATATTTGTTCTTTATCATCAAGAATATATCAAATACTGCTAAGCACATGAAAATATTTAAAGTTGGGCTTCCTCTCCCTCCATAGTTCATAATGAGTAACCTTGGAACATGGAAAAATTGATACTCGATTGTGAATATGACATGCATTATTAATTGCTTCTACCTAAAGTAGTACAAAACATTTTTTTTCTTGAATAAATTTATCTATTTCTTGCAATGTACAATTCTTCTTGTTGACAATCTCATTTTGGTGAAGTCTGATGGTAGCAGAAAATATAAACAATCTCTTTAGTATTGTAGAATGTATAGAGGTTTGAGTTCTCAAATTCTATACCATGATTACATTGAATATGAATGATCATGCCAATATCTTCTCCTATTTCAGGGTAGAAGATGACACAGAGCCTCGAAAATAGAAAAGGAATCAAACTTCTCATAAATGAAATTAACCTAGGTGTATTTGGAGAAATCATCAACACATGCAAAGACATATCTCTTTCCTCCAATACTCTCAACTTGCATGAATCCCATGAGACCCGTATGAAGTAGCTCAAACACATGTGTAGTAGTAAGATGTTGAACCTTCTTATGTGGCATCTTGGTTTGCTTTATTATTTGACATTTACCATATATTTTACCTTCTTCGATATTGAGATTAGGTAATCCAGTAATAGCCTTTTCAGCAATAATCTTTCTCATACTTATAAGATTTAAGTTCCCAAGATTTTTTTGAGACAACTTAATTTCTTAAGTTTTGAAATTAAACAAGATTAAGTTTGATTCTTATCATAATATGACCACATGTAGTCGTTGTTTATAGATTTGGATCCCTTCATCAGTTGAGTACATTGTTTATTTGTGATAGAGCATTCAATATTGTGATATGGTGGGAAGAACTGACTGTTTTTTGGAATGCTGGTTTGTGTTTTGCGTTTGTTTTTGCAAAATGTCGCGGTAAGCAAGAGTCGCCACCGACTTTTATTTTATCCAACAAGGAAAGGAAAAAAGCACATAAAAATTCCTTTTTCGAGATATTTCTCGGGTACGGGGGTGTGACACGGTGGGAGAACTGACTTGAGGTTTTGCGTTTTGTGTTTGCAAATGTTTCGGTTTAGCAAGAGTCGCCACCGAATTTTTATTTTATCCAAAGGAAAGGTCAAAAAGCACAGGAAAGATCTTTGAGATGTTTTCTTGGGTTCGGGGGGTAGATTATGAAAAGGGAAGGTATTAGAACCCTTTTAATCCATGGTTATCCATGGGCTCTTAGTTACTTGTTTAGATCACTTGCTTTTGCTTTTCAATTGTTTGAAATGGTGCTTTATGTGTGGTTTTTGAAAATGTTTTGAAAAAGAGGCCTTGTCTAGGCAACCTTTATAATGATTCTTGTTTGAATATATACAAAGGTGTTTGTCTTTTGAAAATATATTCCAATGTTTGAAAGTTTGTTTTTGGGAAATGTTTTGAAATTGTGTTATGAAGTGTGTTTGAAAATAGCAAGGATATTTTGCAAGTTTTGATTAAGTAACTAAGAGTTGTCTACCCTATTTTACTCAAAGATCTTTCCTATACGTTTTTAACCCTTTTGACAATGTTTTTTTACCATTGCATTTGATAAACAACCTTGGATTTGGATGTTAAACGGGACAGCCGCGGGTCATCGTATGGACCAAGATAGAAATTGTGCTAAGTATCTTTAGCAAATTTTTGAGGGACTAGATCATTTTGTATAGGCAACAAAGATAGCGTCATCGAGGGACTATGATCTTTTGTGTTGTTTTTGTTTTGCCAAGATACTCAACATGCATAACATGACCATTTTAAAGGCAACAAATGGATGAAACCCTAGGGGTACATGTGTGCATTGTATTGTCAATTTACATGATTTTTTTTGTCTTTGTATTAGTCAAGCTATTTGTTTGATTTTGGATTTTTGCATACAAACCCTAATCTCTAATCATGGTATATTTGAAAGCATAAAGTGCGCAAAATAAACCTAAGTTATTACAACATTGGTATGGGGAGGGGGATACAATTTTGAATGGGGAATATTTGCAAAAAAATAAAACCCTAATATTTACTATTACATCCAAATTGAATAAATGGTACAAATAAATAAATTGGCAATAACTAAATAAGAAATTTAAATATAAATGTGCAAAATATTATAACTATGTACAAAGATGTTTTTTTGTTTATTTTTATGTATGAAAAAGTAATATTTAATGTATTTAAAAAAGAAATAAAAAGATTATTTTTTTATTAAGGGTAAAAACCCTAATTTTCTTTTAAGAAAGTAAATATATATTTAATTATATTATTCATGTACAATAAAATAAAATAAAATATATACAAGATAAAAATATATTTAGAAAAATATTATTTAAGTATAAATAAATAAAAAATAAAAAATAAAGGTATAATATTATTATGTATTATTTTCAAGTTTTCATTTAATAAAATAAAAGTATATACTCACTAAATTATTTTTATGTTAGAAAAATAAAATAAAATACACAAATAAATGTGAAAATTTATAAAAATATTTTTGGTATTTTTTTATGTTTGGAAAATAATAAAATAAAATCAGAAATGTAAAATAAAGAAAAAATATAAAAATATGAAGAAATGGGCCAAGGGGGTGCAGTCAGCAAGGCAGGGGGTGCAAAAAGTGAGCCAAAACCAAGCCCAGTCCACTGAACTTCATCTTTAACCTTTGTCAAACAAAAACGCGGACCCTGTACAAATGTCTAGATCCTGCATACGTGCTCTAATGCAAAAACTCATAACATCAAAATTATAGCATTTTTCAAGACGAATTCAACCATATAAGAAACTTAATCTAACTCTCAAAGACCAGAAAGAATTTCTATGGCCCTAATTTCTAACCTAACTTTTTCAGGAAGTTCATGAATCAAATTCTCTTAACACATTTAACTTAAATGAAAACTGAGCATATGTACAGCTTCAGGGCTATCAGTACTACATTTTTTATTCACAAACCTAAGCCTAATGATTCCTAACTAGAGAGATAAGAAGTTGATAAAAACCTGTTTCAGTTGAAATCGTGTATGGCAATGTGGAGCTTTTCAGTGAGGCCCGAGATGTTTGGGAGCTTGCTTGAACTTCCCCTGACCTTCCCCAATGTCTAGTTTGCCTTGAATGTGCTTGAACAAACTTGTAGAACTCAACCTGCACAAGCTGAAAAAAAAAATGGTGAAGCTTGCAAATGGAGTTACAGTCACTACCTAATGGTTGGGATAGCTTGGATAGGTTATATGGAAGGTGTTTAAACAGGTTTGGGGAAAAACGCACGAGTGGTTTGTGAGATAGAACTCAAGGTGGAGAAGCTGCCCTGTTTTGCAAGAGGAAGGTGACTTTGTGTTTTGGAAGGTTTGAGGGCTCAATGGCTCGTGTTTCTGGCTCAAGGGAATGTGTAAAAATTATCTCAAATTCTTGTAAGAGTTAGTTCTATTAGATGTTCAAGATGTGGTGTATTTGACAAGTTTCTTGTATTTTAAGCAAAAGTAAGTCATGATGCAAGACAGGCCTGTACAGGCTATCTATCAGCTTGACCTTTGTGATCTTGCCCCCCTCAGTTGGTGGATATTGTGTGTTGTACAAGATCTTGTTCAAGGCTCAAGGATTCTATTTGACATAAAGCAAATTTGACAAAAATGGCAATGTTGCCTTTTTGCTATTTTAGGATTAATCATGTGTGCAATCCTCCCATGACCAGAACAAAGCCTCAAACCAATGGATTTGAATTTAATTATTGAGTATGGAAGGATTTTGGGACCTGTAATCAAGTACAAACAAGGCTGATTAGAGTTTACAACTTGTATCAATATGAAAATGCCATGGATCAAAAGTGAGTTTTTGCCAACTTCAAGCCTTCGATTCTCCCTAACCACAAATGATTTTGGAGAGTTCTTTGACATTTTGGAAATCTTGTAACATTATATACAATGCATCTTTGAAATGAATTTTTAGATTCCAAGTGGAACTAGGTGAAAAATTGCGATGAAGATAGGTTAAAATCCTGCCTAAACTAGGGCAAAATTTCACTAAGTTAAAAGTTTCATGGACCCTTGTTCCAAAAATCATAACTTGAGATCCAAGCTTCTTTTGAGAACAAATTGTGCATAAAAGTTGTAGAATTTATGGAGGAATACAACTTTCATGTTGGAAGTTTTGTTTGAATCCAATTGCATCATGGTGAAAATGTTGGGCAAAGTTGAGAAAAATTTAAGGAAATTTCATAACTTAGAAAAATTCTAAGTTATGAAATATTTCAATCTTAAACCCTAATTTGCAAAATTGGGTTTCTTGATGAACAAGTTTCATGTTTTGACATATATTGATGAAAAATGACCCTTGGCACTTGATTTTTACCAAAAAGTCAAAGTTTGACTTTTTAGTGTACAGTCAGATTTTGATCAGTTGACTGAAAAATTCATCTGTCAATCTAATGCAATTGAGATCTTTTGAACCTTGTTAATAGGTCAAGATGATGCCATTGAGTCCTTGAATCCATTCTTGAACCCAATTTGCCATTGGCTAGGTCAAAAGTCAGATATTGCCCTTTTGTAGTCAAAACCCAAAAAATGACCATTTTGCCCTTTTGGTGATCTGATTAAGTTTCTTGACGAGTTGTGGTCCAAACTTGATCAAATGGTTCATATGAGCTTATAATGTTGATGTGGATCAAAATTTATGAGGTTTGAATATAAATTGGCCACAGTTGACTTTTTCCCCAATACAGCTGATTTATAGGTCAACTGTCCAATTGACTGGGCAAAAATTTGATTCAAGGCTTGAAACTTGGTATGGGAAATCTTATAAGTCCAAAATGAAGTATGAAAGTAATTTTGAGCATTGAAAGTCCAAAAACCCCTGTGCAAACTCAAACCCTAATTTAGGTCAATAGTGCAAGGAGATGTCTTGAGTAGAGCAAACCCTAGCTTGGTCTTGAGTTTAAAGAGTCTTGTGAGGAGAAATCTTGATAAAATGAGAGGGCAAATTTTGGGGTACAACAGCTGACCCTGTTCAATATTTTTGAACCTAAAGAGTTAGATTGGCGAGTTCGCCTTTCGTGACTCGAAGGTAAAAGAGGATTGGACACTAGAGTGCCCGTAAATTTGCACTCGTTAGAGTAGTTGAGGGAATGGGCTTAAAGATGCTATTTGGAAAGGTGCGACATAATATTATCGGAGATGGGCTTAAAGATGCCATCCAAGAAAATTAATCGCAAAGAGATTCCTTTGCGAGAGCCCGTATACCTATTGTTAAGGAGGACTACATTGGGGAATGCTGGTCTCTGTTATGGTAGAAATAGAACTTCAGTCGTCTGTTATTCTACTGGGGAATCATCTTTTGGTTGAAGAGGTGACAGTGAACTGCTATCTGGTCAACATCCAGGCTTTACAGCCTTGTATTTCTATCTGGTCAACATTCGGGTTTCACGATACCTTGCTTCCTATCTGGTCAACGTCCAGTCTTCAGAAGGAAATCAAATGGTTATCCGGTCGCCTCCGGTTTTCCCTTGATTTCGGGCCCTACTAATATCCTCTTGAATTCGGGCTTCAAAGTAATTGGCCGAGTAAACTGTTATTTGGTCAACGTCCAAGTTTCACAGTGTACCTTACTGTTATCTGGTCAACGTCCAGGCTTCACAGTCTACCTTATGTTATCTGGTCAACGTCCAGGCTTCACAGTTTTGTATTTGCTATCTGGTTAACGTCCAGGCTTCGCAATACTTTACTTCCTATCTGGTCAATGTCCAGTCTTCAGAAGGATATCAAATGGTTATCCGGTCAACATTCGGGTTTCCCTTTTGATTTCGGGGCCTACTAATATCCGGTTGAATCCGGGCTTCAAAGTAATTGGCCGAGTAAACTGTTATTTGTTCAACGTCCAAGTTTCACAGTATACCTTACTGTTATCTGGTCAACGTCCAGGTTTCACAGTCTTATATAGTTATCTGGTCAACGTCCAGGCTTCACGATACTTTGCTTCCTATCTGGTCCATGTCCAGGTTTCGGAAGAATTTGCAGGGGATTCAACTATTTTCTGGTCGATCTCTGGGATTCAGTATAATTAAAGTATTATCTGGTCGAATCTAGGCTTCATAACTGGAACAGGAATCTGCCCTTTGATTTGGATAAACAAATAGGAAAGCATTCGTGTCTGGAGCATTTCTAAGTTGTTTTTTGAGCTTTGACTATCTGTTTTTAGGTAGCTATTAATTTCTTCCTAAAAAGGGTAGAATGTTAGCTGAAACACAAAGTTATGTTGCATGAAATGTATGATGCAATATATGTGTTTTGTCAATGCTCATGATTTATGAATGTAATGTATGCGCATGTAAGCTGATTAGCTGCTTTGCTGAGGAAAATAAATCCTGGATAGCTGGAGATAATAAAATCTTTGACTGCTGTCGGGGAAAATAAATCCATGATCTCTGTTGGAGACTCAAGATCTTTGACAACCTCTGTGGGGGGAAGCTAAACTGCTGGGGAGATCAGGAGTTTGGGTTGTATGCCAATCTACTGGGGTCTTCAAGAGTGAGGATCTTCGTTCTGTTGGGGGTATCAGGAAAACTGAATAGTTTCCGCTGGGGATCAGTAGATCAAAGTTTCTTCTCTGCTGGGGATCTTAATGACGTGCTGATTTGATCGGCGACTTCACTGGGGAAAAAGTTTTAAAAATAACTCTCTGAGGAATTATCTGGTTTTAAAGCGACTCTTCGGGGAAAATGGAGGAAACTGGATGGTCTCCACTGGTATTCAAAGATTGAAGGTTTGACTCTGTTGGGGGAAATATTTCATCCTCACTGCGGGTTTGTAGTTCAAAGTTTTTCTACGCTGGGGATTGGGAGTTTGAAAGCTCAACCCTGATAGGGAATTTTGAAACTTAACTCTGCTGGGGATATGCATCTCAAGGCTTTAGTTCCGCCGAGGATCTGGATGATGTATTACAGATGATTTCTTCTGGAATAGCCTAAAGACATTTTCCTATACTTTCATCCTATCAATAATTATTCTTTCTCATTCCGTTTTATTTGTAAGCAGTGATTATATTCAAATGCATATGCTCATTTAATAAATCATTGGACGTTTTCAAATAAAACACAAGTGTAAAAAAGAAAGAAAAGGTAAACAATTTTCTACACTTTGAAGTATCTTTGTATTAACTTTGTGTAAGTATTTTGTACAAAGGAGACATACATCCTAGTAAGAGACTTTTGTCATAAAATTGAGAAAAATTTATACAAAGAAAGATGGCTATGTGTAAAAATTTCATGGGGTTCCCATTCTGCTATAGCCTTCGTAACTCTGAGTATCTTGTCCATTCGTTGCTTCGTCCGCAGATGATTGAATTGATCAGAAGCTTGGAGTTTGTCCGTGATGAGATTGTCCTTAAAGTGATCCGACGAGACATAGTCATACGCCTTAATTCCATAACTTTTACCTGGACCGCCCTTTCGGGTTTTCGATCCACCGGGAAACCCTTTTTTGCCCAAGTCGCCCTTTCGGGTTTTGAACTTGCCGGGTGTACGATTTTTTTTGTTTATCCCTAATTTTTGCCTGAACCGCCCTTTCGGGTTTTCGATTCACCGGGATGTCCATTTTTTCCCAAGTCTCCCTTTCGGGTTTTCAACTTGTTGGGTCGTTTATGCGTAGTATCTTTTGACTATGTCTGCGTTCGCAGGGTGCGGCAGATCATCGTCGTCCATGGTGGTTAGAATCATAGCCCCACCAGAAAAAATGTTTTTGATCACAAATGGTCCTTCGTAAGTAGGACTCTACTTTCCCCTGGGATCACTTTGCGGCATGATGATCCGCTTGATTACAAGATCTCCGACTTGATATACCTGGCGCCTGACTTTCTTGTTGAAAGCCTTGATCATCCGTTTTTGATATGTCTGATCATGACAAATAGTAGTAAGTCGCTTCTCGTCAATCAAATTAAGTTGATCAAGCCGGGTCTGAATCCAATCGTCTTCACTTAAACCAACATCCTTCATAATTCTTAAGGAAGGAATCTGAACCTCCATAGGTAAAACAACTTCCATGCCATATACTAAAGAAAAGAGGGTTGCCCCGGTTGAAGTTCACGCCGTGGTAAGGTATCCGTGCAGAGCAAACGGTAACATCTCATGCCAGTCCTTGTAGGTGATTGTCATCTTTTGAATGATCTTCTTGATATTTTTGTTCACAGCTTCGACAGCACCGTTCATCTTTGGCTGATAGGGAGATGAATTGTGATGTTGAATCTTGAACTGCTTGCACAGAGCGGTGATCATAGTGTTGTTCAGGTTTGTACCGTTGTCCGTGATGATACGGTCAGGGATACCGTATCGGCAAATGAGGTTCTGTTTGATGAAGCGAGCAACCACATTCTTTGTAATAGAGGAGAAGGAAGCTGCTTTGACCCACTTGGTAAAGTAATCATTGGCCACCAGGATGAAGCGGTGTCCATTGGATGTTGTAAGCTTGATCTCTCCAATCATGTCGATACCCCACATTGCGAATGGCCAAGGAGCTGTTAGGACATTGAGAGGAACTGGAGGAATATGTACTTTGTGCGCATAAATTTGGCATTTGTGACAAGTACGAGAATATTGATGACAATCAGCTTCCATGGTAGACCAGTAGTAGCCTGCCCTTAGAATCTTCTTAGCCATCGTATGTCCGCTCAAGTGGGTGCCAAATGTACCACTATCCAGTTCAGTCATGATCTGCTCAGCTTCAACCTTGTCCATACAACGAAGCAAAACGCAATCATGGTTGCGCTTGTATAGGATACCATTGCTCAGGAAGAACTTGGCAGCAAATCTCCTCAAGAACCTTTTGTTATTGACTGAAGCTCCTTCAGGGTATTCTCGAGTCTTGAGATACCTTTTGATTTCGTGAAACCAGGGCCGGTCCACTACTTCGTCGATATTAATCTCTTGACAATATGCAGGTTCATCCATTCTTTAGATGGTAATTTGAGGGGCCTCATTATCCCAGTTAAGTTTAAACATGGAAGACATTGTAGCTAGAGCATCCGCTAGCTGATTTTCTTCTCAAGGGAAGTGCTCGAAGGTAATCTGCTCGAAATGAGATAACAATGTCAGGACCTGTTCTTTGTATGGGATGAGATTAGGATGTTTAGTGTCCCACTCTCCTTTGATTTGACTGATAACCAAAGCTGAGTCCCCAAACACAACTAAAGATTTGATTCCTAGGTCAATCGCAGCCTTGAGACCAAAGATGCAAGCTTCATACTCGGCCATGTTGTTGGTGCAGCTAAAGAAGAGTCTAGCAGTGAAAGGTATATGGCAACCTTCTGGAGAGATAAGTATTGTACCGATATCGTTGCGAAGTGCATTTGAAGCACCATCAAAGTACAGGGTCCATCGGGATCCTTTTTCAGGTCCGTCATACGATCCGTTACCTTCAATGTTGTCCAATGTCATAATGTCTTCGTCGGGGAAGTCGAACTTCATGGATTGGTAATCTTCGACAGCTTGATGAGCTAGATGGCCAGCTAGTACACTCCCCTTTATAGCTTTTTGGGTCATGTACTGGATATCATACTCAGTCAGGATCATTTGGCATCTAGCGATTCTTCCAGATAAAGCAGGCTTTTCGAAGATGTACTTGATTAGATCCATTTTAGAAATAAGCAAAGTTGTATGTGTCAACATATACTGACTTAGCCGGCGAGCAGCCCATACCAAACACAGCAAGTTTTCTCGAGCAGTGAGTAGCGAGTCTCACAATCGGTAAACTTTTTGTTAAGGTAATAAATGTCATGCTCTTTTCGACCAGACTCATCATGTTGGCCCAGTACGCACCCCGTTGAGTTATCCAAAACAGTTAGATACATGATTAGCGACCTTCCTTCGACAGGTGGCATCAAGATAGGAGTTTCTAGCAAATACTCCTTGATTTTATCGAAAGCAACTTGACAGTCGTCATTCCATTCAACCACCTGATCTTTCTTCAACAACTTGAAGATTGGCTCACAGGTAGATGTTAGGTGAGAAATGAACCTTGCAATATAGTTTAGGCGTCCTAAGAAACTCTGGCCTCATTTTCAGTGCGGGGGGAAGGCATTTCTGGTATGGCTTTGTCTTTGGCAGGATCAACCTCAATACCTTTGTTGCTGACGATGAATCCCAAGAGTTTACCGGACTTGACTCCGAAAGTGCACTTGCTAGGGTTCAGTCTGAGCTTGTACTCCTTCAACCTGACAAACAACTTTTGCAGATGGTTGAGGTGTTATTCTTCTATTTGTGAACAGGCTATCATATCGTCTACGTAGACTTCAATCTCATGATGTATCATGTCATGAAACAAAGCTACCATGGCTCGCTGATAGGTTTCCCTGACATTCTTCAGTCCGAATGGCATCACTTTATAGCAAAAGATACCCTACTGCGTAACAAAAGTAGTCTTCTCCATGTCTTCGGGGGCCATTTTGATCTGGTTGTACCCTGAAAATCCATCCATGAAAGAAAATACCTTATGTTGAGCTATGTTGTCAACCAAGATGTCAATGTGCGATAGTGGAAAGTCATCTTTAGGGCTAGCCCGGTTTAAGTCTCTGTAATCCACGCACATTCTCACTTTGCCATCTTTCTTAGGCGCGGGCACAATGTTAGAAACCCATTGTGGATAGGAAGTAATAGCAAGAAACTCGGCATTGAACTGTTTCATCACTTCGGATTTGATCTTCTCAGACATATCAGGCCTCATTCGGTGGACTTTCTGTTTAATTGGTGGACAGTCTTCTCTTGTAGGGAGACGGTGAACCATAATATCTGTATCGAGTCCCGGCATGTCTTCATAGGACCAGGCGAAGATCTCAACATATTCATTCAACATCGGAACTAAGCGCTCTTTGACATTCGGCTTTAGGTTGGCACCCACTTTAACCTCTTTTCTGTCTTCGGTAGTACCCAAGTTGATAGTCTCTAACAGTTCTTCACGGGGCAGAATAGCCCTTTCTCCCTGTTGTAGAAGTCTAGCCAACTCTCCAGGCACTTCACAGTCTTCATCACCTTCGTATTCGGCATGATTGACCAGATCTTCGGAGTCACTGAAGGCCATAGCAGAATTGTTACCCATGGAATCTAGAGTGGATGGGTACCTGCATTTTGTGAGTGTGGGTGTGTGTAAGGGATAGCCACCTTTAAACAAAATAAAATGTAAAAAGAAATAAAATGAACACAAAAGTTTATATATGAAAACGTCCATGATTCATTAAAAATGGCATATGAAAATGAAGAATCAAAACCCTTACAAATGGACCTATATGCCCCGGGTAAGGCACAAGGAAAAAAGAGTGTACAAATTGTTTAAAAATTATTACAGACCAACGGAAAATGTTCAAAAGATAAATTATTGATTGATGAAAGTAATGGGAACGAAGTCTTTCGCCTCCCAATTGTTCAGTCCTCCTTCAATGGTCGGGAAAATCCAATCTTCAAAATTGCTATCATCGTCAACATCTTCCAAAGCATGAACTTCGTGATGAGTGATCTTTAATGGTGGTCCTCCAGCCCGGGAGCGACGCACAACCTTCTGACCAGCAGCATTGAAACCCAAACCAAACTTATCTGCCTTGAAAGGAAAATCTGGTAGCTGACCCCACACTGTACTTCCTCCTTCCTCGATTACAGCCTTCGCATCTTTAAGGGATGACATCCGGGACAAAGGCTTGGTAATGATGGGTACAGAAGCCATTGTCTTAGTTGTCGCGACTTCAGGAGAAACCTCTTCAAAGTGTTGGAAAGGCGTTTCTATGAATTCACCATCTAACTCCACGTAGCGGAAAGAGTTAAGGTGGCTTATCATATACTCCTCCTCACCATGAACCGTTATGATTTTCCCCTAGACTGCATATTTTAGCATTTGGTGTTGAAGAGAAGTGACTGCCCCAACATTGTGGATCCATGGCCTTCCCAACAAGCATGAATATGAAGGACAAATTTCCATCACATAAAATGTAGATTTGAAAATTTCCGTTCCCACCTTAATTGGGATGTCCACTTCTCTGTGAACCATCCGCTTAGAACCGTCGAAGGCTCTAACAATGATATTACTGGGCTTTAAGGTCAAACCTTCACAGTCTAGTCTGTCCAATGCTTTCTTTGGTAGGACATTTAAAGATGACCTGGTATCAACCAGAACGTGAGCAAGTGTGGTTCCTCTGCACTCCACCGAGACATGTAGCGTATCATTATGCTTTCTTCCCTTAGACGTTAGATCAGCATCAGAGAATCCAAGACCATTGTCGGCTGTAAGGCTAGCTACACACTCTTGAAATTGATCCGCAGAAGTTTCTTAAGGCACGTGCACCGTCTTCAGGAATTTGATCAAGGCTTTGGCATGAGCCTCAGAATAGAGCAATAGGGCGAGCATGGAGATTTTTGAAGGTGTTTGCCCCAATTGTTCTACGACATCATAGTCTCTCTTCTTAATTATCTTTAAAATCTCCTCCATTTCCTTTTGGGTGGTCTCGGGGATAACCAAAGGTTGAGCCCTCGTCCTGAGGGCGCTTCTTGGATCCCCTTACCTTTATCAGCAACAACAGCAGAGGGTACGACTTCGGGAGTAACAATTTCTTCAATCACTGGACTTCGCACATATATCTTGACCAGCACAGGAGCACTTGAGGGTCCGAAGATCGCCCTTGGAGGAGCAATCTCCGGAGAGAAGATTCTTCTGCTACGAGTGATCTTACTTATCCCCGCAATATTTCCTACGTCTGGAGTTTCTTCATCGGAGTTCTCTTTGACTGATTCAATCTGCTTAACATCGTGATAGAAAATCTCTCCTCCATAATTCCACAGTATCGTCTTATTGGACTTTTATGGGATAGGCCCCGGCATAGTAATCTTCAGCGGTACAAACTTTGGATCGGGTGTAATCTTAACAGGTCTTTTGGAGACCTTGGAAAGATTGTCGGAAATGGTAATTATAGCAACATCATTGATTGGAGATGGAGTAACAGGAGTAACAGGAGTTTTCTGAAAGAGGATCTCTTGATTATCCATTTGGCGTTGGACGCCTAACTTCAATAACAAACAATCGGATTGTAGGGACGAACAAAAGTAGCAATCTTTTTCACAGCCTGGAAAAATCCCGGCTTTCAACAAATTCATCTTGATCATTGGAAAATGGGTCATCAAGTCATCAACAACAGCAACATACAAATCCTCTTCGATAGCATGGGCACTGTGACCATGCTTTGTCATTGGGGAAGAAATTACGTTCGGCTTTTCGGGCGCGTCGAATTCTACCTCCTTGGCATCTATTAAATATTGGATCTTGTTTTTGAGGGCCCAACAGTTGTTGGTGTCGTGCCCTATGCCGTCGGAATGGTAAGCACACTTAGCATTGGCATGATAAAAAAGAGAAGTTGTATTCGGATTTTATGGAGGATCTCTCAAGGTTGTAAGGTTCAGCTTCAAGAGAAGGGGGAGAACCTGGGCAGGCGTCATGTTTATTTTGGTGAACTGCCTAGCAGGCCTTCCCCCTATTTGTTGGTTGGTTTTTGGTTGATCATTTCTAGGTTGATCAGTTGCAGTCTTTTGGATCATTACAGCCCCCACCGTTGGCCGGCGCTCTACTCTTCCTCGACTTTTTTGAGAGTAAACAGCTGACACCTCTTTCTTGGCTGGAAAAGGTTTTTTGACAGCGGCAGAAGCAGATGTATCTTTTTGAATCTTACCACTCTTGATGCCAGCTTCAACTCGTTCACTAGTCAGAATTAATTCAGTGAACCCTGCCGATGAACTCCCTATCAGGTAATTAAAGAATAGACCAGAAAGCGTCCCCAAATACATATCAACCAACTCTCTTTCAGACAACGGTGGCTGCACTCTTCCAGCCAAGTCCCTCCACTTCTAGGCATACTCCTTAAAGCCTTCATTAGAGACCATACCCATACTCTGTAGTTGAGTATGAGTAGGTGCTAAGTCTACGTTATACTCATATTGTCTGTAGAACGTAGCAGCCATATCCTCCCAATTATGTACGTCAGCCCTCTCAAGTTGGTAGAACCATTCCAATTGTGTACCCGAAAGACTATCTTGAAAAAAATGGACCCACAGATCCTTATCAGAAGAATGAGGTTGGATCTTTCTGACGTAAGACCGTAGGTGCATCTTCGGATAAGACAAACCATCGTATTTGTCAAACGTAGGCACCTTGAATTTGGGGGGAATCACAATCCCAGCAACCAACCCTAGTTCCTCAAAATCCAGCCCAGGAACCCTTTGTACCTCCATAGTTGCCAACCGCTCTTCCATATTTTTATACTTGTCGTCTGCAGGAGGGTACTACTGCTCAGAGTAATCTTCATCCTCTTCTTCTTCTTCTTCAGCCTCAGACTCGGAGGGCACCGCAACTCCCTTTCCTTTTCCAACCCCATCATCAGACGTTGAGGGGAAATCTAGGACTCTTCTAGCTTGGTTCTCAAATCTTCTACCCAGAGTGGCCACACCATCTCTTTTTTTCTTTTTCTCCTTTTCTTTTTCCTTCTATTTCTCTAACAGTGCTTTAAGGTCCTCCTGACCCTTTGCCAAGGTCATGAGGAGTTGTTGGAACTGTGAATTCTGTGCTTGCAGATCTTTGACCGTCTGCTTTATATCCATCTTGCTGAAATAAACAGCAGAAAGATAAGGAAACCTGGTGTGAAGACATGTTTATGCATATGATGAATGATATGTATTCATGTAATGCATTCAAGGATTCAAAAATTCAAAGTTGTTGCAAACAAAAAGAACACACGTCATATTAATAAGATGAATTTTGTTAGTACATAAATGCCCCATGGGAAAAATAAATACAAAATTCTAATGTAAAAAGACGTTGCGCATCCTCTTCAGTGCGATGTAAGTGTTGAGAGTCTGCTCTTCATGGAGTCGACGAGTAAGTTCCAAAACCTTCTTCTCACTGGCATAGAAACTAGATTCAAAAGTATTTCGTTCTTCCTTAAGCTGTATCCAACTCTTTTGCAAATCTTCCAATGACGTTGGCATGTCAGGATGCAAGAGGGTGTATGGAACCTCTCCTTCCATAACAGGCTCTTTGATCACAGGGAGAATGTAGGGGTAAGGCATCATAAGACTCTGGGCGCGGGTTCGTACCCACTTGAGGTAAGGCTCAAGGGGGATGGAATTCTTGTGTCCCAGTGTCTTACTGTCCACTTTGTTGGGCACCCTCCAAGCTCGGATAAACCTTTGTCGAAGTCCTTGAGCATCGTTGTCGAAGTCAAAAACCAAGTCTGGAATCAACATGTCATGAGGGTCATCCCTTCGGGCATACCAAAATTGTCTCAAAGCTAAACAGGGGTTGTAGGTAATGTCTCCCCTAATGCCAAGTAATGGGACATTATGGAATTCCCCACAATGATCAATGATGATGACATTTTCTCTGGACCGAGAACACCAATGAACATCAGAATGTGTGAGAGTCATCAACCGTTGTGACCACCTCAAGCCTTGCTCATTCTTCAAGACTGACCGGGGAAGGTGAGAAATAAACCACCTTGCTAGAAGAGGAGTACAACACATGAGAACACCTCTTTTCCTTATTGTTCGTGTGTAAAATGAGTGGAGGATATCCCCAAGAAATGTAGGCACGGGATTCCGAGATATGAAAATCTTGACAGCATTCACATCTATAAGCTGATCAGGGTTTGGGAACAAGACCAACCCATAGATGAGAAGTGCTAAAATCTCCTCAAAAGCTTGCAGATCTAGAGAATTCCAGCATTCTTGTGCCTTCTCAAACAAAAAATTTTCCAAGAAACCCTTGACACCACTTCTGGTTTCCCAATGACCTTTGATATCAGATGGTTGCAAGTGTAAGGCTTGAGCAACATCTTCAGGCTTTGGCTCTCTTTCCGTACCGTTGTAGGGTAGTTGATGGAGAATAGGAATCCTCAGAAGTTGAGAAAATTCCTCCAAAGTAGGTACTAGTTGGTAATCAGGAAATGTAAAGAAATGGTGTAGGGGGTCAAAGAACTAGAAGAGAAATTTCACCATGTCTTCTTCAATGTTGGAGTTGACCAAGTTGAGAAGTCTACCATGTCTTTCACTGAAGGGAGAATTCTCTGGAATCTTGGAAGTAAGCTCCTTGAGTAGAGGAGGGATTCTCACAAGGTTGACCTGAATAGTTTTTCTGCGGAGTGATTCCATGACCTACAAAACAGGAACAAAGATGAAGATCCAAACCCTTAAAATGGTTAGTGGATGCAAATGATGCTTCATGATGTTCATGATGTATGCACAAGTATATGTACAAGCAAATCACACAAGATCCTAGTTTTAGGCTTGCATGGGGTTTCATAGGTAAGTACCCTCTTGAAGTTTAGTTGGCTCAACCTGTCATATAAATAGTAACCGGGTTCTAAGGAGCTCAATATCACCAGATTATTTTGTGTTCATTATTTCAGTTTATCCACTTTACTGGCGACCGAAATATTCCCAGAAAATAACCCTCAATGAGTGTAGTATCGAGTATCTACCAACTTCAGACTGCACCAAAGTTGGTCCTCTCACTACCCCTAAAAAGGCCAAGATGGTCAAGTAAAGGTTCTAAAAGTTCATTAGTGCTTCATGACATCACTCAGCGGCCCCATATTCTCTTTGATTGACTCAAAGGCTACCGATAACCACAAATATGTCACACTAATATAGCTATTGCTTCAACCATGTCGGTATACCCCACACAGTTTCCATAACGTATTGCTATTTACCTATGAATGTTTCCCAAATTCGGGTAAAGGGTTCAATCCCAAACAATAGAACCAAATGTAAAGCAATCAAAGCAAACAAGACAAGCATGTAAAGGTGATCTAAACCCTAAGGTAACCCCACTTTTGGAATATTCCCCAGCAGAGTCGCCAGTTCTGTGATACGGTGGGAGAACTGACTTGAGGTTTTGCATTTTGTGTTTGCAAATGTTTCGGTTTAGCAAGAGTCGCCACCGACTTTTTATTTTATCCAAAGGAAAGGTCAAAAAGCACAGGAAATACCTTTAAGATGTTTTCTTGGGTTCGGGGGGTAGATTAGGAAAAGGCAAGATATTAGCACCCTTTTAATCCATGGTTATCCATGGGCTCTTAGTTACTTGTTTAGATCACTTGCTTTTACTTTTCAATTGTTTGAAATGGTGCTTTGTGTGTGGTTTTTTAAAATGTTTTGAAAAAGAGGCCTTGTCTAGGCAACCTTTGTAATGATTCTTGTTTGAATATATACAAAGGTGTTTGTCTTTTGAAAAGATATTCCAATGTTTGAAAGTTTGTTTTTGGAAAATGTTTTGAAATTGTGTTATGAAGTGTGTTTGAAAATAGCAAGGATGTTTTGCAAGTTTTGATCAAGTAACTAAGAGTTGTCTACCCGATTTTACTCAAAGATCATTCCTATATGTTTTTAACCCTTTTGACAATGTTGTTTTACCATTGCATTTGGTAAACAACCTTGTATTTGAGTGTTAAACGGGACAGGCGCGGGTCATTGTATGGACCATGATAGCAATTGTGCTAAGTATCTTTATCAAATTTTTGAGGGACTAGATCATTTTGTATAGGCAACCAAGATAGCGTCATTGAGGGACTATGATCTTTTGTGTTGTTTTTGTTTTGCCAAGATACTCAACATGCATAACATGGCCATTTTAAAGTCAACAAGTGGATGAAACCCTAGGGGTGCATGTGTGCATTGTGTTGTCAATTTACATGCTTTTTTTTGTCTTTGTATTAGTCAAGCTATTTGTTTGATTTTGGATTTTTGCATACAAATTCTAATCTCTAATCATGGTATATTTGAAAGCATAAAGTGCGCAAAATAAACCTAAGTTATTACAACATTGGTATGGGGAGGGGGATACAATTTTGAATGGGGAACATTTGCAAAAAAATAAAACCCTAATATTTACTATTACATCCAAATTGAATAAATGGTACAAATAAATAAATTGGCAATAATTAAATAAGCAATTTAAATATAAATGTGCAAAATATTATAACTATGTACAAAGATGTTTTATTGATTATTTTTATGTATGGAAAAGTAATATTTAATGTATTAAAAAAAGAAATAAAAAGATTATTTTTTTATTAAGGGTAAAAACCCTAATTTTCTTTTAAGAAAGTAAATATATATTTAATTATATTATTCATGCACAATAAAATAAAATAAAATATATACAAGATAAAAATATATTTAGAAAAATATAATTTAAGTATAAATAAATAAATAATAAAAAATAAAGGTATAATATTATTATGTATTATTTTCAAGTTTTCATTAAATAAAATAAAAGTATATACTCACTAAATTATTTTTATGTTAGAAAAATAAAATAAAATACACAAATAAATTTGAAAATTTATAAAAATATTTTTGGTATTTTTTTATGTTTGGAAAATAATAAAATAAAATCAGAAATGAAAAATAAATACAAAATATAAAAATATGAAGAAATGGGCCAGGGGGTGCAGTCAGCAAGACAGGGGGTGCAAAAAGTGAGCCAAAACCAAGCCCAGCCCACTGAACTTCATCTTCAACCTTTGTCAAACAAAAACACGCGCCCTGTACAAATGTCCAAATCCTGCATACGCGCTCTAATGCAAAAACTCATAACATCAAACTCGTAGCATTTATCTGGCCCTAATTTCTAACCTAACTTTTTCAGGAAGTTCATGAATCAAATTCTCTTAACACGTTTAACTTAAATGAAAACTGAGCATATGTACAACTTCAGGGCTATGAGTACTACATTTTTTATTCACAAACCTAAGCCTAATGATTCCTAAATAGGGAGATAGGAAGTTGATAAAAACTTGTTTCAGTTGAAATCGTGTATGGGAATGTGGAGCATTTCAATGAGGCCCTAGATGTTTGGGAGCTTGCTTGAACTTCCCCTGACCTTTCTCAATGCCTAGTTTGCCTTGAATGTGCTTGAACAAGCTTGTAGAACTCAACCTGCACAAGCTGAAAATAGAAATCGTGAATCTTGCAAATGGAGTTACAGTCACTGCCTAATGGTTGGGATAACTTGGATAGGT
This sequence comes from Vicia faba, assembly GCA_948472305.1. Taxonomy (NCBI): domain Eukaryota; kingdom Viridiplantae; phylum Streptophyta; class Magnoliopsida; order Fabales; family Fabaceae; genus Vicia; species Vicia faba. Next base: position 1,119,638,981 of record OX451740.1, read on the forward strand.
TATATGGAAGGTGTTTGAACATGTTTAAGGCAAAACGCACGAGTGGTTTGTGAGATAGAACTCAAGGTGCAGAAGCTGCCCTGTTTTGCAAGAGGAAGGTGACTTTGTGTTTTGGAAGGTTTGAGGGCTCAATGGCTCGTGTTTCTGGCTCAAGGGAATGTGTAAAACTTGTCTCAAATGCTTGCAAGAGTTGGTTCTATCATATGTTCAAGATGTGGTGTATTTAACAAGTTTCTTGTATTTTAAGCAAAAGTAAGTCATGATGCAAGACAGGCCTGTACAGGCTATCTATCAACTTTCCCTTTATGATCTTGGCCCCCTCAGTTGGTGATTATTTTGTGATGTACAAGATCTTGTTCAAGGCTCAAGGATTCTATTTGACATAAAGCAAATTTGACAAAAATGGCAATGTTGCCTTTTTGCTATTTTAGGATTAATGTTGTGTGCAATCCTCCCATGACCAGAACAAAGCCTCAAACCAATGGATTTGCATTTAATTATTGAGTATGGAAGGGTTTTGGGACCTGTAATCAAGTACAAACAAGGCTGATTAGAGTTTGCAACTTGTATCAATATGAAAATGCCATGGATCAAAAGAGAGTTCTTGCCAACTTCAAGCCTTCGATTCTCCCTAACCACAAATGATTTTGGAGAGTTCTTTGACATTTTGGAAAGCTTTTAACATGATCTACAATTAATCTTTGAAATTAATTTTGATATTCCAAGTGGAACTAGGTGAAAAATTGCCATGAAGATAGGTCAAAATCCTGCCTAAACTAGGGCAAAATTTCACTAAGTTAAAAGTTTCATGGACCCTTGTTCCAAAAATCATAACTTCAGATCCAAGCTTATTTTGAGAAAACTTTGTGAATCAAAGTCGTATATTTTGTGGAGTACTACAAATTTCATGTTGGAAGTTTTGTTTGAATCCAATTGCATCATGGTGAAAATGTTGGGCAAAGTTGGGAAAAATTTAAGGAAATTTCATAACTTAGAAACATTCTAAGTTATGAAATTTTTTAATCTTAAACCCTAATTTGCAAAATTGGGTTTCTTGAGGAAAATGATTCATGTTTTGACATATATTGATGAAAAATGACCCTTGGCACTTGATTTTGACCAAAAAGTTAAAGTTTGACTTTTCAGTGTACAATCAGATTTTGATCAGTTGACTGAAAAATTCATCTGTCAATCATCTTTTGAACCTTGTGAATAGGTCAAGATGATGTCATTTAGTCCTTGAATCCATGCTTAAACCCAATTTTCCATTGGCTAGGTCAAAAGTCAGATATTTCCCTTCTATAGTCAAAACCCAAAAAAGGACCATTTTGCCCTTTTGGTGATCTGATTAAGTTTCTTGAGGAGTTGTGGTCCAAACTTGATTAAATGGTTCATATGAGCTTATAATGTTGATGTGGATCAAAATTTATGAGGTTTGACTGTAAATTGGCCACAGTTGACTTTTTCCTCAATACAACTGATTTCTAGGTCAACTGTCCAATTGACTGGGCAAAAATTTGATTCAAGGCTTGAAACTTGGTATGGGCAATCTTATAAGTCCAACATGAAGTATGAAAGTCATTTTGAGCATTGAAAGTCCAAAAACCCCTGTGCAAACTCAAACCCTAATTTAGGTCAACAGTGCAAGGAGATGTCTTGAGCAGAGCAAACCCTAGCTTGGTCTTGAGTTCAAAGAGTCTTGTGAGGAGAAATCTTGATAAAATTAGAGGGAAAATTTTGGGGTACAACAGGGGGGTAGATTATATAAAGGGAAGGTTTTATCACCCTTTCTATCCGTGGTTATCCACGGGCTCTTAGGTACTTGCTCAATTGTTTTCAAAATTGCTTTCTTTGTGCTTGTGGGTTTGAAAAAGTTTTTGTTTGAAACTTAGATTTAACTCTTGCTTCTGTCCTAAAGAGCTTATGAAGTGTTTTTGAAAACTTTGTTCGAAAAGGAGTGTAAGTGTGAAAAAAGTTTTGTTTTTTGAAAGAGCAAGTATATAAGAACCATCTACCTACTCGAAAAAGGAATTGTTCTATGCTAATTTCCTTTAGACAATGCTATCCCACTATTAATGAGTAGGTAGCACCGTCGTTGGAGTTTGAAGGTCAATTCGAATGAGGGACATGTGGTCACTAAAGCAATGTTATGATACCTTAGCGGTAACCCTAATGTCTTAGATCATTTGTTTGAGGCAACAATATCCGAGGCAACTGTTTCGAAGCGACTATGATCTTTTAGACAAGAGGACGACCTCTAAAGTGACCTATACTCAATGACCGCGTACGAAGGAAACCAAGTGGGGTGTACCCTAAGAGTGCGCATGTGCGAGTGTGTCGTTTTCAATTATTTTTATCTTTGTACATGTTAGGGGTGATCTAATTTGATTTTTAAGATTAACATTTAGTCTTGTCATGCAAACCCTATTATCAAACATCTAGCAGTTATAATTTGCAGAATTTAAAAGTGCGGAAATTAAATTACAAGGCGTCGGGTATTTACATCGCCAAAGACAAACCCTTTTTAAAAAATTAAGTAAAGCGATAAAAATAATTAAATATCCTATTTAACTATTGCAATCCGGAAGCAGGTACATTATTGGATAAAAATAAGTAATGCATGCGAGAAATTAGATTGAGTGCGAGTTTAGGGTTTTGACCCTTTTTGAAAGAAAATTGGCTTTTTAGTTTTTTTTTTGTTTTTAAATTAAGAAAGAAATTAAACCTAAATTAAATAACTAACTTAAATTAATAAATTAATTTATTGAAAAAAAATAAATTATTTTTGGGGTTTTTTTGATTATTTAGGAAAGAAATAATAATAATTAAATTAATGGCTAAAAACTAGTTAAGTCTAATTAATTTTATTTATTTTACAAAAGGAATTAAAGTTTTCTAATTAAAACCTAATTAATTAATTAATTTATTAAAAATAAAAGTTTAAAATTTGATTTGAAATAAAACATTTTTTGTGATTTTATTTAATAATAAAAAAAAAGAATTTTGATTGGTTAGAAAAATTTAATAAAAATAATAAAACAATTAATAAAATAAACAAAATAAAAAAAGAGGGGAGTTTGGGCCTGATTAGGTGGTGTTGATAGCAATATGAAGGCCCATTAGCAGCTGGCCTTTGTGGACTTTCTGGGATTTGGTGTTCATGCGTTGACTGGCGTCTTGGTGGACTTCCAATCATGGTCCACCAGATCTGGCCTTTGGCCATCTGGTGTTTGAATGGATGAGGATATATGGTGGATATCAAGCTAGTGCGCGCATATGATAACCTGAAAAGAAACAAGAAATACAAAGTGTTGGAGGCAGGGATCAAACCCCTGACCTCCAGCCCCTAACGCCTTGGAAACTGACTTGTTGACCAATGGGGCACGCTGTTGAATTTGTAATAACAATACAAAAGATATATATTATATGAAAAACAAAACCATTGCCAGAAATAAATAAATCGCGTGTAATTATTTGAATTGGCCAACAGGAGGATGACACGAACTCATCCCTGTCCTCAGACCTGTAACAAAAATACCTGCGGATTTGAATCCGCAGCTAAAAGCACATGCCTATGCTAAAACTCTCCCTAGGCCATATAAATCCATTCCAAGAACATGGTTTGGCTCGTCATGGCCCCCTGATCAAAACCATGTGCTTCTTGTGTCTCAATTGTGCCTGAAACAAAAAAACCCAAAACCACGAGCCAAACCCTAGCAATGGTGTTTCTTCATACATAGTATATAAATGAAATTAAACAATGCAAAAAGTTTAAACATGTTCTCGTGATCACTAATATACCATTAGTTTGTTCAATGGATGCCAGAATGCTTCAAATTGAAATCAAGAACAGAGTCGTGTTACGTGCGACATACAGTGCGTTAGGGCGTCTGAAAATGCTTGGTTTTGATCCAGGTAGCTTGTGTGAATTTTTAGGAAGCGATTAGAACAAGTCTCGTGGCCTGAAACTGCCTCTAACCCTGACTTTGATCTCTCACTTTTTTGTGAATTTTTCAATTCTTGTTCTGCCTCTCTCAACGCTTGACAACCCTTATTTTGTATCATTTCGCTTCCTTATGTATTGTGCTTTGCATTAGGGTAAGAATCATGGTCCAAATCTTTCCATATCAATGCACATGAATTGGATTTGATTCCACCATTAAACCTTTCCAAATTTGATTCAATTCAATCTTTTTGCCCATGATTTGATTTGATATGAATTTCATGGTGATGCTAGCTGTGAACAAAGCCTAAAACAATCATAAAATCATGAGTTATTAATTCTTTGGATTTTTTATGATTTTATTTGATTTAAAATGAATAAATTCAATTAAAAATCAAATTAAATAATAAAAGTGAAATATGGGCACATGGCTGAAGCTAGGGCACGAGAGCAATGATGCAAATCCAAATCAAGTGGAAAAGAATGGGCCCATTTGACAAAAATTTGAAGTTTTGGGGATAGTTTACTTTTGGCAATTTTGCAAAAAAGTCCAACTTCAACAATGCATAACTTCTTCAATTTTGAACTTTTGGAGGTTTTCTTGTACTTTTTAGAAAGCTTGAGATGTCCTCTAACCAACCCTTTTGGTTTTATCTCATTTTTATATTCCATGCTCAAGTTATAAGCTTTGGCTAAAAAGGTGTTTTTGTTGACTTTCAAAAATGACCTATAATGTCCAAATTCATAACTTTTTGTGAGTGCAATTTTTGATCTTGGGGTATGAAGATGGATTTTATGAAATTTCACCCTCTTAAAAATTAGCTTTGGATTGGTCATTGCTCATAAAGTATGAGAAAGTTATGCTTGGTCAAAGTTGAGTTGACTTTTCCTACAAAACCCTAATTTAGCAACTTTTGACTCTTGATGAATTTTGAGCAATCCTTGATGAATCATGATCAACCCTTGATCAAATGATGAAATATCCTTAAAATGAGAATGTTGGCAAAAAAATCTTAAAGTTTGACTATATTTGGGTCACAGTTGACTTTTGCCCTAGCATAGTCGATTTTTGGACCCTTTGAGCAATTGACTGAGCAAACTTCCTCTGCATGGCTTGAAATTTGAAATAGATGATCTTGAGAACATATTAGGAAATTGGTGAGAACTTGAGGTCATTTGGACTCAAGGATCTTGATGCAACACAAAACCCTAATTTGGGGTAGACTGCCTTAGGAGATAGCTTGTCTGACCAACTTTTGAGGAAACTTCAGCAATCTTTGAGATCTTTCTTGCAATGTCTTGAGAAATATGGGAGGTAAAATTTTGGGGTACAACAGCTTCCCCTGTTCAATCTTCTTAAACCTGAGGATGTAGATTGGCTATCATGCCTTTCGTGATCCGAAGGTGGAAGATGATTGAACACTAGAGTGCCCAGAAATTTGCACTCGCATGAAGTGGTATCAGCCTTGTGATGTCGGGAATGGGCTTACAGATGACATGAGGAGATTGCTGACGGGAGGATGGGCTTAAAGATGCCATCTGGAGGAGTGTTGATCACATAAGAGATTCCTTAGCGAGAGCTTGTGTACCTGTTGTTGTGGAAGATTCTGCTCGGGTAGCCTGAACTTTGTTGAGATTTAGGAGCTTGCCTGTACTTCAACTGAGAGAACATCTCTGATGAGTTTTAATAACTTGTCCGTAATTCAAGTGGGGGAGAAACACCTTCATCGAGATTTAAGAACTTGCCCGTAATTCAACTGAGAGAACTATGCTGAGATTTAGGAACTGCCTGTAATTCAATGGAGGAACTTTGTCGAGATTTAGGACCTTGTCTGTAATTCAACTGAGGATAATTCAGTTGAGATTTAAGAACGGGTCAGTAGTTCGACTGAGGGAAACATCTTCATCGAGATTTAGGACTTGTCTGTAATTCAACGAAGGATAATTCTGTTGAGATTTAAGAATTGTCAGTAATTTAACGAAGGAACTTGTCGAGATTTAGAACCTTATTTGTAATTCAATTAAGGATAATTCGATTGAGATTTAAGAACCGGTCAGTACGTCGACTGAGGGAAACATCTTCATCGAGATTTAGGACTTGTCTGTAATTCAACGGAGGATAATTCTGTTGAGATTTAAGAACTGTTAGTAATTCAACGGAGGAACTTGTCGAGATTTAGAACCTTATCTGTAATTCAACTGAGGATAATTCAGTTGAGATTTAAGAACCGGTCAGTACTTCGACTAAGGGAAACATCTTCATCGAGATTTAGGACTTGTCTGTAATTCAACGGAGGATAATTCTATTGAGATTTAAGAACTATCAGTAATTCGACGGAGGAACTTGTCTAGATTTAGAACCTTATCTGTAATTCAACTGAGGATAATTCGGTTGAGATTTAAGAACCGGTCAGTACTTCGACTGGGGGAAACATCTTCATCGAGATTTAGGACTTGTCTGTAATTCAACCGAGGATAATTCCATTGAGATTTAAGAACTGTCAGTAATTCGACGGAGGAACTTTGTCGAGATTTAGAACCTTATCTGTAATTCAACCGAGGATAATTCTGTTGAGATTTAAGAACCGATCAGTACTTCGACTTGGGTAAAAGCTTCATAGTTGAGAACTTAACTGCATCCTTCCTGAAAGGTAAAGGTCAGTCGTATGCAATGCATGGTGTATATCAAGCAATGATGTTCTCAAAATAAATGAGATTATGTTGTATGATGCGTATATGCATGTGCCATGATGTATGGAAATGTAATGCTTTTAGTTGGGGAAAATAAATCCCGGATAGCTGCTGGAGAAAAGAGATGAATTCTTCGTTTCTGTTGGGGATGGCGAACGAAGATGATTGCGAGAATAAACCTGCAGGAGAGGATAACTTCGTTGGGGAATAAACTGATGAGGAGATTACTCTGTGGGGAAGAGATTATCTGCTGATGATTCCACCGATAAATTCTGCTGGGGATGAATTATCGTTGCTGGTGATACCGAATCCTGTTGGGAATTAAATTTCTTGTTTGTGAAAGGAAAGAACTCTGCTCGGCATGATCTTTCAGTTGCGAATTCACTGGGGATAACCTTTTAGACTCTAATGGGGATAATCCTTTGAGCTCTGCTGGGGACAATCTTCCAAATTCTACTGGGGATGATTCTACATACTCCACTGGGGAAGCTTTTTCAGACTGCGCTGGGAAAATTTTCAAACTCCACTGGGGATATTTTATACTCCGCCGGGGATAATAAGACTTTTCAGTGCTGATGGTAGATAAACTCTGCTTGGGGAGAACATTACTGATTCATTCACAATTGTGAGTCTTAGCTGGGGAGAGCTATCATTACTGTCTTACTCTGCAGGGAGTGAAAGTACCTTAGCCATATTCTTCAGCTAAATCTACCTTTGTACCTGGTGGATAAAGAAACTGTACAGTTTGGACAATTCTTATTTGCCCCCTGTTTCTGATATTACAAGTAATCATCTTTTGTTTTGCATGTAATTACTTATGAGCAGCAATTAATGCAAATGCATATATAAAAAATGAACATTGGACGTTCTTTGTAAAACAAAACAGAAAAAGGAAAAACAGTTTGAAATTTCTCTGAAAATGAATTGTATTGATTTTGAAGTTTGGCCTGTAAATAGGCGTTTTTTTACAAGAGGCTGACGTCCTAGTAAGAGAACGCCGCCGAATAATAGAATTTACAAAATTTGTGAAAAACTAAACAAAACAGCTATGTGAATAATCCCACTGGGTTCCAACTCTGCTATTGCCTTTATGTCCTCGAGCATCTCATCACTTTACTACTTGGTTGAAGGTAAATCAGATTGATTAGTGTTGTCCGAGCTAGATAGTCGATACCGAAGTCTGGTTGCAAGGTGATCCAATGAGACATAGTGTTACGCTTTAATCCCTAATTTTTTCCTGGACCTCCCTTTTGGGTTTTCGGTCCACCGGGATACCCATTTTTGCCCAAGCCGCCTTTTCAGGTTTTCGACTTGCCGGGTGTACAATTTTTCATTTTCATCCCTTACTTTTGCCCGAACCCTTTTGGTTTGCCCGGAAGCCCTTATTTTTGCCTAGGCCAGTCGACCTAATGGGTATTTGATTATGCGTAGTATCTTTTACTATGTCTGCATTGACGGGGTGAGGAAGGTCGTCACCATCCATGGTGGTTAGAATCATAGCTCCTCCTGAGAAAATGTTCTTAACCATAAATGGCCCTTCGTAAGTAGGGGTCCATTTGCCCCTGGGATCACCTTGAGGTAGAATGATGCGCTTGATAACCAGGTCCCCAAGTTGAGACTCTTGTCGTCTAACTTTCTTGTTAAATGCCTTGATCATCCGTTTTTGATACGTCTGACCATGACAAATAGCAGTAAGTCCTTTTTCGTCGATTAGGTTCAGCTGATCAAGCCGGGTCTGAATCCAGTCATCTTCGCTCAAACCTGCATCCTTCATAATCCGAAGAGAGGGTATCTGAACTTCAATGGGCAATACGGCCTCCAAACCATATACCAAGGAATAGGGTGTTGCCCCTGTTGACGTCCGTGCTGAAGTACGGTACCCATGAAGAGCAAATGGTAACATCTCGTGACAATCTTTGTATGTCACCGTCATCTTCTGCACAATCTTCTTAATATTCTTATTGGCCGCTTCAATAGCCCCATTCATCTTCGACCGGTAGGGAAAGGAGTTGTGATGTTGTATCTTGAACTTCTTTCAGAGCTCGGTGATCATCTTATTGTTGAGATTTGTACCATTATCCGTAATGATCCTCTTTGGTACACCATATCGACAAATCAGATTATGCCGAATGAACCGTGCCACGATGTTCTTGGTTACAGTAGCAAAGGAAGCTGCTTCAACCCACTTCGTAAAGTAATCAATTTCTACCAAGATGAAACGATTCCCATTGGATGTCGTAGGTCTAATCTCGCCGATTATATCAATGCCCCATATTGCGAAAGGCCACAGAGCTGTCAAGATGTTCAGAGGAACTGGAGGTATGTGCACCTTATCAGCATAGACTTGACACTTGTGACAGGTCCGAGAGTGCTGATAACAGTCAGCTTCCATGGTGGACAAAAAATATCCTGTCCAAAGGATTTTCTTTGCCATAGTATGTCCACTGGAATGAGTTCTGAAAGTACCTTCATGTAACTCCGCATCCTTTCTGCCTCGTTCTTATCCACACATCACAGTAAGGTTGCATCATGGTTACGCTTGTAAAGAATACCATTGTTGATGAAGAATTTCTCCGCAAACCTCCTCAGAAACTTCCTGTCATTAATAGATGCACCCTCAGGGTACTCCTGAGCCTCAAGATACCTCTTCACCTCGTGAAACTAGGGTTTTTCTATTACCTCTTAAGTCTCAATATCACAGCAATGTGCAAGTTCGTCCAACCTTTCAATGATAATTCGGGGAGCTTTGTTGTCCCAATTGACTTTGAACATAGAAGACATCATAGCTAGCGCATCTGCCAACTGATTCTCCTCTCTAGGGAAGTGTTCAAAGGTTATCTCCTCGAAGTGCAGAAGCAACGTCAACGCATACTCCTTGTAAGGAATAAGATTCAGGTGTTTCGTATCCCACTTTCCTTTGATCTGGCTGATCACGAGAGCGCAACCTCCTAAAACACTTAAGAACTTAATCCTTAGGTCGATTGCTGCTCGAAGACCCATAATGCACGCTTCATACTCCGCCACGTTGTTGGTGCAGTCGAAACATAGTCGGGCTGTGAACGGAGTATGAATGCCATTACCCAAAGCGTTTGAAGCTCCATCAAAGTACATAGACCATCAGGATCCTTCCTCAGGTCCTTCATCCGGTCCAGGTATCTCACAGTCAGTTACCAACATGATATTCTCATCCGGAAATTCAAAATTCATAGATTGGTAATCATCCACTGCCTGATGTGCCATATGATCTGCCAACACACTTCCCTTGATTGCCTTCTGGGTCGTGTAATGGATGTCATACTCAGTCAAGATCATCTGCCATCTTTCTATTCTTCCGGACAAGGTAGGCTTTTCGAAGATATACTTGATTGGATCCATCTTTGATATCAATAGAGTTGTGTGAGTCAGCATATACTATCTCAGCCAGCGAGCAGCCCATGCCAAAGCGCAACAAGTTTTCTCAAGCAACGAGTATCGGGTATCGCAGTCGATAAACTTTTTGCTAAGGTAATAAATAGCATGCTCTTTTCGGCCAGACTCGTCATGCTGCCCCAACACGCACCCCATTGAATTATCGAGTACTGTCAAGTATAAAATCAGAGGTTTCCCTTCAACTGGAGGCATCAGAATATGTGGCTCTTGTAGATACTCTTTGATCCTTTCGAAAGCGGCCTGGAATTCATCATTCCATTTTACCACTTGATCTTTCTTCAGTAGTTTGAAGATTGGCTCACAAGTAGCAGTCAGGTGTGAGATGAATCGGGAAATATAGTTCAAACGTCCCAGAAAGCCTATGACTTCTTTTTCTGTTTGGGGAGATGGCATTTCCTGTATAGTTTTCACCTTTGCAGGGTCCACTTGAATACCTTTATCACTCACGACGAAACCCAGCAGCTTACTAGATCTCACCCCGAAGGTGCACTTGTTCGGGTTTAACCTCAGCTTGTACAACTTCAACCTGTCAAATAGCTTCTAAAGGTGGTCCAAATGTTCTTCTTCAGTATGGGATCTTGCAATCATGTCTTTAATGTATACCTCAATCTCATGATGGATCATGTCATGGAACAGAGTGACCATGGCACGCTGATACGTTGCCCCAGCATTCTTCAGTCCGAAAGGCATAACCTTGTAGCAAAAGGTACCCTATTAAGTAACAAAGGTTGTCTTCTCCATGTCTTCGGGAGCCATCTTAATCTGATTATAACCGGAGAAACCATCCATAAAGGAGAAGACCTTATGATGTGCGGTGTTGTCAACCAGAACGTCAATATGAGGCAAAGGGAAATCATCCTTGGGGCTTGCCCTGTTCAGATCCCTATAGTCAACACACATTCGAACCTTACCATCCTTCTTCGGCACTGGAACCACATTGGCCACCCACTGTGGGTAATAAGTAACCGCTAGAAAACCGGCATCAGACTGTTTCAACACTTCACCCTTGATTTTCTGAGACATCTCTGGGCGCATTCGGCGAACTTTTTGTTTCACTGGAGGACAGTCTTCCTTGGTAGGCAAACGATGAACCACGAAATCGGTATCCAACCCAGGCATATCTTCATAAGACCAGGCAAAGATCTGAACATAGTCACGCAACATCTGAATCAACCATTGCTTAACACTAGTTTCCAGGTTTGCACCGATCTTGACCTCTTTCTTGTCTACCTCTGTACCTTGATTTATTGATTCCACCGGCTCTTCATGCGGCTGAATAACCCTCTCTTCTTGGAGTAGAAGTCTAGAAAGTTCACCAGGCACTTCGCAATCATCTTCACCTTCGTCTTCGGCTAAGTTGATCGGACTTTTGAAGTCATAACTGGCAGTAGCAGAGTCATTACTAGTGAGATCCAGAGTGGATGTAGACATGTATATGTGAGTGTGTGTAAAATAGTTGTTTTGCAATATATAATAAAAGCAAAATAAGGAGCACAAAATTTGATATGCAAAAAACCTCCAATGCTTTTATTAATGATATATGTAGATGACACACATAAAGCTCTCACAAATGAAGCCACGGTGCCCCGGGTAAGACACCGGGCCGTAAAGTTTAAAAATTGTTTGTTACAAACTTAAAACAAAGTCTCACTATTGGGTAATAAAAGAAATTGGGACGGAGTCTTTTTCCGTCCAATTGCTTAATCCACCATCGGCAGTCGGGTAGATCCAACTATCAAACTCAGACTCTTCAACATCGTCTTCAATGGCATTCACTCCTGAATTGCTGATAAACAGGGGAGGTCTTCCAATCCGTGCACTCCGAACAACCTTTTGAGCTTCTACAGTGAAACCCAAACCAAACTTGTTAGTCTTATGTGCAAAATTAGGGAGTTGGCCCCAATTTGCACACCCACCTTTCTCGACAACAACCCGGGCATCCTTGAAGGAAGCCATCTTTATTGGAGGATCTTCAACAACAGTCTCAGTTGATGCCAGCATCTGGAGAACCTCTTCAAAATGCTGACACAGGGTCTCAATGAACTCCCCATCCATCTCTACATATTGGAAAGAGTTGAGGTGGCTCACCATGTACTCCTCCTCTCCTTGTACCGTCACAATTTTCCCTTTCACCAGGTACTTCAGCTTCTGGTGGAGCTTTGAGGTTACTTCCCCAGCTTTGTGGATCCACGGACGACCCAGCAAACAAGAATAAGATGGCCGAATGTCCATCACATAGAATGTAGATGTGAAAACCTGAGAACCGAACTTAATCGGAATATCCACTTCTCCGTGTACCATCCTTTTGGACCCATCAAAGGCCCTAACCATAATGTTGCTTGGTTTCAGCTCCAACCCTTCATAGTCTAACCGGTCCAAAGCTTTCTTGGGCAACACATTCAACGAGGACCCAGTATCTACTAACACGTGAGATGGAGTAGTGCCCATGCATTCAATGGAGACATGCAGGGCGTCATTATGATTCTTCCCCTTAACAGTCAAGTCGGTGTCGGAGAAACCCAACCCATTATCTGCTGTCAGACTAGCCACGCAATATTTAAACTGATCAGCTGATGTTTCTTGCAGTACGTGTGCAATTTTCAGGAAACCAATCAGAGTCTTAGCATGGGCTTCTGAGCATAGTAATAGAGATAACATAGAGATTTTGGACGGGTTTTGCCCCAGCTGTTCGACTACATTGTAGTCGCTCTTTTTGATGATCTTCAAAATTTCCTCTATCTCTTGTCGAGAGGCTTCAACAATAATCTTCTCGGTGCCTCCGTCTGGGCAGGCTCACCAGTGGTCTCTTTGACCCGAGTGTCAGATGACTCAGAAACAGGGGTAAGAATTGGAACTTGAACAGGGACAATAGCAGGTGTACTGGTAGGTGTAATGACAACAGGCTTCCGGACAGTTGGTGGAGAGATCTCAAGGGAGAAAAGTCTTCCGCTGCAGGTGACTTTGGCAGGTCCAACAATATTGCTGACGTCCGTATCAGCCTCTTCAGCACTCAAGTCTTGCTTAACTCCATGACAGTATACGTCAGCCCCGTAGTGCCATAGGACTAATTTATTTGACGTATAGTGTATAGGCCCAGGAACAGTAATGATCAAGGGAGCAATTCTTGGAACAAATGTAATTCTAACAGGCTTTCTCGAGGAAGCCTTGGAAGAATTATCGAAAATGGTGATTATAGCAACCTCTTCAGTAGGAACCAAAGGAACAAAAGTCTTCTCAAACAGAATTTATTTACTATCCATCAGGCGTTGGACACCTGACTTCAAAAGATGGCAACCAGTAGGTAGGACGGCACACAGATGGAAACCTTCGCCACAACCCGGAAATAAACCGGCTAACAGAAGGTTCTTCTTCACAGTCATCAATGGAGTAACAATGTCTTTCACAGAAACCACAAACGAGTCTTCATCTATAGCATTCACTCCATGCTTGGCATAGGAGCAGTCACAACATTAGGCCTTTCAGGCGCTTCGAACTCAATCTCCTTAGCATCAATCAGGTCTTGCACCTTATTCTTTAAGACCCAACAATCATTTGTATCGTGCCCCGGGCTATCGGAGTGAAAAGCACAGTGGGCGTTTGGATTGTACATCGGTGATGTTGTGTTGGGATTCTTCGGGGCCTCCTTCGGAATCACCAGATTAGTCTTTAATAACTGCGGAAGAATTTGGGACAAAGTCATGTTGAGCTGAGTGAATTGTCTTCGCGGTCTCTCGGCCCTTGGCTGATTGTTGTGTTGAGGAGCAACCGCAGGTCTTGATATAACAACCGCATTAACAGCTTGGCGGTGTTCACGTCTATTATGGCTCTTTGAACTGTAAACAACACTGGACTCCTTCTTAAAAGGTTTCTTCTTGGTGCTTGATGAAGCCCCCTTCTATATTTTACCAGATTTGATACCAGCCTCAATTCTTTCCCCGGTCATTATCAGCTCAGTAAATCCGGATGATGAACTTCCAATCAGATGGTTGAAATACGGACCAGACAAAGTCCCCAGAAACATATCCACTAGCTCTCTATTAGCCAAGGCGGTTGCACTCTTCCAGCAAGGTCCCTCCACTTCTGAGTGTAGTCTTTGAAACCTTCTCCCGCAACCATAGACATACCCTGGAGTTGGGTACGCATGGGAGCAAGGTCGGCATTGTATTGGTACTGCTTGTAGAAAGCAGCGGCCAAGTCTTCCCAATTACGGATACTAGCTCCTTCCAGCTGGTAAAACCATTTAAACTGAGTCCCTGAGAGATTGTCTTGAAAGAAGTGGATCCATAGGTTCTTGTCAGCGGTGTATGGTTGAATCTTCCTAACATACGAACGGAGGTGCAGTTTTGGGCAAGAAACCCCGTCGTATTTAGCAAAGATCGGTGCTTTAAACTTATGGGGAATTACCACCACAGATGATATACCCAAATCACCAAAGTCCAATTCAGGTACCTTCTGGATCTCCATCGCACTAACTAGTCTTCAAGTTGTTTATATCTATCCTCAGCAGGAGGATACTGGTCTTCGTCAAAGTCAGTCTCGTTGTCTGAAACCACAGGGCTTGGAGCCCTCCTCTCCTCCTGATTATCTCCCCCTCCAGATGAGTGGGTCAAATCAACCTCTTCTCGTAAATTGTTTCTGAATCTGCGACCCATATTAAATAGGACCGTCTTCTTCTTCTTCTTCTTCTTCTCTTTCAAGATAAGGGCCTTCAGATCTTGCTGACCCTTGGTCAGGTTCATGAACAATTCCTGGAACAGGGCATTTTGGGCTTTCAGAGCCTTGATCACTTGTTCAGTTGATGTTTCAGAAGTCATGATGCTGAAATAAACAACGAAGAAGATGAGAAAAACCTGTAAGGGTACCTATTATGAGGTGCATGGGAATGATATGCGCATGATATGATTCAAAGACTTTAGGGATTCAAATTCGTAAACCACAATGAAACACACTTTTATTAGATAAACTTGAAATTCAATTGTTCAACAGATGCCTTTAAGGCGTTACAAGAAATAAAAACTGAAAAGTAAATCAAAACTAGAAATAATCAAAAGAAAATCAGTGCTCCCATGGTCTTTTCTTGTCGGTGCGGACATAGTCATTAAGGATCTTTTCATTCTCCAACTGCCTTGTCAACTTCTGAATCTTCTGCTCTTGCTCGTGATACTTTTCTCTGTAAGTATCCCGCTTTTCTCTCAGCTGCATCCATGATCTTTTTAATGCCCCAATGTCAGTAGGCATGTATGGATGGAGGATGGTAGGAGGAACCCCTTCTTCATCAACAACCTCAACAATTATTGGGAAGATGGCTTCGTACGGCATTCCCGGCTTTTGGGGACGGATTCGAACCCATCAGAGATATGGGTCCATCGGAAGAGAAGTCTTCGCACCTAGCTCATGTGGATCAGACATGTGTACTCTATGTTAGAACAAAGTTTGAATCTACTACCCTATATTTAAGTTTTGATGATAACAATGTGAAAAGATATAGTATTTATAGGTTTCATGTATGAACTATCTGCTGCCTAAAGATTATTATGTTCTGACTTACAGATACTCTGATTGAAATAAGCAAGATCACATCTATTCAGCATCAGAACTTGATTTCAGACACCAGCATCAGAAGTTGCCATATCAGAATGTCAGAATCAGATGATCAACTCACGTACATGCTGAAGCCTGATGAACAAGACTGCGCTCAACACTCTGATAAAGAAACACAACAGTTCATCAGCAGCGAAGCAGAGTCAGAATGAGCCAAGCCAGAACTTGCATTAAGTAAGCAACGGTACTGTGCATTGAAAGCAAATTATTTCCAACGGCCTCATTCCAGACAAGATCTGCTCAATAAGGAAAGTTTGTTATTAGCATTGAATCAAGAATATTGCATCCAACGTTCATCATCTCAGCGCTATATAAACAAGACTTTGAAGATTGAAATGGCTAATGCTCTCCAAATCTCTACACGCACAAAAGCTAAATCATAATCTTCTTTCTCTCAGTTTTGCTAAACCACACATTCTGATATTCTATCATTGTTTAGCAATCTAGTTTCTAAGCTTCAATTTGTGTATACATCACAGTTGTGATACAGTTTTGTAGAAAACATCCACACACTTAGTTTTATCTCTTTGTAAGAAAGTGTTACCTTGACAAACCGGGTTGTGGTTTGGATCAAGAAGGCTTTAGCAGTTGTTAAAGCAGTCTGTAATATTCAGTTGAATATAGTGGATTAAGACCTCGTTGGAGAGAGGCGAAATCACCTTGACGGGTGGACTGGAGTAGTTTGAGATCAAATGAAACAGGATAAAAATATCTTGTTCATTGCATTAGATTTCAGTTTTACAATTCAACCCCCCCTTCTTGTGTTTTTCACCACTTCAATTGGCATCAGAGTGCCTGGTTCTGAGCTAAAACACTTAACCGTGTCAGTACAAGATCCAGCGTCAGAAAAACACAATGGCAAGAAACAATTCTCACATTAGCAATGACAACAATGAGGACAGAGACAGATTCAGTGGCAAACCTCCAGTCTTTGATGGAGAAAACTTTGATTACTGGAAAGACAGAATTGAAAGCTTCTTTCTGGCACATGATGCTGATCTGTGGGATATGGTGACAGATGGATACACGCACCCTGTGAATGCAAGTGGTCAGAAGATTGATAGAAAAACAATGTCTGATCAACAAAAGCATGACTTCAAGAATCACCACAAGGCCAGAACAATCCTCCTCAGCGCCATCTCCTATACTGAGTATGAAAAGATCTCCAACAGAGACACAGCCAAGAATATTTTTGACTCACTCAGAATGACGCATGAGGGCAACGTTCAGGTCAAAGAAACAAAAGCTCTGGCGCTCATTCAGAAGTATGAGGCGTTCAAAATGGAAGAATCTGAATCCATTGAAAACATGTTCTCTAGATTCCAGATTCTGGTAGCTGGTCTCAAAGTTCTGGACAAAGGATACTCTACTGCTGACCATGTCAAGAAAATTATCAAAAGTTTACCCAAGCAGTGGAGACCTATGGTTACAGCTCTGAAGCTAGCTAAAGATCTCAACAAAATCACTCTGGAGGAACTTATCAGCTCCCTCAGAAGTCATGAGATAGAGCTAGAAGCTGATGAGCCTCAGAAGCAAGGTAAGCCTTTAGCATTAAAATCTAACAGAAAATTTGAGTCTAAAGTTTTGCAGGCAGTTGAAGAAACATCTGATGGATCCTCATCAGAAGAAGACGAACTCTCCCTTCTCTCCAGAAGAGTAAATCAACTGTGGAAGCAAAGACAAAGGAAGTTCAGGAATCCCAGAAGATCTGATCAGAACGAGTCTTCTTCCAGATACAGAAGGACAGATTCTTCCTCTGGATACAGAAGATCTGAAGGCTCCTCCAGTAGCAAAAAGCCAAACACCAAAGACATCATCTGCTATGAGTGCAATGAGCAAGGACACTATAAGAGTGACTGCCCAAAGCTTCAGAGGGAAAAGCCCAAAAAGAAGTTTGGAAGAGAGAAGAAGAAAAGTCTCATGGCTACATGGGATGACTCTGACTTGTCTGAAGCTGACTCAGAATCAGATGATGAAAGGGCAAACATAGCTCTCATGGCTAACATTTCAGAAGATAGTGAAGCTTCTGAATCAGACTCAGAATCAGACACTGAAGAGGTATTTCCTAACTTTGCTGTTAACTTTACAAAGGCTGAACTTGCTGAAAGCCTTAATGAGATTCTGGAACGTTATCAGCAAATTAGAGCTAAATTCAGAGACCTGAAAAGGAATCTTGAATCTGACTCTAATAAGACTGAGAGTCTCAAATTGGAAAATTCTGAGCTGAGAAATGAGATTTCAAAATTAGAAAACATTTTACAAAACTCTCAGAAGGAACCAATTTCTGAAACTCCCAGCAACGCTGATGAGATCATCAAGGAGTATGATCACAGTTTCCAGAAGTTCCTAGCTAAAAGCATAGATAGAAGCAGAATGGCTTCAATGATCTATGGAGTTAGCAGAAACGGCAGGAAAGGAATAGGATACCAAGGTAAGGTTCCTACACCAAAGAATGTCATGGACTTAACCATTAAACACACTCCTCTGAATTCACATTTTGTATATGGTCACACACATGATATCAAATACACTAGCAGTAAGCACTCTGTGAAACCAAAATTCAACCAGAGTTTTGGTAAAACTAACAAATCAGGACCCAAGAAAATCTGGGTACCTAAGGATAAAATAATACATGTTGTAGATATCTTTAGCAGCAAGTCAGAAACACCAGTCATGGTACCTGGACTCTGGCTGCTCACGACACATGACGGGAAGAAGGCATATGTTCCAAAGCCTGGAACTTAAGCCTGGAGGCCACATTGGCTTTGGAGGCAATCAGAGGGGAAAGATAATTGGCTCTGGAACTGTAGGTAATGGAAATCTTCCCTCTATTAATAATGTTCTACTAGTAGATGGATTGATGCATAATCTGTTATCCATAAGTCAATTAAGTGATAACGGTTATGATATAATCTTTAATCAAAAATCATGTAAAGCTGTTAGTCAGAAAGATGGGACTATCCTGTTTAATGGTAAGAGAAAAAACAACATTTACAAAATCAAACTTTCTGAACTAAAGAGTCAGAATGTAAAATGTCTTCTGTCTGTTAACAACGAGCAGTGGATCTGGCACAGAAGATTGGGGCATGTTAGTATGAGAAGAATATCTCAGATTAACAAACTCAATCTGGTCAGAGGACTTCCTAATTTGAAGTTCAATTCAGATGCTCTGTGTGAAGCATGTCAGAAAGGCAAATTTGCAAAACCTTCTTTTAAATCCAAAAATGTTGTTTCTACCTCTAAGCCATTAGAACTTCTGCACATTGACTTATTTGGACCAGTTAAAACTGCTTCAGTCAGTGGTAAGAAGTATGGGTTAGTAATCGTAGATGACTATAGCAGATGGACATGGGTAAAGTTCTTAAGACACAAGGACGAGTCACACTCTGTGTTTGTTACCTTCTGTAACCAAGTTCAGAATGAAAAGGATCTTAGAATCGTTAAAGTCAGAAGTGATCATGGTGGAGAATTTGAAAACAAAGATTTTGAGTCATTCTTTAATGACAGAGGCATTCTGCATGATTTCTCTTGTCCTAGAACTCTCCAACAAAATGGAGTTGTAGAACGAAAGAACAGAACATTGCAAGAAATGGCCAGAACCATGATCAATGAGACAAACGTTTCTAAGACCTTCTGGGCAGAGGCAATAAACACAGCGTGCTACATTCAGAATAGAATCTCAATAAGACCTATTCTGGAAAAGACTCCATATGAATTGTGGAAGAACAGAAAGCCCAACATTTCATATTTTCATCCATTTGGATGTACTTGCTTTATATTAAATACAAAGAATTATTTGAACAAGTTTGACTCTAAAGCACATAAGTGTATTATGCTAGGATACTCTGAACGCTCAAGAGGGTACAGAGTATACAATACAGAAACACAGATTGTGGAAGAATCAATCAGTGTTCGTTTTGATGATAAGCTTGACTCTGAAAAGTCAAAGCAGAATGAAGTTTTTGCAGGTATAGAAATTGAATTTGCAGGTTCTGAAGACAAGTCATCAGAAGCTCTCAACACAGACATTCCTTCAACGTTTGAAAGGAGCACTGCTAGCAATCCTACAACAGCTGCTGATCAACCACAAAAGAGATTACCCAGAAGCAGCTTGGATCACCCAGAAGAGACTATCCTAGGAAGAAAGGAAGATCCAATCAGAACAAGAGCAAGCTTCAGAAACTCTGAAGAAACACTTATGGGACTTGTGTCTCTGATTGAACCTTCTTCTATTGATGAAGCACTTCTGGATAATGACTGGATTCTGGCAATGCAAGAAGAGCTGAATCAATTCACCAGAAACAACGTATGGGATCTCGTTCCCAGACCAAAAGGATTCAACGTCATTGGAACAAGATGGGTATTCAGAAACAAGCTAAATGAACAAGGTGAAGTCATCAGAAACAAGGCACGACTGGTTGCACAAGGTTATAGTCAGCAAGAGGGGATAGACTATACAGAAACCTTTGCCCCAGTCGCCAGGTTAGAATCTATCAGACTTTTAATTTCATTTGCTGTTAATAGAGGCATCACTCTGTATCAGATGGATGTCAAAAGTGCATTCTTAAATGGTTATATAGAAGAAGAAGTTTATGTACACCAACCCCCAGGTTTTGAAAATACAAAACATCCAGAACATGTTTTCAAACTAAAGAAGTCACTGTATGGTCTGAAAAAGCTCCCAGAGCTTGGTATGAAAGGCTAAGTAACTTTATGCTAGAAAATGAATTCACCAGAGGGAAAGTGGACACTACTCTATTCTGTAAATCAGTTAAGAGTGACATCTTAGTCTGTCAAATTTATGTTGATGATATTATTTTTGGTTCTACTAACCCTTCTCTTGGAAGAAAATTTGCTAAGTGTATGCAGGCAGAATTTGAGATGAGCCTCATGGGGGAACTGAAATTCTTTCTAGGAATTCAGATCAATCAAACTCCAGAAGGAACTTACATTCATCAGAGCAAATACATCAGAGATCTTCTGAAGAAATTTGACCTCTCAGAATGTAAGCCATCAAAGATTCCAATGCATCCCACGTGCATTCTGGAAAGAGAAGAGGTAAGCAAAAATGTAGAACAGAAAGTCTACAGAGGTATGATTGGTTCTCTCCTCTATCTGACTGCTTCAAGACCTGACATATTATTCAGTGTTTGTATCTGTGCTAGATTCCAATCAGATCCTAGAGAATCTCACTTAACAGCTGTTAAGCGAATTTTCAAGTATCTGAAAGGTACTACTAATCTGGGTTTGTTTTATAGAAAATCTAGTGATTACAGCTTAGTAGGCTACTGTGATGCTGATTTTGCTGGAGATAGAGTGGAACGTAAAAGTACTTCTGGAAGCTGCCAGTTTTTGGGAGAAAATCTGATCTCTTGGTCCAGCAAAAGGCAATCAACAATTGCTCTATCAACAACAGAAGCTGAGTACATAGCAGCAGCAGGATGTAGCACACAAATGCTCTGGATGAAAAGTCAGCTTGAAGACTTCCAGATTTTTGAGAGTAACATTCCTATACTTTGTGATAATACTTCTGCTATTTGCTTAAGTAAGAATCCCATTTTACATTCTAGAGCTAAGCATATAGAAATAAAACATCACTTCATTAGGGACTATATTCAGAAAGGTATTTTGAACTTAAAATTTATAGATACAGACCATCAATGGGCTGATATCTTTACTAAACCCATTTCAGAAGATAGGTTTAATTTCATTCTGAAACATCTCAGCATGAAAGTGTGTCCAGAGTGAAAATGTTTTAATTCCATATATTTACCTTCAGAATGTAATTGTTTTAATGTGAACTTCTGATCAATCTCCTTTCAGAAAGATAGAACATGCAGATTGTATCAGATGCAAGTCTAAAGATCTGAGAGTCTAAGCTCAAAGACAGACGTGCTGATCACTACATCAAACAAGTGTCATCCAATCATCAGCATATCTCTGAAGCAGAACGCGTGCACGCTTCTGAGAAGGCAAAGCGCTGATTAGGTGCATTGAGACACATGTCTGGTAACCGTTTTTAAGTATCTTTCTCAAATCCCCCAAAATCAGCAAGCATTTAATGAAAAGTAATCATGCTTTTAAAATGCAATCGTGGTTTTTCTCTCTCTTAAAAAACGTTTATCTTTTCAAAATAGTTTTGAAAACTCTATTTAAGCACATTAATCTCTCATTCTCATTCTTTACGTTTTCTCACTGATACTCAAGAATCTTCTGCATATTTCTGTGTTCATCTCTTGCAAAACCTATTTTCCTCAGTTTATTCTCAAAACCCTTTTAGTGTGAACATGGCAACCTCCAGCAGTGCTTCTGCAGGTCCTCAGAAGAAAGCATCATCTGAGCAATATCAAGTGCCATTCAGAACTCTCCTCACTCCTGTGAAGAATCTTGAAGTACTTTCTGAATTAATCATTGATTTTGGAAGCTTGAAGGAGAACGGATTTGACCTAATTGAAGAAGTTAGGGCTCAGAAGTGGAAAAGGTATTTTGACAGGTTGGTTGGACCAACATTCCCAATGCTAGTTAAGGAATTCTGGATTCACACCAAGGCTTCAACACATCTAGTCACCTCCTTTGTTATGGGAAAGAAGATTGTGATCACTGAAGATCACATTGCAAGGCTAATCGGTTACAGTGGCGGTGGCGTCCATTGTGTGGACATGGCTGAAAGATGTGCTGATGTAGGTGTGATAGCTGCAAGGATTTTCACTCTTGGGGTGCCCAGCAGCAAGATTAAAGATCTGAAGGATCATTACAGAGTGTGGGCTAAGATAATTCTGGGGTGCTTCAACCACAGGAAACCAACCAGTTCTCCTGATTACATAAATGTGGATCAGTAGTTTCTGATCTACTTTATTGATCAGAAGGTAAAGATCAATCTGGCTCACTTCCTGTTCAACCACCTCAGAACAAGTGTGAAGGAAACCAGGGAAGAAGAAAGAACCAAGAGGGATTGGATACCTTTTGGAAGGTTGATATCAGATATTCTGACAGAGAATAGGCTCATTGAGCATCTGATAGAAGCTCAAGAGCTAAGCACTATTGAACCAACAATTGGGAAACCTCTGAATGCAAAGAACTTGAAGAAGATGAAGCCGATAGAGAATATTCAGAAGGAACCCAGAGCTACTCCTATTGCTGATATCACCAGCAGAAGAGTGCCTCTGAGTGACTTTCCGTTATTTTCTGAAATTGAATCCAAACCAGAGGTGGTTCTCAGGTACTTGGATGCGTGCAAGGCAGATGGTTCAGATCCAAATCTGATTATCAAAGCTCTGCATCAACCTCAGCAAGAAGTGACTCTGAAGAAGACGAAGAAGAGGAAGGCACCATCAGAAGGATCATCCCAGCAGACACCCAGGAAAAGAGGTAATTCATCTGCTGCTTCTGTTTTAAATTCTTCTACTATTCCAGCATCTATTCCTCCTCAAACCTCTCATAGAATCTCAATCCCCATCCCTACCATAGATGAAATTGTATCAGAAGAGGACCCTTCTGAGGCATTAAAACTCAGAAGACCCAGAACCAAACATCCCAAACAACCAACAATCTCAACAACATCAGCAATTGACCAAGTGCTGTCTGACATTGATCAACACACCTCTGATCAACCAATCTTTGAACCACAAACTGTTCCTCCTCTACAACCAGAACAACAGCACTCTGCTGAAGAACCAGAACAACAACAACCACTCTCATAAATTCCAGAAGAACCCCTTATCCCTGAACAATCAGAAATTTCGTCTCCCTCTCCCCAACCAGAAATTAATCCACCATCTGAACCTCATTCACCTTGTGATCGGTGGATCTGGAACTGACTGTTTAAAGCTGGTTCGCGAAATGTCGCGGAATCAAGAGTCGCCACCGTCTTTTATTTTCTCCAAATGGAAAGGACAAAAGCACAGAAAAATTCCTTAAAGAGATCGCTCTCGGTTCGGGAGGTAGGTTATAGAAAGGGAAGGTGTTAGCACCCTTTCTATCCATGGTTATCCATGGGCTCTTAGATACTTGCTCAATGTGTTTTCAAAATGTTTGCTTGCTTTTCAATGTGGGTTTTAAAAAGTTTCCTTGAGAAATTTCAGTTCGACTCGTACGTCAGAGTGTTTGAAAAATTTGCTTTGAAAGCTTTTGAAAAGTGTTGGTGTGAAAAGTCTTTGAATTTTTGTTTTGAAGAGAGAAAGTATTCTTGAGCACCTACCTACCCTAAGGAATTCGTCTGTGTAAATGTCCTTTAAAGTAGTGCCATCCCACCATTGAGAGGTAGGTAGCACCACCGTTGGAGGTGTTCGGGTCAATTCGTTTTTGTAGGGACATGGTGATCACCAGAGCAATGGGAAGACACCTTAGAAGCTACCCTCATGCCAGGTTCCTGGATCATGAGGACTTACTAATACGTCTTCTACTCGACGATCACCTTTCGAGGCAAGGCAACAGTGAGGCGTACCCTAGGGGTGGTGTGTGCGATTCGTGTGTCGTTTTCATTGATATTTGTCTTGTCATGTTCATTGTGATCTACGCTTGATTTTATTTAAGGCCATACATTCTTTCATGCTTTTTGTTAACAGTTAAAAGTTTTGCGGGAAAAGTAAATCTAAGCTATTACAAATGGCGCGGGTCCACATCGCCAAAATTAAACCGGACCCGATTTGACGGAAAGTAAATAAAACAAAAGAAATAAAAGTGCGAGAAGTTTAAGTTACAATGCTTCGGGAGAATTACATAATTATAATAAACGACATAAAATAAATGCGCGAAAATAAATTACGAACATGGGCGTTGGACCCTTTTGCGAAATATTATTAATAAGGAATTAAAATTAAGAATTAAAAGAAAATGTTTTTTAGTATTTTTGTGATTTTTGAGATTTAATAAAAAGGAATTAATTAAAAAAAACAAAATGAAATGTTAAACCTAGTTCTAATTATTTTTAAGTTTATTATGAAAGTATTAAAAGTTAACCTAAATGCAACCCTAATTAGTTTACAAGTTTAATTATGAAAATAAATAAATCACTAATATTATGGCAAAAAAAAAGGAAAATTAAAAGGAATAAAAAGTCATTAACCTAATGCTATATTTTTGGATTTTTTTATGGAAGAAAGAATTAAAGTTGCAACCTAAATTAATACTAAGTTAATTTACATACAATTTATTTATGAAAATAACTAAAATAAAATAAATATTATATTGTTCTCTTTTTCTGATTTTTGTGTATTTTATAATTTGTAAAGAAATAATAATTAGTTTAAACAAATAAAGAAAATAAAACAAGAATTAAAAATAAAACAAGAAAAATATAGAGAAAGCAAACCAGGGGGTTCAGGCCCTAAAGTGGAGGTGTGGCCTAGCAATCTAGCCCAATTGATTTTGGAATTTGTTGACTTTCCCAGGCCACGTATGGGACCTTTGACTGAGGCTTATGGTACACCTCTGAACATGGCTTTCTGATTGATCCTCTTAGGCACGTAGACGTCTTGATGATTGTGGTGTACCATGCGCTCCACCTTTGAAATTGCACAGGAAGACGTTTGGAAAAATAATATTGGAATTATGCAAGACCTGGGACTTGAACCCAGGTCATGAGGGTTACCAGTTAACACCTATACCGCTGCACCACTATCACACATTCGTTAATTAAATAAACAACAAATATAATGAAAGCAAACAATGCGTTAGTGACTGAAGCGCGCGAAATTCAAAAACAACGTATCACATGTTGCCACGCTTCATCGTCTCCACCACCCTAAAAAAACAAACAACATAAGCAACGGTTTCTTAAGCGTGGTTTTAGGGGGCTTTTGGAAAAATAGCGATTAAGCCTCAAGGCTCTATAAATTGAGCGCGAACATTCATTCTTCTTCGTCCAAGCTTGCTGATTTGATTGGTCATGGTTTCGTGGGCTAATTTTGCTTGGTTTCAGAAGCCCTAAATTCAAGCTTGGAAAACCCTAAAGATTGATCATGGTGAAATCACATATATGGCATAAAAACGAAATTAATCATGTCAGTTAGCTTTGAAATCAAATGAGGAACAAGAATCAACAATTAAATTGCATAAAAAGTGCCTAGAACACGATATGTGTTTATGAGTTTTTTGCTGTACAGTCGAAGGTCTTGTTACCAATTCCTTGCGTTTGAGTTGGTGTTAGGGGTTGGAATCTGTTCAGGAGACCACAAGGAAGCTTTTGGAAAAGGAATTAAGACTTGAATCCACCTAGAACACTGATTTCAGTTTTGAGTTTTATGGAGAATTTTCCAAGTTGGCAATGGTGTTTGGGCGCAACATTTAGTGTGTTGTGATTAGGGTTTGACTCAGCACTTATGAGGGGAGGGAATTAGGTCATTAGCTGGCCTTTATCCATGCCCATGAGAGACTTAGTCCTAGGTTTTTCACCATTAACCAACTTTCCCTTTTTTAAGCAAAACCAAGACTTGGTGTACAATCTAACCCTAGCATGAGTTTGTGAGCTGGCACATGATATATGGAAGCTATTCCAATTCAAATGACACTATTTCATTGATTTTTAAATTTTATTTGAATTTTTAAAGATTTAAAATGAATTAAATTATCAAAAATTAAATAAAATAGAAAAATCAATATTTGATCTTGAAATTAGTTATGGGACACGTGTGTGGCATGACAAGGCTGAATCAAGTGGAAGAAAGTGGGCCCTTTTGTCAAAAATTGAAGTTTCAAGGATAGTTGACTTTTGCCATTTCACAAAAATTTCCCAACTTCTACAAGGCATAACTTGCTCAATTTTTAAGCTTTTCTCATGTGCTTGGACATTTTGGAAAGGTCTTTGAGTCCTTTAACCAATGCCTTTGGTCCCATGTCATTTTGATTTACCAATCTCAAGTTATGGTCTTTGACTTAAAGTCGCTTTTTGTTGACTTTTGAAAATGACCTATAATGTTGAAATTGATAACTTTTTGTGAGAGCATTTCTTGGACTTGAAGTATGAAGATGAGTTGTAGGAAATGTCTTTCTCTTCAAAATGAGATTTGGATGTAATTTTTCTGATAATCCATGTGAAAGTTATGCCCTGGTCAATTTCAGTTGACTTTTTCAGCTGTCCAAATAAAGAAACTTTTGCATCTTGATGATTTTCTGAGCCAAATTTTGAGAATCATGATCAAGCATTGATCAAATGATGTTTGTGGCTTCAAAATGATATGTTGACCAAAAATTTGAACTTTTGACTGTCAAATGACCATTTTGCCCCTACAGTTGACTGTAGTGCAATTTAGGGTTTTGACTGTGCAATTTTGAGCTGAATGCCTTGAAACTTGATATGAGGATGCTTGACCATGTTTGTAAGCATATGAGACTTGATTGAGTCTTTGAACACTTCCTTTTCTTGATCAGACTTAAAACCCTAATTTTGAGTGTTTAGGAGGTCTTTGCACTGTGCAACCCTTGGGGAATTTTGTGACTTGGCTTGGCAATTTCTTGAAGGATATGGGAGGGCAAATTTTGGGGTACAACACACCTCAACCATCACCTTTGGCAATCCAGCTGCCAGGTGGAACAACTATCACCTTAGCACAATTGCCATCCTCATCAGAATCTACACCACCAAATACTCCCAAAACACCACCCAGTCCAATCATAATCTCTGATTCTGATACTCCATCTCCAAAACAAACAGCTGCTCAGAAAACCTCCGAAAACCCCAGCAGGACTTTCATAGACTTAACCAGTCTTGACCGTCTTTCTGATCTGAAACACAAAATTGCCATCCCAAAACCAAAACAACCAGATGTTGGCTCTGGTATTATGAATTTTGAAACAGGTGTGCTGCAATGGATTGCTTCTTTGAAGCAAGTCTGTCCTGAAATGATTGACCCAGCTGCTTCTGATCAGCTCTGGTCACAATTCAGACTTTGGGTACGTGCTAAAGCCCTCAAGTTGCAGGATATCAACTATGAGCAGGCACAACAAAATTTCAGCAAGCTTCTGAATGAAGTTGGAAGTCAGCTTCTGAAAGAAGACGTGCTCCCTCTGGATAGTGAACCTTGGTCTGAGAAACAGCAAGCTGCAAAGGTGCAATCAGAAGAAGACAAGACCATTCAAGCTGAAGAAAGTCAAGCAGAAGATGTTGCTGAAAGCTCTCAGAAGCTTCCTGCTTCTGATGCTTCTCAAGCTGCCTTGGACAGGCAGACTCTGGAAGAACTAAGGCTGAATGACATGCGTCTGCAGCAGCGGATGGATGAAAGCGATCAGAAGATGAAAGAGAGAATGGATGTGCAGGATAGCAAGATTGACACTGTTGTCAGCATGGTGCACAAGCAGAATGAGACTGCTGAAAAAATCCAAGCCATGCTGGAGAACTTGTTCACACGCTTGCCTCCTCAACCTTAGTCTTTTTTTTCATTCATGTCCTTTTTTTCATGTTTTCCTTGATTTTCTGATGTACTGTTTGAATATGTTTTTGTACTATTTTCTTGTTTTGATTCTGAACTCTCTTAATATGATTAATTTTTCTGATCTTAATTGTTTTAGCACATCACCTACACTTTTTGATTGCTGACAAAAAGGGGGAGAACAAGAATGATATTTTAATCAATAACGGCTAACTAGACAGAAATTCTCAAACATTCTAACTCTATTACTTGAAAATGTTTTTTCTGTTTTGCTTAAAGTCTACAGGTACAAGGAAGCTCCTGGACACTCTGAAGACTAGAAGCTCTGAAGCTCTGATCACTATGAAGTTCTGATCCGCTCTAATATTCTGATCCAAAGCAAAGCTCTGACAAGAAAAGCTCTGAAGCTCTGCTCTGACATAAAGCTTCTGATAAGTCAAAGACTCTGATACTCTGATGTTCAAAGAAAGGCAAAAAGATCTGATCCTGAAGAACACGTGTAATCAAAGGGAAGTAATAAACTCAGGGGGAGTATCTCTCAACTCTGATATCTCTTTACTCCTTATCCTTTTACTTCTTACTCTGATACATATCTCAGATACCTTTTCACGTTATTTTCATTTAAAAATATCTAGTTTTTGTCATCATCAAAAAGGGGGAGATTGTTAGAACAAAGTTTGAATCTACTACCCTATATTTAAGTTTTGATGATAACAATGTGAAAAGATATAGTATTTATAGGTTTCATGTATGAACTATCTGCTGCCTAAAGATTATTATGTTTTGACTTGCAGATACTCTGATTGAAATAAGCAAGATCACATCTATTCAGCATCAGAACTTGATTTCAGACACCAGCATCAGAAGTTGCCATATCAGAATGTCAGAATCAGATGATCAACTCACGTACATGCTGAAGCCTGATGAACAAGACTGCGCTCAACACTCTGATAAAGAAACACAACAGTTCATCAGCAGCGAAGCAGAGTCAGAATGAGCCAAGCCAGAACTTGCATTAAGTAAGCAACGGTACTGTGCATTGAAAGCAAATTATTTCCAACGGCCTCATTCCAGACAAGATCTGCTCAATAAGGAAAGTTTGTTATTAGCATTGAATCAAGAATATTGCATCCAACGTTCATCATCTCAGTGCTATATAAACAAGACTTTGAAGATTGAAATGGCTAATGCTCTCCAAATCTCTACACGCACAAAAGCTAAATCATAATCTTCTTTCTCTCAGTTTTGCTAAACCACACATTCTGATATTCTATCATTGTTTAGCAATCTAGTTTCTAAGCTTCAATTTGTGTATACATCACAGTTGTGATACAGTTTTGTAGAAAACATCCACACACTTAGTTTTATCTCTTTGTAAGAAAGTGTTACCTTGACACACCGGGTTGTGGTTTGGATCAAGAAGGCTTTAGCAGTTGTTAAAGCAGTCTGTAATATTCAGTTGAATATAGTGGATTAAGACCTCGTTGGAGAGAGGCGAAATCACCTTGACGGGTGGACTGGAGTAGTTTGAGATCAAACGAACCAGGATAAAAATATCTTGTTCATTGCATTAGATTTCAGTTTTACAATTCAACCCCCCCTTCTTGTGTTTTTCACCACTTCACTCTATCCCAAGCTCGTATGAACCTGCGGCGTTGCTCATCACTATCCCCTTGGAAGTCAAAGACAATACTCGGCATCAGCAACTCATGAGGTCCTTCCCTCCTAGCTCGCCCAAACTGACGTAAGGCCAAGCACGAATTATAAGTGATTCCTCCATGGGTTCCTAGCAGTGGAACATTGGGGTATTCCCCACAGAGATCAATAATAGCCACGTCCTCCATACCCTTAATAGCCCAGATGATGTCATTATGAGAAAGATACATAACCCTGTAGGCCCAACTCATGCCTTCCTTGTTCTTCAAAACTGATTTGGGGAGGTGAGAAATAAACCACCTCGCCAGCAATGGTGCACAACACATAAGGGTTCCCCATTTCCGAGCAGTACGGGCATAAAGAGAGTGCAAAATGTCACCCAAGAGAGTGGGCACAGGATTACCGGACATGAAAATCTTCACTGCATTCAAGTCGACAAAAGAATCTGAGTTTGGAAACAACACCAAACCATATATGAGAAGAGCCAGAATGTCTTCAAACACCTGGAAGTCTAGACTGTCCCAGAATTGATTAGCCTTACCAACCAAGAACTTAGTCAAAAAGCCTTTTGTCCCACTTCTAGCATCCCAATTAGACATTACCTCAGCCTTTGTCAGATGGAGGGCTGAAGCAATCTCTTCCGGCCTAAGGACTTTCTCTCAACCTGTGAACGGGGTCTGATCTAGAATAGAGATACCAAGTAGATCAGAGAACTCTTCCAAGGTAGGGACCAACTGGTAGTCTAGAAAAGTAAAGCAGTGGTACAGTGGATCAAAGAACTGGACTAAGACACTCATCATATGTTCATCCATCTTGGAGGTGACCAAACCAAAGAGGTGCCCATGTCTTTTGATAAAGGAGGTAGTATCTGAAATCTTTGCAACCAACTCCTTAAGTTGAGTGGGAATCTGGACAAAATTGATCCGAATAGTATTTCTACGCATGGGTGCCATGACCTACAAAACAAAACAAAGATGAATTCCCTCTATCTTTGAAATGGTTAGTCCAATGCAAGATGCATCCAATGTCATGATGCATGATGTCATGATAGAAAACACACCACAAGTATCCACAAATAGAAAACATGGTAAGGGCAAACAAGTCACACAGATAGCCCTTAGATTTCAGGTTGGCAAGGAGCTTAGGTACTACCCTCTTTCAGTTCAGTTGGTTCAAACCTGTCCTAGTAATAATAACCGGGTTCTAGAGGATCTCAATATCACCTACCACCCTCAATCGGTCATAATTCCAGTTTAGCAACCTTTTCTTGCGGCCAGAATCATTGCGAGAGTTTGGTCTCAATAAGTGTAGCATACTGCTACTGTTCTATGGCCAAGTTGGTCAATTATAGGTTCTAAGGTCAGTGGGTGCTTAATGACCCCTTAGAAGACCCATATTCTCCTTGTTGCACCACAAGGGATATCGGTACAAACTAAAGTGCCACACCAACGTAGCTACTGCTTCAACCGTATCGGTCTACGCCGTACAGTTCCCTCACAGTTTATTGCTACTTACCTAAAGGGTGTCCCCCAGATCTGGGTTAAGATCTATAGTAACTCTGATACAAAGCCCACAAAGATAAAGCATACAGATCAAAGAATTGAAAACATTATGATGAACTAATCCTAAGGTACACCCCACTTATCATCCCCAGCAGAGTCGCCAGTTCTGTGATACGGTGGGAAGAACTGACTATTTTTTGGAATGCTGGTTTGCGTTTTGTGTTTATTTTCGCAAAATTCCGCGGTAAGCAAGAGTCGCCGCCGACTTTTAATTTATCCAACAAGGAAAGGAAAAAAGCACAGAAAAATTCATTTTTCGAGATATTTCTCGGGTTCGGGGGGTAGATTATAGAAAGGGAAGGTGTTAGCACCCTTTCTATCCTTAGTTATCCACGGGCTCTTAGGTACTTGCTCAATTGTTTTCAAAATTTCTTTCTTTGTGCTTATGGGTTTGAAAAAGTTTTTGTTTGAAACTTCGATTTAACTCTTGCTTCTGTCCTCAAGAGCGTATGAAGTGTTTTTGAAAACTTTGTTCGAAAAGGAGTGTAAGTGTGAAAAAGGTTTTGTTTTTTGAAAGAGCGAGTATCTAAGAACCATCTACCTACTCGAAAAAGGAATCGTTCTATGCTAATTTCCTTTAGACAATGCAATCCCACTATTAATTAGTAGGTAGCACCGTCGTTGGAGTTTGAGGGTCAATTCGAATGAGGGACATGCGGTCACTAAAGAAATGTTAGGATACTGTTGTACCCCAAAATTTTCCCTCCCATTTCATCAATATTTTTTCACCACAAGACCCTTGGAGCTCAAGATTAAGTTAGGGTTTGCTCTGCTCAAGACTCCTCCTTGCACTGTTGACCCAAATTAGGGTTTGAGTTTGCATAAAGATGTTTTGACCTAAAATGCCTAAGATGACTTTCATGCTTCATGTTGGACTCACAAGTTTATCCATACCATGTTTCAAGCCTTGATTCCAATCCTTGCCCAGTCAATTAGACAGTTGATCTAGAAATCAGTTGTATTGGGGAAAAAGTCAACTGTGGTCAATTGACAGTCAAACCTCATGATTTTTGACCCACATCAATATTAGGAACTCATATGGACCATTTGATCAAGTTTGGATCACAATTCCACAAGAAATTTGATCAGATCACCAAAAGGGCAAAATGGTCATTTTTAGGGTTTTGACTGCACAAAGGCAATTTTTGATTTTTTGACCTAGCCAATGGCAAACCAAGCTCACATATGGACTCAAGAAACCAAAATTGCAAATTAGGGTTTAGAATGAGAAAATTTCATAACTTAGAATTTTTCTAAGTTATGAAACTTCCTTATTTTTTCCTAACTTTGTCCCATTTTTTCATCAAGATACATTTGGATTCAAACAAAACTCAAAACATGAAAGTTATAGTCCATTAAAAAATCTACAACTTTGATTCACAAAGTTTCCTCAAAAGAAGCTTGTAGCTCAAGTTATGATTTTTGGAATAGGGGTGCAAAACATTCTTAACTTAGAAATATTTTGACCTATTTTAGGCAGGATTTTTGCCCAACTTCATGGCCACTTTTCACATGCTTCCACTTGGAATTTCAACTTGAATTACAAATATGGATTGTATTACACATTCCAAGCTTTCAAAATTGTCCAAGAACTTCTCAAACACCCTTGTGGTTAGGGAGAATTGAATTGGCAAAGTTGGGCAAAAGTCACTTTTGTTCATGACCAAATGCATGTTCATAACATGGGCATTTTTGAAATCAGCTTGTACAAGCTAGATTACAGGCCTCTAATCCTTCTTACACTCAATAATTAAATGCATATCCTTTGTGTTAGAGTGTTATTTTGTGAATTTGGACAATACACACAAAATCAAGCCATATTTGGAAAAAGCATTTTATCCATTTTTGTAAAGAAGTGCTTTATGTCAAAAGCAAATCAAAGAAGTACAAAAGCAGATCTTTGAGGCACAAGTTCATGAACAAAGTCCACTGATCAAGAGTGATTTATGCAGCATAGATTGAGGGGAGTAGGGGCCTGCATTGTCAAGACACATTTTCTTATTTATCAAAGAAGAAACTTTGCAAAACTGACCACATCTCTCATTACTGCAAGAACCAACTAAAACAAACTTTCTCCACACATTGCATACTCCCTAACAGACCTAAAACACGAACAAAGTACCCTTGATCCCTCCTCGTACAGAAAATCACCATTTTGCTGCACAAAACAGGGCATTTTGCAGATTGATTTGGCCAGTTCATTTCCCTCGTGCGTTTTCATCCAAACCAGTTCAAACACATCCTATATCATCCATACAAACTATCCCAAGCTCTAGCTACAGACTGTAACACCTCTAACCAAGTTCACCATTTTCATTTTTTCAGTTGTGCAGGTTGAGTTACATAGCTCGTTTCAGTTAGTTTCAAAGCAAGCTAGAGGTTGGAAGAGCATCCTTGGACCTCAAGCAAGTTGTACAAGTCCTCACACTGCATTGAAAGTGCCTCCATTGTTGCACACGATTCAAGATGAACAGGTAAAACTTTGAACTTCTATCTCTCTATCCAAGCACATCTAGGCTTAGGTTTGTGAAGAAGTTATGTCCTACTCATGGCCCTGAAGCTACCCATGTCATTACTTTTCATTTATGTTGTGTGTACTGAGAGAATTTTGAAACTGAATATCTGAAAAAAGCTAGGTCAGGAATTGGGGGAGAAGAAATTCTCTCTCATTTCTGAGAGTTAGATCAACTTCTTTATATGTTTAGAATCGTGGCTTCAAGCTCTACAAGTTTCATGTTTTAAGATTTGTCAAAAGATCAAAGAATCAGAAGTTAGTGAGATGAACAAGAAGGCGCGCGTTTTTGTTTGAAAATGGCTGGAGGTTGAAGACAAAGTCCCTTGGGCTGGGCCTGACTTCT
Organism: Vicia faba; assembly: GCA_948472305.1. Lineage (NCBI taxonomy): Eukaryota > Viridiplantae > Streptophyta > Magnoliopsida > Fabales > Fabaceae > Vicia > Vicia faba. The sequence continues at coordinate 1,119,673,086 of OX451740.1, forward strand.
TTTTTCAATTTGCACCACATTTTTTCACATACACATCCCTGGCCCATTATGTGTTATATTTGTCATTTTTGATTTTTTCTTTTTGATTCTGATTTTATATTTTTTCTCAAACATGAAAAAACACTAAAAATATTTTTTCACATTTTTTATTATATTTATTTGGAATTTATTTGTTTTGTTAGGCATATGTATGTATATAAATATATATTTTTTTTTTATTTAAACCCTAGAAAATAATACAAATACCTTTCATTTTCTGATTTTTATTTTATTTTTACCTTTTGAAAATATTTTCTAAAAAATATACCTTTTTTTAAATAATAAATATTTTTATTTTTGTATATATTTAATATATTTAAAACATAATATAAATACTTATATATTTATTAGAATATTTAGGATAAAAATACAAAATAATACATTTATTATTTTTATTAATATTTAACCTCAAAAATACTTTTTTTACAATATACTCCCCTCTTATTTATTTTTTGTACATAATTAATAAATATTGTATATAATATAAATAAATAAATAAATACCATTTATTTACAAAAATTAGGGTTTTGCTCTAAACATGAAAATATCCAAAATTAACCTTTATTTTTATTTTTATTTCACTTGTAAATAAATCACATACACTCACACAAATACATTTACACATACATTTGCGATTGCGATTGATTCGATTTGGTTGTAAATATTGGGATACCACTCTCATATTAAGTCTCATCCCCATTTGAACATTTGTACCCCCATCCCCATGATTATTTTGTAATAATTTAGGATTTTAAATTCCGCGTTTTAAAGCTTTCTAAATATGCCATGATAGACTTAGGGTTTGTATGCAAAAAATCAAATAACAAATAGCTTGACCTAATTCAAAGACAAAAAAGCATGAAAATGGACAACACCAATCACACTTGCACCCCTAGGGTTACTCCACTTGTTGCCTTCAATAATGGGCCATGTTGCATGTTGAGTGTTTTTGGCAAAACAAAACAATATCAAATGATCATAGTCCCTCGATGACGCTTTCGAAAGTTGCCCAAAAAATGATCAAGTCCCTTAAAGGAAAAATTGCCAAAGACACTTGGCACTATTGCATTCATGGTCTAAACGATGACCCGCGCCTATCCCGTTAACATCCTAACACAAGATTGTCCACCAAATACAATGGTGGAACAAAATTGTTAAAAGGGTTAAAACATAGAAAAAAACCTTTGAGTAAATTTACGGGTAGATAGCTCTTGGTTACTTGACCAAATCTTGCAAAACAATCCTTGCCATTTTTCAAAACACACATCACAACACATTTTCAAAACCACTTTCAAAAACATTAAAAACTTTTCAAAAGATAAGTACACCTTTGTATACATCCAGACATGGATCATTACAAAGGTTGCCACAACAAATGGCCTCTTTTCAAAATATTTTCAAAACCCACACACAAAGCACCATTTCAAACAATTGAAAATCAAAGGCAAGTGATCTAAGCAAGTAACTAAGAGCCCATGGATAACCATGGATAGAAAGTGTGCTAATACCTTCCCTTTCTATAATCTACTCCCCGAACCCAAGAAAACATCTCAAAGGTTTTTGCTGTGCTTTTTAACCTTTCTTTAGGATAAAATAAAAAGTCGGTGGCGACTCTTGCTCAACCGAAACATTTGCGAAAACAAATGCAAAACCCAAGTCAGTTCTCCCACCGTATCACAGAACTGGCGACTCTGCTGGGGACTAACTTAAAAGTGGGGTTACCTTAGGGTTTAAATCACCTTTTGTTTTCAATTGCTTGCTTTGTTTGCTTTTATATTTGTGGGCTTTGCATCGGAGTTTCATAGATCCTAACCCGGATCTGGGGAATACCCTTTAGGTAGCATAAGCTGTGAGGGACCTGTCTGGCGTAGACCGACATGGGTGAAGCAGTGGCTACGTTGGTGTGACACTTTGGTCTATACCAATATCCCTTGTGTTGCAACGAGGAGAATATGGGTCTTCTAAGGAGTCATTAAACACCAACCGACCTTAGAACCCTAAATTGACCCAACTTGGCCATAGAACAGTAGCAGTATGCTACACTCATTGAGGCTAAACTCTCGCGATGGTTCTGGCTGCAAGAAAAGATTGCGATGCTGGAGTTATGACCGATTGAGGGTAGTCAGTGATATTGAGATCCTCTAGAACTCGATTACTTTTGATAGGACAGGTCTTAACCAATGAAACTGAAAGAGGGTAATACCCAAACTTCATGCTAGCCTAAACTCTAAGGGCTGTCTTGTGTGATTTGTGTGCCTTAACATGCTTGCCTTTGTGAATACTTGTGGTGTGCTTTATCATAACATTATACCATCATACCATTGCATGCATCCTACATAAGGACTGACCCATTTCAAAGACAAGAGGGTTTCATCTTTGCTCTGTTTTGTAGGACATCATGATGCCCGTGCGTAGGAATACTATCCAGCTCAAATTTGTTCAACCACCTACTTTGCTCAAGGAATTGGTTGATAGGATTCCAAACACTACTTCCTTCATCAAGAGGCATGGTTCTCTTCTCGGTTTAGTCACTTCAAAGTGGGACCAACAACTGATGAGTGTCCTGGTCCAGTTTTATGATCCCCTGTATCATTGCTTCACCTTTCAAGACTTCCAGCTGGTCCCTACCCTGGAAGAATTCTCTGAGTTACTTGGTATCCCTGTTTTGGAGCAGACTCCATTCACTGGTTGGTAGAAGACTCTTAGGCCTGAAGAGATTGCTGCAGCCCTTCCCTTGACCAAAGAAGAGGTAATTGCTAACTAGGAAACTAGAAGTGGAGTTAAGGGCTTTTTGGCTAAGTTTCTGGTTGGCAAGGCTAATAGTTTCTGGAATGACTTATACTTCAAGGCGTACGAAGACATTTTGGCTCTTGTAATCTATGGTCTGGTATTGTTTCCAAATCCTGATAACTTTTTCAATATCAATGCCATAAGGATCTTCATGTCTCAGAACCCTGTACCCACTCTCTTGGGTGATATCCTGCAACAACTCTATGCTCGTACTGACCGAAGACGGGGAACTCTATGGTGTTGTGCTCCTTTGTTAGTGAGGTGGTTTATTTCGCACCTCCCTAAGTTCGTGCTGAAGAAGGAAAGGGCTAGGCTCGTAGGTTAATGTCTCTCACTGATAATGACATCATTTGGACTCTCAGAGGTTTGGATGAAGTAGCTGTCATTGATCATTGCGGAGAGTATCCTAATGTTCCATTGATCGGTATCCAGGGAGGAATCTCTTATAATCCATGTTTAGCTCTCCGTTAGTTTGGAAGAGCCAGAAGAGCAGGGCCTCATGAGATGTTGGTACCTCACATCAGTTTTGAGTTTCAGGTAGACAGTGACGAACTGCGTCGTAGATTCATCAAGGCTTGGGACATAATCCACAAAGCTTACCCACATGAGTTAGGATCGAAGACTTCTCTACCAATGGAACCCTACTGCAGATGGATCTGCATTCGTGCTCAGAAGTTAGGTATGCCATACGAAGCTGTCAGGCCTATCATTCTTGAATTTCCTGATGAAGACGGGGTTCCTCCAACTGTCCTCCCTCCTCAGATACCTACTGATGTTGATACACTAAAGAGGTCTTGGGCGCAGCTACAGGAAGAACGGGATTCTTATCGGGAAAAGTTCAACGAACAGGAACAAAAGATCCAGAAGCTGACTAAGCAATTGGAGAGTGAGCAGATCCTGAACGACTATATCCGTACTGAGAAGAGGAGGCCATGGGAGCACTGATGGGCTTTGGATGTTTCTTTTACAGCTTTTATTTCCTTTTCAGTATTTTCATTCTTGTAATGCCTAAGGGCAAATTGTTGAACAATTTAAAGTTTGAATCTAATGAAGTGTGTTTCCTTTTTGTCTACAAAGTTGAATTCCGATTGTCTTTGAAAACATAAATCATACGCATCTCATTGCATCATATGCATAACAGGTACCCTTCTTCTACAGGTTGCTTAATCTTCTTCGCTGTTTATTTCAGCACTCAATCATCGTGTCTTCCGAGCCTACTACCGAACAAGCTATCAAGGCCCTCCAGGCCCATAACGCCCAGTTTCAAGAGCTGGTCATGAGCTTAGCCCAGGGCCAACAAGAGTTGAAGACTCTGCTCTTGAAGAAGAAGAAGAAGAAGAGGACTGCATTGTTTAACACTGGACGAAGGTTTGGGAATACACTGCAGAATGAGGCTGATCAGGTTACTTCCTCTGCAGAGAAAGACAATCCCCAAGGGGGAAGGGCTCCTAGTCCTGTGGTCTCCGACAACGAGACAGATTACAATGATGAACAGTACCCTCCTGCTGAAGACAGGTACAAGCAACTAGAGGACCGTTTAAGTGCCATGGAGATCCAACATGTGCCGGGGTTGGATTTTGGAGATCTAGGTTTAACTTCTGGGGTGGTGATCCCACACAAGTTCAAGGCACCTGCCTTTGCGAAGTACGACGGGGCTTCCTGCCCTAAGCTGCATCTCAGATCATATGTAAGGAAGATCCAACCTTACACTGCAGACAAGAACCTATGGATCCATTTCTTTCAGGATATCCTTTCAGGGGCTCAACTCGAGTGGTTCTATCAGTTGGATGGAGCCAGTATCCGAAACTGGGAGGACTTGGCTACTGCATTTTATAAACAGTATCAGTATAATTCCGACCTCGCTCCCACGCGTACCCAACTCCAGGGTATGTCACTGGGGACGGGTGAAGGATTCAAGTAGTATGCGCAAAAGTGGAGAGACCTGGCTGGCAGGGTGCAGCCACCGCTGACTGACCGTGAGCTTGTCGACATGTTCTTAGGGACCCTGTCCGGTCCATTCTTCAACCATCTGGTTGGCAATTCTTCTGTTGGGTTTACAGATCTGATCTTAACCGGTGAAAGAATAGAAGCTGGTATCAAGTCGGGGAAGATACAGAAAGGTGCCTCCTCGAGTACTAAAAAGAAGCCCTTCAAGAAGGAAGCTAGTGTTGTTTATGGTCCAAGGAGACAGAACAAACCGGAACGCCGCCAAGCTGTCAACGCGTTGGTAATTTCAAAGCATGCTGCTTCACCTCAGCAATATAACCAACCAAGGGGTGAGAGACCCAAAAGGCAGTACACTCGGCTCAGTATGACCCTGTCTCAGATTTTGCCGCAACTACTGTCAACCAATCTGGTAACTGTCAAAGAAGCTCCGAAGGTAGTGAACACATCTTCTCCAAAGTACAACCCCAACGCCCGTTGCGCTTATCACTCTGATAGCCCAGGGCATACTACGGATGATTGCTGGGCTTTGAGGAATAAGGTTCAGGACCTTATTGATGCTAAAGAAATATAGTTTGAGGCACCCGAAAGGCCCAATGTTGTGACTGCTCCCATGCCCCAGCATGGAGTGAATGCTGTGGAAGAAGACCGGTATGTAGCCTCCGTGGAAGAGATTGTTACTCTGTTATTGACCGTCAAAAGGAACCTGTTGCTAGCCGGTTTATTTCCGGGATGTAGTAAAGGTTGCCATCTTTGTGTTGTTTCACCTGCTGGTTGTCCCTTGCTGAAGTCAGGCGTCCAAAACCTGATGGATAACAAAGAGATTTTGTTCGAGAAGATTGTTGTTCCTGCTATCCCTGCTGAAGAAGTGTCTATCGTTACTATTTTCAACAACCCTCCTAAGGCTCCTTCAAAGAAGCCTGTCAAAATCATGTCCACTCAGAAGATTGCTCCTATCATCATCACTGTTCCGAGGCCCCTCCCTTATACATCCGACAAAGTTGTCCCGTGGCACTATGAGGTAGATGTTTATATGCTCAGAGTAAAACAAGAATTCGATAAAAGTACCGGCGTCAGCAGCATCACCGGGCCTGCCAAAGTTACTCGCAGTGGTAGGCTGTTCTCACCAGATATTGCACCACCATCTATTCAGAGACCTCTTGTCATCACACCCGCCAGTGTGCCTGCTCCCCTTCCTGATCAAGTTCCTGTTTCTACCCCTCTGCCGAGTCATCTGACGCTCGGGGCAAAGGGATTGCTACTGATTTGCCTGCCCTGACGGAGGCACCAAAGACAACCAATGTTGAAGCTTCCCAGCAAGAGATGGAAGAGATTCTCAAGATCATTAAGAAGAGTGATTTCAACGTAGTTGAGCAGCTGGGGAACACCCCATCAAAGATTTCTATGCTATCACTGTTGTTGTGTTCAGAGGTCCATGCCAAGGCCCTGATTTCCTTCCTGAAGACGGCCCATGTGCCACAAGAAACGTCTGTTGATCAATTTACCGATTGTGTGGCCAACTTGATTGCCGATAATGGGTTGGGCTTCTCTGAAGCCGATCTGACTGCCAAAGGAAAGAACCATAACGACGCCCTGCATGTCTCCATTGAATGCAGGGGAACTACTCTTGCCCATGTGTTGGTAGACACCGATTCTTCATTGAATGTATTACCCAAGAAGGCCCTAGACAGACTGGATTGTGAGGGTTTAGAGCTCAAGCCTAGTAACATTGTTGTCCGGGCCTTTGACGGTTCGAAGAGGATGGTACATGGCGAAGTTGACATTCCAATCAGGGTTGGTTCTCAAGTGTTTGATTCAACTTTCTATGTGATGGACATTCGTCCATCCTATTCTTGTTTGCTGGGTCGTCCATGGATCCACAAGGCTGGAGCTGTGACCTCCACACTACATCAAAAGCTTAAGTACCCGGTCAGAGGGAAGATTGTTACAGTGCAGGGGGAGGAAGAGTATATGGTCAGCCACCTCAACTCGTTCCGGTACATAGAGATGGATGGGGAGTTCATTGAAACCCCCTTTCAACATTTTGAAGAGGTTCCTCAGACTTTGGCATCAACAGAGTCTGTAACTGAAGAAGACTCTCCGTTGAGGATGGCTTCCTTAAAGGATGCCCGGGCTGTGGTTGAGAAGGGCGAGTGTGCAAACTGGGGCCGACTTCCTGATTTCACTCCAAAGACTGACAAATTTGGCTTGGGTTTCACTGCAGAAGCTCAGAGGGTTGTTCGTAAGGAAAGGATCGGAGGACCTCCGGTGTGCATCACCAATCCAGGAGTAAATGTTATTGAAGACAACGTGGAGGAATCTGAATTCGACAGCTGGATCTACCCAACAACCGACGGTGGACCAAGAAACTGGACTGCCAAAGACTTCACACCTATTACTTTTGTCACTCAGTAATGAACTCTTTTGTTTTGAATTTGTAACAGACAATATTTTGAAACTTTTATGGCTCGGTGTCTTACCCGGGGCACCGTGGCTTCATTTGTGAGGGCTTTTGTTTGTCACTCTCATATATCATTAATGAAAGCATTGGACGTTTTTACATTTCAAATCTTGCGCTCTTTGTCTTTCTTTATTATATATTGAAAAACAGCTATATTTACACACACTCACCTATACAGGTTCCAATCCACTCTGGATCTCACTGGTAACGACTCTGCTACTGCCAATTATGACTTCGAAAATCCGATCAACTTAGCCGAAGACGAAGGTGAAGATTATTGCAAAGTGCCTGTTGAGCTTGCAAGACTGCTACTCCAGGAAGAGAGGGCCATTCAGCCACATGAAGAGCCAGTGGAAACGGTAAATCTGGGTACTGAGACAGACAGAAAGGAAGTCAAGATTGGTGCCAATCTAGAGCTCAGTGTGAAACAACGGTTGATTCAGATGCTGCATGACTATGTGGAAATCTTTGCCTGGTCTTACGAAGACATGCCTGGGTTGGATACCGACATTGTGGTTCATCACCTGCCTACCAAGGAAGAATGCCCTCCGGTAAAACAGAAGGTCCACCGTATGCGTCTAGAAATGTCCGAGAAAATCAAAGCTGAGGTTATGAAACAATTTGATGTCGGGTTTCTAGCAGTGACTCCTTACCCTCAGTGGATTTCCAACGTGGTTCCAGTGCCGAAGAAGGATGGTAAGGTCCGAATGTGTGTGGATTATAGGGATTTGAACAGGGCGAGCCCTAAGGATGATTTCCCTCTGCCTCATATCGACGTTCTGGTTGACAACACAACTCAGCATAAAGTATTCTCCTTCATGGACGGCTTCTCCGGTTATAATCAGATCAAGATGGCTCCTGAAGACATGGAGAAGACCACTTTTGTTACTTAGTGGGGCACCTTTTACTACAAGGTCATGCCTTTTGGGTTGAAAAATGTTGGGGCAACCTACCAACGTGCTATGGTAGCATTGTTTCATGACATGATCCATCATGAGATAGAAGTATATGTCGACGATATGATTGCAAGGTCCCAAACTGAGGAAGAGCACCTTGACCATCTACGGAAGCTGTTTGACCGTCTGAAGTTGTACAAGCTGAGGTTGAACCCAAACAAGTGCACCTTTGGGGTGAGATCTAGAAAATTGCTAGGCTTCGTCGTAAGCGACAAAGGCATTCAAGTGGACCCTGCCAAAGTGAAAGCCATACAAGAGATGCCAACTCCCAAGATAGAGAAAGAAGTCAGAGGCTTTCTAGGAAGGTTGAACTACATTTCCCGATTCATCTCGCATCTAACTGCTACCTGTGAACCAATCTTCAAGCTGCTGAAGAAAAATCAAGTAGTACGTTGGAACGATAAATGTCAGGCCGCTTTCGAAAGAATCAAAGAGTATCTCCAAGAACCACCCATTCTTATGCCGCCAGTTGAAGGGAGACCTCTAATCTTATACTTGACAGTACTGGACAACTCAATGGGGTGTGTGCTGGGGCAGTATGACGAGTCTGGCCGAAAAGAACACGCCATTTATTACCTTAGCAAAAAGTTTACCGACTGTGAGACCCGATACTCACTGCTCGAGAAAACTTGTTGCGCTTTGGTATGGGCTGCTCGCCGGCTGAGACAGTATATGTTGACTCACACTACTCTGTTGATTTCAAAAATGGATCCAATAAAGTACATCTTCGAAAAGCCTGCCTTGTCCGGAAGAATAGCAAGATGGCAGATGATCTTGACATAATATGACATCCAGTACACGACTCAAAAAGCAATCAAGGGAAGTGTATTGGCAGACCATTTGGCACACCAGGCAGTGGACGATTACCAGTCGATGAACTTTGAATTTCCAGACGAGGATATCATGGTAGTGACTGATTGTGAAGTACCTGGACCGGATGAAGGACCTGAGGAAGGATCCTGATGGTCTATGCACTTTGACGGAGCCTCGAACGCTTTGGGTAATGGTATCGGTGATGTGATCATATCCCCTAAAGGCACTCATACTCCACTCACCGCCCGGCTATGTTTCAACTGCACCAACAACATGGCAGAGTATGAAGCATGTATCATGGGTCTTCAAGCTGCAATTGACTTAAGGATCAAGTTTCTGAGTGTCTTCGGAGATTCCGCTCTCGTGATCAATCAGATCAAAGGCGAGTGGGATACGAAACACCCAAATCTTATTCCTTACAAGGAGTATATGCTGACATTGCTTCCCCACTTCGAGGAGATAACTTTTGAACACTTCCCAAGAGAGGAGAATCAGTTAGCGGACGTGTTGGCTACGATTTCTTCTATGTTCAAAGTCAAATGGGACAACGAGGCTCCTCAGATCATTATCTGTAAGTTTGATGAACCTGCACATTGCTGCGATCTCGAGACTGAGGAGGTAACTGAAAAACCCTGGTATCATGAAGTGAAGAGGTACCTCGAAACTCAAGAATACCCCGAGGGTGCATCCGTTAATGACAAGAAGTTCCTGAGAAGTTTTGCGGCAAAATTCTTCCTCAGCAATGGCATTCTCTACAAGCGAAACCATGATTCAACCTTACTGCGTTGTGTGGATAAGACTGAAGCAGAAAAGATCATGGCAGAGCTACACGAAGGTACCTTCGGAACACATTCCAGTGGACATACCATGGCAAAGAAAATCCTTCGGGCAGGATATTTCTGGTCCACAATGGAATCCGACTGTTATTAGTATTCTCGAACTTGTCATAAATGCCAGATCTATGCTGATAAGGTGCACATTCCTCCAGTTCCTCTGAACGTCTTGACGGCACCTTGGCCTTTTGCAATGTGGGGCATTGATATGATCGGCGAAATCAGACCTACGGCATCCAACGGGTATCGCTTCATCTTGGTAGCGATTGATTACTTCACAAAATGGGTCGAAGCAGCTTCCTTCGCTACCATAACCAAGAACGTCGTGGCACGGTTCATTCGGCATAACCTGATCTGTCGATATGGTGTACCTGAGAGGATCATTACGGATAATGGTACCAATCTTAACAACAAGATGATCACTGAGCTCTGCGGGCAATTCAAGATACAGCACCACAACTCTTCTCCTTACCGACCGAAGATGAATGGGGCTGTCGAAGCGGCAAATAAGAATATTAAGAAGATTGTGCAGAAGATGAAAGTGACCTACAAAGATTGGCACGAAATGTTTCCGTTTGCTCTTCATGGGTACCGTACCTCAGCACAGACGTCAATAGGATCAACTCCCTTTTCCTTGGTCTATGGCATGGAGGCAGTCTTGCCTATTGAAGTCCAGATACCCTCTCTCCGGATAATGAAGGATGCAGGTTTGAGCGAAGATGACTGGATCCAGACTCGGCTTGATCAATTAAACCTAATTAACGAAAAGAGACTCATGGCTATTTGTCATGGTCAGACGTACCAAAAATGGATGATCAGGGCATTTAACAAGAAGGTCAGACGACAAGAGTATCAAGTCGGAGATCTGGTAATCAAGCGCATCATTCTTCCTCAAAATGATCCCAGGGGCAAATGGACCCCTACGTACGAAGGGCCATTTGTGGTTAAACATATCTTCTCAGGAGGAGTTATGATTCTAACCACCATGGGTGGTGACGACCTTCTTCACCCCGCCAATGCATGCATAGTAAAAAGATACTACGCATGAATTAAAGACCCGCTAGGTTGACACACCTAGGCAAAAATAAGGGCTTCCCGGCGAACCAAAAGGGTTCGGGAAAAAATAAGGGATGAAATGAAAAAAATCTGTACACCCGGCAAGTCGAAAACCTGAAAAGGCGGCTTGGGCAAAAATGGGTATCCCGGTGGACTGAAAACCCGAAAGGGCAGTCCAGGCAAAAGTTAGGGATAAAGCGTAATACTATGTCTCATTGGATCACCTTGCATCCAGAATTCGGCATCAATCAATAAGCTTCATCTCCAACTAAGCAGCAAAGTGATGAGACGCTTGAAGACATAAAGGCGATAGCAGAGTTGGAACTCAGTGGGATTATTTTTCACATAGCTGTTTTGTTTCCTTTTCACAAAAATTGTATAAATTCTATTTTGCTCGGCGACGTTCTCTTACTAGGACGTCAGCCTCCTGTACACAAAACGCCTATTTACAGGCAAATTTCAAAATCAATACAAGATCAATTTTTCAGACAAATTACCCATCGTTTTTCCTTTTTCTGTTTTGTTTTGCAAAGAACGTCCAATGTTCGTTTTTGATATATGCATTTGACATTAATTGTTAATCATGAATATTTGCATGCGAAACAAAGGACTAATTACAGATGACATCAGAAACATGGGCAATAAAGAATCGTCCAAGCGATCTAGTTGCTTTGTCCACCAAGGTCCCAAGGTAGATTCGGCTGAAGAACGTAACCAAGTTACCTCAACTCCCCACAGAGTAAGACCAGATTTCAGCAATACTCTCCCTAGGCAGAGTTGGTCTCCCATCAGCCCTAAAAAGGCATAGTATCTCCAGCAAGTCAGCGATACTCTCCCCAAGAAGAGTTAGTCTACTGTCAGCCTTAAGGAAGTTGGGTATCCCTAGAAGATCTCAACATTCCTCAGCGGAGTATAGACATTCCTCAGCAAGTATCCCCGGCAGTCTTAATATAAGATTTGTTCCCCGGCGGAATACAGACACCCCAGTGGAACCATTCCCCAGTACAGTCCAAAGTTTCCCCAGGAAAGTCGAATCCATATCCCCAGTAGATTCTGGAAGCTTATCACCTGCAGAGTACATACGTCTCTCCTCGACTTTATTCAAAGGTTATTTCCCTACCAGGGTATAACTGGGTTATCCTCAGCTAATTACCACAGAAATATCGTCCTCGGCGAAGTTCTTCCTATCCCCAGCAGAGTTCATCAAATTCCCCAACATAACTTATCAGTGGAATCCCCAGCGGAGCTCTCATCAAAACCTCAGCGAAGTATCTCTTCCCACAGAGTAATTCCCCGCAGAGTAATCTCTCCAACAAGTTTATTCCCCAACGGAGTCATCTTCTCCTACCGGTTTATTCTTGCAACCATCATTCCCCAGCGGAAACGAAGAACTTCACTCTTCAACATTAGCCCAGGATTCCACAAACTCCCGGCAGTCGTCAAGGATTTATTTTCCTAGACAAAAAAACATTCGTCACATTATCATACACCATGACGCATGCATATACGCAACATATCACACGATCTCATTTATTTTTGAGAACATCATGACATCATCATGACATTGCATACAACTAATGTTTTGCCTTTTCAGGAAAAGGTCAATCCAAAGATGATTACTATCAACTATCGCAATTCCAGATTCGAAACCTGTATCTAGCCAGGGCATATCTGTGAGTGATTTGATTCGATACTTGTATCCAGCCAGGGCATATCTGCATGAAGAGTTTAGAGATTCGATACCTGTATCCAGCCAGGGCATATCTGTAGACGACAAATTCCAGATTCGATTCCTGTATCCAGCCAGGGCATATCTGTAGACGACAAATTCCAGATTCGATTCCTGTATCCAGCCAGGGCATATCTGTAGACGACAAATTCCAGATTCAATTCCTGTATCCAGCCAGGGCATATCTGTAGACGACAAATTCCAGATTCGATACCTGTATCCAGCTAGGGCATATCTGTAGACGACCAATTCCAGATTCGATTCCTGTATCCAGCCAGGGCATATCTGTAGACGACCAATTCCAGATTCGATTTCTGTATCCAGCCAGGGCATATCTCTAGACGACCAATTCCAGATTCGATTCCTGTATCCAGCCAGGACATATCTGTGAGTATTTGATTATGGATTCGACACCTGTATCTAGCCAGGGCATATCTGCATGAATAGTTTAGAGATTCGATACCTGTATCCAGCCAGGGCACGTCTGTAAGCAACCTTTTGAAGTTCCGGATTCGATTCCTGTATCTAGCCAGGGCATATCTGTGAGAAATTGATTGTAGATTCGATACCTGTACCTAGCCAGGGCATATCTGCATGAAGAGTTTGAAGATCAACACCTGTAATAGGCCAGGAAACCATCTTCCTTTCTCAAAGTATGCAAGTTCTCGCTAAGGAATCTCTTACGCGATCAACACTTCCGAATGGCATCTATAAGCCCATTCCCGACAAGGTTCTGTCACATCTCCATATGGCATCTATAAGCCCATCCTCCTATCCATTATCTCTCCAAATGGCATCTGTAAGCCCATTCCCTCTTCCATCACATCACCGAGTGCAAATTTTTGGGCAATCTAGTGTCCAATCTCCTTTTACCTTCAAGTCGCGAACGGCAAACTTGCCAATCTAACTCTTCAGGTTCAAGAAGATTGAACAGGGGCAACTGTTGTTCCCCAAAATTTTCCCTCCCATTTCATCAATATTTTTTCACCACAAGACCCTTGGAGCTCAAGATCAAGTTAGGGTTTGCTCTGCTCAAGACTCCTCCTTGCACTGTTGACCCAAATTAGGGTTTGAGTTTGCATAAAGATGTTTTGACTTAAAATGCCCAAGATGACTTTCATGCTTCATGTTGGACTCACAAGTTTATCCATACCAAGTTTCAAGCCTTGATTCCAATCCTTGCCCAGTCAATTGGACAGTTGACCTAAAATTCAACTGTATTGGGGAAAAAGTCAACTGTGGTCAATTGACAGTCAAACCTCATGATTTTTGACCCACATCAACATTAGGAACTCATATGGACCATTTGATCAAGTTTGGATCACAATTCCACAAGAAATTTGATCAGATCACCAAAAGGGCAAAATGGTCATTTTTAGGGTTTTGACTGCACAAAGGCAATTTTTGTCTGTTTGACCTAGCCAATGGAAAACCAAGCTCACATATGGACTCAAGGACTCAATGAGATGGTCTTGACACATTAAACAAGTTCAAAAGATCCCAAATGCACATGATTGACAGATGAATTTTCCAATCAACTGATCAGAATTTGACTGTGTACTGAAAAGTCAAACTTTGACTTTTTGGTCAAAATCAAGTGTCAAGATTCATTTTTCATCAAGACATGTCAAATTATGAAACTTTTTCATCAAGAAACCAAAATTGCAAATTAGGGTTTAGAATGAGAAAATTTCATAACTTAGAATTTTTCTAAGTTATGAAACTTCCTTATTTTTTCCTAACTTTGTCCCATTTTTTCATCAAGATACATTTGGATTCAAACAAAACTAAAAACATGAAAGTTATAGTCCATTGAAAAATCTACAACTTTGATTCACAAAGTTTTCTCAAAAGAGGCTTGTAGCTCAAGTTATGATTTTTGGAATAGGGGTGCAAAACATTCTTAACTTAGAAATATTTTGACCTATTTTAGGCTGGATTGTTGCCCAACTTGATGGCCACTTTTCACATGCTTCCACTTGGAATTTCAACTTGCATTACAAAGATGGATTGTAGTACACATTCCAAGCTTTCCAAATTGTCCAAGAACTTCCAAACACCCTTGTGGTTAGGGAGAATCGAATTGGCAAAGTTGGGCAAAAGTCACTTTTGTTCATGACCAAATGCATGTTCATAACATGGGCATTTTTGAAATCAGCTTGTACAAGCTAGATTACAGGCCTCTAATACTTCTTACACTCAATAATTAAATGCATATCCTTTGTGTTAAAGTGTTATTTTGTGCATTTGGATAATACACACAAAATCAAGCCATATTTGGAAAAAGCATTTTATCCATTCTTGTAAAGAAGTGCTTTATGTCAAAAGAAAATCAAAGAAGTACAAAAGCAGATCTTTGAGGCACAAGTTCATGAACAAAGTCCACTGATCAAGAGTGATTTATGCAGCATAGATTGAGGGGAGTAGGGGCCTGCATTGTCAAGACACATTTTCTTACTTCAAAGAAGAAACTTTGCAAAACTGATCACATCTCTCATTACTGCAAGAACCAACTAAAACAAACTTTCTCCACACATTGCATACTCCCTAACAGACCTAAAACACGACCAAAGTACCCTTGATCCCTCCTCATACAGAAAATCACCATTTTTCTGCACAAAATAGGGCATTTTGCAGATTGACTTGGCCAGTTCATTTCCCTCGTGCGTTTTCATCCAAACTAGTTCAAACACATCCTATATCATCCATACAAACTATCCCAAGCCCTAGCTACAGACTGTAACACCTCTAACCAAGTTCACCATTTTCATTTTTTCAGTTGTGTAGGTTGAGTTACATAGCTCGTTTCAGTTAGTTTCAAAGCAAGCTAGAGGTTGGAAGAGCATCCTTGGACCTCAAGCAAGCTGTACAAGTCCTCACACTGCATTGAAAGTGCCTACATTGTTGCACACGATTCAAGCTGAACAGGTAAAACTTTGAACTTCTATCTCTCTATCCAAGCATATATAGGCTTAGGTTTGTGAAGAAGTTATGTCCTACTCATGGCCCTGAAGCTACCCATGTCATTACTTTTCATTTATGTTGTGTGTACTGAGAGAATTTTGAAACTGAATATCTGAAAAAAGCTAGGTCAGGAATTGGGGGAGAAGAAATTCTCTCTCATTTCTGAGAGTTAGATCAACTTCTTTATATGTTTAGAATCGTGCCTTCAAGCTCTACAAGTTTGATGTTTTAAGATTTGTCAAAAGATCAAAGAATCAGAAGTTAGTAAGATGAACAAGAAGGCGCGCGTTTTTGTTTGAAAATGGCTGGAGGTTGAAGACAAAGTCCCTTGGGCTGGGCCTGACTTCTTTTTTCTATTTGCACCACATTTTTTCACATACACCTCCCTGGCCCATTATGTGTTATATTTGTCATTTTTTTATTTTTTTTTCTTTTTGATTCTGATTTTATATTTTTGCTCAAACATGAAAAAAAACTAAAAATATTTTTTCACATTTTTTTTATATTTATTTGGCATTTATTTGTTTTGTTAGGCATATGTATGTAAATAAATATATATATATTTTTTATTTAAACCCTAGAAAATAATACAAATACCTTTCATTTTCTGATTTTTATTTTATTTTTACCTTTTGAAAATACTTTCTAAAAAATATACCTTTTTGTAAATAATAAACATTTTTATTTTTGTATATATTTAATATATTTAAAACATAATATAAATACTTATATATTTATTAGAATATTTAGGATAAAAATACAAAATAATACATTTTTTATTTTTATTAATATTTAACCTCAAAAATACTTTTTTTACAATATACTTCCCTCTTATTTATTTTTTGTACATAATTAATAAATATTATATATAATATAAATAAATAAATACCATTTATTTACAAAAATTAGGGTTTTGCTCTAAACATGAAAATATCCAAAATTAACCTTTATTTTTATTTTTATTTCACTTGTAAATAAATCACATACACTCACACAAATACATTTACACATACACATTTACTTATTCCTATACATTGATACATATTACATTTGCGATTGATTCGATTTGGTTGTAAATATTGGGATACCACTCTCCTATTAAGTCTCATCCCCATTTGAACATTTGTACCCCCATCCCCATGATTATTTTGTAATAATTTAGGATTTTAAATTCGGCATTTTAAAGCTTTCTAAATATGCCATGATAGACTTAGGGTTTGTATGCAAAAAATCAAATAACAAATAGCTTGACCTAATTCAAAGACAAAAAAGCATGAAAATGGACAACACCAATCACACTTTCACCCCTAGGGTTACTCCACTTGTTGCCTTCAATAATGGGCCATGTTGCATGTTGAGTGTTTTTGGCAAAACAAAACAATATCAAATGATAATAGTCCCTGGATGACGCTTTCGAAAGTTGCCCAAAAAATGACCAAGTCCCTTAAAGGAAAAATTGCCAAAGACACTTGGCACTATTGCATTCATGGTCTAAACGATGACCCGCGCCTGTCCCGTTAACATCCTAACACAAGATTATCCACCAAATACAATGGTGGAACAAAATTGTTAAAAGGGTTAAAACATAGAAAAAAACCTTTGAGTAAATTTAGGGGTAGATAGCTCTTGGTTACTTGACCAAATATTGCAAAACAATCCTTGCCATTTTTCAAAACACACATCACAACACATTTTCAAAACCACTTTCAAAAACATTAAAAACTTTTCAAAAGATAAGTACACCTTTGTATACATCCAGACATGGATCATTACAAAGGTTGCCACAACAAATGGCCTCTTTTCAAAACATTTTCAAAACACACACACAAAGCACCATTTCAAACAATTGAAAATCAAAGGCAAGTGATCTAAGCAAGTAACTAAGAGCCCATGGATAACCATGGATAGAAAGTGTGCTAATACCTTCCCTTTCTATAATCTACTCCTCGAACCCAAGAAAACATCTCAAAGGTTTTTGTTGTGCTTTTTAACCATTCCTTAGGATAAAATAAAAAGTCGGTGGCGACTCTTGCTCAACCGAAACATTTGCGAAAACAAACACAAAACCCAAGTCATTTCTCCCACCGTATCACAGATACCTTAGCGGTAACCCTAATGTCTTAGATCATTTGTTTGAGGAAACAATATCCGAGGCAACCGTTTTGAAGAGACTATAATCTTTTAGACAAGAGGACGACCTCTAAAGTGACCTATACTCAATGACCATGTACGAAGGCAACCAAGTGGGGTGTACCCTAAGAGTGCGCATGTGTGAGTGTGTTATTTTCAGTTATTTTTATCTTTGTACATGTTAGGGGTGATCTAATTTGATTTTTAAGATTAACATTTAGTCTTGTCATGCAAACCCTATTATCAAACATCTAGCAGTTATAATTTGCGGAAATTAAATTACAAGGCGTCGGATATTTACATCGCCAAAGACAAACCCTTTTTAAAAAATAAAGTTAAGCGATAAAAATAATAAAATATCCTATTTAACTATTACAATCCGGAAGCAGGTACATTATTGGATAAAAAATAAGTAACGCGTGCGAGAAATTAGATCGAGTGCGAGTTTAGGGTTTTGACCCTTTTTGAAAGAAAATTGGCTTCTTTTTTTTTTTTAAATTAAGAAAGAAATTAAACCTAAATTAAAGAACTAACTTAAATTAATAAATTAATTAATTGAAAAAAAATAAATTATTTTTGGGGTTTTTTGATTATTTAGGAAATAAATAATAATAATTAAATTAATGGTTAAAAACTAGTTAAGTCTAATTAATTTTATTTATAATACAAAAGGAATTAAAGTTTTCTAATTAAAACCTAATTAATTAATAAATTTGTTAAAAATAAAAGTTTAAAATTTGATTTGAAATAAAACATTTTTTGTGATTATATTTAATAAAAAAAAGAATTTTGATTGGTTAGAAAAATTTAATAAAATTAATAAAAAAATTAATAAAACAAACAAAATAAATAAAGAGAGGAGTTTGGGTCTGATTAGGTGGTGTTGATAGCAATTTGAAGGCCCATTAGTAGCTCGCCTTTGTGGACTTTCTGGGATCTGGTGTTCATGCATTGATTGGCGTCTTGGTGGACCTCCAATCATGGACCACCAGATCTGGCCTTTGGCCATCTGGCGTTTGAATGGATGAGGATGTATGGTGGATAGCAAGTTAGCGTGCGCATATGATAACCTGAAAAGAAACAAGAAAATACAAAGTGTTGGAGGCAGGGTTCGAACCCCTGACCTCCAGCCCCTAACGCCTTGGAAACTGACTTGTTGACCAATGGGGCACGCTGCTGAATTTGTTATAACAATACAAAAGATATATATTATATGAAAAACAAAACCATTGCTAGAAATAAATAAATCGCGTGTAATTATTTGAATTGGCCAACAGGAGGATGACACGAACTCATCCCTATCCTCAAACCTGTAACAAAAATACATGCGGATTTGAATTCGCATCTAAAAGCACAGGCATATGCTAAAACTCTCTCCAGGCCATATAAATCCATTCCAAGAACATGGTTTGGCACGTCATGGCCCCCTGATCAAAACTGTGTGCTTCTTGTGTCTCAATTGTGCCTGAAACAAAAAAAACCCCAAAACCACGAGCCAAACCCTAGCAATGGTGTTTCTTCATACAGAGTACATAAATGAAATTAAACAATGCAAAAAGTTTAAACATGTTCTTGTGATCACGAATATACCATTAGTTTGTTCAATGGATGCCAGAATGCTTCAAATCGAAATCAAGAACAGAGCTGCATTACGTGTGACTTACAGTGCATTAGGGTGTCTGAAAATGCTTGGTTTTGATCCGTGTAGCTTGTGTGAATGCTTAGGAAGAAATTAGAACAAATCTCGTGGCCTGAAACTGCCTCTAACCCTGACTTTGATCTCTCACTTTTTTGTGAATTTTTCAATTCTTGTTCTGCCTCTCTCAATGCTTTCCAACCCTGATTTCGTATCCTTTCGCTTCCTTATGTATTGTGATTTGCATTAGGGTAAGAATCATGGTCCAAATCTTTCCATATCAATGCACATGAATTGGATTTGATTCCACCATTAAACCTTTCCAAATTTGATTCAATTCAATCTTTTTGCCCATGATTTGATTTGATATGAATTTCATGGTGATGCTAGCTATGAACAAAGCCTAAAACAATCAGAAAATCATGAGTTATTAATTCTTTGGATTTTTTTATGATTTTATTTGATTTAAAATGAATAAATTCAATTAAAAATAAAATTAAATAATAAAAGTGAAATATGGGCACATGGCTGAAGCTAGGGCACTTGGGCAATGATGCAAACCCAAATCAAGTGGAAAAGAATGGGCCCATTTGAAAAAAAGTTGAAGTTTTGGGGATAGTTGACTTTTGGCAATTTTGCAAAAAAGTCCAACTTCAACAAAGCATAACTTCTTCAATTTTGAACTTTTGGAGGTGTTCTTGGACTTTTTAGAAAGCTTGAGATGTTCTCTAACCAACCCTTTTTGTCTTATCTCATTTTGATATTTCCTTCTCAAGTTATAATCTTTGGAAAAAAGGTGTTTTTGTTGACTTTCAAAAATGACCTATAATGTTCAAATTCATAACTTCTTGTGAGTGCATTTTTTGATCTTGGGGTATGAAGATGGATTGTAGAAATTTTCACCCTATTCAAAATGAGCTTTGGATGGGTCATTTCTCATAAAGTATGAGAAAGTTATGCTTGGTCAAAGTTGAGTTGACTTTTCCTACAAAACCCTAATTTAGCAACTTTTGAGTCTTGATGAATTTTGAGCAATCCTTGATGAATAATGATCAACCCTTGATAAAATGATGAAATATCCTTCAAAATGAGAATGTTGGCAAAAAAATCTTGAAGTTTGACTGTATTTGGGTCACAGTTGACTTTTACCCTAACATAGTCGATTTTTGGACCATTTGAGCAATTGACTGAGCAAACTTCCTCTGCAAGGATTGAAATTTGACATGGGTGATCTTGAGAACATATTAGGACATTGGTGAGCACTTGATGTCATTTGGACTCAAGGATCTTGATGCAACACAAAACCCTAATTTGGGGTAGACTGCCTTAGGAGATAGCTTGTCTGACCAACTCTTGAGCAAACTTGAGCAATCTTGGAGATCTTTATTGCAATGTCTTGAGAAATATGGGAGGGCAAATTTTAAGGTACAACAAGTATTATTGAACTTGACACATAAATCTTGATTAAATAGTTGACTCATGCTAATAATATAAGAAGTAAGATCACCAACTAATAAAACACCATTGAGGCAAGGAAGAGCATGATAGTCTAATTTCCGTTTTCCAAAAATATCTCATTTAGCACCATCACTAATCGTAACATAGTTGTTGGAATAACGTTTGATGTATTTTAGTTAGTTTCTTTCAATTGTCACGTGTCTAGCGAAACCACTACAAAGTAATAATCTTCACGAGATGATACTCTAAGAGAGGTACAAGAAATGTGACTCAAATTTTTAGGCTTCACATGCTAGAGTTATCGAGGATGTAGATTAGGCTTCATATTCTATTGAATATATAGTTGTTTATGATGCAGTTGTTTACCATACACTTTATGGAAGTAAGGCTAGATGTGACCAAGTGGGTATAATAAAAGCATTAGTGTACTTGTAATAATATTTGGTAGGTTTTTGTGTTATCTTAATTTACATCTTGATGTTTTATTTACAGATAGAATAAACAAACACCATATTTATATTAGATAATTCACTAGTATATCTAACTCCCTTCATGTTCTTTGACAATTTTCCCATACCTAAAATGGCATCAAGATTTTCAACTCCTAAATTTAGCATGAAGACAGATTTGGTCATTCCATCAAGTTTATAATTTATATGTTCAATTCCCTTCTTTAACATAGATATAGTGAGCATGAGACAAGTTTTTTATTGAAGTAGGTGTTAAGTCATTGCCTTCTGCTTTTCAACAATTTGAGATTCTTCAGTCCATTCATGATACAAATTTGTATAAGCTTCGAAAATAACAGCTTCAGATATATCATCATCACTGGAATTCTCATTATCTTATGGGAAAGCATTATCGCTGAGTAAATCACAATTAAAACTTTCTTTGAAATAGACAATAAATGCCATAACATTGTTTGTTTGACCATACTCACTTTCTTTGTCTGACGCATCATCTGAGAAAGTGGCAGTGTATCTTTTTATTTGCTTCCTCATAAAATTTGGACATTCAAATTGAATGATTCTAAATCTCTCTCATTCACGACATTGAATTGCATTATCCTTGTTTTGTTTTTCTCTGTCTTTTCCTCGACGCTAAAATTTACCACCTTTTGAATTCCGTTGTTAATTGTCTTTGACATTAGTAGAAAAAATATTCTAAGATCTACTATAAAATCATCTCATGACCTTGTTAAAGTTCTTAGCAAGCATAGTAATAAATTTAAACATATTTTCATTTGTGTCATGATCTGCTTGGTCTTTAGAGTCAACAATATCAACTTTGAATGCGACATTCTTGTTTTTTATCTCAGAGTTGTCATCAATGGTCATATCAAAGGTGAGAAAGAAGCCAATCAATTCATCAACTTTCATCGTGGATTCAGTTTCGGATTCCTCAATGGCAACTACATTAATTTCAAACCTCTTTGGAAGAGATCTTAAAATTTTCCACACAAGCTTCTCATCTGACATATTTTCCCCAAGAGAAAAGGAATTATTAACAATGTCATGACGACAAATATTGAATTCATAAATAGTTTCATTCTGATGCATCTTTAAGTTTTCAAATTTTGTGGTGAGGAGTTGAAGTCCTGACATAAAAACTTTAAAGGTACCCTCATGAGTAACTTTAAGGTTTCTCAAGCATTTTTAGCACTAGTGCAAGTGTTGATGATCTTGAAAATATTTTTATCGATGCCATTGTAAATATCATTAAGAGAACGAGAATTCTCAAGAGTGGCTTCATCTTCAACGAGTGTCTATCTTTTTCCAGGCTTCACCTTCAGTGAGTGTCTAATCTTTTTTCATACTTCTTCTTTAGTGAGTGTTTAATCTTTTTCCAGACTTCATAAATACAAAATTATCTTCATTGGTGACAGTTTGAGGAGTCCATCCATTGATAATTGATTTCCTTGTTCATATACTTAAGAAAAGCAATCATTCAGGCCTTCCATAAGCCATAATTAGTATCGTCAAGAATTTAAGAACAATTAAGAGATCCTCCTTATTTGGTATTGTCCATCTTGAATATAATGGATATTTTGTATACATTCCACCAGAATAGGGTGTTTGCTCTGATTCCAATTGATTTTCTGTTTGGCTAAAATCAAGATGAGTTACACAATATTGTGACAATGTGGAATACAACATGATTCAAATTAAAATGATAAACAAATTAAAACAAAACAAAAATAAATAATACAAAGAATTGGTAATCCAGTTTGTTGCAAATTCACCTAAGTCTGGAGGGTTATAGCCTAAAGAAAATGAAACTCACCAATTCAAGTAGTCATTAGTAAACAATGGTCCTATTCAGACTCTTCTAGTTTAGATTCATTTTCCTAATACTATTTTTGAATTTCAACTCAAGCTCTTCATAATCTGATATTCTTTCACTCAAACACTATCACAAGTGTTTGTAAGAATAATTTATTTATGGTGGAATAAAATCCATAATTACAGACCAGATATTGAATCTATATGAAATGTGAAAGATTTGTTGAGATATAGTATTGCAAAAAAAACACAATATAAAGACTCTAAGAAACTATAATATGAAACAATGATTTATTTATTCAAAGGTAATTCTTCAAATAAGGAAAACCATATGTTGTACCCCAAAATTTTTCCTCTCATTTATCAAGAATTTTCCCACAAGATCTCCTTGGGCTCAAGACTACATTAGGGTTTGATCAGCTCAAGAAACCCCCTTTATGCCCTGATGACCAAAATTAGGGTTTGAGACTGCACAAGGATTTTTGGACTTCCAGTGCCCCATATGATTTTCATGGATCATTATGGACCCCCAAGATTACTTATGTCAAGTTTCAAGCTTTGGATCACACTTTTGATCAGTCAATTGAGCAGTTGACCTAAAAATCAACTATATTGGGGGAAAAGTCAACTATGACCAATTCACAATCAAACTTCATAATTTTTGGTCCACATCAACATTTTAAAAATATGTGTATCATTTTATCAAGTTTGGACCACAACTCCTCAAGAAATTTGATCAAATCTCCAAAAGGGCAAAATGGTCAAAATTAAAGTTTTGATTGGGAAAGGGCAATTTTTGATTTTTGACCTAGAAAATGGTCAATTGGTTTAAGGCATGATCCCAAGAGTCCAATTGCATCACTTTGACCTAATGACATGTTACAAAACATTGCAAGTCCATTGGATTGACAGATGAATTTTGTAGTCAACTGATCAAAAGTCAACTGTGTACTAAAAACTCAAACTTTGACTTTTTGGTCAAATTCAAGTGCCAAAGATCATAATTCATCAAAACATGTAAAAATATGAAACTTATTCATCAAGAAATCAAAAATTCAAGATTTCATTTTGAAAAGTCAAAATTTCTAAACTTAGAAATTTTTAGTGATGGAAATTTCATGTTGCTTTTATAACTTTGAGCTAAATTTTCACCATGATGCAAGATGATTCAAGAAAAACTTCCAACATGAAATTTGTAGATCTCCATGAAGTCTACAACTTTTCTTTACACAATTCTTTCCAAAAAAATGCTTGTATCTCAAGTTATGATTTTATGAACATAGGGTCATGAAACTAAACACTTAGTGAAATTTTGCCCTAATTTGGTCAGGATTTTGACCTAACTTCATGACACTTTTTCACATAGTTCCAAGGGGAATCTTCAAAAGCAATTCAAAGATGGATTCTATAGCACATTTAAAGCTTTCCAAAATGTCTAAGAACACCTTGATATCATTCTTTAGGAGGGAGAATAAAAGAGATGAAATTAGGGTTTTCTCACTTGAATTACAAGTCATTTTTGATGAACACTTGAACCAAATCCATGCTAGGATGCATAATCCTTGCTTTGTGGGCCTCAAACTTGTTTTTCACTCCATAATTAAATGTTTACACAGTTGTTAGAACTTTGATCCAAGCAATTGAGCTATTGTCCAAGTTGCATTTCCATTTATGGCACAAAGTTAACAATGTCATTCTTGTAAAGAAGGCTTTTTGCATAAAGTTCACATTGAGCCTCTAACTTGTTCCCTATGATCACACTCCATCCACAAAGTTAGAAGCAAGCTTGTTTAAAGCATAACCACTCTATATTAGTAAGTACACAAGGCATGGAAACTTGTTTTATCAAAAAATCACATGTTTAACTTAAACATGTAAATTTGAATTCTGATCAACTAGAGCACTCCAAACTTGTTGCTTATAAATATAGTCACTATTTGTGAGCTAGAACACGAGCTTGAGCACCCTAAAATACACTAAAACTCTCTCAAATCAGAAATTGCATAAAAACTCCATTGTTGCATAGTTTCTGACCTTGAACATCAAACTCCCATTTCCCTCGTGTGTTTCTTGGCCTTTTAGTTTCTAAAGCTTCCTTACATCAAGTGTAACTTATCCCTATACCTGTTTCATTTCTGTAACATCATTTACCCTATCTTCCATAACCAAAATCAGAGCATTGCACATTGACTTCTCCAAGTCATTTCAACCACTCTCAACTAAAGCAAACCATTGCATTAGCTTCCTAGGACCTCAAGGAAGCTAACCTGATCATCAACATCACTGGAAACAAGCTCAAACTCAAAACAAGATTTATAGTTTTTAGGTAAGTTTTCTCAACTTGGAACTCTTCATACAGGCATCATCAATAGTTTATTTGTGAATAAAACATGTAGATATCATTTCCCTGAAGCTAATCATGTCCTTAGTTTCCATTAATTTTGCTTGAGCTTAGAGAATTTTGAAATTAAAATTTCTGAAATTTTTAGGGTTCAGATTTGGGCCAGTAAAATTCTTTCTTATCTTTGATATATAGTTTTAATACTTTATATTTCTGGAATCGTGAGAAAATTTGCTACAAGTTTCATGTTTATAGTTTTCATTTTTAATGAGAAATGAGCAAGTTACAGTAGGTCTGGCTGGAGGTTGAAGATGAAGTCTTCAGGGAGCGTTTTGCCTTACATATTTATTGTTTCATTAGTATTAACGGATGTATAGCCACCCCAGTGGTAGAAGTGCACGCCTGTAACTTATGGGACCTGGGTTCGAGCCTCAGTGGTACTCTTTTGCATTTTTTCATATTTTCACAATTCTGACTCTTTTTTTTGTTTGGCAGGCGCTAGGCCCTTTGGGCCTGGCTTATTTTTTTTTATTTTTGCTATTTGACCTCCATGTTTCCCATTGACACCCCTGGCTTAAATTTTTTTATTTTCCTTTTTATTTTCATTTTAAATTTTCTTAAATATATTTTCTAAATACTAAAAAAATAATAAAATACAAAAATAGTATATTTATATTTTGACTTATTTTATTCTATTTTTTCCACAAAAAACTATTTTTATTTATTATACTTTATTTATTTTATTAAGTAAACTTTATAAACATAATTAATGTTATCTTTTTTTTTCACACCATTTAAAATACATTATTTTAATATATAAAAAAAGACTAAAAATATTTTATAATGCTATAAATATTTTCAAGATAAAAAAACACCAAAAATACTTTTCTTAAAATTATTTTCTTTTTATTAATTAATAGAACTATGTTTTCCTTTAAAATCTTTTCTTAATAAATTCATACTTAATTAACTGTTTTCTTTATTTAATTAGGTTAAGATAAAATCTTTTTTCATGAAAACGAAACAAAATTCATTTCTTTACACTTTTGCATCCTTGTACATTTATTCATTTTTATGCTTTGTATTTATTTAATTCCTTGTGTATTTATACCAATTCAATATGGTTGTAATATATTAGTTAGGATTTAAATTCTTGCAATCCCCATTCAGCTTGTACACCCCTCCCCATAAATGTTGTAATAGCGTAGTAACTTTAAATTTCACAATTTACCGCTTTTATATAACATGCTAGTAATTTGGGTTTGTATGGAAAGACTAAAACTAATGATTATAAAACCCTAATTCAAGACAAAAACAAGCATGAAAATGATACACTTGCACACAAGCACCTCTAGGGTTATTCCACTTGGTTGCCTTATACAAAATGACCATATTACACATGTTAGGTATCTTAGCAAAAACAAGTAAATACAAATCATGGTCCCTCGATGACTCTATCTAAGTTGCCTTACAAATGATCTTAGTCCCTCAAAAAGTATGCTAAGATACTTTGCAACATTGCTAATCATGGTTATACAATGGCCCACGCCCATCACGTTTACATCCAAAGATAGAGTTGCTTACCAAATCAATGGTATGACAACAATGTCAAAGGAAAAGAAAATGAACAAGAAATACATTTGAGTAGGTAGATTGCTCCTAATGACTTGCTCCATTTCAAAACAAACATCCTTTCTATTTTCAAAACAAACACAAACATCTTTGTATACATTCTTACAAACAAGAATCATTACAAAGATAG
Source organism: Vicia faba (assembly GCA_948472305.1). Classification (NCBI taxonomy): domain Eukaryota; kingdom Viridiplantae; phylum Streptophyta; class Magnoliopsida; order Fabales; family Fabaceae; genus Vicia; species Vicia faba. The sequence goes on from OX451740.1 coordinate 1,119,700,280, forward strand.
CCTAAACAATGGCCTCTTTACAAAATACTTTCAAAAACCATATCAAGCATAATTTCAAACAAAAAGTAAGTGATCTAGCAAGTAACTAATATCCCATGGAAAACCATGGATGAAAAGGGTGCTAATTCCTTCCCTTTTCATAATCTACCCCTCAAACTCAAGAAACAATCTCAAAGGTCTTTCCTGTGCTTTTTCACCTTTCCTTTAGGATAAACGAAAATTCGATGGCGACTCTTGCTAACCGCAATATTTGCGATCAAACGCAAAACCCTCAAGTCAGTTCTCCCACCGTATCACAGAACTGGCGACTCTGTTGGGGAAAATTCTAAAAGTGGGGTTACCCTAGGACTAGATCACATTTACTTGCTTACATTGTTTGATTTGTTTGCTTTATATTATGGTTCTTTGTTTGGGTTTGAATCCTCTACCTAGATTTGGGATACATTATAGGTAAGTAGCAATACATTGTGGAAACTGTGCGGGGTATACCGACATGGTCTTAGAAATAGTTATGTTAGTGCGACATATTTGTGGGTACCGGTAGCCTTTGAGTTAATCAAAGAGAATATGGGGCCGCTGAGTGATGTCATGAAGCACTAATGAACTTCTAGAAGATTTACTTGACCAACTTGTCCTTTACGACGTGGTGAGATGACCGGCTTTGGTGCAGTCCGAAGTTGGTAGATAATCGATACTACACTCATTGAGGTTTGGTTTCTTGGGATATTTCGGTCGCCATTAAAGATGCTTGAGCTGAAACAATGACCAAGGAAACAATCCAGTGATATTGAGCTCCTTAGAACCCAGTTACTATTACTAGGACAGGTTTAAGCCAACTAAACTTCAAGAGGGTACTTACCTATAAAACTCCATGCAAGCCTAAACCTAAGGAATTGTTTGATTTGTTTGTACATACATACTTGTACATAACATCATGAACATCATAACGTCATACACATTCTCTAACCATTTCAAGGATTTTTGGATTCATCTTTGTCCTTGTTTTGTAGGATATGGATTCTCTTCGCAGAAAAACTATTCAAGTCAACCTTGTGAGGATCCCTCCATGACTTAAGGAGCTAGCTTCAAGGATTCCTGAAAATTCTCCATTCAACGAGAGACATGGTCAGCTACTCAACTTGGTCACCCCCAACACAAATGAGGACATGATGAAGGTGATCTTTCAGTTCTTTGATCCTTTACACCATTGCTTCACATTTCCCGACTATCAACTTGTGCCTACTTTGGAAGAATTCTCCCGACTCTTGAGGATTCCCATTTTCAATCAACTACCTTTCAACGGTACGGAAAGAGACACAAAGCCAGAAGAGATTGCTCAAGCTCTACACTTGCACTCATCTGATGTCATAACTCATTGGGAAACAAGGAGTGGTGTCAAAGGTTTCCTAGCAAAGTTCTTGTTCGAGAAAGCCCAAAACCGTTGGAATTCCTTGGATTTTCAAGCCTTTGAGGAAATTGTGGCTCTCCTTATCTATGGGATAGTTTTCTTTCCAAGTCCTGACCAACTCATAGATGTGAACACCATCAAAATCTTCATATCTCGAAACCCGGTGCCTACATTGCTAGGGGATATCCTACACTCTTTTCGCACTCGCACAATGAGAAAAATAGTTGTCTTTATGTGTTGCACTCCTCTCTTGGCAAGATGGTTTTTTTTCGCATCTTCCCTAATCTGTATTAAAGAACGAGCAAGGTTCAAGGTGGTCACAAAGGTTGATGACGCTCAAAAATTCATACATTCATTGGTGTTCTCGATCCATAGAGAATGTTACCATTGTCGACCGTTGTGTAGAATTTCCTAATGTCCCTTTACTTGGCATTAGGGGAGGTATCACCTACAACCCCTGCTTAGCTTTAAGACAGTTTGGTTACGCCCGAAGGGATGGCCCGCATGAGATGCTGATTAAAGGTTTGGTATTTAACTATGACAACGACGATCAAGGTCTTCGCTAGAGATTTATCCGATCTTGGAGGATGTTAAACAAGGTAGATAGCAAGACTTTGGGGCACAAGAATTCCATCCCTCTTAAACCTTACCTCAAATGGGTATGAACTCGTGCTCACAGTCTTATGATGCCTTATCCCTCCATTCTCCCGGTAATCATTGAGCCGGTCATGGAGGGAGATGTTCCATATACTATCCTACATCCTGACATGCCTACCTCTCTTGAAGACCTACAAAGGGATTAGATACAACTCAAGAGGCAGCGAGATACCTTCGAAGCCAAATTCTACGCAAGCGAGAAGAAGGTTTTGGAAATCACTAGGCTACTTCATAAGGAACAGACTCTGAATGCCTACATTTCACCAAAGAGGATGTGTACTACCTTTTTATCTTAGAGATTTTGTATTATTTTGTGCAAGAAGTCATTGATGTACTCAAGCTTTAATCTATTAATATGACGTGTGTTTCCTTTTTTTCTAAAACAAATTTGAATCTTAAAATCCTTGAAAACATTGCATATGCATTTATCATTCATCATAACATAAGCAGGTTTCTTGTAACAAGTCTCTTCATCTCTCTACTGTTCATTTCAGTAAGATGGATCTCGAGCAAACGGTAAAGGACCTCCAAGCTCAGAATGCACAGTTTCAATAGTTGTTCTTGACCCTAGCCAAAGTACAAGAAGAGTTGAAGACTTTGCTGGCTGAGGAGAAGAAAAAGAAGACAAAGAAGATAGTCGGAGTTATAAACATGGGAAGAAGGTTCTAAGGTTAGACAAGAAGGGCCCTAGACTTTTCAACAACATCCGGTGAGAAAGATAACCAAGAGGCGAAGGGCAACGAAACAATTTTCCAGTCGGAATCAGAAGAGGAAGAGGAAGAAGAAGGCTATTATGAAGAACAATACCCTTCAGTTGATGACAAGTATAAACATCTAGAAGAGCGGTTGAGTGCAATGGAAATCCAAAAAGTGCATGGCTTGGACTTTGAGGAGTTGGGGTTAGTATCGAGAATTGTCATTCCTCCAAAATTCAAAGCACCTATGTTCGCCAAATATGACGGAGTTTCATGTCCTAAAATGCATCTTCGGTCTTATGTGAGGAAAATCCAGCCCCATACCGCTGACAAAGATTTATGGGTACACTTCTTCCAAGACAGTCTGTCTGGAACTCAACTTGATTGGTTTTATCAGTTAGAAAGAGCCAATGTTCATAACTGGGAAGATCTTCCTGCAGCCTTTTACAAACAATACCAATACAACGCTGATCTTATGCCAACCCGTACTCAATTCCAGAGTATGGACATGGTTTCAAGTGAGGGCTTCAAAGACTATGCGCAAAAATAGGGAGACTTGGTTGGAAGAGTTCAACCTACCCTATCTGAAAGAGAATTAGTAGACATGTTTTTAAGCACCTTGTCTGGTCCCTTTTTCAATCACCTAATTGGGAGTTCATCAGCAGGTTTTACTGAACTAATATTGACCGGAGAGAGGGTAGAAGTCGAGATAAAAAGTGGAAAGATTCAAAAAGATACATCCTCTGCTGCTATAAGGAAGCCATTTATCGGAAAGAAAGAAGTTGTTGTTGTTTATCCTCAGAGAAATCAAGATAGGGCCAAACGCCGTCCAGTGGTGGGGGCTGTTATGATTCCTAAACCTACGCCTGATCAGCAAAGAAACAACCAACCAAGGATGGAAAGACCAGTCAGACAATTCACCAAAATTAATATGACCCTATCTCATGTATTTCCACATCTGTTGAGATCCAACCTAGTGACCTTGAAACAAGCTCCTAAGAATCCTAACACAACATCTCCTCACTATCATCCTAATACCCGCTGTGCATACCACTCTGAGAGTCCCGGCCATGACACTAACAACTGTTGGGCGCTGAAGAACAAAGTACAAGATGACATTGATACCAAGGAGATTGAATTCGATGCGCCCGAAAATCCAAATGTCATTTCTGCCCCTATGCCCAAACATGGCCATAATATCAGCGCTATTGAGGAAGATATGTTTGTTACTTCAGTTGACGACCTTATGACTCCACTCGTGACTATCAAAGAGAACTTATTAAATGCCAGTGTATTCCCAGGCTGTGATGAAAGCTTCCCTTTTTGTTTTTCCTCACCAACTAGTTATCCTTTGTTGAAAGCAGGCGTTCAATGCCTAATAGATAACAGGGAAATTTTGTTTGAAAAGACTTCTGTTTCACTTGTTCCTTATAATGATGTTTCTATCATTACCATTTCTGTCGATTCTTCCAGGGTCTCCACCAAAAGACCCGTTAGAATAACATCAGTTCTAAAAGCAGCTCCTTTGATAATTACAATGCCTGGACAAGTCTTGTATTCGTCAGAAAAAACCGTACCATGGAATTATGGAGGGGGTGTCTACTACCACGGTATCAAGCAAGATTGGCTAGCTACCAAAGATTCAAGTTTCGAGAAAGATAACTCTGATATCAGTAATATTGCAGGGAGTAGCAAGATTACCTAAAGCGGAAGGATATTCTCTCCAGAAATTGCTCCCCCCAAAGTAGTTTCTGGACCCGTAATCATTCTTGTTATTGTTTCTCCTCTGAAGGCTATTCCCAGTCCTACAATCATCTCCACCAATACTCCAACTGACAAAGCTGTTACAATCCCTGCTATCACTTCTACTGACATTCCTGCTTCTGAGTTAACCGAGACTTAAGGTAAAAGTATTCTGATTGAGCCCGTCCGGACGAAGGAATAAACATTGGCTATCCATGAGTCCTCCCGAAAAGAGACGGAGGAAATTATAAAGATCATAAAAAGAAGTGACTACGATGTAGTTGAGAAACTGGGGCACACTCCATCTAAAATCTCCATGCTAGATTTACTACTATGTTCTGAGGCGCATGCAAAAGCCCTGGTAAAATTCATGAAAGCTGCCCATGTACCCCAAGAAACATCTGCCGATCAGTTCCAAGAGTGTGTAGCCAGTTTGACTGCAGATAATGGTCTAGGTTTTTCGGATGTTGATTTAACGCCAAGAGGAAGGAAGCATAATGAGGCATTGCACGTCTCAGTTGAATGTAGGGGCACAACCTTGGCTCATGTTTTGGTGGACACTGGCTCATCTCTGAATGTATTACCTAAAAAGGCTCTTGATAGGCTTGACTGTGAGGGATTGACATTGAAACTAAGTAACATAGTAGTGAGCGCCTTTGAGGACTCAAAAAGGATGGTGCATGGGGAAGTGGATATCCCCATAAAGGTTGGAACCCAAACATTTGATTCAACTTTTTATGTAATGGATATTCGTCCTTCATATTCCTGCTTGCTAGGCCGACCATGGATTCACAATGTTGGCGTTGTTACTTCTACGTTGCACCAAATGCTAAAGTATCCGATTTAAGGGAAGATTATCATCGTTCATGGAGAAGAAGAGTATATGATCAACCATCTCAATTCCTTCAGATATGTAGAATTAGATGGTGAATTTATTGAAAATCCATTCCAGCACTTTGAAGAAGTCCCCCAAGATGTGGAAGTGACCAAGGTTGTTCCCAAGATCACAAGGACTCCACTTAGGATGTCATCTTTGAAGGATGCAAAGGCAGTGATAGAAGAAGATGGGTGCACTATATGGGGGAAACTCTTGGATATCCCATACAAGTCTGACAAGTTTGGCCTGGGTTTCACTTTAGGTGTTCAGAAGGTTGTACATCGCGCTCATTCTGGAGGACCACCCTTGAAGATCAATAATAGTGAGGTCAACACGGTAGAGGATGATGAAGATGGCTACAACCTGGAGGATTGGATCTTCCCAACTGTCAGTGGAGGGCTCAGCAATTGGGAGGCTAGAGATTTTGTCCCGATCACTTTTATCCCATAGTAATTTATCTTTACAGTTTGTTGGATCTGTAATATTAAAACAATTCAAACTCTTAAAACCTTGTGTCTTACCCGAGGCGCAATGGTCCATTTGTAAGGGTTATTATCTCATTTCCATATGACATTAATGAATCATGGATGTTTTGCATACAAACTTTGTGCTCATTGTTTTTCTTTTTTTACATTTTCATTTCTTTCAAAGATAGTTATACCCTTACACACACTCACACTGCAGGTATACATCCATTCAGGATCCCATGGGTAACGGTTCTGCTATGGCCTTCTGTGACTCTGAAAATCTAATCTACCAAGCCAAAGACGAAGGTGAGGAAGATTGTGAAGTACCAGGGGAACTTGCCAGATTACTACTACAAGAAGAGAAAACCATTTAGACTCACGAGGAACCCGTGGATACGATCAACCTAGGTACCGAGGAGGATAAAAGAGAAGTCAAGATGGGTTCCAATCTGGAACCCAGTGTCAAGGAGCGTCTGATTCAGTTGCTACACAAGTATGTTGAGGTCTTTGCCTTGTTGTATGAAGACATGTGAGGACTTGATGTAGATATTGTGGTGCATTGTCTATCTACAAAAGAGGATTGCCCACCAGTAAAACAAAAGGTCCGTCGCATGCGACCAGATATGTCAGAGAAGATTAAAGCTGAATTTATGAAGCAATTCAATGTTGGATTCTTGGTTGTCACCTCCTATCCTCAATGGGTTGCCAATGTTGTTCCCATGCCCAAAAAGGAAGGCATGGTACGAATGTGCGTGGACTACAGAGATCTGAATAGGGAAAGCCCTAAGGATGTCTTCCCACTTCCCCACATTGACATCCTAGTTGACAATACAGCATAGCACAAAGTGTTTTCTTTCATGGACAATTTCTCAGGTTACAACCAAATCAAAACGGCGCCTGAAGACATGGAGAAGACAACCTTTGTCACACAATGGGGAACATTCTACTACAAGGTTATGCCGTTCGGACTGAAGAATGCTGGGGAAACCTATCAGCGTGCCATGGTAGCTCTATTTCACGACATGATACGTCACAAAATAGAGGTTTATATGGACGACATGATAGCTAGATCTCAAACAGAAGAAGAGAATCTTGATCATTTACAGAAACTGTTTGAGAGATCAAAGAATTACAAGCTGAGGTTGAACCCAAATAAATGCACATTGGAAGTAAAGTCTGGTAAACTCCTAGGCTTTGTCGTCAGCAATAAAGGTATAGAAGTAGATCCTGCCAAAGTGAAAGTGATACAAGAGATGCCTGTTCCTCGTACTGATAAGGAAGTCAGAGGGTTCTTGGGACATTTAAACTACATTTCCAAATTCATTTCTCACCTGACAGCTACTTGTGAGCCATTCTTCAAACTATTGAAGAAAGATCAAGTAGTCAAATGGAATGATGAATGTCAAACTGATTTTGACAAGATCAAAGAATAACTGCAAGAGCCTCCTATTTTGATGCCACCAGTCGAGGGAAGACCATTGATTATGTATCTGACGGTTTTAGAGAATTCAATGGGGTGTGTGTTGGGACAGTATGACGTGTCTGGCCGAAAAGAGCATGCTATTTATTACTTGAGCAAAAAGTTTACCGATTGTGAAACAAGATATTCACTGCTCGAGAAAACTTGTTGCGCTCTGGCATGGGCTGCTCGTCGGCTAAGATAATATATGTTGACCTATACTACCTTGTTGATATCTAAAATGGATCCAATAAAATACATCTTTGAGAAACCTATTCTCTCTAGGAGGATAGCGAGATGGCATATGATCCTAACAGAATATGACATACATTATACTACCAAAAAAGTAATAAAGGGTAGTATATTAGTTGATCACCTTGCTCACCAAGCTGTAGAAAACTACCAGTCCATGAAGTTCGAATTTCAAGATGAAGACATCATGATGGTAAACAATTGTGAAGAATTCGGGCCATATGACGGACCTGAACAAGGATCCCGATGGACCCTGGTTTTTGATGGGGCATCTAACGCGCTTGGCAATGGTATTGGTGTTGTACTCATATCTCCTGGAGGATGTCATAATCCTTTTATGACAAGACTCTGCTTCAATTGTACAAATAACATGGCGGAATATGAAGCATGCATCTTTGGTCTCAAAACTGCCATAGACTTGGGGATCAAATCTTTGAATGTATTCGGAGATTTAGCTTTGGTTATCAGCCAGATCAAAGGGGAATGGGACACTAAGCACCCTAACCTTATCCCTTACAAAGAACATGTTTTGAAATTTCTCCCACATTTTGAGAAGATTACCTTCGAGCATTTATCGCGAGAAGAAAATCAACTAGCTGACGCACTAGCCAAAATGTCATCTATGTTTAAACTTAAATGGGATAATGAGGCTCCCTAGATCACCATTGAGCGAAGGGATGAACCAGCACACTGTCACGAGATTAATACCGAAGAAGTAGTGGACCAGCCTTGGTTTCACGAAGTCAAGAGGTATCTCGAGGCTCAAGAATACCCAGAAGGAGCTCCAGTCAATGATAAGATGTTCTTAAGGAGATTCTCTGCTAAATTCTTCCTTAGTAATTGCATTCTTTACAAACGCAACCATGACTCCGTATTACTTCGGTGCGTAGACAAGGTTGAAGCTGAAAGGATCATGGCTGAATTACATGAAGGCACTTTTGGCACCCATTCCAGTGGGCATACGATGGCAAAGAAAATCCTACGGGCAGGCTATTACTGGTCTACCATGGAAGCAGATTGCTATCAACACTCTCGAACTTGCCATAAGTGTCAGATCCTTGGCCCTTTGCTATATGGGGGATTAATAAGATTGGGGAAATCAAGCCAACAGCCTCTAATGGACACCGCTTCATCTTAGTGGCCATTGATTATTTTACAAAGTGGGTGGAGGCAGCTTCCTTCGCTTCCGTTACCAAGAACGTTGTCGCCAGGTTCATCAAGCATAATTTGATATGTCGGTATGGTATCCCAGATAGAATCATCACATACAATGGTACGAATCTAAACAACACTATGATCACTGCCCTATGCGAGCAATTCAAGATCCAGCATCACAATTCTTCCCCTTACCGGCCAAAGATGAATGGTGTTGTCGAAGCCGCAAATAAGAACATCAAAAAGATCATACAGAAAATGACAGTCACATACAAAGATTGGCATGAGATGCTACCATTTCCTCTCCACGGTTATCGTACCACAACGTGCACTTTAACTAGGGCAACTCCTTACTCTCTGGTATATATCATGGAGGTTGTCTTGCCTATTGAGGTCCAGATCCCCTCTCTGAGAATTATGAAGGATGCAGGGCTGAATGAAGAATATTAGATCCAGACTCGACTTGATCAACTGAACTTGATTGATGAGAAAAGACATACTGCTATATGTCATGGTCAAATGTATCAAAAACGGATGATCAAGGCTTTCAACAAAAAGGTCAGATGCTAAGTATATCAAGTCGGGGAGTTGGTGATCAAACGTATCATACTGCTGCAAGGTGATCCCAGGGGCAAATGGAATCCTACATACGAAGGACCATTTGTAATCAAAAGCATATTCTCTGGTGGAGAAATGATCTTGACCATCATGGATGGCGACGACCTGCCGCACCCTGTGAACACAGACATGGTCAAAAGATACTACGCATAAGAGACCCGCTAGGTTGACATACCTAGGAAACACAAGGGCATCTCGGTGAACCAAAAAGGTTCGGGCAAAAATTAGGGATAAAACAAAAAAAAAATTGTACACCCGGCAAGCTGAAAACCCGAAAGGGCGGCTTGTGCAAAAAAGGGTATCCTGGTGGACTGAAAACCCGAAAGGACGGTCTAGGAAAAAGTTAGGGAGTTAAAGCATATGACTATGTCCCGTTGGATCACCTTACGGACAACTTGAAGACTCGACATTTCTGACCAATTAAATCATCTTCGGACAAGGCAAAAAATAGACAAGATGCTCAGAGACACGAAGGATATAGCATAATGGGAACCCCATGGGATTATTGCACATAGCTATCTTTTCTTTGTATTAAAATTTTCATTTTTTTACGACGGAATTCTCTTACTAGAATGTTTGTATCATTGTACAAAAATACTTACTCAAAGTCAATACAAAGATATCCCTTTGAAAGTGAAAAAACTATCTATTTTTCTTTTTGCTTGTGTTTTGTTTACAAAAATGTCCAATGATTCATTGTTGAAGATATGCATTTGAACATAATTATTGTTTACAAATAAACAAAATAAAAGATAATCGTTGATGGCTTTAAGAGATAAGGGATTCTCTCTAAGTTTATCTCCATAAAATTCCCCACAGTGAGAAGTTTAATCCCCAGCGGAACAAAGCTTCTAGTTTATCAATCCCCGGTAGAAGTCATCCAAGTTGCTCAGAATCCCCAAACCAGGATTTTCAAACAATGCACGGCTTTCCCTTTACAACAGAGTTTATTTCTCTAAGGGGAAAATCATCAGCACTTCAACTTCACAACATGAAGACTTATACTCCACATCCTCAGCAGCAAACAGGGATTTATTTTCCCAAGTCCAATAACAGTACAACAAAATTAGCTCACATGCGCATACATCTCATCCATATATCATAAACATTGATAAAACAAATGCATCATACCATGCATTTCATACAACATGACTTTGCATTTTAGCTAACATTTTACCATTTTCAGGATAAGGTTAACAACTACGATTGACAATGTTTAAAGTTTTCAGATACAGTTCAAATACGCTTCAGACACGGATTCTATTCTGATACTCATTCAAATTCCTTCTCAGATATAGTACAGATACGCTCCAAACACGGATGACATTCTGATACTCATTCAGAGTCAACTTTCAGATACAGTTCAAATACGCTCCAGACACGGACGCCATTCTGATACTCATTCAGAGTCAACTTTCAGATACAGTTCAGATACGCTGTAGATGCGGATTCCATTCTGATAACGCATTCACATTCAACTTTCAGATACAGTACATATACGCTCCAGACACGGACGCCATTCTGATACTCATTCTTTCAGCTTACAAATTATAATTCAACAATCACTCTTGGATGGAATCTACAAGACCATCTCCAACAACTTTCTATCACCTCTCCAAATGGCATCTTTAAGCCCATTCCTTCTACCATCACATCGCCGAGTACAAATTTCTGGGCACTATAGTGTCCAATCGTCTTCCACCTTCGAGTCACGAATGGCAAAATATGCCAATCTAACTCTTCAGGCTTAAGAAGATTGAACAGGGGCAGCTTTTGTACCACAAAATTTTCCTCTCATTTATCAATAATTTTCCCACAAGATCTCCTCGGGCTCAAGACTGCATTAGGGTTTGATCAACTTAAGACACCCCCTTTATGCCCTGATGACCAAAATTAGGGTTTGAGAATGCACAAGGATTTTTGGACTTCCAGTGCCCCATATGATTTTCATGGATCATTATGGACCCCTAAGATTACTTATGTCAAGTTTCAAGCTTTGGATCACACTTTTGATCAGTCAATTGAGCAGTTGACCTAAAAATCAGCTGTATTGGGGAAAAAGTCAACTATGGCTAATTCACAGTCAAACTTTATAATTTTTGATCCACATCAACATTTTGAACTCATGTGTATCATTTGATCAAGTTTGGACCATAACTCCTCAAGAAATTTGATCAAATCTCCAAAAGGGCAAAATGGTCAAAATTAGGGTTTTGACTGGGAAAGGGCAATTTTTTTATTTTTGACCTAGCAAATGGTCAATTGGTTTAAGGAATGATCTCAAGAGTCCAATTGCATCATTTTTACCTAATGACATGATTCAAAACATTGCAAGTCCATTGGATTGACAGATGAATTTTGTAGTCAACTGATCAAAAGTTAATTGTATACTGAAAAGTCAAACTTTGACTTTTTGGTCAAATTCAAGGGCCAAAGATCATAATTCATCAAAACATGTCAAAATATGAAACTTATTCATCAAGAAATAAAAAAGTCAAGATTTCATTTTGAAAAGACAAAATTTCTAAACTTAGGATTTTTTTTTGAAGTGTTGGAAATTTCATATTTTTTTTATAACTTTGAGCCAAATTTTCACCATGATGCAAGATGATTCAAGAAAAACTTCCAACATGAAAGTTGTATATCTCCATGAAATCTACAACTTTGCTTTACACAACTCCTTCCAAAAAAGTTTGGATCTCAAGTTATGATTTTATGAACATAGGGTCATGAAACTAAACACTTAGTGAAATTTTGCCCTAATTTAGTCAGGATTTTGACCTAACTTCATGACACTTTTTCACATAGTTCCAAGGGGAATCTTCAAAATCAATTCAAATATGGGTTGTAGAGCACATTTCAATATTTCAAAAATGTTCAAGAACTCCTTGAAATCATTCTTGAGGAGGGAGAATCGAAGAGATGAAATTAGGGTTTTGTCACTTGAATTACAAGTCATTTTTGATGAACACTTGAACCAAATCCATGCTAGGCTGCATAATCCATGCTTTGCAGGCCTAAAACTTGTTTGTCAATCCATAATTAAATATTTACACAGTTGTTAGGGCTTTGATCCAAGCAATTGAGCTATTGTCCAAGTTGCATTTCCATTTATGACACAAAGTTAACAATGCCATTCTTGTAAAGCAAGCTTTTTGCATAAAATTCACATTGAGCATCTAACTTGTTTCCTCTGATCACACTCCATCCACAAAGTCAGAAGCAAGCTTGTTTAAAGCATAAGCACTCTATCTTAGCAAGTACACAAGGCATGGAAACTTATTTTGTCAAAAAATCACATGTTTAACTTAAACATGTAAATTTGAATTCTGATCAACTAGAACACTCCAAACTTGTTGCTTATAAATAGAGTCACTATTTGTGAGCTAGAAAACGAGCTTGAGCACCCTGAAATACACCAAAACTCTCTCAAATCATAAATTGCACAAAAACTCCATTGTTGCACAGTTTCTGACCTTGAACATCAAACTCCCATTTCCCTCGTGCGTTTCTTGGCCTTTTAGTTTCTAAAGCTTCCTTACATCAAGTGTAACTTATCCATATACCTGTTTCATTTCTGTAACATCATTTACCCTATCTTCCATAACCAAAAACAGAGCATTGCACATTGACTTCTCCAAGTCATTTCAGCCACTCTCAACTCAAACAAACCATTGCATTAGCTTCCTAGGACCTCAAGGAATCTAACCTGATCATCACCAACACTGGAAACAAGCTCAAACTCAAAACACGATTTCCAGTTTTAAGGTAAGTTTTCTCAACTTGGAACTCTTCATACAGGCATCATCAATAGTTTATTTGTGAATAAAACATGTAGATTTCATTGCTCTGAAGCTAACCATGTCCTTAGTTTCCATTAATTTATCTTGAGCTTAGAGAATTTTGAAACTGAAATTTCTAAAAAATTTAGGATTCAGATTAGGGCCAGTAAAATTCTTTCTTATCTTTGACTTATAGTTTTAATACTTTATATTTCTGGAATGGTGAGAAAATTTGCTACAAGTTTCATGTTTACAGTTTTCATTTTTAATGAGAAATGAGCAAGTTACAGTAGGTCTGGCTGGAGGTTGAAGATGAAGTCTTCAGGGGGTGTTTTGCCATACATATTTACTGTTTCATTGGTATTAACGGATGTATAGCCACCCCAGTGGTAAAAGCGCACGCCTGTAACCTATGGGACCTGGGTTCGAGCCCCAGTGGTACCCTTTTGCATTTTTTCATATTTTCACAATTCTGACTCTTTTTTTGTTTGGCAGGTGCTGAGCCCTTTAGGCCTGGCTTATTTTTTTATTTTTGCTAGTTGACCTCCCTGTTTCCCATTGACACCCCTGGCGCAAATTTACTTATTTTTCTTTTTATTTTGATTTTAATTTTTCTTAAATATATTTTCTAAATACTAAAAAAATCATAAAATACAAAAATAGTATATTTATATTTTGACTTATTTTATTCTATTTTTTCCATAAAAAAATACTTTTATTTATTATACTTTTCTTATTTTATTAAGTAAACTTTATAAACTTAATTAATATTATCTTTTTCTTTTCACACCATTTAAAATACATTATTTTAGAATTAAAAAAAAGACTAAAAATATTTTATAATGCTATAAATATTTTCAAGATAAAAAAACACCAAAAATACTTTTCTTAAAATTATTTTCTTTTGATTAATTAATAGAACTAGGTTTTCCTTTAAAATCTTTTCTTAATAAATTCATACTTAATTAACTATTTTCTTTATTTAATTAGGTTAAGATAAAATCTTTTTTCATGAAAACCAAACAAAATTCATTTCTTTACACTTTTGCATCCTTGTACATTTATTCATTTTTATGCTTTGTATTTATTTAATTCCTTGTGTATTTATACCAATTCAATATAGTTGTAATAGATTAATTAGGGTTTAAATTCTTGCAATCCCCATTCAACTTGTACACCCCTCCCCATAAATGTTGTAATAGCATAGTAACTTTAAATTTTGCAATTTATCGCTTTTATATAACATACTAGTAATTAGGGTTTGTATGGAAAGACTAAAACCAATGATTAGAAAACCCTAATTCAAGACAAAAACAAGCATGAAAATGATACACTTGCACACAAGCACCTCTAGAGTTATTCCACTTGATTACCTTATACAAAATGGCCATATTACGCATGTGAGGTATCTTAGCAAAAACAAGCAAATACAAGATCATGGTCCCTCGATGACGCTATCTAAGTTGCCTTACAAATGATCTTAGTCCCTAAAAAAGTATGCTAAGATACTGTCCAACATTGCTAATCATAGTTATACGATGACCCACGCCCGTCCCGTTTACATCCAAAGATATGGTTGCTTACCAAATCAATGGTACGACAACAATGTCAAAGGAAAGGAAAATGAACAAGAAAGACATTTGAGTAGATAGATTGCTCCTAATTACTTGCTCCATTTCAAAACAAACATCCTTTCTATTTTCAAAACAAACACATACACTTTCAAACATCTTACAAAATTGAAAACATTTTCAAAAGATCAAACATCTTTGTATACATTCTTACAAACAAGAATCATTCCAAAGATTGCCTAAACAATGGTCTCTTTACAAAATACTTTCAAAAACCACATCAAGCATAATTTCAAACAAAAAGCAAGTGATCTAGCAAGTAACTAAGATCCCATGGAAAACCATGGATTAAAAGGGTGCTAATACCTTCCCTTTTCATAATCTACCCCCCAAACTCAAGAAACAATCTCAAAGGTCTTTCCTGTGCTTTTTCACCTTTCCTTTTGGATAAAAGAAAAGTCGGTGACGACTCTTGCTAACTGCAACATTTGCGATCAAACGCAAAACTCTCAAGTAAGTTCTCCCACCGTATCACACCATATCTTTATATAGGAAATACAATCTAGCCAAAATCCCAATATGATTCAACCAAAAGTCCTATGAATTCAATATTTAGCAAATCAATTTTTTTAAATAAAATCAAGTCTTTTAATTAAATATTATTCAATTAAATCTTATTTGTTTAAATTTATAATTTAATAAAAAAAATTGAAACTGATTTGGATTAAAAACTTTTCCCAAACTTAATCCTTGCAAAAAATTTGTTGAACTAAATTTGAAACAAATCTTTTAATAAAACGAAAGGAGAACAAGTCGGAGGAGAAGCATTGAAGAAGGAGTATTTATTAAAAGTATAATATCCTACCAAATAAAAAACATCTTTTTAAGCAAATTGGATTCAAAAATATGTCAATCAACTCTAACAACCTAACTTATTAAAAAAATCGATAAACAACAAACATACAATGTTAGAGAGAGAAATTCCAACCTCTCTCTAACTTTTTAGGGTATGCCAATTTCAAGAATGTAGCAAAATAAAGGGAAATATAAGATAAATGACGGAAGGATCAAAGTAACAAACAAGGAAGACAAAATAAAACTAAAAGGGAATTCAGATGCTACTTTCTCTGCTCTAGGGAAGAGTAATTCCAAAACCACAACAATGTTCTTTATAGAGTTCGCAGATAAGTGGAATGCAAAGGGTCTTTACAACAAGTTCAAAGAGCTAGGAGAAATCTATGAGGTTATCATACCCCCTTAGAGAGATAGAAGGGGTAAGAAGTATTGATTTGTGTGTTTCTTCAATGTGCGAGACGAAAGGATGCTGGCAACGAAAATGGACAATTTTTTCTTGGACGCCAGAAATATCTTTTAGAACTTACCTCGCTTCAGGGGGGAGAAGATAATGATCTTATTGCTAGATATGAAGGGAGACACATCAGCTTAAATGGTTATCATGAAGGAGGGACAAGTAAAGGCGGGCAGAAGAGCAACAAGGCCTAGAGCGCTAACCATGTTCAATGGAAGGAGAACCCGGGGAGGAAATTTGGTTTCATAATATATGTTGTACTCCAAACTTTTCCATTCCATTTCTCAAGACATTATTTCAAGGCTTCTCTAAATACTCAAGAATCTCAAGGGAAGACTAGTCAACTCACCTCCTAAGCCAAAGGTCTACAATTAGGGTTTTGAGTTTCTCAAGGAAATTTGGGTTGCAAAGGTATTAAGTGGTTTCCATGATTCTCCATAGATCTTCAACAAGGTTCATGCCAAGTTTCAAGTCCTACATCACAAGTTTGCTCAGTCAATGGCTCAGGTGATTGAAAATCAACTATATTGGTTAAAAAGTCAACTATGGTCAACATACAATCAAACTTCAAGATTTTTTGTCAACATCAACATTTTGAAGTTATATTCATCATTTGATCAAGGGTTGATTATGATTCCTGAAGGAAAGCCCTCAAATCATCAAAAGTCAGGAGTTGTCAAATTAGGGTTTCCTTAGGAGAAGTCAATTGAACTTTGACCAAACATAACGTTCACATGTGTGACCGGTGGAAATAGAACTGACTGTTTTTAGCTGGTTTCGCGAAATGTCGCGGAAACAAGAGTCGCCACCGTCTTTTATTTTCTCCAACATGGAAAGGACAAAAGCACAGCAAAATTCCTTATGAGAACGTTTCTCGGTTCGGGAGGTAGATTTATAGAAAGGGAAGGTGTTAGCACCCTTTCTATCCGTGGTTATCCACGGGCTCTTAGATACTTGCTCTTATGTTTTCAAAATTGTTTGCTTTTCAAAATGTGAGTGGGTTTGAAAAAAGTTTCTTTGAAATATTTCTGAATAACTCTTGTTTCTGTCCTCAAGAGTGTTTGAAAAATTTGTTTTGAAAGCTTTTTGAAAGTGTAAGGTGTGAAAAGTATTTTGTTTGTTTTTGAAAATAGCAAGTATCTATGAGTCATCTACCTACCCTAAGGAATTAAGTTGTGTAAGTGTCCTTTAGGTAGTGCCATCCCATCATTGAGAGGTAGGTAGCACCACCGTTGGAGGTGTTCGGGTCAATTCGATTGTAGGGACAGTGTGGTCACCGAAGCAACAGTTAGGACACCTTAGAAGCTACCCTTATGTCCTTGATCCTTTTTTTAATCTGAGGCAACCGTTTCGAGGCAACTGTTTCGAGGCAACTGTTTCGAGGCAACTGGATCATGGACATAAGGACCGCTAAAACGTCCTATACTTGACGACCACGTTTCGAAGGCAACAAGTGAGGCGTACCCTAGAAGTGGTGTGTGTATTTGTGTGTTGTTTTCAGTTAATGTTTATCTTTGTGATTAGTGAGCTACGAGTTGTTTTTATTTACATACATTCTTTCATGCAAGTTTAACAGTTAAGGGGTGCGGAAAGTAAATTGCGGAAAAATAAATCCTACGCTATTACAAGGCGCGGGTCCATACATCGCCAAAAATTACAAAGACCCGTTTTTTAGTAAATGAGTATGGAAAGTAAATAAAAACAGTAAAGTCCTAATTACTATTACATGTCCGGAGCAATTACATAATAATAAACTGTGCGCGAATTAAATCAGAATGTTCTAAGGGTGTTGACCCTTTTTAGAAAAGAAAATTGATTTTTTTGGTCTTTTTGGTAATTAAATGAAATTAAAAACTAATTAATGACTAATTGATTATTTTAATTAAAAGAAAATGTTTTTTGTTTTTTTTTATGTTTTTATGAAATAAAATAAAAATGAAAGAAACAAAATTAAAAGTTAATCCTAAATCTAAGTTATTTTAATTATTTAAGAAAAGGAATTACAATTGCCTAATTAAACTATTTTGGTTAATATTTATTTACAAAATAAAATAATAATAATGATAATAATGTTAATTCTATTTTTTGGTTTTTTATGAAAATGTGTTAATTGATTAATTTGTTAATAATAATAAAATAAAAAGGTTAGAAATCAAATTGGAAAATAAAAAAAATGAAAAGAAAAAATAAACCAAATTGAAGGGGTATTGGGCCAGGAATTGGGGTGTGATGTTGAATCTTGGCCCATTAGCAGGAAGCCTTGTTTGACCTTTCATGGTAGCCTATGCATGCTTTGACTCCAGACCATGGTATTCCTTATGCTTGGCCCTTAGATCTGCCTCCATGACACTTGGCTTGCAGAGATGTGAGGCTTATGGTGCGCCTCAGTTTAGAACCTGCACAGGAAAGCGCTTGGAAAAATAACATGGAAATTATAAGGGGACCTGGGAAGAACTTACAGCGCGGTATGAGCCTCAGGACTTGGCAAAGGTTGCTTTAGCTTCAGGGTGTGGCAAGGAATAGAACCACGTGCTTGTTTTGATCTGAAGATGCTCACAACTATGTTTTAGAACTCTCACTTTTTGAATAATTTTTGGTTTTGCTCTTGGCCGTTTCTGCACACACTATTTTTTTTGAATGAGGTTGGGAAGGCTTGTATATATAGTGATGAATGAGAATCAGTCACATGATGAGCCTTTAACCATTGCAATTATGCTTGAGATTTTGCCATAACCAACATTGAAACAACTTGCCTTTTGTGTCAAAATTTGAATTTCTATGCCCATAATAGGCCTTGCACGAATTTGGAAGGTATTTCAAGGTGCATCAAAGCCATTCAACACAAAATATATCCCTCCATTAATTTCTTTGATTTTTATTTGATTTTAAAAAGATTTAAAATGAATAAAATCAAATAAAATTAAATAAAAATGGAAAAATTAATTTTAAATCTTGAAATAAATTGTGGGACACGTGTGAGGCATGGCTAAGCTGAATCAAGTGGAAAAAGTGGGCCCCTTTTGTCAAAAATGAAGTTTCAAGGATAATTGACTTTGGCCATTTCACAAACATTTCCCAACTTCTCCAATGCATATCTTGCTCAATTTTGAAGCTATGAACATGTTCTTGGACATTTTGGAAAGGTCTTGAAATCCTCTAACCAATGTCTTTGGTCCCATGTAATTTTCATTTACCAATCTCAAGTTATGGTCTTTGACTTAAAGTGCCTTTTTGTTGACTTTTGAAAATGACCTATAATGTTGAAATTGATAACTTTTTGTGAGAGCATTTCTTGGACTTGGAATGTGAAGATGAGTTGTAGGAAATGTCTTCCCCTTCAAGATGAGCATTGGATGAGATTTTTCTGATGAACCATGAAAACGTTATGCCTTGGTCAAGTTACAGTTGACTTTTCAACTGTCCAAAAATAGAAACTTTTGACACCTTGATGATTTTTGAGCCATTCTTGTGAAATCATGGTCAAGATTTGACCAAATGATGATTGTGGCTTCAAAATAAGATGTTGACCAAAAATTTTGACTTTTGACTGCCAAATGACCATTTTGCCCCTACAGTTGACTGTGGAGCAATTAGGGTTTTTGACTGTGCAACTTGACCTTGTGAGCCTTGAAACTTGACATGTAGGTGCTTGACAATGTGTATGAGCATATGGGACTTGATTGAGCCCTTGAAAACCTCAAATTCCTTGCAAGAACCAAAACCCTAGTTTGACTGGCTTTAGGAGAGTGGTTGACTGTGTAGCCCTTGAGTAGACTTTGAACCCTTTGAGGTGATGCTTGTCAAAACTTTGAAGAATATGGGAGGGCAAATTTTGGGGTACAACAGTTGCCCCTGTTCAATCTTCTTAGACCTGAGGATGTAGATTGGCTGGCGTGCCTTTCGTAATCCGAAGGTGGAAGATGATTGAACACTAGAGTGCCCAGAAATTTGCACTCACATAGTAGAGTGTTCACAGTGTGATGTAGGGAATGGGCTTACAGATGCCATTTGGAGAGATGATGGATGGGAGGATGGGCTTAAATATGCCATCTGAAAGTGTGACAGAACCTTGTCGGGAATGGGCTTATAGATGCCATTTGGAAAGATGGTGGATAGGTGAATCTGAATAAGAAATAGAATAGCTTCCGTGTCTGGAGCATATCTAGTTTGTGCCTGATTGCTGACGTCTGAATAAATGGTAGAATGACCGCCGTGTCTGGGGTATATCCATACTGCATGAGTAACAGAATGTCATCCGAATCTGGATCGTATTTGGACTGAACAATAGAATAGCATCCGAGATAGAGCATCTCTAAGTTGTCTTTAGAAGTTTGAATCTGAATAAGCAATAGAATAGCGTCCGGATCTGGAGCATCTCTAGGCTATATCTGAAAGGAAATCTGAATAAGTATCAGAACGTCGCCATGCCTGGGTCACATCTGAACTATATCTAGAAGGAGTCTTGAATAAGCAAAAGAACAGCATCCATATCTGGAGCATTTCCAAGCTATCTCTGAAAGGAAATCTGGAATAAGTATCAGAACGTCGCCATGTCTGGGTCACATCTGAACTATATCTAGAAAGAGTCTTGAATAAGCAAAAGAACAGCATCCATATCTGGAGCATTTCCAAGCTATCTCTGAAAGGAAATCTGGAATAAGTATCAGAACTTCGCCATGCCTGGGTCACATCTAAACTATATCTAGAAGGAGTCTTAAATAAGCAAAAGAACAGCATCCCTATCTGGAGCATTTCCAAGCTATCTCTGAAAGGAAATCTGGAATAAGTATCAGAACGTCGCCATGCCTGGGTCACATCTGAACTATATCTAGAAGGAGTCTTGAATAAGCAAAAGAACAACATCCATATCTGGAGCATTTCCAAGCTATCTCTGAAAGGAAATCTGGAATAAGTATCAGAACGTCGCCATGCCTGGGTCACATCTGAACTATATCTAGAAGGAGTCTTGAATAAGCAAAAGAACAACATCCATATCTGGAGCATTTCCAAGCTATCTCTGAAAGGAAATCTGGAATGAGTATCAGAACGTCGCCATGCCTGGGTCACATCTGAACTATCTCTAGAAGGAAATCTGAATAAGCAATAGAATAGCATCCGGATCTGGAGCATCTCTAGGCCATCTCTGAAAGGAATCTCTGTATAAGCAATAGAATAACACCCGGGATGGAGCATCTCTGAGCTATTACTGGAGAGAAAATCTGAATAAGCGAAAGAATAGCATCCGGGTCCGGAGCATCTCTTCGCTACCTCTGAATAATCAAAAGAACAGCATCCATCTCTGGAGCATTTCCCAGCTATATCTGAAAGGAAATCTCTTGAATAAGCAAAAGAATAGCATCCATATCAGGAGCATTTCTGAGCTATCTCTTTAATCTCTTTAATGTAGATATGCCCTGGCTAGATACAGGTATCGAATCCACAATCAATCGCTTACAGATATGCCCTGGCTAGATGCAGGTATCGAATCTGGAATTTGCAACAGTTGATAATAATCGTCTTTGGATTGACCTTTTTCCTGAAAAGGCAAAACATCAGTTGTGCAATGTCATGATGTTCTTAGGGAGAAATGAGATTGTGTGATATGATGCGTATGTGCATGCATTGTGTATGTAAGCAAGATGTATGAAAGGTGATATGTTTATGAATGTAATTTCGTCTAGGAAAGTAAATCCTTGACGAATGCCGGGAATTTGAATCCTGGGCTGATGTTGAAGAACAGAGTTCTTCGTTTCCGCTGGGGATGATGGTTGCAAGAACAAACCGGTAGGAGAAGATGACTCTGTTGGGGAATAAACTTGCTGGAGAGATACTCTGCGGGAAATACTCTGTGGGGAAGGGATACTTCGCTGAGAATTTAAAGAGAACTCCGGTGGGGATTCCATTGATAAGTTATGTTGGAAGATTTGATGAACTCCGCTGGGGGATAGGAAGAACTTCGCCGAGGACGATCTTTTCGTGGTTTTTGGCTGAGGATAACCCAGTTATAAGCTCTGGTGGGGAACAACCTTTGAATAAAGTCGGGGAGACGTGTTCGTACTCTGCAGGTGATAAGCTTCCAGAATCTACTGGGGATAAGCTTCCTATTGGGGAGATTGATTGAACTCTCCTGGGGAAACATTTCAGATTGGACTGGGGAATGGCTCCACTGGATGTTCTGTATACCGCCGGGGAACAACCTTAGATCAAGATTGCCGAGGATGCTTGCTAGGAATGTTTGTGTACTCCATTGGGGAATGTTGAGATCTTCTGGGGAAACCCAACTTCCTTAAGGCTGACAGTAGACTAACTCTGCTTGGGGAGAGTATTGCTGACTTGCTGGAGAATATTGTGCCTTGTAGGGCTGATTGGGAGACCAACTCTGCTTGAGGAGAGTATTGTTGAACCTTGTCTTACTCCCGGGGAGTGGAGGTATCTTGGTCAAATTCTTCAACTGAATCTAACTTGTACCTGGAGGAAAGCAGTTGTACAGTTAGACGATTCTTATTGCCCCAGTTTCTGCGGGAGAAGAAGGCCTATGAGGTGCTTGATGACTGCCGATTTGACAGATCTTCTTCTGGTAGGCAAGTGACGAGAAAACAGGACATAGTCGTACGCTTTGATCCCTAACTTTTGCCTGGACCGCCCTTTCGGGTTTTCAGTCCAACGGGATACCCATTTTTTCCCAAGCCGCCTTTTCAGGTTTTCGACTTGCCGGGTGTACAGATTTTTCATTTTCGTCCCTTATTTTTGCCCAAACCCTTTTGGTTCGCTGGGAAGCCCTTATTTTTGCCTAGGTGTGTCAACCTAGCGGGTCTTTGCTAATGCGTAGTGTTTTTTTTCCGACTATGTCCGTTCTCTCAGGATGCAGGGAGTTGTCACTGTCAGTAGTGCAGTGTTACCATGCCACCAGAAGATCTTCGTTTGATCGTCCAATGCCCCAAGTGACTCAGACAGAGATTTGCCCCAAGTGACTCAGACGAAGATTTGCCCCAGATGATGGACAATGATAATGCCATGCCCCTTGATTGGAAGTGCTTTTGTTCATTAGACATTCGTCGCGCGAACTTCTATGTTGTTCAAACAAATAGTCATATGCAAGCAATGTTATATTAAAAATGCAAAGCTTATGTCTGTCTTGAAGTTTTTTGATAATGCAGTTTTTTTTTTAAAAAACAAGTGAATTTTGTAAACTATGATGTCAACTCGTTATTTCACCGCAAGCCTTAAAGAGTCAGGATACCTTTCGTAACAGTATGCTTTCGAACTAACCTATTCTTCAGCTAGGACTTTTGAGGGTTATAACGTGGCCTAGTTCACGGTTTAAGAAACAAAGGATAAAGGCTCAAATTATTTGTACCCACCCGCTCTTCGTGATGTTCTTCTGACCTAAATTCAGCTGATCATGCATTAGACCTTGTTTAAGTCTTTGTCTTGATATTCCAATGATGGTTCGGATATTGACAGTTTATTTTGAATAGGCATTCATTCCTTTTTTGTTAAGGGTTTGTGGGACCTCTTTTCTTTTTGATTTTGTTATCCCGGTTTTTTGCCTGAACTGTTTCTTTTGTAATTACAGTCAGCGGGATGCCCCAGTTTTGTAAGTCTCCTTCATAGGTTTTGACTTAATGGGCTTTTATTTCTGAGATATAATGACTGCCTGTCCTTATGATTATAGGAACCATCACTGTCTTTTGTTTTGTAAGGACTTCTTTGGTGCC
This sequence comes from Vicia faba, assembly GCA_948472305.1. Lineage (NCBI taxonomy): Eukaryota > Viridiplantae > Streptophyta > Magnoliopsida > Fabales > Fabaceae > Vicia > Vicia faba. The sequence goes on from OX451740.1 coordinate 1,119,723,991, forward strand.
GTTCATTGTGCACCTGGATCAGCTGAGAGAACTACCCTGCCCCAGGTGATGATTAAGGGTTTTAATTTTCGAAAAGAAAAACTCCTACTTCTTTGGCTCGAAGGGGTTGACGAGGGATTATCATCCTTATAACTCCAGTGTTTAGGAATTGAAACAATGCCTGTACCTCATCAGCGGGGTTCGTTCAAAAGCATACTGTAGATTGTGGTATCGTTTTCGTCATCCTCCCTCAAGAGGTTTAGAATTATTAACCGAGAGTTGAACATCACAAAAAATATGAAGGCAATGTGAATATAGTGAAAATAATTGGATTAATTCAAAAACAGACATATGTCGTGCATTAATGAAATAAAAGAGTTCGCTATGACATTTAATTGTTTGTATAAGCAAAAAAATTACAACTCGGAAATTCAAATAAACAAAAGTCTTCAATGATTGGGCAAAGGAGCATTGATTATGTTTGGAGTCTCTGACGCTTCAAACTGAATCTCTCCGGCGTCGATCATGTCTTGAATCTTGTTCTTCAAAGGCCAGCAGTTGTCCGTAGTATGACCCGGGCTATCGGAGTGGTATGCGCACCTCTCATTAGGATGGTAGTTGGGAGAAGAGGTGTTTGGATTCCGGAGAGGAGCCCTCAAGGTAATCAACCCTGCCTTCAACATTTGCTGTAGCGCTTGATCCAGTGACATGTTGACTTTAGTGAATTGTCTCTTGGGTACGAACTCCTTACGTTGATGCCCCTGTCCCTGATGAGCAGGCCTAGGATTAGAGATCTGGACTGCCCCTACATGTTGATCATGGCGACCCTTTTGGTTGTACGCAGCATTGGCCTCCTTCTTCCCCGTATAAGGCTTTTTGTGAGTATCAGAAGGTGCAGCTTCTTGAATCTTTCCAGCCTTGATGTCAGCTTCGATCCTCTCCCCGGTCAAGATCAAATTTGTAAACCCAGCAGAAGAATTCACAATCAGATGGTTGAAGAAGGGACCAGACAGGGTGCCCAAGAACATGTCGACGAGTTCACGGTCAGTCAAAGGTGGCTGCACCCTTCCAGCCAGATCTCTCCACCTTTGCGCATACTCCTTAAAACCTTCACTCGTCCCAAGTGACATACCCTGGAGTTGGGTACGCGTAGGAGCGAGGTCGGCATTATACTGATACTGCTTATAAAAAGCAGTTGCCAAGTCCTCCCAGTTATGAATACTGGTTCCATCCAACTGATAGAACCAATCGAGCTGAGTCCCTGAAAGACTCTCCTGGAAGAAATGGATCCATAGATTCTTGTCTGCCGTGTAGGGCTGGATCTTCCTTGCGTATGAATGGAGGTGCAGCTTAGGACAGGAAGCCCCGTCGTACTTTACAAAGGCAGGTGCCTTGAACTTGTGAGGGATCACCACCCCAGAAGATAAACCTAGGTCCCCAAAGTAAAACCCAGGAACACGTTGAATTTCCATAGCATTTAACCGGTCCTCCAGTTGTTTGTACAAGTCCTCAGCAGGAGGGTACTGTTCATCGTTGAAGTCTGTCTCGGTGTCAGAGACCACAGGACTAGGAACCTCTCTCCCTTGGTGACTGCCTTCCCCAACAGATGGAGTAGTCCTCTCAGCTTCAATCTGCAATGTATTCCTGAGTCTGCGCCCAGTGTTGAATAGCACAGTCCTCTTCTTCTTCTTCTTCTTCAGGAGCAAAGCCTTCAACTCTTGTTGTCCCTGGGCCAAGTTCATGACCATCTCTTGAAACTGAGCGTTCTGGGCCTGGAGGGCCTTGATAGCTTGTTCAGTAGTTGATTCAGGATTCATGATGACTGAGTGCTGAAATAAACAGCGAAGAAGATTAAGCAACCTGTAGAAAAAGGGTACCTGTAATGCAATGATATGTATGTATGCATGCGATGTTTTCAAGGATCTCGCGGGGTAAACATAGAAACTTGTTAGAATTTGAATTTTGTAGCTTGATGGAAGGGACTTCATGTTAAGAGTCCTTCTTCAAGAGTCAAGGCTCACCATATCGAGTGGGTCATAGCCCCTGACTCAAGTTATCAACCTTGGCTAGGGGAAAATAAATCCCCTTTGCCCCTTGCTAGACATTTGATTCATCATGACCTGCATCACAAGCCCTTGAGATCCTTGAAATGGATTAGTCCTTATGCAGGATGTATGCAAGGGTATGATGTTATGCTATGCATGGAGTGATGTAAGTAGGCCATGTAATGAGTCCAGGTTAAGGACTGTAAACAAACCCTGCAAGAAACTCATGTGTTAGATAACAAGCATGCAAGTAGTCAAGTTTGAAAGCACACAAGTCACACAAGATAGCCCTTAGAGTTTAGGCCAGCATGAAGTTTGGGGTACTACCCTCTTTCAGTTTCGTTGGTTAAGACCTGTCCTATCAAAAGTAACCGGGTTCTAGAGGATCCCAATATCACTGACTATCCTCAATCGGTCATAACTCCAGCGTCGCAATCTTTTCTTGCGGCCAGAACCATCGCGAGAGTTTAGCCTCAATGGGTGTAGCATGCTGCTACTGTTCTATGGCCAAGTTGGGTCAAATTAGGGTTCTAAGGTCGGTTGGTGCTTAATGACTCCTCAGAAGACCCATATTCTCCTCGTTGCAACACAAGGGATATCGGTACAGACCAAGGTGCCACACCAACGTAGCCACTGCTTCACCCGTGTCGGTCTACGCCGGACAGGTCCCTCACAGCTTATGCTACCTAAAAGGGTATCCATAAATCCGGGTTAGGATTTATGAAACTCCGATGCAAAGCCCACAAATATAAAGCAATCAAAGCAAAGCAATTGAAAACATAAGTATGATCTAATCCTAAGGTACACCTCACTTTTAAGTCCCCAGCAGAGTCTCCAGTTCTGTGACCGGTGGAAATAGAACTGACTGTTTTTAGCTGGTTTCGCGAAATGTCGCGGAAGCAAGAGTCGCCACCGTCTTTTATTCTCTCCAACATGGAAAGGACAAAAGCACAGCAAAATTCCTTATGAGAACGTTTCTCGGTTCGGGAGGTAGATTTATAGAAAGGGAAGGTGTTAGCACCCTTTCTATCCGTGGTTATCCACGGGCTCTTAGATACTTGCTCTTATGTTTTCAAAATTGTTTGCTTTTCAAAATGTGAGTGGGTTTGAAAAAAGTTTCTTTGAAAGATTTCTGAATAACTCTTGTTTCTGTCCTCAAGAGTGTTTGAAAAAAAAATTTTGAAAGCTTTTTGAAAGTGTAAGGTGTGAAAAGTATTTTGTTTGTTTTTGAAAAGAGCAAGTATCTATGAGTCATCTACCTACCCTAAGGAATTAAGCTGTGTAAGTGTCCTTTAGGTAGTGCCATCCCATCATTGAGAGGTAGGTAGCACCACCGTTGGAGGTGTTCGGGTCAATTCGATTGTAGGGACAGTGTGGTCACCGAAGCAACAGTTAGGACACCTTAGAAGCTACCCTTATGTTCTTGATCCTTTTTTTAATCCGAGGCAACCGTTTCGAGGCAACTGTTTCGAGGCAACTGTTTCGAGGCAACTGTTTCGAGGCAACTGGATCATGGACATAAGGACCACTAAAACGTCCTATACTTGACGACCACGTTTCGAAGGCAACAAGTGAGGCGTACCCTAGAAGTGGTGTGTGTATTTGTGTGTTGTTTTCAGTTAATGTTTATCTTTGTGATTAGTGAGCTACGAGTTGTTTTTATTTACATACATTCTTTCATGCAAGTTTGACTTAAAGTGTCTTTTTGTTGACTTTTAAAAATGACCTATAATGTTGAAATTGATAACTTTTTGTGAGAGCATTTCTTGGACTTGGAATGTGAAGATGAGTTGTAGGAAATGTCATCCCCTTCAAAATGAGCATTGGATGGGATTTTTCGGATGAACCATGAAAAAGTTATGCCTTGGTCAAGTTACAGTTGACTTTTCAACTGTCCAAAAATAGAAACTTTTGACATCTTGAGACTTTGTGAGCCATGCTTGTGGAATCATGATCAAGAATTGATCAAATGATGATTGTGGCTTCAAAATAAGATGTTGACCAAAATTTTTGACTTTTGACTGTCAAATGACCATTTTGCCCCTGCAGTTGACTGTGAAGCATTAAGGGCTTTTGACTGTGCAACTTGATGCTGTGAGTCTTGAAACTTGACATATAGATGCTTGACAATGTATATAGGCATATGGGACTTGATTGGACCCTTGAAACCCTCAATTTCTTTGCAAGAACCAAAACCCTAATTTTGACTGTGTTAGGAGGCAATTGGACTGTGCAACTCTTGAGAGATTTTGAATTATTTGGAGATTGATCTTTGACAAATCTTGAAGAATATGGGAGGGAAAATTTTGGGGTATAACAGTTGCCCCTGTTCAATCTTCTTAGACCTGAGGATGTAGATTGGCTTGCGTGCCTTTCGTGATCCGAAGGTGGAAGATGATTGAACACTAGAGTGCCCAGAAATTTGCACTCACATTATAGAATGTTAGCAGTGTGAGGTAGGGAATGGGCTTACAGATTCCATTTGGAGAGATGATGGATAGGAGGATGGGCTTATAGATTCCATCTGGAGAGATGATAGATAGGAGGATGGGCTTATAGATGCCATCTGGAGCTGTGACAGAGCCTTGTCGGGAATGGGCTTATAGATGCTATTTGGAGACTGTTGGTATGTGGATGGGCTTATAGATGCCATCTAGGTCTCGATCGCGTAAGAGATTCCTTGGCGAGAACTTGCGTACCTGAGAAAGAAAGATAATTACCTGACCTGTTACAGGGGTTGATCTTCAAACTCTTTATGTAGATATGCCCTGGTTGGATACAGGTATCGAATCTCTAAACTCTTCATGTAGATATGCCCTGGATGGATTCAGGTATCGAGTCTACAATCAGTTACTCACAGATGTGCCCTGGCTAGATACAGGAATCGAATCTGGAATTAGTCATCAACAGATATGCCCTGGCTGGATACAGGAATCGAATCTTCAAACTCTTCAGACGTGCCCTGGCTGGTTACAGGAATCGAGTCCGGGATTAGTCGTCAACAGATATGCTCTGGCTGGATACAGGAATCGAATCTTCAAACTCTTCAGACGTGCCCTGGATGGATACAGGAATCGAGTCCGGAATTAGTCGTCAACAGATATGCCCTGGCTGGATACAGGAATCGAATCTTCAAACTTTTCAGACGTGCCCTGGCTGGATACAGGAATCGAATCTGGAAATAGTCGTCAACAGATATGCCCTGGCTGGATACAGGAATCGAATCTTCAAACTCTTCAGACGTGCCCTGGCTGGATACAGGAATCGAATCTGGAAATAGTCGTCAACAGATATGCCCTGGCTGGATACAGGAATCGAATCTTCAAACTCTTCAAACATGCCCTGGCTGGATACAGGAATCGAATCTGGAAATAGTCGTCAACAGATATGCCCTGGTTGGATACAGGAATCGAATCTTCAAACTCTTCAGACGTGCCCTGGCTAGATACAGGAATCGAATCTGGAATTAGTCGTCAACAGATATGCCCTGGCTGGATACAGGAATCGAATCTTCAAACTCTTCAGACGTGCCCTGGCTGGATACAGGAATCGAATCTGGAAATAGTCGTCAACAGATATGCCCTGGCTGGATACAGGAATCGAATCTTCAAACTCTTCAAACGTGCCCTGGCTGGATACAGGAATCGAATATGGAAATAGTCGTCAACAGATATGCCCTGGCTAGATACAGGTGTCGAATCCATAAGTAATCGCTCACAGATATGCCCTAGCTAGATACAGGTATCGAATCTGGAATTGCGACAGTTGATAGTAATCATCTTTGTATTGACCTTTTTCCTGAAAAGGCGAAACGTTAGTTGTATGCAATATCATGATGTATGAAATGCATGATGTTCTCAAAATAAATGAGATTGTATGTTCATGATGCGTATATGCATGCTATAATGTATGAAGATGTGATGTTTATGAATGTATTTTTGTCTAGGAAAATAAATCCTTGACGAATGCCGGGATTTTGTTGAATCCTGGGCTGATGTTTGAAGAGTAGAGCTCTTTGTTTCCGCTGGGGATGACGGTTGCGAGAATAAACCTGTTATAAGAAGATGACTCCGTTGAGGGAATAAACTTGGTGAAGAGATTACTCTGTGGGGAATTACTCTGTGGGAAAGAGATACTTCGCTGAGATTTTGAGGATAACTCCGCTGAGGATTCCGTTGATAAGTTATGTTGGGGAATTGATGAACTCCGCTGGGGGAATAGGAAGAACTTCGTCGGGGATAATCTTTCCGTGGCAATTGGCTGAGGATAACCCAATTATATCCTGGTGGGGAAATAACCTTTGAATAAAGTCGGGGAGACGCGCTCGTGTTCTGTGGAGGATAAGCTTCCAGAATCTACTGGGGATAAGCTTCCTACTGGGGAGATTGATTCAACTCTCCTGGGGGGATCTTTTGGACTGTACTGGGGAATGGCTCCACTGGATGTCCGGTATTCCGCCGGGGAACAATATTATATCAAGATCGCTGGGGATGCTTGTTAGGAATGTTTGTATACTCCGTTGGGGAATATTGAGATTTTCTGGGGATAATCTAACTTCCTTAAGGCTGACAGTATGCTAACTCTGCTCGGGGAGAGTGTTGCTGACTTGCTGGAGATACTATGCCTTTTTAGGGCTGATTGGAGACCAACTGCTTGGGAGAGTATTGTTGAGTCTCATTTTACTCGGCGGGGAGTGAAGATATCTTGGTCATATTCTTCAGCTGAATATACCTTAGTACCTTGGTGGACGGAGCAACTAGACTGTTTAGACAACTCATTATTGCCCCTGTTTCTGATGTCACCTGTAATTAGTCCTCTGTTTCGCATGCAAATATTTATGAGTTAGCAATTAGTGTCAAATGCATATATCAAAAATGAACATTGGACGTTCTTTGCAAAACAAAACAGAAAAAGGAAAATAATTGGCAATTTATCTTAAACGTGAATTTGTATTGATTTTTGAGTTTGCCTGTAAATAGGCGTTTATGTACAAGAGGCTGACGTCCTAGTAATAGAACGCCGCCGAACAAACAGAGTTTATACAATTTTGTGAAAAGGAAAACAAAACAGCTATGTGAAAGGAATAATCCCACTGGGTTCCAACTCTGCTATCGCCTTTATATCTTTGAGCGTCTCATCACTTGGCTGCTTAGTTGAAGCTGAAGTTGATTGATCGATGCCGTCTGAACCTGGTATTTGATACCGGATTCTGGATGCAAGGTGATCCAATGAGACATAGTATTACGCTTATCCCTAACTTTTGCCTGGACCGCCCTTTCGGGTTTTCAGTCCATCGGGATACCCATTTTTGCCCAAGCCGCCTTTTCAGGTTTTCGACTTGCCGGGTGTACAGATTTTTCATTTTTCATCCCTTGTTTTTGCCCGAACCCTTTTGGTTCGCCGGGAAGCCCTTATTTTTGCCTAGGTGTGTCAACCTAGCGGGTCTTTTATTCATGTGTAGTATCTTTTTACTATGTCTGCATTGGCGGGGTGAGGAAGGTCGTCACCATCCATGGTGGTTAGAATCATAGCTCCTCCTGAGAAGATATGTTTAACCACAAATGGCCCTTCGTACGTAGGGGTCCATTTGCCCCTGGGATCACTTTGAGGAAGGATGATGCGCTTGACTACCAGGTCTCCGACTTGATACTCTTGTCGTCTGACTTTCTTGTTAAATGCCCTGATCATCCGTTTTTGATACGTTTGACCATGACAAATAGCAGTGAGTCTCTTTTCATCAATTAGGTTTAATTGATCAAGTCGAGTCTGAATCCAGTCATCTTCGTTCAAACCTGCATCCTTCATTATCCGGAGAGAGGGTATCTGAACTTTGATCGGCAGGACTGCCTCCATGCCATAGACCAAGGAAAAAGGAGTTGCCCCGATTGACATTCTTGATGAGGTACGGTACCCGTGAAGAGCAAACGGTAACATCTCGTGCCAATCTTTATAGGTCACTGTCATCTTTTGCACAATCTTTTTGATATTCTTATTAGCTGCTTCGACAACCCCATTCATCTTCGGCCGGTAAGGAGAAGAGTTGTGGTGCTGTATCTTGAATTGCTCGCAGAGCTCAGTGATCATCTTGTTATTAAGATTGGTACCATTGTCTGTAATGATCCTTTCCGGGACACCGTATCGACGGATCAAGTTGTGCCGAATGAACCGTGCCACGACGTTCTTGGTTACCGTAGCGTAGGAAGCTGCTTCAACTCACTTTGTAAAGTAATTGATCGCCACCAGGATGAAGCGATGCCCGTTGGATGCCGTAGGTCTGATCTCGCCGATCATATCAATGCCCCATATTGCAAAAGGCCAAGGTGATGTCAAGACGTTCAGAGGAACTGGAGGAATGTGCACCTTATCTGCATAAATCTGGCACTTGTGACATGTCCGAGAGTGTTGGTAACAGTCGGCTTCCATTGTGGACCAGAAATATCCTGCCCGAAGGATTTTCTTTGCCATGGTATGTCCACTGGAGTGTGTTCCGAAGGTACCTTCGTGCAGTTCTGCCATGATTCTTTCTGCTTCAGTCTTATCCACACAACGCAATAAGGTTGAATCATGGTTTCGCTTGTATAAAATGCCATTGCTGAGGAAGAACTTTGCTGCGAACCTCCTCAGAAACTTCTTGTCATTGACAGATGCACCCTTGGGGTATTCTTGAGCTTCCAGATACCTCTTCACCTCATGATACCAAGGTTTTTCAGTTACCTCTTCAGTCTCAAGATCACAGCAATATGCAGGTTCATCCAGTTTCCAGATAATGATCCGGGGAGCCTCGTTGTCCCATTTGACTTTGAACATAGAAGACATCGTAGCCAGCGCGTCCGCCAACTGATTCTCCTCTCTTGGGAAGTGTTCAAAAGTTATCTCCGTGAAGTGGGGGATCAATGTCAACACGCACTCTTTGTAAGGAATGAGATTTGGGTGTTTCGTATCCCACTCGCTTTTGATCTGATTGATCACGAGAGCGGAATCTCCGAAGACACTCAGAAACTTGATCCTTAAGTCAATTGCAGCTTGAAGACCCATGATACACGCCTCATACTCCGCCATGTTGTTGGTGCAGTTGAAACATAGTCGGGCCGTAAGTGGAGTATGAGTGCCTTTTGGGGATATGATCACAGCGCCAATACCGTTACCTAAAGCGTTGGAGGCTCCGTCAAAGTGCATAGACCATCGGGATCCTTCCTCAGGTCCTTCATTCGGTCCAGGTACTTGACAATCAGTCACTACCATGATGTTCTCGTCAGGAAATTCAAAGTTCATTGACTGGTAGTCGTCTACTGCCTGGTGTGCCAAATGGTCTGCCAATACACTTCCTTTGATTGCTTTCTGAGTTGTGTACTGGATGTCGTATTCTGTCAAGATCATCTGCCATCTTGCTATTCTTCCTGACAGAGCAGGCTTTTCGAATATGTACTTTATTGGATCCATCTTTGATATTAACAGAGTAGTGTGAGTCAACATATACTGTCTCAGCCGGCGAGCAGCCCATACCAAAGCGCAGCAAGTTTTCTCGAGCAGTGAGTATCGGGTCTCACAGTCGGTAAACTTTTTGCTAAGGTAATAAATGGCATGCTCTTTTCGGCCAGACTCGTCATCCTGCCCCAGCACACACCCCATTGAGTTGTCAAGTATTGTCAAGTATAAGATTAGAGGTCTCCCTTCAACCGGTGGCATAAGAATAGGTGGTTCTTGGAGATACCCTTTGATTCTGTCGAAAGCGGCCTGACATTCATCGTTCCAACGTACTACTTGATCTTTCTTCAGCAGCTTGAAGATTGGTTCACAAGTAGTAGTTAGGTGCGAGATGAATCGGGCAATGTAGTTCAGCCGTCCTAGGAAACCTCTGACTTCTTTCTCTGTCTTGGGAGTTGGCATCTCTTGTATGGCTTTAACCTTGGCAGGGTCCACTTGAATACCTTTGTCGCTTACGACGAAGCCTAGCAACTTCCCAGATCTTACCCCGAAGGTACACTTGTTCGGGTTCAACCTCAGCTTGTACAACTTCAGACGTTCAAACAACTTCTGCAGATGGTCTAGGTGTTCTTCCTTGGTTTGGGACCTTGCGATCATATCGTCGACATATACTTCTATCTCATGATGGATCATGTCATGAAATAAAGCAACCATGGCACGTTGTTAGGTTGCCCCAGCATTTTTCAACCCAAAAGGCATGACCTTGTAGCAGAAGGTGCCCCACTGAGTAATAAAGGTAGTCTTTTCCATATCTTCAGGAGCCATCTTGATCTGATTATAACCTGAAAAGTCGTCCATGAAGGAGAACACCTTGTGCTGAGCAGTATTGTCAACCAGAACGTCGATGTGAGGCAAGGGGAAATCATCTTTAGGGCTGGCCCTATTCAAATCCCTGTAGTCAACACACATTCGGACCTTACCATCTTTCTTCTGCACCGGAACCACATTGGCAACCCACTGAGGGTAAGAAGTCACTGCTAGAAACCCGGCATCAAATTGTTTCATAACCTCAGCTTTGATTTTCTCGGACATCTCTGGACGCATACGGCGGACCTTCTGTTTAACCGGAGGGCAGTCTTCTTTGGTAGGCAGGTGATGAACCACAATGTCGGTGTCCAACCCAGGCATGTCTTCGTAAGACCAGGCGAAGATTTCCACATAATCATGCAACATTTGAATCAGCCGTTGTTTCACGTTGAGCTCTAAATTGGCACCAATCTTGACTTCCTTTATGTCTGTCTCAGTACCCAGATTTACCGTTTCCACTGGCTCTTCATGTGGCTGAATGGCCTTCTCTTCCTGGAGTAGCAGTCTTGCAAGTTCACCAGGCACTTTGCAATCATCTTCATCTTCGTCTTCGGCTAAGTTGATCGGATTTTCGAAGTCATAACTGGCAGTAGCAGAGTCGTTACCAGTGAGATCCAGAGTGGATTGGAACCTGTATGAGTGAGTGTGTGTAAATATAGCTGTTTTGCAATAAAGAAAGAAAGAAAGGGAGCACAAGATTTGAAATACGAAAAAACGTCCAGTGTCTTTATTCATGATATGTGGAAATGACAAGTAATAAGCCCTCACAAATGAAGCCAACGGTGCCCCGGGTAAGACATCGGGCCATAAAGTTTATTATTGTTCGTTACAAATTTAAAAACAAAGGAATTCATTACTGAGTAACAAAAGTAACAGGTATGAAATCTTTAGCAGTCCAATTGTTCAGTCCACCGTCGGTTGTTGGGTAGATCCAGCTATCAAACTCAGATTCCTCTGCATCGCCCTCAATAGCATTCACTCCCGGGTTGATGATGAACACGGGAGGTCTTCCGATCCTTGCTTTACGTACAACCCTCTGAGCCTCTGCAGTGAAACCCAGCCCAAACTTGTCAGTCTTTGGAGTAAAATCAGGGAGTCTGCCCCAGTTTGCACATTCACCTTTCTCAATCACAGCCCGGGCGTCCTTCAAGGAAGCCATCTTCAAAGGAGAGTCTTCTTCAATCACTGTCTCTGCTGACGCCAATGTTGGAGGCACCTCTTCAAAGTGTTGAAAGGGGGTCTCAATGAATTCCCCGTCCATCTCTATATACCAGAATGAGTTGAGATGGCTAACCATGTATTCTTCCTCTCCCTGCATCGTAACAATCTTCCCTCTGACCGGGTACTTAAGCTTTTGATGTAGAGTGGAGGTCACAGCTCCAGCCTTGTGAATCCAAGGACGACCCAGCAAACAAGAATAGGATGGACGAATGTCCATCACATAGAACGTTGAATCAAAGACTTGAGAACCAACCCGGATCGGAATATCTACTTCACCATGTACCATCCTCTTCGACCCGTCAAAGGCTCGGACAACGATGTTACTAGGCTTCAACTCCAAACCCTCACAATCCAACCCGTCTAAGGCCTTCTTGGGCAATACGTTCAGTGAAGAACCGGTGTCTACCAACACGTGTGCAAGAGTAGTGCCCCTGCATTCGATGGAGACATGCAGGGCATCATTATGGTTCTTCCCCTTAGCGGTCAGATCAGCATCAGAGAAACCCAGCCCATTGTCAGCGGTCAAGTTGGCCACACAATCAGTAAATTGATCAGCCGACGTTTCTTGTGGCACACGTGCCGTCTTCAGGAATGAAATCAGGGCCTTGGCATGGGCCTCTGAGCACAACAATAGTGATAGCATAGAGATTTTAGAGGGGGTGTGCCCCAGCTGCTCAACGACGTTGAAATCACTTTTCTTGATAATCTTGAGAATTTCCTCCATCTCTTGCTGGGAGGCTTCAACACTAACAGTCTTCGGTGCCTCCATCTGGGCAGGCATATCAGCAATCCCTTTGCCCCGAGTGTCAGATGACTCGGCCGCAGGGGTAGAAGCTTGATCAGGAGGGGAAACAGGCGTACTTGTAGGCGTGATGATAAGAGGTCTTCGGATGACTGGTGGCGCAATGTCAGGCGAGAAGAGCCTGCCTCTGCGAGTAACTTTAGCGGGACCGGTGATGTTACTGATGCCGGTACTAGTGTTGAACTCCTGTTTTACTCCGAGCACATAAACATTTGCCCCATAATGCCACGGGACAGCCTTGTCAGATTCATAGGGGAGGGGCCCCGGAACAGTAATGATGATGGGTGCAACAAACATGATTTTGACGGGCTTCCTCGGGGGAGCCTTGGTAGGATTGTTGAAAATGGTGACAACGGATATTTCTTCAGTAGGAACAATAGGAACAACAATCTTCTTGAACAAGATCTCTTTGCTATCCATCAGGTTTTGGACGCCTGACTTCAGCAACGGACAACCAGTGGGTGAAACAGCACATAGAAGGCAACCCTTGCTACAACCCAGAAATAAACCGGCTAGCAACAGGTTCCTTTTTACGGACAACAACGGAGTCACAATATCATCCACAAAGGTTACATACGGGTCTTCCTCAACAGCATTCACTCCATGCTGGGGCATGGGAGCAGTCATAACATTGGGCCTTTCGGGCGCCTCAAACTGTATTTCCTTAGCATCGATAAGGTCCTGAACCTTATTCCTCAGGGCCCAGCAATCATCAGTAGAATGCCCCGGGCTATCAGAGTGATAAGCACAGCGGGCGTTGGGGTTGTACTTCGGAGAGGTTGTGTTTACCACCTTCGGAGCTTCTCTGATAGTTACCAGGTTGGTTGACAGCAGTTACGGCAAGATCTGAGACAAGGTCATACTAAGCCGAGTTTATTCTCTTCTGGGTCTCTCACCCCTTGGTTGGTTAGGTTGCCGAGGAGCGGCGGCAGGCTTTGAAATTACCACCACGTTGACAGCTTGGCGGCGTTCCGGTTTATTTTGTCTTCTGGGACCATACACAACACTGGCTTCCTTCTTGAAAGGCTTCTTTTCAGAACTTGAGGATGCACCTTTCTGTATCTTCCCCGATTTCATACCAGCTTCTATCCTTTCACCCGTCAGAATGAGGTCTGTAAACCCTGCAGAAGAATTACCAATCAGGTGGTTGAAGAATGGCCCGGACAGAGTCCCCAAGAACATGTCCACGAGTTCACGGTCGGTCAACGGTGGCTGCACCCTGCCAGCCAGGTCTCTCCACTTTTGTGCGTACTCCTTAAAACCTTCTCCCGATCCTAGCGACATACCCTAGAGTTTGGTACGTGTAGGAGCGAGGTCGGCATTGTACTGATACTGCTTATAAAAAGCAGTAGCCAAGTCCTCCCAGTTACAAATCTTGGTTCCATCCAGCTGATAGAACCATTCGAGATGAGTCCCTGAAAGACTCTCCTGGAAGAAATGGATCCATAAGTTCTTGTCCACAGTATACGGTTGGATCTTCCTCACATAAGATTTGAGATGTAGCTTAGGGCAGGAAGCCCCGTCATACTTTGCGAAAGATGGTGCCTTGAACTTGTGTGGGATCACCACCCCAGAAGATAAACCCAGATCTCCAAATCCAACCCAGGCACCTGTTGAATTTCCATGGCACTCAGACGATCCTCTAACTGCTTATACCTGTCTTCAGCGGGAGGGTAATGCTCTTCATTGAAATCTGTCTCGTTGTCAGAGACCACAGGACTAGGAACCCTTCCCCCTTGGGGACTGCCTTTCCCTACAGAAGAACCAGCTTGATCAACCTCATTTTGCAGTGTATTGCCAAACCTCCGTCCAGTGTTGAATAGTACAGTTCTCTTCTTCTTCTTCTTCACCAGCAGAGCCTTCAATTCCTCTTGACCTTGGGCTAAACTCATGATCAACTCTTGGAACTGGGCGTTCTGAGCCTGGAGGGCCTTGATGGATTGCTCAGTAGATGATTCAGGATTCATGATGATTGCTGAAATAAATAGCGAAGAACATTAAGCAACCTGAAAAGAAGAGTACATGTGATGCACATGATGAATGGAATGCGTATGATTTATGTTTTCAAAGACAATCGGGATTCAACTTTGTAAACAAAAAGGAAGCGCACTTTATTAGATTCAACTTTGAAATTGAAATTGTTCAACAGATTGCCCTTAGGCGTTACATAAAATGGAAATACTGAAAAGGGAAATAAAAACTGTAAAAGAACATCCAAAGCTCATCAGTGATCCCAGGGTCTCTTCTTCTCAGCACGGATGTAGTCATTCAAGGTCTGCTCGTTCTCCAACTGCTTTGTCAGCTTCTGGATTTTCTGCTCCTGCTCGTTGAACTTTTCCCGATAGGAATCCCGCTCTTCTTGTAGTTGCGCCCAAGACCTCTTTAGTGTATCAACATCAGTAGGTATCTGAGGAGGGAGAACAGTTGGAGGAGCCCCGTCTCTATCAGGATACTCAAGAATGATGGGTCTGACAGCTTCGTATGGCATACCTAACTTCTGAGCACGGATGCGGACCCATCTGTAGTCGGGTTCCATAGGTAGAGAAGTCTTCGGTCCCAACTCATGTGGGCCAGCTTTGTGAATTCTGTCCCAAGCCTTGATGAATCTATGACACAACTCGTCGCTATCTACCTGAAACTCAAAACTGATGTGAGGCACCAACATCTCATGAGGCCCTGCTCTTCTGGCTCTCCCAAACTGTCGGAAAGCTAGACATGGATTATAAGAGATTCCTCCTTGGGTACCAATCAAAGGAACATTAGGATATTCTCCGCAACGATCAATAACAGCTACCTCATCCAAACCTCTGAGAGTCCAAATGATGTCATTATCAGTGAGAGACATTAACCTATGAGCCCAGCCTCTTCCTTCTTTGTTCTTCAGCACGAACTTAGGGAGGTGAGAAATAAACCACCTCACTAACAAAGGAGTACAACACCACAGAGTTCCTCGCCTTTGGGCAGTACGAGCATAGAGTTGTTGTAGAATATCACCCAAGAGAGTAGGCACCGGGTTTCGAGACATGAAGATCCTTATGGCATTGACGTTAATGAAGTTATCAGGATTAGGAAACAAAACTAGACCATAGATTAAGAGAGCCAGAATGTCTTCATACGCCCTGAAGTCTAAGTCATTCCAGAAACTGTTAGCTTTACCAATCAGAAATTTGGCCAAGAAGCCCTTAACTCTGCTTCTAGTCACCCAATTGTCCATTACCTCCTTGTTGTTCAAGGGAAGGGCTGCAGCAATCTCCTCAAGCCTAAGGGTCTTTTCCCAACCAGTGAAGGGAGTCTGATCCAAGATAGGGATACCAAGCAAATCAGAGAATTCTTCCAGGGTAGGGACCAGCTGGAAGTCTTGAAAGGTGAAGCAATTATACAAGGGATCATAAAACTGGGTCAAGACACTCATCAGTTGTTGGTCCCACTTTGCAGTGACCAAACCGAGAAGAGAACCATGCCTCTGGATGAAGGAAGTGGTGTTTGGAATTCTGCTAACCAATTCTTCAAGCAACTCAGGTGGGTGAACAAAATTAATCCGGATAGTGTTCCTTCGCACAGGCATCATGATGTCCTACAAAACAGAGCAAAGGTGAAACCCTCTTGTCTTTGAAATAGGTCAGTCCTTATGCAGGATGCATGCAATGTCTATGATGGTATGATGTTATGATGAAGCACACCACAAGTATTCACAAAGGCAAACATGATAAGGCACACAAGTCACACAAGACCCCTTAGAGTTTAGGCCAGCATGAAGTTCAGGTAGTACACTCTTTCAGTTTGTTGGTTAAGACCTGTCCTATCAAAAGTAACCGGGTTCTAGAGGATCCCAATATCACTGACTACCCTCAATCGGTCATAACTCCAGCGTCGCAATCTTTTCTTGCGGCCAGAACCATCGCGAGAGTTTAGCCTCAATGGGTGTAGCATACTGCTACTGTTCTATGGCCAAGTTGGGTCAAATTAGGGTTCTAAAGTCGGTTGGTGCTTAATGACTCCTCAGAAGACCCATATTCTCCTCGTTGCAACACAAGGGATATCGGTACAGACCAAGGTGCCACACCAATGTAGCCACTGCTTCACCCGTGTCGGTCTATGCCGGACAGGTCCCTCACAGCTTATGCTACCTAAAAGGGTATCCCCAGATCCGGGTTAGGATCTATGAAACTCCAAGACAATGCCCATAATAATAAACCAAACAAAACATTCAATTGAAAACATAAGTATGATCTATCCTAAGGTACACCTCACTTTAAATTGTCCCCAGCAGAGTCGCCAGTTCTGTGATCGGTGGAAATAGAACTGACTGTTTTATTGCTGGTTCGCGAAATGTCGCAGTAAGCAAGAGTCGCCACCGTCTTTTATGTTCTCCAACATGGAAAGGACAAAAGCACAGCAAAATTCCTTATTGAGAATGTCTCTCGGTTCGGGAGGTAGATTTATAGAAAGGGAAGGTGTTAGCACCCTTTCTATCCATGGTTATCCATGGGCTCTTAGGCACTTGCTCTTATGTTTTCAAAATGGTTTTCTTTTCAAGTGTGAGTGGGTTTGAAAAAGTTTCGTTTTGAAAGATTTCTAAGTGACTCTTGTATCTGTCCTCAAGAGTGTTTGAAAAATTTGTTTTGAAAGCTTTTGAAAGTATCAGTGTGAAAAGATTGTTTTGTTTGTTTTTTAGAGAGCAAGTACCCATGAGTCATCTACCTACCCTAAGGAATTAGGCTGTGTAAAAGTCCTTAAGGTAGTGCCATCCCACCATTGAGAGGTAGGGAGCACCACCGTTGGAGGTGTTCGGGTCAATTCGATTGAGGGACAGTGTGGTCACCGAAGCAATAGTAGGACACCTTAGAAGTAACCCTAATGTCCTATATCCTTTTATCCGAGGCAACCGTTTCGAGGCGACTGGATCTTAGACATAAGGGCGACCGCTAAAACACCCTATACTTGACGACCACGTTCGAAGGCAACGAGTGAGGCGTACCCTAGAAGTGGCATGTGCATTGTGTGTTGTTTTCATATTAACATTTATCTTGGATCATGCAATTGTGAGCTACGAGTTGTTTTTTAATTATCATACATTCTTTCATGCAATTTAGCAGTTAGGAGTGCGGAAAATAAAATACGGATAGGTAAACGCTACGCTATTACAAGGCGCGGGTCTATACATCGCCAAAAAACAAAGACCCATTTTTGATAAAGTACAGAAAATAAAGAAACAATAAACCTAATTACTATTACATCCTTGGAAGCAGTTACATAATAATCAAAATATAAAGATAACGTGCGAAAGAATTAAATTGGACGTCCTAGGGTTTTTGACCCTTTTGAGAATTTATGAGCTTTTTTGTCCTTTGCTTGAAATTAAATTAAAATTAAACCTAATACTAATTTAATTAATTAAAGAAAGATGTTTTTTATGTTTTTTTGTATTTAATGAAAATAAAGAAATTAAAATCAAAAGAAAACCCTAGTTCTAAGTTTATTTCAATTATTAAGAAAATGTCAAAGTTAAACTAATTTAAGCTAATTAATTAATTTACATTTATGTGTACAAAAAATAGTAATAATTAATAATGATGATAAAACAAAGTCAAAACCTAATTCTATGCAATTTTTATTTATTAAAAAAAGGATTAAAAATTAAACTAAATTAAACTAAATTAATTGTTAATATTTATTTACAAAAATAGGTTAATGGTGAAATTAATAAATAATTAAAAAAATTTACAATTTTGGTTTTCTGATTTTTATTAGGAAAAATTAATTTGTGGTGAATTAAGAAAAATAGTTAAAACAATTAAAAGAATTTAAAAGAAAAGAAAAGAAATTGCAAACCAAGGGGGTGTGATGGCCCAAAGTGGAGGTGAAATTAAAGCAATTCTGGCCCAAGAAGACTAAGCCACGTTTGACTTTTCATGATTGTGTGCATGCTCATTGACCAGGGCATAGAGTGTTCATCATCTCTTGGCCTTCAGATTGTTGATCAAGGCCACATGGCAAGCTGACGCGTGAGGCTCATGGTAGAACGTTGGATGAGGCGCTGCACCTGAAAGCTTTGAGAAAAAATTTAACAATTATATGGGGGGACCTAGGAATCGAACCCAGGTCCCAATGGTCATTGGACAAGTCATCCACCACCAGGCCAAACGCGTGCTTTTGTTAATATACTGGGTGATGAATATTATATAAAAAATAAACATTATGACGTGAAATCAAAAATAACGCGCGCTGAATTTGAACCACCCAGTCACACGTTGCCACCTATTGTCTTCTTCGTTTTTACCTGTAAACATAAACAAGATAGCGGGGGTTTTAAACCCCCCACAAACCAAAAGTGTCAATAATAGCGATTAGCAGCAGGCATCACATAAATTGAGCGCGAGGGTTTGGTTGAATTCGTCTGGCCTTGACAAATTCAACCATGCTTGTCTCAAGGTCCAATTTTTCCTTATGCACAAAGCCCTAATTTTCAAGCTTCAAAAACCTAGATATCTCCCATGGTGGATTTTGATTCAGAAGGCTATAACCAAATTGGATTATACCAATCGCTTCAGAAGGTCCCTATTAACATAAATCAACCAAGAAAATGGATTAAAAACGAATGAATCATGTTATGCAATTTTGGAAATTTATTCAAACCGTGGGACTTGTGTTCTTTGATTCTTCACGTGTTAGGACTGGTTCTTGATGGCAATGACTTCCTGGAGACTCAGGCAATATGTTTGAATCACTTTTAGGCTTTGAATCCACCTACAATATTGATTTCAGTTTTCAAGTATTTCTTCAATTTTTGCAATTTGGTTATGGTTTTCTATGGCAGCCTTCACGTTGTTTACACTAGGGTTGTCCTCAGCATCTTTATGTGAAGAGAATTAGGTTAAAATTAAGCCCATAAATCCATTGTATTCAAGTTTGCATATGTGATTGGCAATCAAATCTTTTCCAATCTTTTCTTTCATAAAACCTTACCAATCATGGATATTTTGAGGTCCTTGAGGTGCACACGAATTGCCAGCTTGCCCTAGCCTTATTTTCTTCACAAAAAGATTTAAAAAGCATATCTTTTGAATTTTCCTACAATTAAAACCAATTAAATGAATTAATATT
Source organism: Vicia faba (assembly GCA_948472305.1). NCBI lineage: Eukaryota > Viridiplantae > Streptophyta > Magnoliopsida > Fabales > Fabaceae > Vicia > Vicia faba. Next base: position 1,119,743,434 of record OX451740.1, read on the forward strand.
AATATAAATTCAATTAATTAATTAAAAATAAGAAAATAAATCAAATTAAGTTCAATGGGTCGTGCATAGGCTTTGGGTAAAGATTCAAGAAGGAATTTGAGGCCCATTAGCAAAAAAGAAGTGTTTTAGGCAAAGTTGACTTTTGAAAGTTCCCAAAAATTTCCCAACTTCTCCAATGCATATCTTGCTCAATTTTGAAGCTATGAACATGTTCTTGGACATTTTGGAAAGGTCTTGAAGTTATCTAACCAATGCCTTTGGTCCCATGTCATTTTGATTTACCAATCTCAAGTTATGGTCTTTGACTTAAAGTGCCTTTTTGTTGACTTTTGAAAATGACCTATAATGTTGAAATTGATAACTTTTTGTGAGAGCATTTCTTGGACTTGGAATGTGAAGATGAGTTGTAGGAAATGTTATCCCCTTCAAAATGAGCATTGGATGGGATTTTTATGATGAACCATGAAAAAGTTATGCCTTGGTCAAGTTACAGTTGACTTTTCAACTGTCCAAAAATAGAAACTTTTGACATCTTGAGACTTTGTGAGCCATGCTTGTGGAATCATGATCAAGAATTGATCAAATGATGATTGTGGCTTCAAAATAAGATTTTGACCAAATTTTTTGACTTTTGACTGTCAAATGACCATTTTGCCCCTGCAGTTGACTGTGAAGCATTAAGGGCTTTTGACTGTGCAACTTGATGCTGTGAGTCTTGAAACTTGACATATAGATGCTTGACAATGTATATAGGCATATGGGACTTGATTGGACCCTTGAAAACCTCAATTTCTTTGCAAGAACCAAAACCCTAATTTTGACTGTGTTAGGAGGCAATTGGACTGTGCAACTCTTGAGAGATTTTGAATTATTTGGAGATTGATCTTTGACAAAACTTAAAGAATATGGGAGGGAAAATTTTGGGGTACAACACATGACAAATGCATAAGTTCTATTAAAGATGTGATATATATTACCTCTGCAAATGATATGATTACTCCCCTCTCTATAATCAAGAATAATCTGTTGCGGGTCGGTTTATTTCTGGGCTGTTTTGAAGGATGTTATTATTGTATGGTCTAACCCAACGGTTGCGGGTTTCTGAAGGAAGGTGTTCAATGCCTGATGGATGAACACGTGATTCTGATTGAAAAAGTTTCGCCTATTGAGAATGTGTGCCAAGAACTGTTTTTTATCTCTGGTACTCCTTTTAGGATCCCTTCCAAAGGTCCTATAAGGATTACCGCCAATCTGAAAGTTACTCCTCGAGGTAAAGAGCCAGTGAGAGAGCCTACCCGGACGGAGGCGCCAAAGGAAGTTTCGGTCAAGGATACCTCTAGAAAAGATTTATATGAGGTTTTGAAGATCATTCAAAGGAGTGATTATAAAATTATGGAACAACTGGGGGAAACCTCGTCTAGAATCTCCATGTTTTCTTTGTTGCTGTGCTCTAAAGCCCACGCAAAGGCTTTAGTAAAGTTCTTAAAGACTGCCCATGTGCCACAAGATATTTCTGCTGATCAATTTGGAAGCTACGTGGCTAGTCTAACAACTGAAAATGGTTTGGGTTTCTTTGATGCTGACTTGACTCTAAAGGGAAAATATCACAATAGGGCATTGTTTGTCTCCATCAAATGTAGGGGCACTACCCTGTCCCATGTATTAATTGATATGGGATCTTCTCTGAATGTTCTGCCCAAAGGCGCTCTCGATCGACTAGATTGTGAAGGGGTTGTGCTGAAGCCAAAAAATATCATAGTTCGAGCCTTTGACAGATCGAAGAAAATGATGCATGGAGAGGTAGACCTCTCGATGAAGGTGGGTTCACAGATATTTAAGTCCACTTTCTATGTCATGGAAATCTGGCCAACTTACTCTTGTTTGTTGGGATGCCCTTGGATCAATGGGGCAGGTGTTGTCACCTCTACCTTGCACCAGAAGCTAAAGTATCCTGTAAAAGGGAAGGTTGTTATTGTCTGTGGGGAGGAGGAATACATGGTCAGCCACTTCAATTCGTTCCGATATATGGAGATGGACGGAGAATTTATTGAAACACCCTGTCAAACCTTTGAAGTGATTTCCCTTACTATTGTTGAATATGTTTCAGCCATTCCGAAGATCACCAAAACTCCGCACAAGATAGCCTCCTTGAAAAATGCTAAGGCTGCTATTGAAGAAGGTGGTAATACTATTTGGGGTCAGCTTCCTGATATTCCTTTTAAATCTAACAAGTTTGGTATGGGCTTTACTGCAGAAGGTCATAGGGTTGTTCTTCACGCTCATGCTGGGAGACCTTTGTTCCATATCAGCAACAATGGGGTCAATGCTATAGAGGATGCAGACAGTGGTTGTGACTTCAACAGTTGGGTATTCCCTATCGTTGGTGATGGATTGTGTGATACAGTGGTAGAACCGACTGTTTAATACTGGTTTTGCATTTTGTGTTTGCAAATGTTGCACTAAGCAAGAGTCGCCACTGACTTTTCTTTTATCCAAATTAAGGAAAGGGTAAAAAGAACAAAAAAAAGACCTTTTCGAGATTTTGAGTAAGGGGTAGATTATGGAAAGGGAAGGTGTTAGCACCCTTTCCATCTGTAGTTTTCTACGGGCTCTTAGTTGCTTTCTAGTTCACTTGCTTTTGTTTGAAAATGTGCTTGTGGTGTGGGTTTGAAAATATTTTGAAAATGTATTTGTAATGATTCTCGTCTCTATAAGAATGCGTACAAAGTGTTGGTTTTGAAAATAGTTTAAAGGAATGTTTGTGGAAGATGTTTTTGAAAGTGCTTTTGAAAAGTGCCTTTATAATGATTCTCGTCTCTATAAGAATGCGTACAAAGGGTTTTGAATTTTTAAAATGTATGTGTGAAAATGATTTTTTTGTTGTGAGCAAGCGAGCAACCATGAGCATCCTACCTACTCAAAAAGGTCCAATATTATTTTCCTCCTCCTTTAGATGTTGTTATCTTACCATTGATTGATAAGAGGCCCCATCGTTGGATGTGAGGGACATCGAAGGGACATACATTCATAAAGGCAACAATGTAGAGACTCTTTAGCAATTTCTGTTTAGGGACTAGATCATTTACTGAAAGGCAACTGTAGGGTCATCGAGGGATTATGATCTTTTGATTTATGGGTCTTTGCTATAGTGTCCCTGTCTCGAGGGACATGACTGTTTTATTTCTGAAGGCAACCAAAGTGGGCATACCTTAGAGGTGTGTATGTGCAATGTGTGTTATGTTCAGTTATTTTTGTCTTTTGTGTTAGGTTTGCTAACATTTTATTATTAGTCTTGTCATGCAATCCTAGTTACTAGCAGTTAATATATATATACAGAAATTTAAAGTGCAGAAATGTAAAGTGCGGGAATGTAAATCCTACGTTATTACATGGCTTTTGTGAGAGGTACATTATAGAAATGCAAAAAGTAAAGTCCTAGTTACTATTACAAACTGGGAAGCAGTTACAATAAGATGAAACAAAATGCGAAAGTAAATAAATATGCAAAGGAATTAATAGGGACGTCTAAATCCTAAGGAAGAAAATTTTTTTGTTTGTTTTGTTTTATTTTAAAAAATACAACCTAAGTCTATTTAATTTTAATTTCAAGAAAAGGTTAAAATAATTAATTAATTTGTTTACAAATTAATTTGATTAATAAACACTAATCTAATGTTTTTTTGTGATTTTTTAATTTAAAGTTAAAATAAAAAAAGAAGTCAATAAAGAAATGAAAACAAAAGTAAAAATACAAGTGGCATCCTTCGATCTAGAGGAAGAAAGTGGTCTTTGATCCAGAGGAAGGTGGGCTTCCGATCCATAGGAAGAAAGGTAGCCTTCGATCCAATGAAGGATGATTATCTTTCGACCCAAGGGTGGATTCTTCCTTTTGATTTGAATCTGCAAGATAAATATTAGCCAAATAAAGATGTAGTACCTGGGTATTGAACCCAGGTCCTTCCATCCTGTGCGCGTTGGTCTGTTCAGGCTGGATCAATGGTGATGGATGAATCTACGGCTTCAGGCGTGGATACCCTTGTTTAAGGATTGCTTCGATTTGGCACTTCTGGATATGGGGATACTTGCTTAAGGGATTGGGGTTATTGGAAAAGCCTCAGGAAACCTCCAAGAATGTGTTTTTAATTTTGTGTGACTCTCTCTCCAGTTGTGTCCAGCCTCCTCCCTCTTTTGTGATTTAGCTAGTGTGTTCTTTATATAGAGGGGGTGGAGGGGACAAGAGAACAAAGGTTTAAACAGCCATAAATAAGTGTTTTCAAAGCCATGAATGATATTTTGTAGCTTTACCAAAGTCATGGAAACTTGTCTCTTTTTTTGAATTTGAATAAATGTGGACACATTTGGCTCCTTCGAATGCCTTCAATCCCTGCCCTTCGATTGGACCTCTTGTATAGTCTTCAAATGGGCCTTTGGTTGCCTCCTTCGAATGGACTTTTTGAGCGTCTTTCATATGTATACTTTGTGACCTCTTCGAATGGGCCACCAAGGTATGTCCTTCGCATGGCTCAAATCTCATCCTTGGGGCCTCTTCGATTTAGCCCCAACAAAAAACTCTTTCTAGTCTAATTGAAGCTTCCTTCAGAATGCTTGTGCAGGATACTTGAGTATGGCAATAAGTGGGATTTTGGGTCAACCAGCATCTTTGTATATCTCTCTTTTGTTTTGGCTAGCAATATGTGTATCCTTCGTTTTGAACCAATGTGTGTGATCTTTTGAAGGGACCACATGCATCACTTTTATGCATCACTTGCCATTCCTTCTAATGGGCCAAACTAACTTTCCAAGGGAGATATTTCCCAGTCGAAGCAGGAACCAAGCTTGCATGCGGCTAGTCATCAAGACAAACCTGTAGAGGCCCTTGCTCAAACGAAGCAGACATGCAGTTAACCATTACATTGTGAATCAAGCAAGCATGTAAAGCCAATGGTGCAGTCGAAGGACGTATGCAGGAGGCCATTTCCAACACCTTCTGAATCCAAAGAAACTAGTAAGAAGCTAACGCTCTCTAAATCAAAAGAAGCCAGTAGGAAGCTACTAACTTCTGAATCAAAGGAGCACCAACATAAGGCCCTTCCCTTTTGAATCGAAGGAGGCTATTTCAAAGGAAACACATGCCCAATCGAAGCCTGTATACAGAAAACAACCAAAAGGCCAAGGCTTCAATCGAAGCTTGGAAATTTGAAGAAAGCTTGGAGGAGGTTAGGTGCTCAATTGAAGCCGGTCAAGATGCTAATCAAAAGACACCTTTTTCGTCTTCAAAAAATTTATTTTTCTTTAATCAAGTGTTGTGACCACCTATATCAGAAAGAACCTTGGAAAACATGAGAGAGCAAATTTTGGGGTACAACAGCTGCCCCTGTTCAATCTTCTTAAACTTGAGAATTTAGATTGGCTTGTCTGCCTTTCGTGATCTGAAGGTGGAAGATGATTGAATACCAGAGTGCCCAAAAATTTGCACTCGCATGAGGGAACACTGGTTGTTGATGATGGCGGGAATGGGCTTACATATGCCATTTGGATAAGATGACAGAGAGTTGTCATAGATGGGCTTAAAGATGCCATCAAAAATAGATGCTGATTTCATACATGGTCCCTTTGGGGGTTCCTGTTCCTGCTATCCGAGGAGAAGTCCGTTGGGGAATATGGGTTTCTGTTGTTCTCCTGCTTGAGGAAAACTCTATGGGGAATAAAATCTAGGAGCTTTAGTTGTCCAAGGCTCTACTGAAGAGTTATCTCTGGAGAGATGAAAGTTTGCTATTTTCTGGTTGAAATCTAGGCTTCACAGTAACTTGCTGGGGAAGAATGAAATTAACTGCTATCTGAAAATGTATTAGAAAGAGCCTGTGTAGGGTTGTTTCGGGATGATTCTGTGTTGGACTGCCTCTGGATGGTTATACGGGGTAATCTTTGACGATTTATACCTCAACGGATAATGAAGGAATCTTGGACGATTGTTACCTCAAAAGATGATGAAGGAATCCTGGATGATTACTACCTCACCAAATAATGAAGGAATCTTGGACGATTACTACCTCAACAGATAATGAAGGAATCTTTGACGATTGCTACCTCAACAGATAATGAAGGAATCCTTGACGATTGCTACCTTAAATAGATAATGAAGGAACCTTGGACAATTGCTACCTCAAAAGATAATGAAGGAATCATGGATGATTACTACCACAACAGATAATGAAGGAATCTTGGATGATTACTACCTCAACTAGATAATGAAGGAATCTTGGACGATTGCTACCTCAACAGATAATGAAGGAATCTTTGATGATTTCTATATCAACAGATAATGAAGGAATCTTGGATGATAGCTACCTCAACGGATAATGAAGGAATCTCTGATGATTGCTACCTCAACAGATATTGAAGGAATCTTTGATGATTGCTACCTCAACAGATAATGAAGGAATATTGGACAACTGCTACCTCAACAAATAATGAAGGAATCTTTAACAATTTTTACCTCAACATATAATGAAGGAATCTTTAACGATTGCTACCTCAATGGATAATGAAGGAATCTTTAACGATTTCTACCTCAACAGATAATGAAGGAATCTTGAGCGATTGCTACCTCAACAGATAAAGAAGGAATCTTGGATGATTGCTACCTCAACAGATAATGAAGGAATATTTAACAATTTCTACCTCAACAGATAATGAAGGAATCTTTAACGATTTCTACCTCAGCAGATAATGAAGGAATCTTTGATGTACCTCAACAGATAATGAAGGAATCTTTGACGATTTCTATGTCAATAGATAATGAAGGAATCTTGGAAGATTTCTACCTCAACAGATAATGAAGGAATCTTTGACGATTGCTACCTCAATAGATAATGAAGGAATCTTAGACGATTTCTACCTCAACAGATAATGAAGGAATATTTGACTATTGTTACCTCAATAGACAATGAAGGAATATTTGACGATTGCTACCTCAATAGGTAATAAAGGAATATTTGACGATTGCTACCTCAACAGATAATGAAGGAATCTTTGACGATTTCTACCTCAACAGATAATGAAGGAGTCTTGGACGATTGCTACCTCAATAGATAATGAAGGAATCTTTGACGATTGCTACCTCAACAGATAATGAAGGAATCTTGGACGATTGCTACCTCAATAGATAATGAAGGAATCTCTGAGGATTGCTACCTCAACAGAAAATGAAGGAATCTTGGACAATTGCTACCTCAATAGATAATGAATTAATCTCTGACGATTGCTACATCAACAGAAAATGAAGGAATCTTTGACGATTGCTACCTCAACAGAGTACCAAAAATTCGTCTGGTCATATGAAAATTCGTCTATTATAGACTTTACCTGAAAAGAAAAAGGATTAGCTACATGCAATGTCATGATGCATGAAGTGCAAATGATGTTCTAAAAAAATGATATGGTGATATATGCATTCGTACTGTGTATGCTATGATGTTTGTAAAATGATTTATGAATGCAATATATGAACGTGTCAGTCATTTTATTGCGGTATTGTTGAACTAGGGAAAATAAATCCCTAATTGCTATTGGGGATGAAGAAATGTAGGTCTTTAAATTTTGTTGAAGTTGAGATGGTGAGAGACGGATTTCTGTTGTTAGGGAAATAAACTCTGTTGGGAAAGGAAACTCCATAATCCGTTTGGGGATTTTTATGGAATCCTGTTGGGGACACTGTACAGTGTATTCTTATAATCCTTGGGTCAAATTTGGGGTCTCCCATTATTTAATAACCCTCAGATCCGAACGTGCGAGAACTGCACACACTCGCATGTTTCAATCGTAGAGTAATTAAATAGGGGCATCTGTCATACCTCAAATTTGCCCGCCTATTTTTCTCGTTATCTATAGCGGAATATCAAGTCATTTAAAAGTCATTAGGTCTAGAAATTTAAAATTCCTCTTTGATATAATAAATAAAATTATTATTTAGAAATAATAAATTTATTTATTCATCATCTTTGTTCACTTTTTATCTATGCTTAGTTTTTTTCAACATTGATTTGTTTAGTTTTGCTTATTTAAAAGGTATATAATAGTTTATTTTGAATTATTTATATATTTATTTTAAAATAGCAAATATTATACAATCATTTTAAATTTTAAATGCTACTTTTATTTTAAATAATATAGATAGCATAGTTGGTAAGAGAGCATCGATAAGAATATTGAGCATAAAGTTGTGGGTTTGATTCTCATTGTGCTACTTTTTATATTTTATTGTTCTTTTGTGTTTTTTTATTTTAAAAAAGATTTAAAAAAAAGTCATTTTTACATTATTTTATTATTATTATTTTTGTTTTCTATTTTAAGGTTGTTTTAAATTTATTTTTTATTTTTCAAATATTTGATTTTTATGCACTTAATAGTTAAATTTAGAAAACATAAATAAAATATTTTCAAATCAATCTCAATATTTGGAATAATCATAAACATAGCTAGAACCATAATCTTGTTCACCAAGTTATGGACCAAATTTCAATCAATTTTCAATCTTCAAAATCTTGTCAAAAATAGATCAATCTCACTAAGTGCACTTTGGATATTTTTTGTTACTAACTATTTCTATTTCCTAATAATTTTAAAAATCATAGAATTCATGTTTTATATTATTTAAAAAAAAAATCATTATTTTAATTAATGCATTTTTAAAAATAATTATTTATTTGATTTGATGCACTTTTATCAAAATTGAATGCAAAAATTATAATAATTATCAAAAATATTATTAATTTTTTCTTATTGGTCAAGGGGTGTCAATTTGTGTCATAACTCACTTCTGATTGGTCAGCTTGCTGACCAAGATAAAATCATAAACTTTGAGATTTTCTTGGTGTAGACTATTTCCTTTTTGGGATGCCTTTAACCTAATTTCAAATCTATAAATAGGGCTCTCTTCACCCTAAATTTTTCATCAGCAACGATTTGGAGAATCAATAATCATTTGTAGATCAACAACTCACATGAGTTCTCCTAAAAGTTGTTGCTCTTCACATCGAAGAACAACAACAAAGAAACCCTGAAATTTTCATCAATAATTATTTGGAGATCAACAGTCTTATCAACAATTATTTTAAGATTTTAAACAGAACACCTAAAATTTGCACACTTTTAGGGCGAGTTTTCTAATACTATAACACTCAACCTCTGTCTCTCTGAATGCTTCCTGTCAGGTGCCACCTCTCTTTTTCCCTTTTTTTTGCTTTGATGATAGAGCTATTGTTTTGGGTTTGATTCAGATTTTGGTGGAGAAATAAGGTAGAAGGGGAAACATTATGAACGTGAGAGAGAGAGAAAGAGAAGCTATGTTTGGTTGTTCTTCTAATATAAGTTGTTTATGTTTTTATTATAATATGTGTTTGTATTATAATATTAGTTGTTATTATAATTGGTGGCCTTTGTAAATCAAATTGTGTTGCTACTTAGAAGTAGTCGGCGGTACGTCTTCCCTATCCTTCTATTGTTGCTTTTTGTTTATTTATTTTTACCAATTAGTTATTGTTACTAATTTAATTATTTATTAGAATTAGGATTAATGATGGGCTTGGACCCTCCTCTTTTAATTCACACCCCTTCCACACATTTGGGTCAAGTTCAATTTCTGAACTTGGACCCTTATTATTTACACCCCCTGGAATTACTACCTAACACAAAAATGTACCTCCTGACCTTTTTGGGTTCAAAATTACTTTGCGCCCTGATTTCTTTTTTTATACACCACTCAACTTTAATTTTATACCCCTTAAACTTAATTAAGTAATTCTAATTATTTTATTTAACTTATTTATGTTCTTTATCTATTTAACTCACATAATATATTTATCATTTTGCATTAAACATGCTTCTTTGCATAATTATTAATAAGTAATTATTAGACTTTTATTAAAAATATTTTTAATATTTTTAATAATTATAAAATAGTTATTTATTAATTAAAATATATTCTAAAAATACTATCCCTACTTTTTAATTGCATTAATTTTTTTCTCGTTCAAACTTTCTTTTTTACAAATTGCATTATACATTCTAAGACAGCTAACCCATCAAATACTAATATTTTTCTCTACTAATATAATTTAAAACTCAAGATATTTTCAAAAAGGATTGAAATTTTCTTTATTAACTTCAAACTGCATCTACGATTTCGCTATTTTAAAACTAGACAAGGTTCAAAGAGAATTTAAAATATTACCACAATCCATAAAAAAAACACTATAAACTACAAAATAAGACTCTGATTCTTCATAAGAAGATACGTAGACACACGACTTAAAAATCGTGGCGAGTTCCCCTAACTAAAAAATTAAAATCCTATTCCTAAACCTTTAATCTAAACCTTACTATCCTTGTGAACAAGGTAGATAAGGGGGGCCTAACACCTTCCCTTCGTCTAAAGTGAGTCTACAACTTAGAATTTCTGATCCAAATTAGGGTTATCAGTTTTATTCCTTTCCTTAAGATAAAAATTAATGGTGGCGACTATATAATTTTCAGGCCGTTGCGACAAGCTCCTCCAAGAGGGAAAGAGATGATAAAAACCCTAAAAAATATGTTCTAAGTTATTTTTACAAAAATTGAAAATTGCAGACCGTGCTAAGCGCGCCTTCATTTATTCATAAACAGCCTTAGAGCACGCTAAGTGCTAAATATTACGCTAAGCGTGCTCGCCTCTTCCTGTGCTCTAGAACCCGCGTAGAGAGCGTGCTAAGCGCGACCTGAAGTCTATTTATTTATTTTGACCTAAAATTCCTATTTGGAGACGTGCCTTCGGTACCTTATTCCTCGATGCTCCAAATACACGAAAATACTTACAAAAAGACATTAAAACTATCAAATGATACATAAATGAATCCAAAACATAATAATATGCAAAGTATACATATTTACACACAAAGCAGGGAGTTACTCAAAGAATATTAATAAAAGAACCGATAAGTGCCATAAATTATATACACAAAATAACGATATTTTGGCACTTATCAAACTCTCCCCAACTTGAACTTGTTTGTCCTCAAACAAAGTCAAACAACTCAAAGAACAAAAGTAACTAACTAAAGAATCATGAATCAACAAGTTTTAAATTCGAAAACAAATTTATGATTCAAACAAAAAACGCACACGGAAAGTAAATACTTATCATAATCTTACAACGACAACATGTAAACGAAATGAATCCTAAGTACAAAAATCATAATAAACATTCTAAAACAAAACAAGCTCGATCATGAATCACACCTAGAAAAAATTTATCGGTAGATGAAGAACACACAAAGGTGAGGATTAAAAAAATACTCATCCACAATCTTGCAGACAACACACTAAATTAGGCATTCATCCAAAAACTCATACTGAAAATACAAAGGCAGGAATCACAAGGGATTTTCAAGAATGTAATGCGGCTTGGTTAACAAACAAGGGATAAGTCCTAAAGATAATTTAAACAAAAACTTGCATTAACCTAAGGGAGTGATCATTTCACAAAGACTCAAGCAACACAATTTCAATCAAACTTCTTCTTCATTCCAAATTTCTCAAACCAATCACAATACTTATTCGCACAATTATTTGAACTCTTTTTCTTTTTCTTTCTTTTTTTAAAGTTTTTTCAATTTTTTTTCTTTTTCTTTTTCTTTCTCACAAATTTTTTCTTTTTATTTTTCTTTTACAAACTCATAGTAATCATAATATAAACACATAAACATTTATCTCCCCAACTTGAATTCAACCATATCATAATGTGAATACTCCCTAATTTTTAAGGCATGGTAAAAATTCGAACCATAAATCATAGTCGAGGGTTCAAGAAAAAAAAGAATCAATGTCCATATAAAAAATGAACCAAACACTCATAGACAAGTATTTAGCAAAAACAACATAGACATCGACAAAAAGGCTAAAAGGGGTTACTAATGATCACACACTCACAAGGTGAATTAATTTGACCAAGGGTAGTTGTTCTCAAAATGAAACAAAATTACTTGATCACTTCCATGCTTTCATACAATCAATACAAACAAAAGATTTAACATAATGAAATCCAGTAAGAACAAGAATTGTGGTCTCTAGCATATATGAACAACGGAAAGTTTCCTCACATTTATGGTATAGTAATTATACAAATGAAAAATTCCTAAACATGCTATGATATAGAAAGCGATAAATGAGTATCTGGCGTGTACCAACATTGAAAATTATCATTACCATACATCTGCAAGTTGAATCATTCAAAATTAGAAAATCATCTCAAAATTCTTCAGGTTACTGGACCAAAATTAGAGTCCAAACAATCAATAAAATAATTAGAAAAATAATATTAATGTTAATTACTACTATAAGGCCTTGGTGAAAGTGAGAAAAAGGAGAGCCAAGTGAAACAAAAAGACTTCACTGGTTGATCATAGGAGAGCGTGCTAAGCGCCAAAACACATGCTAAGCGCATTACACCAGTAGTAGAAAAAATAGGACAAAAATCTTGCAATCCAAAAGCAACCTCCATAGTAACCTACACTACTTTCATTTACACATTTAAACAAAATTTACATCACATACACACTTCCACAAGATAAACACGACAAGCTTGCGGAAAACCACAAAGAATAACAACATAAAACAACTAATAGAAACATACTAAAAGAATGGGTGGGAATTGATTAAACAAGTTGTGAAGTGAAGATTTGAGAATTTTACGAACAATCCGAGTACAACTTGTTTAGTGAATGTTTACCATACTATCTAAGCTAGAATGAAAAAGTAGCAACGAAACAATAAACGATAAAACATGCTTGTTTCATGTCGTAAGCTCGACGCCTATTATTTACAAACTAACACGTTGCTTCGGACGAGCCAAATGCTTCACTCTCTCCTTTGCTCAAATCTCTTCAAGCTCTAACTGGAACTACACATCTAACCATACTTTGGCAAACGTGAAACAAAATAAGTATACTATATACAAATGAACAAGTATGTAAAAGATGCACAAATGTACGATATAAACATATTTACGAAACTCGAAAAGTAAAATTGTTGCGATGTAGTTAATATCAACACCAATCCCCGACAACGGTGCCATTTTGCTAAAGTGGTAAAGTGACAAGCAAAAGTAAGTATTTTTATACTTTTAACATATCGTCTCAACAGGGATTAGTGAGAGGAAAAAACTATCGTTCAATAGTTGCAATCCTTCTAAGTTTAGAAAAGGGGGGTTGCAGAAAAAGTGCAAGAAAAGTAAATAAAGCAATAAATAAAGTGATAAACAATCATCTGCAGCCTAAGATAATTCATTATGGAATCGTATCTTACTCTATCCATCAAATACTTAAACTCGCTGATCAATTGGACGCAACCTAAATCACTCGTCAATACTATCATGTATCGCTCACACTAAGGTTATCTCTAATGCAAAGTGAAACATATCTCGTATTACTCTCGTCGATGATCTCTCAACTGACTCAAACAACCCGAATGCATTTTATAACCGATCCCCGCATATTAAGCCTAAATCTATGTCTAGATTCTAGGACCTAATAAATATTCTTTCAAGAAAAATATTCAGAAAGCATATGTCTACGACAAACTAAAACTCCACAATAAATCAAAATCAAGAACAAACACCTGTATTAATTTGTAAAGGAGATTTCATATAATCCCATGGTCAACAAATGTACATACATAAAGAGTAAAAATATATATACAAAATTCACCATTGGAATGATACATAGTGAAGAAGGAGATGAATAGGAAACTTCTCATAGTGTCAACACGATCCGAGACTCACCCATAACCAATCGACAAGATGCACCACTCAATGATGTTGGGTAAACCTCTAAACTATATAAAATTGGATAAGAGATCCTCCAAGAGGGAAAGAGATGATAAAAACCCTAAAAAAATATGTTATAAGCTATGTATACAAAAACTTAAAATCGCAGACCATACTAGGTGCCAAATTCCACGCTAAGCGCACATTCATTTATTCACTAAACCTCCTTAGAGCCTGCTAAGTGCTAAATATCTCGCTAAGCGTGCTCGCCTCTGCCTGTGCTCCAGAACCTGCGCTGAGAGCGCACTAAGAGCGACCTGAAGCCTCTTTATTTCTTGATTTTGACCAAATATGCCTATCTAGCGCCGTGCCTTCGACACCTTATTCCTCTATGCTTCAAATATGCAAAAATACCTATAAAAAGACATTAAAACTATCAAACACTACATAAGTGAATCGAAAACGTAATAATACGCAAAGTATACATATTTACCCACAAAGCTGAGAATTATTCAAAGAGTATTAACAAAAGAACCGATAAGTGCCACAAAATAACGACATTTTGGCACTTATAAAACTCTACCCAACTAGAACTTGTTTCTCCTAAAACAAGGCCAAACAACTCAAAGAATAAAAATAACTAACCAAAGAATCATTAACCAGCAATTTTGAAAAACGAAACAAATGTATGGTTCAAACAAAATACTCACACGCAAAGTAAATACTTACCACAATCCTACAATGACAACATGTAAACTAAATGAATCCTAAGTATAAAAATCATATTAATATTCTAAAACAAAACAAGCTCAATCATGAATCACACCTAGCAAAATTCACCGGTAGATGAAGAACACACAAATGTGAGGAATAAAAAAAAACACTCATCCACAATCTTGCAAACAATAGACTAAATTATGTATTCATCCAAAAATTCATATTGAAAATACAAAGGCAAGAGCCACAAGGGCTTTTCATGGTTGTAATGCAGCTTGGTTAACAAACAAGGGATAAGTTCTAAAGCTAATCGGAAAAAAAATTGCCTTAACCTAAGGGAGTGATCAACTCACAAAGACTCAAGAAACACAATTTCAACTAAACTTCTTCTTTAATCCAAATTTCTCAAACGAATCACAATACATATTCGCACAATTATTCAAACTTTTTTTCTTTTTCCTTTTTTCAAAGGTTTTTCAATTTTTTTCTTTCTTTTTCTTTCTCACAAATTTTTTTTTGTTTTTGTTTTTCTTTTACAACCTCATAGAAATCACAACATAAGCACATAAACATTTCTCTCCCCGAATTGAATTCAACTATATAATAATGTGAATAATCCCTACTTTTTAAGGAAAGGTAAAAGTTCAAACTATCAATCATAGTTAAGGGTTCAAGAAAACAAAGAATAAATACCAATACAAAAAGATGAACCAAACACTCATAGACAAGCATTTAGCAAAAACAACATGGACATCGACAAAAAGGCTCAAAGGGGTTACTAATGATCACACACTCACAACGTGATTTAACTATTTGGCCATGGGTAGTTGTGCTTAAAATGAAACAAAATTCCTTGATCACTTTCATGCTTTCATATAATAAATAAAAACAAAATATTTAACATAATGAAATCCAGTAAAAACAAGAATTATGGCCTCCAGCATATATGAATAATGAAAAGCTTCCTCATATTTAAGGGTAAAAAGGGAACTAAAGTGATTCAATCAAAAGCAACTAATGCAAAGATAATGAATGGTACAGTAATTATACAAATGAAAATTTTCCTAAACATGTTATGTTATAGAAAGCGATAAACGAGTATCTGGCGTGTACCAACTTTGAAAACTATCATTACCATACATCTGCAAGTTGAATCAATCAAAATAGGAAAATCACCTCAAAATTCTTCAAGTTACTGGACCAAAATTAGGGTCCAAACAATCAACAAAAGAATTAGAAAAATAATACTAATGTTAATTACTACTATAAGGCCTTCGTGAAAGTGTGAAAAAGGAGAGCCTAGTGAAACAAAAAGACTTCACTGGTTGATCACAACAGAGCACGCTAAGCGCGCTACACCAGTAGCATAAAAAATAGGACAACAATCTTGCAGTCCAAAAGAAACCTCCACAATCACCTACACTACTCTCATTTACACATCTAAACAATATTTACATCCCATACACACTTCCACAAGCTAAACACAACAAGCTTGCAGAAAAACCACAAAGAATAATAACATAAAACAACTAATAGAAACATACTAAAATAATGGGTGAAAATTGATTACACAAGTTATAAATTGAAGATTTGAGAATTTTACGAACAATCCGAGTACAACTTGTTTAATGAATGTTCACCATACTACCTAAGATAGAATGAAAAAGTAACAACGAAATAATAAACGATAAATCATGCTTGTTTTACGTCGTAAGATCAACGATTATTGTTTCTAAACTAACACGTTGATTTGAAAGATCCAAACGCTTCACTCCCGCCTTCGCTCAAATCTCTTCAAGCTCTAACGGGAGCTACACATCTAACCACACTTTGATAAACGTGAAACAAAACAAATATACGATATACAAATGAACAAGTATGTAAAAGATTCACGAATGTACGATATAAACATATTTACAAAACTCAGAAAGAAAAACTATCGCGATGTAGTTAATATCAACACTAATCCCCAGAAACGAGGCCATTTGGCTGAAGCGGTAAAGCCGCAAGCAAAAGTAGGTATTTTTATAGTTTTATCATATCGTCTCCACATGGATTAGTGAGAGGGAAAAACTCATATTCAATAGTTTCAATCCTTCTAAGTTTGGGAAAGGGGGGTTGCGGAAAAAGTACAGGAAAAGTAAATAAAGCAATAAATAAAGTGATAAACACTCATCTGCAGCCTAAGAGAATTCATTCTCGAATCGCATCTTACTCTACCTGTCAAATACTTAAACTCGTCGATCAATTGCATGCAACCTAAATCACTCTTCAGTACTATCATGTATCGCTCACACTAAGGTTATCTTTAACACAAAGTGAGACATCACCCGTATTACTCTCGTCGACGATCTCTCAATCGACTCAAACAACCCGGATGCATTTCATAATCGATACCCACATGAATATTAAGCCTAAATCTATGCCTAGAGTCTAGGATCTAATAGATATTCATTCAAGAAAAAGATTCGGAAAGCATATGTCTTCGACAAACCAAAACTCTACGATAAAGAAAAAGTCAAGAATAAACACCGGTATTAATTTATAAAGGAGATTTCCACAATCCTATGATCAACAAATATACATACATAAAGAATAAAGATATACATACAAAACCCATCATTGAAATGATACATATGTAAGAAGGAGATGAATAGGAAACTTCTCACGGTGTCAACATAATCCGAGACAACCCATAACCACTCGACAAGATGTACCACCCAATAATGTTGGGTAAACCTCTAAACTACAGAAAATTGGATCAGAGCTCCTCCAAGAGGGAAAGAGATGATAAAAACCCCAAAAAATATGTTCTAAGCTAATTATAAAAAAACTTAAAATCATAGACCATGCTAAGCGCCAAATACCATGCTAAGTGCGCCTTCATTTTTTCACTAAACCACCTTAGAGCGCTCTAAGCGCCAAATATTGCGCTAAGCGTGCTCGCCTCTGCCAGTGCTCCAGAACCCGTGCTGAGAGCGCGATAAGTGTGACCCGAAGCCTCTTTATTTCTTGATTTTGACCAAAAATGCCTATCCAGAGCCGTGCCTTCGGCCCCTTATTCCTTGATGCTCCAAATACGCGAAAATACCTACAAAAAGACATTAAAACTATCAAACGGTACATAATTGAATCAAAAACGTAATAATACGCAAAGTATACATATTTACACACAAAGCGAGGAATTATTCAAATAATATTAACAAAAGAACTGATAAGTGCCACAAATTATATACACAAAATAACAATATTTTGGCACTTATCAAGAGCTCAGTAGTTTGGTGAATTATTGGCTTAAGGATGCTCTGTGTTTTGTGGAAGTTGCATGCTTCATCTAACATAAGGACTTTCAGGTGGAGACTCCTGTTGAATAGGATTCCTACAAGAGGCCAATTGTGAAGAAGAGGTATTATAGTTGAGGGTGGGGGAAACAAGATGTGTCTTTTGTTCGACTGAAGACGGTTCTTCGATTTATTTATTTGAGAAGTGCAATGTAACTAGGAGAATATGGGACAAAATGGAAAGCTGGACCGGGTGTATGGAGGAGATAACAGGGGAAAAGTGAGACTTTTTCTTTCAAATAGTCACAAAGTCAAGAATATAGATGATAAATTAATAGTAGGAGCGATTTGGTTGGCGGTTGTGTGGAACCTATGGATGATGAGGAATGCAATTATCTTCAACAGTAAATCGTTTATTTTTTACGATTGTATAACTGCTATCATTTTTAATTCTTCGAGGTGATTTTGTACTGTTAATAGCTCATTTGTTTCGTGTAATTTTCATTATTAGAACACTATGTCTCTTAACTGTATTATAAAGTAAGGATGTGTTTATTTTATGACTCCGAATTAGAGTATTGCTTGTAACCAATTTGAGGTTAATCAATAAATCATTACTTATTGGAAAAAAAAACCTAACGTATTCAAAAACATCTTTCCAAAATTAATCAAAATAATTTTAAATTTTAATACTCAAAATCAGCCACAGCGGAAGAATAAAATATTTAAGATTACTTTTATGAAAAATATTTAAATCGATTATGTATCTTAAAATTTTTAAGTAAAATCTTTTTTAAAATTTGTAACAAAAATATTTAATAAAATTATTTTTATAAAAATCAGTAACAAAATTATAATTTTTTTGGAATAAAATTGCTAAAGTTAAATAAATTGTAAAAGAAAGAGAATTAATAATTTAATCTTAAAAACTAAAGCACTAAAAAAAGTAATAATCTAAAATTACATAAGATAAAGCTTACCCAATTTTTTTTTTCTTTCGCATTTTAGTTTTCATAGAAACAAGTTGTGTCGAGAAGTTATGATATTGATAAAATATTATTTCTATCAAGAATCAAATTTAATATTTCCCAAATCTCATTATTGGTCTCAGAACTTTAAATAATAAACGAGAACAAAATATTGGTTAAGAACTTAGACTTTGTTTGAAATCCACCAAAATCTATGATGAATTTCTATCAATTTTGATGAACAAGATTGTTATCCCCACACAATGATAATGAAAATTATGAAAAAAAGAAAAAAGACAATGATTTTTCTGTAGAGTTTCACTCTGCCTACAAACTGTGGAAAACTTCTTATTCACTTGCAACGACAAATTCAGTGAATACAACTTGATTGATTACAAAATAAGGGTTATTCCTTCTATTTACAGACTTAGGTTAGCTTGTTCTCTAAGCCAAAGTCCAAAACTATAAAAGCCCAAAATACCTATTTTAGAACTAAATCAAATGTATCTATTTTAGACCTAAATCAAATCTATCTACTTTAGATCTTAAATCAAATTTATGTGTAACAAACTGTTTCAAACTTCGACAACTACAAAGACTTCCACACACACATAGTTTCAATAAAAAGACATACAATTTAACACACCATCTAATTCATTGTGTCTAAACTATCTATATTCATCATGGCTCCCAGTCTTCTGAATAATTTGACTTGCACTCCCTTTTTCATGATGTCTGCAATCTAATTCTCAGTTCTACAGTGTTACAAGTTCATCTTCCCATCTGCTACCTATTCTCGAAGATAACAGAACCTCATTTTGATGTGCTTTCTTCAACCATGTGCTATTATATTCCTTGCCAGGTTGGTAGCTGACATGTTGTCGATCTTCATGGTAATTGCTCCATGATCTTTACCTGTAATCTCTTCGACCAAGTTCACCATTCATATTAATTGACAAGCACAACGAGAAGTAACTATGTACTCTACTTTGCACGATGATAAAGTCACTAATGGTTCATTTCTTGAACTTCAAGCAACGAGTGCACCACCTAGCATAAACACATATCCTACTGTGGATTTTCGATCCTCAACATCACTACACCAACTCGAATTAGTGTACCCCACTAACTTTCATTCTTTTCCTTTATTAGCTGCAGGAAACAAAATTTCATAGTCAAGAGTTCCTTTGAGATACCTCAATATCCTCTCCGTTGCTGCTAGATGAGATACCTTTGCCTTCTGCATGAATCTACTTACCATACATACACTGTATGATAAGTCAGGCCTCGTGTGACAAAGGTATCTTAATGAACCAATAAGTCTTCTGTATTGGGTTGGGTCGAATCATCTTCTTTTGAATCTTTTGACAGTTGAAGTCTTGGTTTTGCAGGTGTTGAAGTCGAGTTGCATTCTTCCATCTCAAATCTCTTGAGAATTTCTTCTGCATATCTTCTTTGATGCATCATCAAACCTATACTACTCCTGTAGAATTCAATGCCAAGGAAGTATAAAATGTCACCCAGATCCAAAATTTCGAATTCCTTTTTGAGATCACCTTTGAACTCTTCGATCTCCTTCTTGAAGCTACATGTTATTAACAAGTCGTCGACATATAGACATCGTATAAGAAATTTACGGTTGTTTCTTTTTACATATACTCCATATTCAGTTATGCACTTCACAAATTCCTTCTCCCTTAGAAAGCTATATATCTTCTTATTCCAAGTTCTTGAAGCTTGCTTCAATCCATACAGGGATTTATGTATCCTGTACACCTTTCTCTCTTCGCCATGCTTCACAAAACCAACTGGTTGTTTAACATAAACTTCTTCGTCTAAGGATCCATTCAGGAATGCACACTTCACACCCATCTGACATGTGTGCCAACTGTTTGTTTCTGCAAGACCAACAACCAACTTGATTGTTTTGATTCTATCCACAAGTGAAAAAACTTCATCGAAGTCAATTCCTTATTTCTGGAGGAATCCTTTCGCCACTAGCCTTGCTTTGTGTTGAGTTATTTCCCCTTTTAGATTCATCTTTACTTTATATACCCACTTGACATCAATTGCCTTCTTTCCTTGAGGAAATTCGACAAGTGACCAAGTGTTGTTGTCTTTGATGGGCTTCACTTCTTCGTTCACTGCTTTCACCCACTTCGAATTCTTTAATGCTTCAGCTGCATTGACTGGTTTGACATCTGCATAGAAAGCATAACATACCAGCGTAATTACACAATGTTGCAATCTTGCGGGCATGCGTCTTATTCTTTGAGGTCTGCTTGGTCCTGGTTGATCTATAATTACTGGTTCCTCTGGTCAAACTTCTCTTTCAACTTCAACTGTTGGTTCTTCGAATAAGATTCTTACTGAATCTTTCTTGACATTTTCTGTCAAATCTCATTCCTTAAGCTCATATATGATCACGTCCCTATTAATCATAATTTGCTTGTTCACTGGGTTAAACAACTTGTGACCTCCTGTCGAATGATATCTAACTAGGATCATATGACTCAACTTGTCATCAAGTTTTTTTCTCAACTGATATGGCACATGTCTATCTGCTATAGATCCAAATACCTTTAAATGACTCAAGCTAGGATTCACACCATACTAACATTCTTATGGAGTAATTTCTTCTAGATTCTTCGTCGGACATCTGTTCAAAATGTATGTTATTGTCGATACAGCTTCACCCCAAAACTCCTTAGGTAAAGTCTTGCCTTTCAACATACTTCTCACCATATTCATAATGGTTCCATTCTTCCTTTCTGCAGTTCCATTCTGATGTGGAATGTAGGGTGGCACCACCTCATGCACAGTCCCTTCTTTGTCACATAATTTGTCGAAGTCTTTCGACACATACTCTCGACCACCATCAGTTCTCAAAACTTTGAGCTTTTGACCACTTTGTCTTTCGACGATAGACTTAAACTTGGAAAATACCTCAATCACTTCAATTTTCTTCTTGATCGGGTAAGTTCGCAACTTTCGAATAAAATCATCTATGAATGTAACAAAGTATTTGTTACCTTCATTAAATCCATCTGGATTTGTCCACATACATCAGAGTATATGACTTCGAGAATAGCCTTCGACCTTCTTCTTGCATCCTTTATGAAGTTGTTCTTGTGCTGCTTCGCATGCACACATTCCTCACACACCTCATTTGGAATGTCGATTTATGGAAAACTTGAAACCATATTTCTTCTTTTCAAATATCTGATGTCTCTGAAGTTGAGATGGGCTAGTCGATAGTGCAATATCCATCCATCTATGCTAGCTGCAGTCGAAAGGCATTTGTGTTCCACCATGTTAAATTTGATCTTGAAGGTTCAATTCTGAGACATAGGATCCTTCAAGATTAATCTTCCATTCGCATCGACGACTCTCATCGTCTTGTCTTTGACCGAATCTTTGTAATTATTTTCGACCAACTGCCATATACTCAACAAGTTGCTCTTCATGCCTGGTATGTATAACATATTGGAAATTACTGACCATTTGCCATATTTCGTCATTATCAGAACATCTCCAATACCTTCAGCTGCTAGAGTTTTATCATTTGAAAATTTTAACATGTTCTTCACTTAGGGTTTTAGGTTGACAAACCAATCTTTCCTTCCAGACATATGTGATGAGCATCCTGAATCTAAATGCCATTGATCCTTGAATTTTGCTCCATCTCTTGTTGTGACCATCAATAACATCTCTTCTTCTTCAAACTTTACGAACTTTGCATCACTTTCTTGATTTTTTTCTCTTTTCTGGACAATCAGTGGAATAGTGACCATACTTTTGACAATTATAACACTGAATGTGACTCTTGTCAGGTTTTCGACCACCACCCATTTCTCTATTTGCAACACCACCTGTGTGGTTGCCTTGGTATGATCTTCTCTGATTTGACATGTTTTCTTCGTGCTAATTTCCTCTACCAGTTTAATTGTTGTAGCCTCTTCTACCTTTGTTGTTGAACCACTTTCCTTTTTCTTTCTTATCTTTTGTTGATTGAGCCTGCAAAGCCACGTCACTCTTAGACTTGCCTGCAACTCTTTCAACCATTACTTGTTCATGAGATTCAAGTGTCCCTTGAAGTTCTTCTTTCGACATACTTGACATGTCCTTCGACTCTTCTATGGAAACTACCACATGGTCAAACATCAGAGTCAAAGATCTCAAGATCTTCGAAACAATAGCTCTTGTTGTTAACGTCCCTCCACAAACCTTGATTTGATTCACTAGTTTCGTAACCCTAGTGAAGAAACCAAATATGCTCTCGCTATCTTCCATCTGAAGCAATTCATACGTTCTTTTGTGAGTTTGTAACCTCACCTCTTTCACCTTTTATGCACCTACAAAATATTTCTTAAGAATCTCCCTTCTTTTGTAGATTCTACATCACTAACCTTTTCGAAATTGTCTGGACTCAGACATTGATGAACTATAAAGAGAGCTTTATAATTTTTCTTCTTTGATCCTTTGTATCCCTTCTCTTCCTTTTTTAAAGCGTCTTCTTTAAGAGGTTCAAATCCATATTTCAACAGATTCCAAAGATCTTGACAACAAAACACAACTTTCATCAGCTTACACCAATTCTCATAGTTATCGGCTTTAAGAATTGGAAGACTTGCTGGAAAATGCCCGTTTGGAGGATTCATAGTCATCATGAATTTCTTCTTCTTCTTCCCTTGATCATTCAACTGAAACTCTTGATACCAGCCAGATGTTGGAAATCCACCAAAACCTACGATGGATTTCTATCAATCTTGATGAACAAGATTGTTATCACCACACAATGACAATGAAAATTATGAATGAAAGAAAGACAATGACTTTCTACAGTGTTTCTCTCTGCCCACAAACTGTGGAAAACTTCTTATTCACTTGCAACTGCAAATTCTGTGAATAAGACTTGATTGATTACAAAACTAAGAGTTACTCTCTCTATTTATAGATTTAGGTTAGCTTGCTCTCTAAGTCAAAACCTAAAATTATAAAAATCCAAAATACATATTTTAAAACTAAATCAAATCTATCTATTTTAAACCAAAATTAAATCTATCTATTTTAGATATAAAATCAAATATATATGTAAAAACTATTTCACAGATCGACAACTAAAAACACTACGCGATAAAAAAAATTACAATTTAACATACTTGAATTTCATCTCTCTATGGGTGAACTATTGTTAGGTGAAGAAATTCAATTTACATTAAAATTTTCTACAAATATTCTGCAAATATTCTGCAATAAATCAAAGCTGACCAAACCCAAAAGTGAAATTTGGACGGCTTGAATTATTAACATTAAACAACTGAAAAGTAGTGCATCTAAGTCAATTACTGTGTTCCATTAACCAATACTTAAGGCCATGTTACTAAAGTAAACCAGAATCTTCGAATTCTTAAGGGTTTCACAAAATCACCGAAAGAGCATGGTTTTTGTAGCTCACAAAATCGCCGAAAGAGATACAGAAAATACATATAAAACATGTGGGGGTGGTGAATTGGTGATAAGTATACCAATACATTTTATCATATAAATAGTATAAAAAAATATGTTTATTATCGAAATATATTTTTCATTTTTGATTATTTTATTTGAAATGATTTTGAAAATGATTTATCCCACCATAAAATCTCCAATCTTCATATCTATTAAAGAAGAAATTTCAATCAAATTTAGTCTATTAATCTCAAATAAATTTGACAAATTCTTATAAATTTTTTAAAAAACTTATATAAATTAATCGCAATTTTAACTTTTATAAAAAATGATTATTCTATTTAATTACGAAAGTATAATAAATATTTTGTTTAATCATAACTTTATCGTGATAAATTTTAAATAATATATGGTAATTTTTTTTGTACGTCTTTAAAAGCAATCTTAAAATTCATATTGTTCTGGACTGGATCCGGGTTGGTCCAAGAGCAAGAATAGGCCCAATCTAAACGGCTCTACAGGGGGCGCGTCGATCAAAAGCTACGACCGTGTCCGCCACTGCCCGCGGACGCAACGTCCTCGACCAGATACCATCCAACTCGAGCACCCTCCTCGTAGGGCATATTGTAACCGTTACACCCTCACCTGAACTTCGAAAAGACCGCGTCCTCGTCCGTCCGTACTTCTCGCAGAGCACCCAGGAAGGAGACCACGTGCGGGTCCCCACTACACACGTAGAACCTGGTAGTTCCTTTATTGGGCCAATCCTGGTCGGTCCAATGAAGGGACCTTGGCCCAGCGCTGGGGGCTATAAATATCCTCTGATCCAAGAGGGTCAGGTATTCATTCTCTTACCCATACTCACACTTTTTGCCTGCTCGTACTCTCGCTCACTTTAGCATCGGAGTGCCTTGCAGGTACCCCCCATCTCGTTCAAACTTCAGCTCAGAGCCAGTCGTGACGGTCCAAGTCTGATCAGCTAAGATCAGTGGCGCCGTCTGTGGGAATCTAGCTTCCCCGTCTTGCAAAAACTCAAAGACCAAAGCTCAACTCAACTATCACCGTCATGGCTGACCAAGTTCGTGATGAACAAAACGTCCGCGCCGTCGACACCAACAACGGCCTCGCGGATAAAAATGGACACCTTGATAACGCCGGTAACCCCGGTCACAACACCATCCCTGTGTCAACTGCCCCAGGGCCTTCAATCCACTGCGACGGAGCTACCGCTTCATCTTCCTCGGTCCCTCCGCCACTCGAAGAAGACGATGCAGCTCTCGCGAACTATCGAGCTGCTCAATTTTAGGAAGTCCCCGTCCCCGCCGGGGCAGATGCCACAACCCGAGCGCTGTTCGCGGCGATCAATCAGACGAATTACCTCATCTTCGCCCAAGGGGAAAGATTGAGGGAACTTGAAGACGATCGAAGACCCCCGAGGAGGCACCGGAGGCCCCAGACTCCACCTCCTCGAGTGACTGAGGTTCATTTCCCGTCTCCCCCGCGGAGACACTACAGAGATACCTCTCGAAGCCCGTCACCCCGACCATCGGGGAAACGGCCCCCTTTGGAGAGGCAACCCATCATTGAAGCCGGAGGACGCGGCCGCGCCCCCGCGAGACAGGAAAGAAGACACTCCAGAGACGGGCATGGAAGAATCAACCAACGAGCACCACGCTCGAAAGATGCCCAACACGACCAGGACCGTCGTGCCCGACAGTATTACAGGTCCCAATCCCTGTCCCCGGAGTGGAGCGACGAGGACGACCCCCGCGGTCCCCTGTCACAAGCTATCATGGAGGCGCCCATTCCCCCGGGCATGGAGAAGCCTCCACATTTTAAGGAATACGATGGAGTCGCGGACCCGGTCGACCACATAGACGGGTTCGAGGCTATGCTGCACTATCACAATGTCGGGGGGCCCATCAAATGCCGGCTGTTCCCCACGACCCTCAGGAAGGCGGCAATGGACGGGTACAAAGGCCTCGCCCCGGGGTCAATCACCTCGTGGCGGAACCTGAAGAACCAGTTCATCAGTTCATTCACGGCGTCTCGGCGACACCCAAAGACCGAGGCGGCTCTCGAGGCCATCATCCAGAGACAGGATGAAACCTTGAGAGAGTTCATCAATCGCTTCAACCGCGAAGCTATACAGGTCCCCTGCACGGACCACACGAAGAGATATTTACTAGAGAGGGGGCTCCTCCCCGACACGGAATTCAGAAAGGCCGTGGGTATCGAGCCACCTAGAACATTTGATGCCCTCCTCGAGAAGGCCCGGGCGTACATGGATTATGAGGAGAGAGAGGCGGCCAACAGAGCCCGAGACCCCAGGACTCGCGGGTTCAACAGCAACCCGCGCCAGGAAGCTGCTCCTCCTCGACGGGTCGGGGATAAAAGAAAAGAAGATAGACCCCGAGAAGTCCGAGAACAAAGAGGACCCTCGGGGCGTTTTATCGAGTACACTCCGCTCACAGCTTCCCGCGAGCGCATCCTGGCGGAGTGTGCCGACACGGACTTCAAGGACGGCGGCGTCAAACGCCCCCGACCCGCTCCCGCCAAGCCCGGAGCAGACAAGAACAAGTATTGTCAGTACCATAGGAGCCATGGTCATCTGAATGAAGATTGCGTCCACCTCAAGGACGCCATCGAAACCCTCATCAAGGGAGGAAGGCTCGCACAATACCGGCGAAACGACGCCCCTCGTCATGACGTCCGGGAGACAAGAGAACTGGAGGAAGACGCCCTACCATCTGACGAGTCGGTCCCCGTCCAGACCGCCTTCTCCGTGACCAGACCCGAGGACTTCAACGTCCCCGAACACCTGTAGGAGCCGCTCACAACGCACAGCAGGTGAGAATATTTCCCCTCCTCCATGGTCATCAATGGCGGAGGATTCAACGACCTGACTATCAATTCGGCTAAAAGGAAGCTGGATGAACTGGTCGACGCGGCACCCCGCAGACAGTGACATTTGAGAGGGTAAAAGGTAGGTCGGAGCCCATCACGTTCTACCTCGAAGAGCTCCCCGGGGGAGCCCCCAACGCAGTCATTCCCCTGTTGATAAGGGCACGAATGGCTAACTTCGATGTGCACCGCATCCTAGTCAACGAAGGGAGTTCCGTCGACGTAATGTACAGCCAATTGTTCCGAACTCTGCAGCTGGATGACTCCCACCTCTCGCCATATGTAGGGTCGGACTTACAGGGCTTCAATGGCTCGACCTCCAAGCCTTGGGGATATGTCGAGCTCCTGGTTACATTCGGCGAAGGAACAACGACAATGCAGGTCAAAGTACGCTTCCTCGTCATCGACTGCCCGTCCCTCTACAACTGCATCCTAGGGAGACCAACACTGGCAGAACTGACAGCGGTGTCCTCCACCGTCCACCTGAAGATGAAGTTCTACACCAAAAGGGCACGGGTAGCTACTATCCAGGGAGACCTAGCCGCTGCTCGGAGATGTTTCAACGCTGCATCTAAGGGACGCGACATTGTCGACGTAGGGACAAGGCCTGCCAAAAGACCAGCGATGACACGACAGGAGCCCGACACGCCAGAGTCCGCCAAGGAAGAAGTCCAGAAAGCTCCACCAAAGGTCGACTCTATAGCTCTGGATGCTTGTTTCTATCAGGACGAACCTCCCAACGGCGAGCAAGTTCCACTCCGACCAATACCGGACGGGGATTTTGAGTTCGTCCCCCTCGACGCGGACCCGAGCAAAGGAGTAAAGATTGGCAAGGATCTCCCTGACCTGGAAAGGAAGCAAATCAAATCCTGCTTGCGCGAGAATGCTGACCTGTTCGCCTGGAGCGCCGCGGAGATGCCTGGACTCGACCCGGAGGTCGCCTGTCACCACCTCGCCATAGATCCTGCCGCTAGGGTCGTAGTACAACGTAGGCGTAGGAAGTCTCCAGAGAAAACGGAGGCTGCTGAAAAAGCTGTAAAAGACCTCCTAGAGGCGAATTTTATTTCTGAAGCCCGGTATTCAACCTGGCTGTCAAACGCTGTACTTGTTAAAAAGAATAATGGAAAATGGAGGATGTGAGTTGACTATACCGATCTCAATCGGGCTTGCCCGAAAGAGCTTTCCCTTTACCGAACATAGACATGCTGGTCGACAACTCGGCCGGCTACAAAACATTTTCGTTCATGGATGCTTACTCAGGCTATAATCAAATCCCGATGGTCGTGGGCGACAAACACTGCACGACTTTCATGACCAGCTCGGGCAACTATTACTACAACGTAATGCCCTTTGGACTAAAAAACGCTGGGGCAACTTACCAATGCATGATGAACAGGGTTTTCCACAAGCAGATTGGGGACATGCTCGAGGTTTATATGGACGACATGGTCGTCAAATCCCGAGCAGACACCGACCATACAGCACACCTCAAGGCAGTCTTTGCCCAAGCAAGACAAAGTAAAATGAGATTCAACCCCGAAAAATGCACGTTCGGAGTCAAGGAGGGAAAATTCCTCGGATTCTACCTAACAGAACGAGGAATTGAAGCCAACCCCGACAAGTGTCAAGCGTTCTCCGACCTCCCGACACCGACGTCGAAGAAATCAATACAAGTCATGAACGACATGCTCACGTCATTGTCCCGCTTCGTCGCGAGGTCCGCTCAGCACGCCCTCCCCTTCTTCAGACTCCTTCGTAAAGAAGCAGCCTTCGAATGGAACGAGGAGTGTGAACGGGCACTGCGCCACCTAAAGCAAAGTCTATCTCAACCACCCGTACTATCTCGACCAGACGATGGGGAGCCACTGTTCCTATACTTGGCCGTCTCAAATGAAGCCGTCAGCGCGGCTCTCATCCGCGAGACCACCGACGAACAGAAACCTGTTTACTTCACGAGCAAAGCCCTACAAGGACCCGAAAGCAGGTACCAACAGATAGAAAAGGTAGCTCTAGCCCTCGTCAACGCGGCGAGGAGACTCAGACACTATTTTCTGGCCCACACAATCATCGTGCGAACCGACCAACCAATGAGGCAACTCTTGGGTCGGCCTGACATGGCGGGCAGAATGTTGAAATGGTCCTTGGAGCTCTCCGAATTCGACATTCAATACGAGAGTAGGAAAGCCCTGAAAGCACAAGCCCTGGCCGACTTCGTCGCGGAAATGACCGCTCACGACCCGCCCACCATGAAGGAACACAAATGGACCATCTTCGTCGACGGAGCCTCTAGCTCGTCCAGGAGCGGCGTGGGGATCCTCCTGGAAAACGAGGAAGGCGTAGTGATCGAGCACTCGTTAACCCTATCCTTCCCGACGTCCAATAACCAAGCAGAGCACGAGGCCCTGCTCGCAGGACTGAGGCTAGCCGAGGACCTGGGAGCCCGCGAAGTACAAATCTTCACAGATTCACAACTCGTCGCCTCCCAAGTCCAGGGGAGTTACCAAACCAAGAACGACAATCTCGTCGAATACTTAAGATTAGTCAATAAATACATGACAAAGTTTGAACGAGCAGAGATTTCACATGTCCCGCGCGAGCAAAACACAAGGGCAGACATATTGTCCAAACTAGCGAGCACGAGAAAGAAGGGCTGAAACAAATCTGTCATACAAGAATCCATATCACGCTCGAGCATCAAAAGATCCTCGACACTAGTCGAAGTCCACGCCATAGGAGATGCCTCGTCCTGGATGACCCCGGTGTACAATTTTCTGACGAAAGGCGAACTCCCCTCGAACCAGACAGATGCAACCATCACGAAGTGACGAGCATGCTCCTACGTGGTGCTCGGGCATAAACTATACCGCAGGGGATTCTCCATCCCCCTCCTAAAGTGCATCGACGAATCCACAGTCCCCGAGGTACTGTGGGAGATACACGAAGGGATTAACGCCCAGCACATGGGCGGCAAATCCCTGGCGAGGAAAGCCCTTCGAGCGGGGTATTATTGGCCAACAATGCAGCAGGACGCCAAGGAACACGTCAAGAAGTGTGACAAGTGCCAGAGGCACGGCGACATGCACCTCGCTCGCCCTCACGAACTGAACATACTGTCATCTCCATGGCCGTTTGCATGGTGGGGGTATGGATATCCTCGGTCCTTTCGTACAAGGGATTTACCAAAATAAATTCGTCATCGTAGTCGTGGATTACTTCATGAAATGGATAGAGGTCGAGGCTCTCGTGAAGATCACCTTGCACAACTTCCTTCATTTCTACAAGAGAAACATCCTTGCCAGATTCGGAATCCCGAGGGCACTGGTGACCGACAACGGCACCCAATTCACCGACCACGGGTTCCAAGACTTCGTCACCAAACTGAGAACAAAACAACACTTCACCTCGGTCGAGCACCCTCAAACCAACAGGCAAGCCGAAGCTGCGAACAGAGTCATCCTCCGAGAGCTCAAACGCCGGCTCGGCGAAGCAAAAAGGGGTTGGGTCGAGGAGTTGCACAGTGTCCTGTGGGCGTACCGCACCACGCCCCACTCGACGACGGGCGAGACCCCCTTCCGACTAACATACGGCACCGAGGCTGTCATCCCGGTAGAAATCAGGGAACCCTCCAGGTGGGAAGAGAATCCCCTCGATGAAGAAATGAACGACGAGGCCCTCAGGGACGAACTCGACTTAGTCGAGGAAATCCGATCGGGGGCGGCCCTACGCGAGGCCACCCTGAAACAACGAGTGGCCCTGCGTCACAACGACAAGGTCATTAAATGCGAGTTTGAAATCGGCAGCCTGGTATTACGAAGAAACCAGAAAGACTCCCGCGAAGGAAAATTGGCCGCGAACTGGGAAGGGCCTTATCGCATCCACGGCACCACAGGTACCAGGGCATATTACCTCGAGCAACTAGACGGAGAGCCACTACCACGACCCTGGAACGCTGCTAAATTAAAGCAGTACTATAGTTAAAAACCCTTGACACCAAGGACCCTCGCCGTTGACGTCCACGTCCGGTCAACAGGGAGAAACGTCCCGACCATGTAGAAAGGCTAAGGTACAGGCACAATCTACGCCCAAATGGCATAACGTCGTTCAGGAAACGAGCATGAACGATAGTGCCCGACGTGGACACCTCAATCGAGCTCCACCGCTGAAGTACCTGTAGGGCAAAACACCTAGCTCGCGATGGGCAGTTCACGCCACGGGTGAGCAACCCCGATCCGGGTCATACGCCCGAGCATGCGGCTTCGCTCCGCACGCCCGACGAATCTCGAAGAACGTCAGACCATCCAAAGGGTCGAAAAAGAATCTCTCCTCGAGGTTGTAACCTAGGCGAAATTCGCCACCAAATAGAAAGTCGAGCACAAGCATGTCCCGAACAAAAGACTTAGGCAAATTTACCAACAAAGTGACAGCCGAGCACGGGCGAGACTCAGGGGCATAACTTAGGCAAGTTCTATCACAAACATAAACGCGGGCAAAACAATTAAAGTCGAAACTAACATTCATTCAAAAAGCTCGTGAGCAACAAAACAAATAGAAATAAACCGACCAAGAAGGCCGACGATGTTAGGAAATTACAAGAACGGGCACGCAGGCCCAAAAAATCTGCACGGGCGCGCAGGCCCCAAAATCAAATACCAATAAACAGGCATGCATGCCCGACCATAGTCCCACAAGCTAGACTTCCCTGGGGCTACCAATGTTGACAACAGGAGACTCGGGCGGAGGCACGATCTGGCCATCGATGATCTAGGACATGAAGCCCACCCCTTCGGTGTTCAGATCGGGATTCAGTAGAGTGAGCTGGCTAACCGCCGCTTCAAAGCCATCCGCCAAGGCGCTAACACAGTCCGCCTCAAGGTGTTGAATACGGGCGACCAGTTCCGACCGACTCTGCAAGGGAGCTGTCTCCTCCGACTCATCTTCGGCAGGGAGCATGGCGGCCTTCAGTTCCTCGACCTCTTTGGTGAGACGCCCGTTGTCGATTTCCAAGCGTTCCCGATCCTCACGAAAGTAGTCCCTCTCCTCAGCAACCTTCCCCGAGTTCTCTTTCTCTGCGGCCAGCAGCTCGGCTTGCTCGCAGAACATCTCCTCAGAGCGCTCCAGGGCAGCCTTCAACTTTCGTGAGCTCGCAATAAGGGAAACTTTCTCCTGTTCCAACTCTTTGACGCGATCAGAGTCTGCCCCCTCCTCGGCCAGGACAACGGCCATCTCGGCCATCTTGACCATCCCGACCATGTTGGCGGCCAGATGTTTTCTCCGACTTCCCCTATTCAGCCGCCTAATGGTCTCAGCCTCATCGGCGCTTACAGACAAGGGAAACCCCTCGAAGAAAATCTCCTCTTTAAAACAGGGGGAAACCCAAAGGATCTCACCGCACCGGACTCCTCGCCAACTTCCGGCTGGCTCTCTACCCGGTTCCTCTTCCTTGGTATCAGATCGACATGCTGCTCGACATCCTGAGCGTCCGGGAACCCCCCCAGAAGCATCGCCCGAGCTAGTTGGCGGGCCCATCCTCGTCGCCTGGGGAGCTCGCACCACTCTCTTGTTGACTTTCTTATCCTGTGTCAACTTCAGGAGCCTCTCCTTTCGTCCAGCCATGAGACCTGCATAAAAGAATCCCGGGTTAGTCACGAGCAAATAACAAATGAAGAAATTCGAACAAGACTATAAGACAAAAAAATAACCTAGCAGGTTCGCGGTCTGCCCGTAGGACTGACACTCCACAAGCGTCTTTGTATCTATAGGTCAGGCCTCAAAGGTCGGGTAACCATCTTCGTCGAGAATATCCTTTCCCTCCCTCGTGACCCATCGGACAGGGAAGAAACTGTCAACATATCTGCAGAGGGTACCATAGGCCTCCTTATCTTCGGTGCCCGTCTCGCCCGCGGGCGTATGGTAGTGCCCTGTGCCATGCTCGTAGTGGCGCGAGGTCCAATGCAAGGGAAACTTAGCTACACGCCCCAACACCGGGCGACCCTCATCGTCCAGGAGAGCCTCCCCGTGATCGTCGATCACCACAGTTTCTTCCTTGTATACAGACTCTAGAGCAGATTTGGTGACCGGCCGCACGATGTACCATTTGTCCTTGAACCCCCGGACAGAATCCATATACATCCTGAACAGCCTCTTCGATTGTTTCAGGGAAACCCAACTGTGCCTACCTCCCCGAGACTGGCGCTGTAAATGGAAGACTCTGAAGAAAAGAGGTATGGTCGCCCCAATCCTTAAAAAGCGACACGTTAGTTCGAATGCCCGAAGAAAAGCAATCGAGTTGGGGTGAAGCTGCGACGGGGCCAGCTCCAGATGACTAAAGACCCCGACCTGAAAATCACTAAAGGGGAGCTTTAGGCCAAGGTCCTTAAACGCGATCTCATACATAGGAAACCCGTACTCGAGGAACTCCGAGCAGATCCGCGCATTAAGAGACGGTCTGGTGACAACGAAATTTTTCTGAAAGCCGGGTTGACTACAGCCCTGCTCGATGATAGTATACGCGCTCTGACTGCGCCGATTATAAGCAGAAGCAATCCCTCTGGGCTCGGAGCCCACCCACTCTAGCAGAGGATCGTCAATGGTATCGATCAAATTCACATTTTCCTCGGCGCTTTGATCTTCCACCTCGTGGCGCCCCAAGGAACACGGTTCATCAGCCATTGTTACCTGCAAAGCACAGGAAACCGGTCAATTGGGGAGCAAATCCATATGCTCGCCATAACTGACGGGAAGAAGGGAACGACAAGCCGAGTCACACTCCACACACGATTAAAACGTTGAGGGTCCGAACAAAAGTCTGGTGTCACCTCCCCGACACCAAGATGCCACGACAAGTCGTCTTACATACTGCCTAAATGGGCCAACATCCCGGCCAATCATGAGTACGCCGATCTAAGCTTTGGATATGACGAGCAATACCATGAATCCTAAACCTAGAACTAGCAGTTTACCGGGAAAATCATGAGTTAGGCGCCCAGAACCATGAAGATACCGGGCAGCATTACGAGTCACGTGCCTAAACTATGCGTTTACCAAGCATAAACATGCATTCACCGGGCGTAGACACGAATACGTCGGGCAGGAATACGAATGTACCAGGGCTAATCCCAGACGCAGAGTTTCTAACATACAAATAATGGAAAAAATCATCTACCACAGAGAAAAAACATGAAGGATGAGACGCTTACTTGAAATCAGGAAAGAGGTACGGCGGCAGAGAAGGGAATCGACGGCGGCCAGCACGACGGTCCTATGAAAACCTGGAAAAAACAGGAGCAGCTAAGGCAAAGGAAGGAGGAGAAGTGCGAAGAGGAAAAACATATTATGAGACCCAAGGACCCTATTTATAATGATGACGTGGAAGACGAAATGTCACCCCGGGGAACCACGAACTCCCCCTCCTCGACGCATAGCCCCATAGGCAATGATGGCTCTATCTCCAATAGGGTGGCGTCACGCTTCCCAAGGGTTGCCTCGTATACTCAACGAACACAGCCCGTCGAGGGTCCCCTAGGCACTCCTCGAAAGGAGCTATCTCACGAGCGCGACGCAGGGGAATCTCCTCAAGCAAACACGGGGAACCAGATCTCCTGGCCGAGCATGAGGCCCCGTGACAAAGGTGAACTGAGATCAAGTCATAACTCCTGCTCCAGGAGTCACGACTTGGAGGGCTCCTGTTCTGGGCCCAGGTTGGCCCAAGAGCAAGAATAGGCCCAATCCAAACGGCTCTACAGGGGGCGCATCGACCAGAAGCTACGACCGTGCCCGCCACTGCTCGCGGACGCAACGTCCTCGACCAGATACCATCCAGCTCGAGTTCAGCTCGAGCACCCTCCTCGTAGGGCATATTGTAACTGTTACACCCTCACCTGAACTCCGAAAAGACCGCGTCCTCGTCCGTCCATACTTCTCACAGAGCACCCAGGAAGGAGACCACGTGCGGGTCCCCACTACACACGTAGAACCTGGCAGTTCCTTTATTGGGCCAATCCTGGTCGCCCCAATGAAGGGACCTTGGCCCAGCGCTGGGGGCTATAAATACCCTCTGTTCCAAGAGGGTCAGATATTCATTCTCTTACCCATACTCACATTTTTTGTCTTCTCGTACTCTCGCTCACTTTAGCATCGGAGTGCCTTGCAGGTACCTCCCCATCTCGTTCAAACTTCAGCTCGGAGCCAATCGTGACGGTCCAAGTCTAATCAGCTAAGATCACATAGAAATATATTTTTTTTCTTCGTATCAAGCGGAACCATAAACAAAGATATTGGCATAAATATAGATCTCATCTCACATGAGTTGATCAAAAAATTTATAACTCTTCTCTCAAAGATAAATTCAGAAATAGTGATAAGGGTCAAAACCTTCACATAAACAAAGATATTATGTAACATAAACCTATGTTTATAAATAAAAAACAATTCTCGGTTTTCAATTTTGGTCATGACAATTCTCGGTTTTGTATAGTTGGAATAGATTCGAACCTTAAGTAAATATTTAAGACAGCATTGAATACAATATGTGCAAAAGTTTGGATGTTAATGACTTTAATTGACTTTTGAGGTGTTTTGTATTGGTTCTTGTTTGAGTGCATTACTGCGTGCGTTACACACATTCTTAGGGGGCTGTATCTGTATCTGAGACGTTAACACATGGACGTCCCCCATAATCAACACAAACACACGCTTCACGAGTTGATAGCAACTAAGCCTCTAATTTTGATTCTCTTTATTTTATAATGTGTAATTTTTTTTCTCCACTTCTAAATTATATTGTTTGTGTTAGAATATAATACAAGAATGAGTAAATGAGAAATAGTCTCATATATTAATATGGAGATTTGAGTTTATATAAGTGAGAGAACTCACTCACCTATCACCTTAAGGTTTTAGGTAGATAAGTGATGTGTCTCTCACAAATGTGTCTAGTCCTTAACTTTATATCAAGGCTCTCTAGTGAACTCCCCCAATAAAATTTGTTAGTGCGTGAGACATTTTAGTGATGAGAGAAATATGGAATAATAAAAGAAATAAAGATTTATATTATTAAATTGTACAAATAATGATATAGACTAAGACTATTTATATACAACCCTAATTGGACTTAGGTCTACACAACTTGAATTATATTTAAATATTAAATCTAATCAAATCTAGTCAAATCTAATATTTTAACAAATCTAATTTAATATTTCAACACACCCCTATAATCCAAGTTGTCGAACATCCTAAAAAATAATCAATTTGAACTATTCCTAATTTCTTTCTCAAATTCAGGAATTTGTCAATCTTTAATCCTTTGGTGAAAATGTCGGCCAACTATGCTTTACTCAAGCAATGCCTTACTTCAAGTTCACCTCGATTTACCTTTTCTCTCAAGAAGTGAATCCTTGCTTCAATATGTTTACTTCTTCCATCCACATTATGTTTCAACTTGAATACCCACTTTACTTCGATAACTTTTGTATGTGTTGGCAATTCGACTAACTCCCATGTGTTGTTTCTTTCGATTGCATGTAACTCTTCAGCCATAGTTAACTTTCACTGTTTAGTCTTCAAAGCTTCGCTATAGTTAATTGGTTCAGCACATGCAAGTAAAGCAAAATGAACTAATTCTCCATCTGGTGTGACTTTGTCATCACCCACCACTTCATTGACATCAGAACTCATCAATGGCTTGTTAATTGAATTACTAGAATTCCAATCTCAGGCAGAATTTTCATTAATCACAATATCTCGACTCAACACAATCTTCTCATTAACTAGATTGAAAAGTTTGTATGCACCCGTTTTATGATATCCTACCAGAATCATTGGTTCACTCTTGTCATCAAGCTTCCTTCTTCTTGCATTAGGAACATGCTTGTAACACATGGAGCCAAACACCTTCAAATGACTCACTGATGGTCGTTTGCCACTCCATACATCTTCGGGAACTTTGTTCTTCAATATCTTGGTAGGACACCTATTCAAAATATAAACTGCACTCGAAACAATTTCTCCCCATAAAGACTTTGGAAAATTCTTTTGCTTCAACATGCATCTCTCCATATCTAATATGGTTTTGTTTCTTCTTTCAACAGTTTCATTATGTTGAGGTGTATAAGGAGCAGTTACCTCATGATCAACATCATGTTCTACACAGAAATCTTCAAACATCTTGGATGTGTATTCGCCATCTCCATCTGTTCGCATAACTTTGTTCTTCTTCTCACTCTGGTTTTCGACAAGTATCTTGAATATCTTAAAGATTTCGAATACTTCGTCCTTTCATTTGATCACATAGGTCCACAACTTTCGATTAAACTCATCGATAAATGAAACAAAATATTTGTTTCCACCAATTATATGTTCTTTGAATGGACCACATACATCTGAATGTACCACTTTGAGTATGCAAGATGATCTCATTGGCATAGTCGAAATGAAATAATTTCTAGATTGCTTTCCTACTAAACAACCTTCACAAAGTTTTTTAGGCATCTCAAGACTTGGAATTCCAGTAACCATATCTTGATTAATCAGTTCATTGAGTGATCGACAATTCAGATGTCCAAACCTCAAATGCGACGACCAACTATCCTTGTGTTCAAAAATATTTTTCAAACATTGAACTTTAGTTGAACTGATCATAGTCTTAAATGTCATGTTCTTCGATAACTGAGATTTTAAGACAAATTATTCTTGGTGTCGAACAATTTTAAAACTCCATCTTTCATGATAACTGAGAAACCTTTTTTGACTAGTTGTCCAACACTTAGCAAGTTACACTTTATTTCAGGTACATAAAGCACATCTTTGGTCATAGCTTTCCCTCCATTACTTATTTGAAAGACTATATTTCCAGTACCTTCTGTTTGCAATGAACTATTATAAAAAAGTTTTACCTTGTTCTTCTTCGACTTGTCAAAATCTGCTAACCACTCCTTTCGACCAGTCATGTAGTTTGAGCAGCCTGAGTCGAGAAACCATATTTTGGATTCGACATGGTTATCTGCAATTGCAGCCATAACCACCATACCACCTTCAGAATCATCTAAATCTTGGCGTACAAGGTTCGCTCCTTCTTCCTTGCTTGTCGATCCCTTGTCTTTTCTGTACCAACAATTCTTGGCTACGTGACCCCACTTTTCACAGTTATAGCACTGCACACATTTTTTATCTTCTTTTTCCTTTTGATAGTTTCCTCTTCCTTTCGAGGATTCAGAAGCTCCATCTTTAACTCGATGTTTGTGAAGTTTCGACCAAGACTTCTTGCTCTGAGTCTTGTCAGACTTGCCTTTGAATTTGTTGGAACAACCATTCTTTTTCCATGGCTGAGCTTGTAGAGCATGTATCGATTCTTGCACTCATTTCCTTTTGACAATCTTCATCTCATACGCCTCCAATGAACCAACCAAATCTTCCACTTTAGTGGTTTCAATATTGTTGGATTCTTGAATAGCTATGACAACGTGATCAAAGTGAGAGGTCAACATTCTCATTACCTTCTCAACTATCATCTTATCAGTTATGGTTTACCACAACCCTTCATGAGATGGAAGAGTTTTTGAACCTTTGACACATATTCTAAAACTTTTTCATCTTCTCTCATCGATAAAATCATATTATCGATGCAAGGTTTGTAACTTGACAACCTTGACTTTTTCACCTCCTTCGTAATACTTCACCAGAATATCCATGCTTCCTTCGTCGTTTCAACAAGAGAGATTCTATCAAAATTAGTAGCATCGATCGCCGTCTGAATTCAATAAGCAGTCTTGCAATCTTTCTTCTTGACTTTGTTGTGGGTTTTTTCTGTTCGTCAGTTGCATTTGCAGCCAACACAGGAACGTCGTCGGTAACCACTTCTAAGGTTTCATGGAAGCCAAACAAGGATTACATCTGTTTTTTTTCCATCGGATCCAATTCTTTCCGTCAAGCATTGGAAGAGAATTCAGAATTCCCTTATCACTAGCCATATTCGCAGAGGTTGATTCACTTACCCTAGAAACACGATCTCTGGCATGAAATTCTTGAAAACTTGATCAAGAATAATAACTGGAAGCTCTGGATCCCAATTTGTTAGCGCGTGAGGCACTTTAGTGAAGAGGGAAACAGAGAATAATAAAGGAAACAAAGATTTATATTATTGAATTGTACAAATAATGATACAGACTAAGACTATTTATATATAACCCTAATTGGGCTTGGATCTACACAACTTGGATTATATTTAAATATTAAATCTAATCAAATCAAATCTAATAATTTAACAAATATAATTTAATATTTCAACAATCTGGATTGTTTTGTTTTATGAAATATAAGGAGATGAATATTTGCATAGATCCACATTGAAGTTTCAAACAATTGATTTTATGTTTTGTTTTAGACTGGGCCAACGACTAGGCACGACCCAATCCATTATTGTTCTAGGATGGCTTAAAAGCATTGGCTCGATCAGTCTAGATTTAGAAAATGGCATATATTCCTTCTGCCCAAAAGCTTTGGACGCGTGGCCATATAGCCTCATAGACAACAAGACCACGCATGCCCGAAGCCGCGTCCCTGCTCATGGAAATGACTAATTTCTGGCACATCTTCCCATGACAACAATTAGTTTAATACACTTCTCCTAGGATGACGAGCACAAGCTGCCCATTCCTGCTTTCACACAGAAATTCTGACAATTACCTATTTTTGGGGCCTAATATCCAGGCCCAAAAACATGAGCCAATGGCCAAGCGTCGAGGATATTATATAAACCCTCACACTTGTGAGGATCAGGTATCTAATATTAAATCCTAAAACTCTATCTTCTCTCTTGTATCTCTTTGCACCCTGACTTACTTAAGCATCGGAGTTCCTTGCAGGTACACTATCTCCTCCTTAATTCTAGCATTGCTGACACATATATCGATCTATTACAGGTTCTGGTCACTGGTAAGATCAGTGGCTCCGTCTGTGGGAAATCTGTTTTCCCCATCTTTCAATCCTCAGAAACCAAAGATCAAAGTAGCATTTCAATAATCATATTATGGCCGATCAATATGGCAACCACCTTGCTGGTAAAATCGTCATATCCCTTGTCTGCGAGACTGATAATGATGGAGAGATGCCTCTCCTTAAAGACATTCCCCTAAAGAGAGATGGCTGCACAACGTCTCCCTTCTTCGACGATGCAGAGGACGATGACCTCCAGTTCTTGGAAACCAAAAAATCCA
Source organism: Vicia faba (assembly GCA_948472305.1). Taxonomy (NCBI): domain Eukaryota; kingdom Viridiplantae; phylum Streptophyta; class Magnoliopsida; order Fabales; family Fabaceae; genus Vicia; species Vicia faba. The sequence continues at coordinate 1,119,783,764 of OX451740.1, forward strand.
AGAAAGTCCAAGAAATACTAGTGATCTTCTAACCAATATCAGTACCAACTAACGCTGACTCGGCTAGGGAAGCCTTGCTCACGACACTGAATCAAACTAACACCTTAATCCTTCAGCATAAAAATAGGATTGGGGCCTTAGAAAAGGACAGATTTCAAGATCTCCTCCGCGGAGATACCGACGACATCAATCTTGCATCCCATTGTCACGACGCCCAAGTTGTCGCCCAGTTCAGGAGAAGCCAGAGGTTTCGTTCGTCAAGAAACAAAACCGCACTCCACCCCAGAAGAACAAGATCTCCCTGATAATGAATAAGACCAAGGGTAACCGACAACCAGAAAACTGTCGTTCACCCTCCTTCAGGACAAAGTACCGTTCGAGAAGCCCGACTCCCCGCCAAGAAAATAGCCCACGACGGGGAAAGAGCGACTAATCTCTTCCACCATCATTAGACCAGAGCGAAGACGATGTTCCCCGCAACCTGTTATCAAGATAAATCATGGAAATTCCCCTACCTATCGGGCTGGAAAAGCCTCCAAACTTGGGGACTAATGACGGGACCACCGATCCAGATGAGCACATCGAGAATATCAATGTCGTGTTTGATTACCGAGGCGTCAAGGGCGCCATCAATTGCCGACTTTATCCCACCATTCTGAGATAAGGGTCTATGGCGTGGTATAAAAGTCTCCCCAACGAGTCCATCACTTTCTATAAGAACCTAGGAAAGCAATTTTCCAAGCATTTTACACCCTCTCTCCAACATCCAAAATTTGATGCATCATTGGAGGCAATCATCCAAGGGAATGACGAATCTCTCCAGGCGTATATAGAAAGGTTCAACCACAAATCCGTCCAAGTCTAAATGACAGATGGTATAAAAAATATCTACTCGAACACGGGCTATGTCCCTGTAGCGACTTTGCCAAGGCAGTTGTCATTGAAACATCTACTATGCTGGATGCCCTCCTCCTTAGGTCCAATGCATGCATTCAGTATAAGGAAAAAGAAACTTCCAACAAAGCATGAGACTCACGACATTAGGAGAATGCCAAAGCTTCAAAGCATGACGACTCCTCGACATCTTGTCGAGGAGCAGACAAAAGAAAGGCGAATATACCCCGTGAGTCGCGGGAGTACAAAGGGCCTGTTGGCTGGTTCCATGACTACACTCCCCCAACCACCCCACGCGAGAGCATCTTGTTCGATTATGTAAACTCAGAGTTTCTCCAACCTGATTCCGCTTTCCTCGGCGCACACCGTCCAAGCCTAACACGGACAAGACAAAGTATTATCGGTTCTACAATAGCCACAAGAGTGTCACAGAAGAATGCATCTATCTGAAAGATGTTATCTAGATCCTCATAAAAGATGGGAATCTCAAACAATACAAGAAAAAATAAGCTTCTTGTGAGGACGCCCCAAAGTCAAAGAAGATCGAGGAAGAGAAGCCATCCCTCAAAAATGCCTACATGCCAGTCGCCACGTACATTTTGCAACTAGAGGAATTCTACATCCCCAATGATGTTGAGCACCCCCTCTACATCTCAACACACAGCCCCTGGGAGAACTTCTCATCCTCTATGGTCATTTCTGGATGAGGATTCAATAAATTCACCGTGGATTCAGTAAAGAGGAAGTTCGAACTACTGATCGACGCGAGCTCCAATAGAAACTCCACCCTCGATAAGTTTTGAGGAAACTCAGTCCCCATCGGGTTCTACCGTGAAAAACTCCCCTGGTGGATCTCCTAACTCAACCATCATTTTTCTCGTGAGATCCTATATGGCCAACTTTGACGTCCGACAAATTCTAGTGGACCAGAAAAGCTCGACCGACATTATGTACTCCTAGTTATTCTCCACCTTACAGCTTAACGAGACACACCTGACGCCCTATGTGGGATCAGATTTACAAGGTTTTAACAGCGTAGTCACTAAACCATGGGGCTACATCAAACTGATAGTCACCTTCGGGGCAGCAGAAACGGACAGATCCATTAAGGTCTAGTTCCTTTTAATAGACTTCCCATCTCTATACTTGTGCATTCTTGGAAGGCCAACTTTGGCCGAACTAATAGACGCCCCCTTCACTGTACACCTAAAGATGAAATACTACACTTCAAAGGGACTTGTCGCAAGTCTTCATGGGAATATAGAAGCTGCAAGAAGATGTTTCGAGGCAGCCTCAAAGGGGTTAAATGTAACACCCGATTGGTTTAATTAATTATTTAATTAGATACTTTTGATTAATTGTGAATTATTTGTCGAAATTGTTGACATGTTGTGTTATGTTGTGAGTTGTTTACATAAGTTGCGGTGTTATTATTAGTCAGTTAAACGAGTTGATTAAATTAGTTGAGTAATATTAGTAATAATATTAGAAATAGTAGAGTAATAGGTTAATTGTGTTGGGCCTATTTTTATGGTTAGAAGTAGTAATATGGGGGGTATATTGTTAAGCCCAATAGAATAATAATATTATTAGATTAAGTTAAATAGAAATTAAGTTAATTAAAAAGGTGAAGAAAGGTCTTAGAGAAGTACATGAGAAGTTACAGAGAAGAGGAATAGGAAAAGAGGCAAAGCTAGGTCAATCCTAGAGTTACAGAGCAACCTTCAATCCAAGGTAAGGGTGGAGTTCTAACTCTACAATGGGAATTACGATGAATAGTATGTATGAATTGGGATGGTGTAATTGTCGTACGTGTAATTATGTTTCTGTGTTCCTGAGTGATGTTGAATTCGTCTGCAAAAATGTTAATGTTAATTGTCTGTGTTGTAATTTATCTATTGATGAAATTGTTGTTAAGTGTTGTGTTGTTGCGGTTGGATAAAGGAAAATTACAAAACAATTCTGAAATTTGGACGTGTGCCAAGGGGCACAAGAAGCATGCCGAGCGGCATAACTCCATGGAAATTGGCAGGTAGTGTGCCGAGGGGCACAAGTTGTATGATGTGCCGAGCAACACAGACCCTTGTACCGAGGGGCACGATACTTTGGTGCCAACCGTAACCTTGATCTATTTAATTCCTAGCATATTTCAATCTCTAATTCAATTAATCATGGCCAGATCTAATCAGTGGAATTTTATAGTGAGTGCACATTAGCAGTAATTATATGACTAGAAGTAATTGAATAGTAGAAGAAAACATAATGATAATTGTGATACGGTGGCAGAACCAACTGTTATACTAGTTTTGCGTTTGTGTTTGCAAATGTGGCGGTAAGCAAGAGTCGCTGCCAAATTTTCTTTTATCCAACAAAGGAAAAGGTGAAAAGAACAGAAAAAAGACCTTTCGATATTATTTCGGAGTAAGGGGGTAGGTTATGGAAAGGGAAGGTGTTAGCACCCTTTCCATCTGTAGTTTTCTACGGGCTCTTAGATGCTTAGCTCATTTTTGAAAAAATACCTTGTGCTTTATGTATTTTTGAAAGTATTTTTGAAATTCCAATAGTAAGGCAGCTTGCTTTATGATAACTCTTGTATCAGTCCTCAAGAGTGTTGATAAAGCGTTTTGAAAATGTTTTAGAAAGTGTTTTGTGTATGTGTAAAAGTTTGTTTTGAGCATAACATCTATGAACTATCTACTTTTACTCGAAAGGATTGTTCTTTTCCTCTTTTCCTTTAGACAGTGCTATCCTACTATTAGTGAGTAGGTAGCCCTAGTCGTTGGATGTTTTAAGGGACATTCGAATGGACGTTTATAGTTACAAAGGCAACTAGGGAAACGTCGAGGAAACATCGAGAGGGTCATCGAGGGACTTATGATCTTTAAACAGGAGGGTAGCCACTAAAATCTCTCACGTTTCGAGAGTTATGACTGTTTTCCGAAGGCAACCAAAGTAGGATACCCTAGAGGTGCGCATGTGAGAGTGTGTCGTGTTCAGTTATTTTTGTCTTCTATATTAGGTTTGCTAGCGTCTTATATTTAATTCTCTTGCCATACAATCCTAGTTAGCATACATCTAGACAGTTAATAGTGTGCGGGAATTTAAAGTGCGGAAGTGTAAATCCTAAACTATTACATGGCTTCAGGGAGGGGGAATTTACAAATTCAAAAATGGGGAAAAATATAAAAAAAGGCAGTAAAGTAAAGTCCTAGTTAAGTCTATTACATCCAAGTAAGCAGATACAATAATATGCAAAAGTGCGAAAGTAAAAGTAAACGCGCGAATTGAGAATACGTTTACAATCCTAAAAAGAAAAATCTTTTTGCTTGTTTTGGTTTTATATTAATAAGAAAATGTTTAAGTTAACAAGTTAATTAATTAACCTAGAAAAAGATATTACTTATTGAAAAAAAAGTGAAATTTAAAATAAAGAAGACAAACCTAAGCTTTTTTTGATATTTTTGTTATGAAAAGAAATTAAAATCTAAGCCCGTTCAATTTTAATTTTAAAAAATGCTAAGGTGACTAATTAATTAATTTACCAAAAAAACTAACCTGATATTTTTTGTGATTTTTATCTGATTTTATATTGTAATAATGAAAAACAATTAAACAAATAAATAGAAAAAAGAGGAAAATGGTAAATGGGCCAGGACATCAGTAGAAATATGGGGGTATGACTTGCAAAACGAAAGCCCAAGATAGAAGGAGCCTAACTCTGCCTTGTAATCTAGTGAGGATAGCCTCAGAGTGCCCATGGTGATCTGCACGCTTGGATGCGTTGATCTGGATCAGATGAGATCTCTTGGTGTCGACCATGTGGTGTATGGTATGCATACACTGGCTGGATACACTGAATCTGCATGTAAAGCGTTAGAAAAAAATGAAAATGCAAGACCTGGGTATCGAACCCAGGTCCTTCCCCTTAATTTGAACCCCCACCTAATTCGAACCTCTGAGTCCAAATCTGAAGCTACTTTATCCTGAAACAACATGAATCCTGAGATTCGAAGGAACCAAATTCGAATGCCCTAGGAATGGAATTTTGTATTTTAGGCACTGAAACTCACATGAATAACATTAAAACATTCATAAACATCATTCATATCATCGATATACGATCAATATGTATTTAAATTACATATTGAATGAGTTTGAGATCAAAGACAAGTTACCAACAGAGGGATTGCGTGAGTGATGCTCCTGCATGCGTTGGGCCTGTCTAATATGTGGAAACGTCTTCTAGAACCTTCAGGGAATGAGTTGAATACTTGCTTTTGATTGAGGAAGCCTGTAAAGATTGCTTCAATTCTGACAACTTTGTGATGGTTTGGAGAATTTGGGGTGGTTTTCTGGGGCAACTTCTTGTGTGTGTAGGAAATGTTTTTGTGTCTAGATGCGTATGTTTTTTCTTGGGCCTTTGATAGACAATTTTGTCTTGTATTTATAGGGGTGTGGTGGTGGACGAAAATGACATGAATCAGCCATTAACCATGGCCTTGAAAACAGAATCGAAAGATTTAAGAAGTTTCAAATTTTGATGATTTTCTACCATTTTGGGCTTTGAGTGAACCTGGACAGGTTTCATCCCATTCAACTTTTCACATCTCGACTCCTTTGAATGCTCCCAAGCTTTATCCTTCAATGGCTCTGAGTTCCAATTTGAATGGTTCAAGGCCTCATCATCATGGCTTCTTTGATTGAGTCATTATCTGCCTTAGTTTCTTGATTTGAACACTATTCAATCATCCCAATCAAACTCAGCTCTTGTTTCTTTTGATCTCCTGACCAATCGAAGTATCACCTCTTCATCCTATCCTGTCGAAGCTTAGTTTTGTTCTTTCCTTCAAACACAATTGTGTAGGTGGTTCTTCGATTTCAACTCCCACCCTTTGCTTTTTTTTACAAGAAAATATTTCTTGTTCACTAGTTCATCATTGATTGGTGAATATAGTTTGTATACACCAATCGAAAGGTAACCTATGAGCATCTGAATTTCTCTTCAATCATCCAACACCTTCTCAGGTACATGCCAAAGGCTCTAAGGTGACTTATATTTGGCTGATTCATCCCTGACTATCATTCGATCATGCCATGTTTGAAGATTGTATGTCCTTCGAACCATTAGATTTCCACGTGTTTCTTTGGATAAGATAAAAGCTTTTTGAATTCTAAATATTCTTATTTTCAAAACGCCCATTCAAACGACATATCAATAAAAATGTCTCTCCTTGTAATGCTTCGAATGGCCTATATTTCAATGGTTCGAAGACGAACCCTTCGAATATGCTCTTTACTAGCTCTTCATCAATTGAAGGCTTCATAAAAGCCTCCTTATATTTTTCTTCGAACCATTCGTTCTTCGATCCTAGCGCTTTATTGGACATCAGAGTAGACTGCATACTGCTGTCGAAGCTGCTTCGACCCAAAAGCTCTTAGGCATATTTTCAGCTTTCGACCTACACCTTGTCGTGTACACTTCCTTTCTTTCTTTTAGCTGTGCCATTATGCTGAGGCATATAGGGTGCCATGGAAATCATTTTAAACCTCTTGAGTAATTGAGGACCTCAATGAGCATGCCTTGAATAAAATAGGAGGGTAAATTTTGGGGTACAACAGCTGCCCCTGTTCAATCTTCTTAAACCTGAGGATTTAGATTGGCCTGTATTCCTTTTGTGATCTGAGGGTGGAAGATGATTGAACACTAGAGTGCCTAAAAATTTGCACTCGCATGAAGTAAGGCAGTTGCTTGATGATATCAGGAATGGGCTTACAGATGCCATTTGGAGAAGATGACTGAGAGTTGTCGGAGATGGTCTTAAAGATGCCATCCAAAGCAGATGCTGAATTCATAAGAGGTCTCTTTGTGGGGATTCCTGTTCCTGTTGTCCGAGGAGGAATCCACTGGAGAATGTTGGTTTCTGTTGTTTTTCTTGAGGAAAACTCTGTGGGGAATAGAGTCTAGGAGCTTTAGTTGTCCATGGCTCTACTGAGGCGTTATCTCTGGACTGGAGAGATGAAAGTTAGTTGTTTTCTGGTTAAAATTCAGGCTTCACAATAACTTACTGGGGGAAATGAAATTAACTGTTATCTGGAAATATATGAGAAGGAGCCAGCGTAAGGCTGCTTTAGGATGAGTCCATGTGAAACTGCATCTGAAAATTATGAGAAGGAATCCGTGTAAGATGGCTTCAGGATGAGCCAATGTAAAGCTGCATCTGGAGATCATGAGAAGGAGCCTGCGTAGGTCTGCTTCAAGATAAGTCTGTGTGAAACTGCATCTAAAAATTGCGAGAAGGAATCCGTGTAAGATTGCTTCAAGATGAGCCTGTGTAAAGCTGTATCTGGAGATCATGAGAAGGAACCCGTGTAAGATTGCTCCATCTGATCGTGTAGATAGTCACTCTGTCTTTTTTCGGGAATTGATCCATAATTAGTTGTTCATAGATAGTTTCCATGTCTAGTTTAAGGAATTAATCTGGAACTTGATTTTTGTTAGTCGTAGAGACAGTTGCCCTAGCTTGCTTCAGCAATTAATCTCTGACCTATTTGAGAAAGAAAGATAGTTTCCCCGAGTTGTTTCGGGAGTTAATCTTCAATCTGCTCATGTAGATAGTTGTCCTGTCTTGTTTCAGGTATTAATCTACAATCAGTCGTTCACACATAGTTGTCCTGTCTTGTTTCAGGTATTAATTTGGAACTTTCTTTTGTTGGTCGTGTAGATAGTCACCCCGTCTAGTTTCGGGAATTGATCCATAATCAGTTGTTCACAGATAGTTACCCTGTCTGGTTTCAGGAATTAATCTGGAACTTGCTTTTGTTGGTCGTTGAGATAGTTGTCCTGACGTGTTTTAGGAATTAATCTCTGACCTAAGAGAAATAAAGATAGTTTCCCCGTCTTGTTTCGGGAGTTAATCTTCAATATGTAGATAGTTGTCCTGGCTTGTTTCAGGTATTAATCTATAATCGGGTGTTCACAGATAATTGTCCTGACTTGTTTCAGGTATTAATATACAATCAGTTGTTCACAGATAGTTGTCCTGTCTTGTTTTAGGTATTAATTTAGAACTCGCTTTTTTCTGGTCGTAAAGATAGTTGCCTTGGCTTGTTTCAGGAATTAATCTCTAACCTAAGAGAAATAAAGATATTTTTCCCGTCTTGTTTCGGGATTTAATCTTCAATATATAGATAGTTATCCTGGCTTGTTTCAGGTATTAATCTACAATCGATTGTTCATAGATAGTTGTCCTGTCTTGTTTCAGGTATTAATCTGAAACTTGCTTTTATTGGTCATAGAGATAGTTGCCCTGGATTGTTTCATTAATTAATCTCTGACCTAAGAGAAATAAATATAGTTTCCCCATCTTGTTTTGGGAGTTAATCTTCAATCTGCTCATGTAGATAGTTTTCATGTGTTATTTCAGGTATTAATCTACAATCAGTCATTCACAGATAGTTGTTTTGTCTTGTTTCAGGTATTAATTTGGAACTTGGTCTTGTAGATAGTCGCCCTGTCTTGTTTTGAGAATTAATCTACAATCAATTGTTCACAGATAGTTGCCCTGTCTAGTTTCTGGAATTAATCTGGAACTAATTTTGTTGGTCGTTGAGATAGTTGCCCTGTCTGGTTTCAGGAATTAATCTCTAACCTTAGAGAAAGAAAGATAGTTTCCCCGTCCTGTTTCAGGATTTAATCTTTAATCTTCTCATGTGGATAGTTGTCCTGTCTTGTTTCAGGTATTAATCTACAATCAGTTGTCCACATATAGTTGTCCTGTCTTGTTTCAAGTATTAATTTGGAACTCGCCTTTTGCTGGTCATTAAGATAGTTGCCATGTCTTGTTTCAGGTATTAATATATGACCTTAGTGAAAGAAAGATAGTTTCCCCGTCCTATTTTGGGAGTTAATCTTTAATTTGCTCATGTGGATAGTTGTCATGTCATGTTTTAGGTATTAATCTACAATCAGTTATTCACAGATAGTTGTCCTGTCTTGTTACAGGTATTAATCAGGAACTTGTTTTTTGTTGGTCGAAGAGATAGTTGCACTGGCTTATTTCAGGGATTAATCTCTGACCTGATCTTGTAGATAGTCGCCCCGTCTTGTTTCAGGAATTAATCTATAATCAGTCGTTCACAGATAGTTGCCATGTCTAGTTTCAGGAATTAATTTGGAACTGTTGAAAATTGATGATGATATTTGTCTGCTTGCAAACTTTCCTGAAAAAGGTAAAGAGTCAGTTGTATGCAATGTCATGATGCATGAAATGCATTGGGTAATGATGTTCTCAAAATAAATAAGATTGTGATATATGCATTTGTACTGCATACGCTATGACGTTCATAAAATGATGTATGAATGCAATGTATGAACGTATCAGTTGTTCTATTGCAGTGTTGTTGAACTAAGGAAAATAAATCCTTGATTATTTCCGGGTGTTGTACCCCAAAATTTGCCCTCTCATTTCATCAACATTTTCTCATCACAAGACTTTTAGAACTCAAGATCAAGCTAGGGTTTACTCTGCTCAAGACACCTCCTTGCACTGTTGACCTAAATTAGGGTTTGAGTTTGCACATGGATGTTTTGACCTACAATGCCCAAGTGACTTTCATACTTCATGTTGGACTCATAAGTTTGTCCATACCAAGTTTCAAGCCTTGGTTCAAATTTTTGCCTAGTCAATTAGACAGTTGACCTAGAAATCAGCTATATTGGGGAAAAAGTCAACTGTGGCCAATTGATAGTCAAACCTCATGAATTTTGACCCACATCAACATTATGAACTCATATGAACCATTTGATCAAGTTTGGATCACAATTCCACAAGAAATTTGATCAGATCACCAAAAGGGCAAAATGGTCATTTTTAGGGTTTTGACTGTACAAAGGCAATTTTTGACTGTTTGACCTAACCAATGGCAAATCAAGCTCAACCATGGATTCAATGACATCATCTTGACTCATTCAACAAGTTCAAAAGGTCTCAAATGCATAAGATTGACAGATGAATTTTTCAGTCAACTGATCAAACTTTGATTGTACGCTGAAAAGTCAAACTTTGACTTTTTGGTCAAAATCAAGTGCCAAGAGTCATTTTCCATCAAAACATGTCAAATTATGAAACTTGTTCATCAAGAAACCCAAAATTACAAATTAGGGTTTAAATTGGAAAATTTTCATAACTTAGAAATTTTCTAAGTTATGAAATTTTCTTATTTTTTCTTAACTTTGTCCCACATTTTCACCAAGATGCAAATGGATTAAAATAAAACTTAAGACATAAAATTTGTAGTCCATCACAAAGTCTACAACTTTGATTCACAAAGTTTTCTCAAAAGAAGCTTGGATCTCAAGTTATGATTTTTGGAACAAGGGTACCTAAAACTTTTAACTTAGAGAAATTTTGCCCTAGTTTAGGCAGGATTTTGACCCATCTTCTTGGCCATTTTTCACATAGTTTCACTTGGAGTATTAAGTTTCATTTCAAATATGGATTATAGTAAATGTTGCAAGCTTTCCAAATTGTCCAAGAACTCCTCAACGATGCACCCTTAGCTTCGCAACCATCTGATTTAATCTAACGCTTCCGGATCCGTGAACTCACGATGCACATAATTCAAAATTATATTTATTTTCAAAAAGAATTATGGAAACTTCTTTTATCGACTGCGAACTACGTCTACAATTCCTCTATTCACACACCCAGACTTGGTTTAAAGAGAATTCGAGATATTTCCATAGTCCATAAAAAAACTAACCAAACAACTATGAACTACGAATTAGGACTCTGGTTCCTCATAAGAGGATACGTAGGTATACGACTTAAAAATCATGGCGATTTCCCCTAAAAAATAAAAACCCTATTCCTAAACCATTAACCTAAACCCTAGTATCCTTACGAACAAGATAGATGAGGGGTGCCTAACACGTTCTCTTCATCTAAAGTGAGTGAAAAACTTAGAATCTCTGACCAAATTAGGGTTATCCATTACATTCTCTTCCTTAGGATAAAAATTAATGGTGGAGATTCTATAATTTCCAGCCAGTTATGACAATAACAATGCATATATTTTATGAAGAACAATTTTAGTTCTAATGGTTTCATTGAGTGTGCAAATATTAGAATTCTGGATAGTCTTAATCAAGATATCATCATAATCACTTTATCACTCAGAAGAAAGACCATTGAGTTTGTTTCTAATGAAACATTAGTAATTTTGTTGAATGCTGAATGTTTGACAAGAAAAGAATCTTGATGAGTTTCTAAGAAGGGCTCAAGCTTTAAAAGATCATAAATTAAGAGCCAAGAAATCAAGATTCAAATATAACTCAGCATCAGAATCAAGAGCTATGAAGATAAAAGAAGAAGATGATAAAAGCTTTTACTTAAAGCTCAATATCAAGAATGGATATTTCATAAATGAATATGCTCAGAAACAAAGATATCAGAAATCATATATCAGAATTAAAGATCTCAAAATATCAGTAGAAACACCATTGCACTCACAAGAAGAACTATTGTGACTGTTTCTAAAGAAATATCAGCAATTCTAAGGAATGTTGAATGTTCATCAAAAAGGGAATCAAGTATGTTCTAAGGAAAGTGTCAAGATCGAAGATCTCAGATACCCAGCAAAAAGAATTCAAGATCAGAAATCAAGATGTAGCTGACATAAGTTGTTGCTTCCAGCTCAATCCAAAGATAAGAATTCAAGAGATCAAAAATAAGGAATTCAACGTCAAAATCAGATGTACTGATATAAGCTTTTGCTTCAAAAATCAGACATCAGATATGCAGCTCAGAAAAGCTTATTATCAAAGATCAAGACAAGATCAAGACGAAGTAGATCAGAAAAGCTTTCAATCAAAAATTTTTTTCCTCAGATAAGTTGTTTCCACGATATCTGATTTCAAGATCTAAACATTAGAAATGTTTTTGATATCAACATCAGAAAAGCTTTCACCTACAACGACAAGACTTGTTTCTCAGATGATTTGTTGCTTAAATATCCGAAGACAAGAATCCACTATTGAAAGATTCTGAAATGAAACATCTTCTCACTTAATCTTCATCTCTCATATCAGATCAAAAATACGCCTTCAAGACTAGTTCTAAGATCAGAAGTCAAGCTCCGTGTTTCAGAAAGGTTGTTGTTATTATTTATGAAGACATGTCATGATTCTGATAACTCTTAGTTCTTATGCTACAACAACAAAGTAGTTTTTGAACTACTCATCAGTCATTCACCAGAATAACAAAGACGAAGTGATTGATCTCTTCCAAGCTTAATACTTCAGAATCAGAAGTACATCATTAGAAGATAAAGATCAAGAAACTTAATCAAGAAGAATACAGTACAAACAGTAGACCATAAATTCCACTATCATGATATTGGTTGTACAATTCAAAGAAGTTGTCTCCCACATTTTATGTTAACAATTGAAAGCAGTAGGATAAGGAAAGTGACGTTTCGTACTGTTCCAAACCTCTTTTGAAACTATCAGTTAGGAATCAACCGTTGGAATGAGAAAGAACCTTTCTATCCTTAAAACAACTCTTTTTGAATTCTATAAAAGGAGATCAATGAAATGAAGTAAAGTTGCTGAAAAGCCATGGATGTGGATGTTGTTGGAGCTGTTACGCTGAACATGTTGAAGCTTACTAAAAAGAAAGAGAGAAACAAAAAGAAGATATGAAAAGAAACAAGAAAAAAGGAGTTGTTGCTCATAACTTGCTCAAAAAATAAATAAGATGAAGAAGAAGAATTCTACAAGATGATACTCAAATTCTTATCAAATACATCTTGGTGGAAATATGAAGAAGCAAGGAGTTGTTGCTCATAACTTGCTCAACAAAGAAGATGAAGACAAAAAGACTACGAAGATGTTGCAATCAAACTTAGATTATTTTCATATTTGTAGAATCATGTAAACACAAGAGTTGTTGCTCATATTGTGTTATAGCTTAAGTTTTTCACGTAAATTGTTTGAACACAAGAGTTGTTGCTCATATTTGTGTTAAATAATTTGTACTTAAACTAGGAGTAACCTGCTTGAAAAGAAGTACTCATGTATTCTCCAAAAAAACAATTATGGTTAGAATTGGTGGTTCCTCGAGTGATCAAGTGAATATTTGTATACTTAAGAAGACAATGGTTGCGGGTCATTGTAGATGAAATCATGTTAAGAGACCATGATTGGTCGATTATTATAGGGTCAATGATCACTATATCTCTTAGGGCACCAGAAAGGTCTGAATTCTTAAGAGATCACTAGTTGAGGATCATTGTGAGAAATCCTCTCTAGAAAAACCAAGTTGGTCAGATTTCTTATAAGGTCAATAATCATTATATCTTGTGGAGATCATTGAACGTATCATTGTATTGTTTCTTGAGTGACTAGTGTTGGCAAAAGACTCAAGATGAAAATGTTTGCAGGTCATTATGTAGTTAGTCATCGGCGGGTAGCTCATGCATTTATAATAAGTTTTGGTTATAGTGGATTAAATCCTTGTTGAAGGCAAAATCAACCAAGGAGGTGAATAATATGTAGCCTAGTTAGAGGTGAACTTAGATAAACTGAATATGTCTCTTTATATTTCTAGCATTCTATACTCCTTCATAGTTTTTTTTAAACAGTTTTCAAAAGGGGAAAAGTTTTTTAAACCCCCTTTTTCTTGTGTTTTTCTCTACCTTCAAAACCTTTGACCCTTATGAAATGAATGAGGAAATCATTATTTTTGACGACAATCGAGCTAGCTTTACCTATTATATAGTTGATCATCACAACGGAAAGACTCAACTGACTCCTACCGACGAAAGATTAAACTTAATAGAATCCTTTACTGGGTATGTGTTGATGTTCGCCAAGCGTTACAACTTCACTTCCTATATGGCTCCCTTCGCCAATAGAACCCATGGCCCTGAGTGGTTCACCAGAGAATTCCTTGCTCCTTTGATAAAATAAGAGGTAGGATCTTTGGCCATATGGGAGCCATTCCTTGTCCCTAGTATGATTGCAACCAGACATAGGCCTTCGAAGAACCAGATCATCTTACTCAGTTACCAGCCTAACTTTGTCTCTCGATAGTTTTGCCTTAATCAATCGATTCCTAAACCATTTTACAAAAGAAAAGGTGCCCTCTGCCTTTACAACATGTATTTCTCTGAGGTTGAATGTAACAAACCATTATCCTGATATGCCGAAGTTGCTAGACTTAACCTCATATCCTTTCGACCCTCCTTTTATTGCACTCAAGATTTTGATACATGGTGGAGAAAATATTATACTACAAATATTTTCAATGTGGCCTTTACACGGAAACTAACAACTGATTTCACTTCCATACATGAAAGGTTCAAGAGAGGTATGATAACTAACATCAAGGAAATCCAAGTATTCTAGAAATACTTTGAAATTGCATACAAATCGGATGACCTTAGTTGAACCATCCGTGAAGTAGCATTTATTTTAAAAGGGAAGTTTACAAAGAAACTCCCTAACTTAAAACTCCCTTCGTGTGTCAAGCACGAAGACAAGTACGAGTTAGCTTTTAAACTTCAACCATCAAAGTTCCCGCGACTGCCAAGTGTTGATTATGGCTTGGCATTTCGACCTCCATTCCCATAATGGTTCGTCTATGGGTCTCACTTAAAACTTTTTCAACAGGATTCCCAAAAACTTGTCAAACATGTGGTTTCGACTAAGCATGCTCTAGACAGTTTCCAAGGTCACCTTCATGTCGACATAAAGCATGTTCACATACTTTCTCCAATACATGAAAGTGAAGAATGGGAGGGCTTTTTGACTTACTCTTCTCCAAACTTTTAAATATCCTTCTAATTTTGACAATTTTGGCCTATCTATTCCTTTTAGTTGTCGATTGGAAAAAAAATAAAAGACAAGGTTGTCGCTGCTAGGGAAGTTGTTGTGGAGAAGAAAGTTGTTACTCCGGCCAAAGATAACAGCCAAGACGAATAGGCAACTCTCACAAAGGCAATAGCAAAGGTATAACTCATACTTTTAAATTTCATTACATGTCTAATATATATTTTTATAATACCTTTGTTATTTCCAGGTTAGTCAAAAAACCCCTCTAACTCCCAAAGAAAGAAAGCCAATCAATCCACAACCTCGAACAGCAGAAACAAATGTCAAAGATCTGTCGCCAAACACCTCCAAACCTGTGGAAAAAAAGAAGAAGCTGAAACCATCGGATGTTGCTCCTCGGCTAAAACCCAACATTATTAAAATAAAGAAATTGAATCCCAATGCTCAAAAAGTTATTAATGTTTATCCTGAGCCAGATGAAAATGTTGCGCCTGATCAGGCTGAGAGTTATAACTCCAGTCCTGGTGCTGATGGGCTTAACGTAATACAACCTCACCTCACTTATTCTTTCATTTATGCTTATATTTTCAATTGATAATAATCTTTCTTTCTTTTTTTAGGATAATAAAATTGGTACTGAATACTCCAACAGCAAATATGTTGTTCCCAGAAGTACCAGTTCCTTTTCAGTCCATCCTATATCCAACAAAGGTTCAAATAAAGATCTACAGGCAAAGTGAATCAACTTTTAGAAGTTCAACAAGACTTTCCTCCACACCCTGGTTCACCCCAACAATCTCAACCATCTGACTCTAGAAGTGATAGTGAAGAGTTAGAGCAATAAACATGGAGATTCCAGTTACGGAAGAGCTTAATAAAGAAAAACCAAATGATTCTTCACCTAAAATTCCCAACCATGGTGAAGATGGGCCAGATGATGAAGACAAACATACGTCTAACATATTTGAAGATCCTCAAGGAGAAGAAGGACCTAAAAACGACATTTCCCAATCGAATGACACAACTGATATCAACCAAACCTTTGGGATAATTAAGTGTTTCAAGGCCCTCTCGAGTATCCCCTCTGCTACTCTTTCCCAAGAAGAGTTAGAAAATTTGAAGAAAAACAAACCAGATGAGTATCTGAAATTTATGGTGAGCGCAAGAGGCATTTTAACTTATAAGTGTTCCAGTTCTTCTATTGCTTCTGGTGGTCATCTACCATCGAAACTACTGACAAAATACTTCAACAAATCAAAGAGAAAGTCTTTGACAACGAATTGATCCAATTTTTAGAAAATGATACAACAGCCTGCTATGGGATTAAGGATAAGCTGAAACAAGTTGACATCTTAACTACTCCTCCAGAAGTTGTAGATGTTATTGTAGAGCTCGGGTTCCTCATTGATCAAGTTACTATCAATTTCACAGCAAACGAAAGGCTTTGACCAAGATTCATAACAATACGGAGACCCAAACAGCAGAATGAGATGCAACCACTGAGTCTACCAACAAATTAGAAGAGTTGGAAAAGACTTTTCAATAAAGTCAAGAGGAACTCAATACTTGTGCTACCAATATTTCTAACTGGGAACAACAAATAAAAGAACTGCAGACCAACATTCAAAAATCCAAGGCTCGTCAAGAAGAGATTCAAAAACTTGATCATAAACAACTTGACGACGAGATCAAAGTAGGCGTATATCATGTCGAAAGGGCACAAAATTTGGGAATCATAATTGCTACCCTTACTTCCAGCAAGTCTATGATTGAGCATCGCTTGTTGTTGTCCAAGATAAAGTATATACAAATAAAGGCAATTCTACCCTTTTAATTTTTGTACTTTCTTATTTGTTATAACTATTTAACTTATGGTTTTGACCTTGGATAATTTTATAATGAATTTAGCCATTTGGAACTTAATTTCAGTTACCATTTTAGGTTCTTATTTGCACATCTGTTATTCTGTTAAGATTTTAACCTCACAAAGTATAGGTTTATATTTTTTCAAATATTTTTCGTTTATCCTCAAGAGTCTTTGATCTTATGCTAACTCTTCAATTTCATAAGCGTTATGTGAAAAGACTTGGATAATATGGAATGGACCTTCATAATTTGGGGATCATTTAGCCAACATTCTATCCTTTAGATCCATAGGAAAAATTACTTTCCATACCAAATCTCCAGTTGAAAACATTTTAATATTGACGTTTTTATCATACGCTTTCTCCACTCTCTTTTTATGCATTCTAAACAATTCTAAGGCATTCAATCTTTCCTCATCTAAATCAACTAGTTCATCCAACATCATATTCCAATAAGACTCGGATGGGATTTCACTTTGTCTCTGAACTCTAGTTGATTGAAGTTAAATTTCGACTGGTAAAATTGTTTCATGCCCATAAGTCAATCGAAAAGATGTAGCATTTGTAGCTTCCTTAGGAGAAGTTTGACCGACCCATAAAATTTGGTCCAATGTGTTATGCCAATTTTTTGGATTTTGTCCCACATGATTTTTTATCAATCCAATTACTACCTTGTTTGTTGCTTCAACATGATCATTCGCCTGGGCATAATAAGGTGTAGATGCCAGAAATTTAAGCCCTACTTCTTTAGCAAACTCTTGGATCTTTCGAGCAGCGAACATCGATCCTTGATCACCTGTAATGGTCTATGGGATTCTAAATCTATAAATTTTATGTCTCTGGATAAACTCAATAACTTTTTCTTGATCAACGCTTACTAAAGGTATAACCTCAATCCATTTATTAAAGTAATCAATACCCACTAAGATGTATCTCTGACCTTTAGATGATGCTGGTCTAATTACTATAGAATGCAATTCGCTTGTAGGGACATGTTAAATACCTGCATGTATCTGGCATTCTTGGAACTCTTTAGAAAACTCAATGCAATCATTCAACATAGTAGGCCAATACATTCCTTGTTGAAACAATAACCATTTCATTTTATGTCCAACTTGATGATCCCCACATGCCCTACTATGGATATTCGATAGGGCTAAATATGCCTTAGTCTCACTAAGGCATTTGAGCGGAACTCCTTCAGGCGTCTTCTTAAACAATTCATTTCCCATAAGAGTATAACTTAAAGAATAATACTTGATTTTTTGCTATGCAGATGTTGTTGGATTCTCCAAACAATTAACTATTTGTTTTCTCCAATCATTGTCTGTTAAGTTGTCAATAGCCAATATTTCAAAATTTTCTTTGACTGCATAACCCAACTTCGTCATTTGTAAATCTGATGGATATAGTCTGGTTTTGATTACCCTTCCTCGAACTTCAATCAAATCTTCTAACTTCTCTTTTGACACCTTATATCCATAAGCAATTTGAGCCAAGTCATTGGCCTCTTGATTCTTGAGTCAAGGGATGTGTCTAATGTTTACCAATTCAAATTTTTGCAATAGTCGATTTTCTATTACGAAATACATTACTAAATTCTCTTTAACACATTTATATTCTCGAGTTATTTGTTTGACAACCAATTCAGAATCTCCACTTATTTTGATTCTAGTTTCCCCCAATTCCAACAGAATTTCAAGGCCAGCTATCAAAGCTTCATATCCAACCTCATTGTGTGAGCAAGGGCCATCTATTCTATACTTGAATTTTGTTGGAATTTTGTTAGGAGAAATAATTAACACTCCAATACATGTTCCATCTCCATGACTAGAAACATAAAAATATGGTTTCCATTGCTCAAGTTCTATATAGTTTTGGGGGTTTTCGACAATGGCATGGTCGACTATAAAGTATGCAACTACTTTCCCCTTCATAGCCTTTAGAGTCATATGAGTTAAAGAATAATTAATCAAGGCAAATGTCCATTTTCCAATTTGATTGTGCAGGATTGGCTTAGAGAGCATATGTTTAATAATATCAAAATGAGATGAAACATACACATCAACAGGCTTTATATAATGCTTTAATTTGGTACAAGAGAAGTACACACACAGACACAACTTCTCAATCATGCTATACCTAGTTTTTGCATCATTAAGAACCCGACTAAGATAATAAATGTCCCTTTTGACACTATTTTCATCCTCCTGAACAAGCATGCTCCATATGGTTACATCAGATACAAAAATATACAACCTAATACTCTTACTTCTACAAGGAGGTGAGAAAATTTGAGGACGAATGAGATATTCTTTAATCTTGTCGAACGCTTCTTGATGTTTCTGCTCCCACTCAAAACCTTCCTTTTTCATTCGAAAAAAAGGTGAAAAGGCTTTAGACTTGCTACTTAGATTTGAAAAGGCTTTAGTTTCTGCTCCTTAAGAAGTTAATCTTTCCCAGCAAAGACTACAATTCCTTCTTTGTTGACGGCGATTTTGCTTCCATGATGGCCTTGGTCTTATTTTGGTTGATTTTAATCCCCTTTTTATGGACCACAAAGCCTATAAAATCCCTATTCTGCACATAGAAAGCACACTGAGAGATTCATCTTTAAACCATGCTTCCTCATTATTATGAATGACTTTCGAAAATGGTCTACATGACTTTTCCCTGACATAGACTTAACAACTATATCTTCAATGTAAATATGCATAAATGTCTCAATAAAATCATGAAAAATAGAACTCATTGCTCTTTGGTAAGTTTCCCCAACATTCTTTAAGCCAAAAGGCATCACCACCCACTCGTAAGTGTTGAAGGCTCCAGGGAATCAAAATGTCATTTTTGGCACATCTTCGTCAGTAATAAATATCTGATTATATCTAGAATATCCTTCGAGCATACTAAGATACTCAAAGCCTACATCTGAATCAACAAACATTTCTTCCACTAGCATTGGATATTCATATTTTGGGGTCACAACATTCAAATCTCTGAAGTCAATGCAAATCCTCAAAGTCCAATTCTTTTTTATAACAGGAACAATATTAGCAATCCATTCGACATACCTTGTTATAAAAATGAACTTACACTTGAGAAGCCTTTTGATTTCTGCCTTGATCTTCGACAGGATTTCAAGTGCAAATCGCCTTGTATTTTGCTTGATTGGCTTTCTTCTAGGATTTATAGACATCTTTAAATCCACCAATTCTCTACTCAGTCCAGACATCTTATCATTGTCCCAAGAAAAGCAGTATTTGTACTCCTTTAAAAATTTGATTACTTCGACCTCGAGTTATGGGCTAAGTTTGGCACAAATGTATGTTAGCCTCTTGTTTGCTCCATCTCCCGGGTCAGCCTCTTTTAGAGGATCATGCACTATCATCTTTATGTTTGGTGCTATTAAATCCTTTTCAAATCCTAAAGTCTCATCATTATAGATGACATTAAGCTTCTGGCTTGACCCATCAACTTGTAACTTATCAGGTGACTCTGGTTCAAAATCCACACCAATCCCTTCAAGGTGTACTTCAGTCTCATTAGCTTCGATAACCATGTATTTAACTTTGGCCTCTAAGGCCACTTTCAATCTATTTTTGGCTATGTAAGCCGAAATCTTTTCCATTACACTGGACTCGGACATAATCATTATCTTTGTCTGCCCAGCCAGTAGGTCGGAGTCCTGACACCCCTTCAACTTCTTCTTCTTCTTCCATGATTTCTCTATCCCATCAGAAACCATGAGTTGGGTTCAAATTAAGAAAATAAAACGCCTTATCTGAAGGCATGTAAGCAAATCCAGCAGGGGAACAAGGCGCTATGTTCACCAAGTTCCGGTCAAAATGTTGTTTATCCACATGGTTAACCTCTTCCATAAAATATCTTTTGTCAGCCTCAATATTCTCCATTATATGATCATCTCACTAGATCGAGATCCTTTGATGTAGCGAATATGGCACCACCTCAATGACATGTATCCGTTCACAGACCAAGAGCAAATTGTAGTTGGTTTTTGATGTTATAACCATGAATAGAGTTGGCCTAGTAATTGAGCCAACTGTCAGATCGACTTTAATAACCCCCAAGGTGTGGCCAATCTTTCCTTCATAATTTGACAGGACCATGTTATGTGGCCTTAAGTCAGTATTGAATTTGCCAATATTCTTCAACATGAAGAGTGTCATTAAGTTGACTGATGCTCCACCACCCACCATAATTTTTTTTACTCCTGTGTTCTCTATCTTCCCTCGAATGAACAATGGCTTCAGATGACTCCACATTCCTTCATTAGGTCTCTCTTTGTTCTTCGACACATCCGTTATTCATAACATAATAACAAACGGGCATGTGTCTGGCCATCTATGATTCATCAACTTCCTCCGTCTCTTCGACCTCGGTTACCTGATCATATTCTAAAGGTAACAAGAATACTACATTGCAATTGATATTCAAAGAATACTCTGGCCTTGAATCGAAGTCATCAGTTAGCATGTCATCATCGGTTGTTGGTTACTCCACTAATTTCTCTTGGGTTCTCCCTTCTTCGACCCAAATTATTTCCCCCCCATCTGGTTTCCTTTCTAAGACCCTATTTTTAACCTAAGTTTGGTTGCTTCTTGATTCCACTGCTCCTTTTTTAGTAGCCTTTCCCTCAGTTTTTCTCCTTATATGTTGCCTTCTCAATTGAGACCTTGACATGGGGATTTTCCTTTATAGTTTTTGAACCCATATGTCTGCTACCTCGATACCTGGAATTCTTTGCGATATGATATTAAAGATCCTCTCCCAAGCTTGAAGCTTCACCTCTTATCTTGACTTTGATTTCCTTTTTCGACAGGCCTCACCCATTTGCCCCTTGGGGCACCAACAATTGTTGTCTGTGAGGGACTCCTCTTTTGTCGAAGGTGTATTCATTTTTGGCATCTCTCCAGTTTCCTCTACGACTGGTTATTCGAACTCTTTACTTATTCTCTGCAGCCTTTCTATCGAACACAGAGCTGCACTCGGGGCACAATATCACTTCATATTTCTTTTTCTGGCAACAGCGGAGGAACTCGACCAAGTTCTCATCATTTTTTGGATAAGAAACCCTAATTTGATCCTCATCCCACTGGGTGATTTCTTCATCTGCTTTTGTGACAACGACTTTACTTATTTCGACCTCCAAGTTATGACCATTAGTAATCCCAACCTTTTGCAACTTAACCCTAAGGCCCTCAGTAGCCTCATCCATTTCGACTTCATGTTTAAAACCCCTAGTTGCTTCAACCATAGTGATTTCCTTATGAAGGCCTTCAGTAGCCTCGATCACGTTGACATCAGCAGGGTCAATATAGTGGGCATTTGCCACCTGCAAGGGATCTGGGTCAATCTTCAGCTGGGACCTTCCCTTGTCTCTGAACTTCTTCCTTCCTTCTTTGATTCGTTTTGCACAAGATCCCTAAAAAGAAAATACTGTGAGGTTGTGTGTCCTAAAAAATAATGGTATTTACAAAATCCTTTTTTCTTTCGTTGTTCTAACTATGGTGTTTTAGCACCAGGTGGCACTATCATTTGTCATCTTTAACTAACAAGTCAAAAATATCATGACACTTCGTAACATATAAAGTGTATGTTCTCATAAGGAATTTATCATTATTTTCTGGTTCAACGGGGTTTTTTCCTTTTGAAGGTGCAAGAAATTTGCAAGAATAAGGTGGCCCTTGTTTCAATTCGTCCAGATCGATTTTACTTTTGTAGAAACCTATAGGATCATTAAATATCTCTTGATCATCCTCATCCATTTTGACATGCACTACCCCTTCTCTTCTATTATTATTACTTTCCCTAGCCTTTTTATCCTTCGGGCGCTCAACCTGTCTAACTCTATCTGTCAATTAGGCTATATCCCTTAAGTATTGGGTATCTAGTTTCTTTTTAATGGAATAATCAAAACCACCAACATCCATTATTGGCAATGTCCCCCGCCTGAGTTAGATACCTTTTTATATGTTTGATCATGGATTCGTTGGTATCTCCAGAGAATTTTGTGAATTTTGGGACCTTCAATCCCCTCAGCAACTCGGCCTGCAGGATGTACTCAAATAATGGAGAAGTATAGTTTGACATGTGAAGGCTTGTGTTTACCCCCGTTTCGCGCCATAATTCTTTCGACCATGGCAGCCAAATTATTTTCCCCTGCCATATTGTCTTGTCAAACTCGATGCACGACCTGTCTGTGTCCTGGTTTCGATTAAACACCACAACCCTTGGGGGTTCTCTCTCCCTAAGTACTGGATGTTCGACTCTACGAGGTTCAACCCGATTGCCCTGATTGACTTCATCTGCATTGGGTGTGAACTGCTGAGCCTAGTTAATGATTGGGTTTTCTTCTAGGATTGCTCCTTGGTTTTCCAACATCAATTCCCATCGAGGTTATCGAACCGGCGCTTGTGGAGCGCCAAAGAAATCTGCAATTCGCGTCATCTATGCTGCCAATTGTCGATTGGTCTGTGCATTTTCTGATTAGTTTGGGTACTATTTTAGATCAAATGGTTGAATATTGTGTCCATTTTTTGGGCAAGCATATGAACCATATCATAGTTACTTTCGTCCATTTGATGCCTTAACATTGCCCAAAATTTGTAGTAAAAGTGGGCATTGGTTGGGCAGAAAATCCTACCCTTGGGGATTAGGTATTTCAACCCATATTGTTAACATCCGATCCTGACCCTTGCAATGGAGAATATGTAGTCACTACTAGATCAGCAAATATTAACACACTATTATGCAAACTTGCCATCACAGAAGTTGACAGTGTCATATGGTTGTTTGTGACCATTCATAGGCATTATAAATCCAGGCGCATAGGGCCTGAAACTACTAGTCCCCACTGTTCTTGGGGTCACTGGTTGACCCTTTGTTCTTAAGGAGGATAATATTGGTCAAATTTGAGTGTTCGATGGTATGATCGTCGTACTCATCATAGAGGGTATCGCTTTGATCGCAGTCGCTACGGTCATATTCTCCCATATAGAATAAGGGTGTTGTTCTCCGTTGTTATTTGGTGGATTAACCATCCTCCTAATGTATTTCCTTTTCGGTAATGTTTTGTTATATCTGGCTATCCTACCACTCCTCAATCTCATGCAACGAAGTTTGAGAAATTTTTGTATGAAGAACTAAGTTCAACAAAAATTTCAGAATAACTAAGCACAAGGGTCTCACTGGACATGCTAAATTGTTTACCTTAGATTTTAGTAAACAACCACTAGTCTTCCAAAATTGATAATTTTGTTACTTACAAGATCGACTAGATTGATCCTAGGATATATGTGCATAGTTTTGTTAAGTTTTCTTGATAATGAGTACTTCGACACTACTAGGAATCTTAAAAGTAATCCAAAGACAGTTTATAAAAAGTACATGAATGTAAAGTAATTTCGACTGAAACTTAAATGGAATAAAAATTACATTAATGTAAATGGTTTGACATTGAATGTAAATATGGTGATTCATTCGTACATGTTACTCAGAAAACACTTCCTCAACACACTTAGATACTTTGAGTGATTTTGAGTTTGGTACAAATTGAACACCCTGAATCCTAACACTAAGATCCCTATTATAGTACTTCACAGTAACGGTAACGAACAATCTTTTCTCTGGAGAATGACACGTTCTCGCTTGCATGAACTTCGCCCTTCACTGGCTTCCTGTCGTACCCAGAATTTTCCCTACCTTTGTGATCACATCACTATGTGATTTTCAAGGTTAAAAATGAAAGAAAAATGTTTTAATTAAAGATGGTCCATCAATATCGGGTGGCCCATTTATAAGAATTTAAGTCAACAGAGGGGTATCTCCTATTTCAAGGGAGTGGGGCTTTCTAAATCAGAAAGACCTAGATGCCCGTAGGCCCATTCGTGAAACATGTTGGCCAATGGCCCATGGTATTCAAATATGAGAGTCCATTTCAAAAATGGGGTAAGATTCAATAGGTAAAGCTTAAAAGGCCCATTAAGTTTTATTTGTTTTAGTAAAAGAGGGGGGTGTATATCTTATTAAGCCTATTTAATTCATTTTTGAAAATCTTTCTATTTTGTTTTATTTCAAGGAAAAAACATTATTATTAAACATTGTCTTATTAATTATTTTTATAAAACATTTGTTAAAAGACTAGTTTTACAAGGCACAAATTTTATGTTGGGTCCAATTTGTTGCAAAGAAGCCCAATTCGGAGTATTACAATAAACAAAATAGTATGCTGGACCCATTTGTCATTTTTAGAGATTATGTTGTTGTTACTGTTTTATTTTAAGTATTATTATTAAAACATCACCTTTGTTTTAATTTATTACAATTATTAAATACTATTTAGGGATTTGTTTTATAAGTATTATGTTTGAAAATGTATTTTAAAGCCCAAAAGATTGGGCCCAGTCCGTATCAAGGTGATAATGTTGTTGCAATAAACAAAAAAAAATGCTATTGGGCAGAAGATATTTTGCAATACAGTTTAAGGCCCAAAATTACAAGTGGATACTGTATCAATCAGGGGAAATAAAAGTGCATGTTTCGTTGGACAAACACTTACTGTTTGAATCTAAAATCAAAACTTAATCAAATCTTCAGCAAAATCTTGTAATTTACAACAACAAATATCAAGAAAATTGCGCAGAATCTTTAAACTCAATCAAAACCAGAAAATCTCATTACAAGTCCAAATCCAAAATTACTGAATTAAAAATAAATCTAACTTTATACAGAAGAAAATCTCAGAAATTACACAAAGTGAATCAAATCTTACAATCTGATTACAAAACAAATCAAGAACGAATCAAATATTGCATATTGTAATGAATATTGAATCAATTACAGTAAGAAAGAAATCCCTAAATTACTGAAAACCCTAAAAATACTAACTTATAAATACATAAATAATAGTACAGAAGAGGGGGTCGTTGAGAGGAAAAGAACAAGAGCGACGGCGATTGCTTGAAAGAAATAGAACGAGGACTGAGAGAGATTTTGGTGAGACGAACCCTTGCGTTGAAGATCCAAAGTGAGAGGAGATTAGAGTTTCTAGATCGGAAACCCTAATCACCCTTGAACCACCACTAGCCACCGCTCCTCCGTCGTACACCACCATCAATCTTTGAAGCTACAACCGGAACCTGCAAACAGACGGAGAAGAAGAGAAGATCAGTCCCAAATCGTAAAAGCTCAAGAATCAGAACGAGATGGTCACAGAGTGGGTACAAATCCTTAGATTTTATTTTCTTTTGTTTTGGGATGCTTGGGGTTGGGATTGCGATTTGGGGTTTGTGGGTGATAGCGCCGCCGGTAGTTTAAGGCTAGGGTTTAACAGGGAAAGAAAGGTACGGTGAGAGAGAGAGAAACAAGACAAAAGGTGTGTATATTGTAACAAGAAGGTGAGGATAATTGTAAAAATGAAAAACAAAATAAGTTATAATTCCGCTTCGATTCAATACTTGCACGCTCATTGTTGTTAACATGCACCTTAGATCCTATCCGCGCAATCATGATCGGACGGCCGCAGGCCAAGTCCCTATCGTAGTTCCATACACCCACGCCTCACACGATCAACAGGTCCCCTCCAACTACGTGATGGGCCCAAGCCCAATCCGTTTCACACCCTTCATTACTTGTTCAGAACTAGAGACGTACCTCCCTTAAGAATTTATATTTGGGCCTAGCCCAGTCTGCTTTTAACACCCCCCTTGTTTTGCTTGTTAATACAAAATACACCCCCCTGATCTAATTAATTATTTCCTATATTTTTTATAATTCTTATATTTTTAGTCCTATTTCTTTTTTATTATTTATTTCTTTTTATAATAATTACTATTACTATTAATATTAATTTTTGTTAATATTTTACATATTTATTATTTATATTATTATTTAATATCATATATAAATACTATGTATTTATCATGCAAATAAATTATTTTATTTAGAATTCATGAACATATTTTTTATATTATTGCATTAAATCTTTTTTATCATGCATTAATCAAGAATTTTTGCAATTAATATTATTCAAAAACACAAACAAATCTCAAACTATTTTCGTGAATAAAACTAAGCTAATCAACAATCTTTTTTGCAAATGAGTTTCAAACTAATTTTGGCTTACTGTGTTCTCAGTCAAAATCTCTGCAATCACTACTCCCGACCGAGTGCGAAGTGATTCAAAATATGTTTGCAAACCCCTAAAAGACACCAAACCATACGAACTACGAATTGGGACTCTGATTACTCATAAGAGGATACGTAGGCACGCGATCTAAAATCGTGGCGAGTCTTTCTAATTAACATTTAAAACACTATTTATTCCAAACCTAAACCTAGAGATTAATATCCTTGTGAAAAAGGTGGATGAAAGGTGCCTAACACCTTCCTTTCGTCTAATTGAGTCCGAAACCTAGAATCTCTGTCCGCGAGTTAGGGTTTTCTATTAGGTTACCTTCCTTAGGATAAAAACTAATAGTGGCGAATCTTGATAAAAAAACCAGTTGCTATAGCTGGAGACTCTGTTGGGGACTCTCCTTAACCCTAGGTTTAGGTTCTTTTGGGTTTTTATTTTTATTTGCTTTATTTATTTATTGCATTTATCTATTTTATTGCATTTATTTATTTATCGTCAAATTCTTTTATTATCATATATTTGCTATGTGGCGGGTTTTTATCTCAAAAAAAATATTTCCAATAAACCTTAAAAAGAAGGTTCGTCTATTAGCTTATGGGGTATATCATCCCTGCGAGTTTATGTGACGATTTCGCCTAGAGTCAATGAACTTCTGAAAAAGGAATACTTATCGAGAGATATCCTCTTGACGAGTAGGACTTTGGAAGGTCACCCATGACTCTTTGTAACGACCTTAACCCAAAATCTCATGACGAGACCTTTCACGACTTTGAGACGAAAGTTTCAGTCTGTAAAGAGGCTCCACCTAAGGGAGGTCCTTGTGCCTTTTCCCTATAGTGTTATTCATGATACCCTCAAGGAAGCCACCTTTCGGGAGGGTAGATTTACCGTAGGTCAAAATTAAGGAGCCTACCTCATAGGGGTACCCATCACAAAAACATGTCACAAAATCCCGTTACTCAATCCAACACTTATACATTCATGCATTCATGTATATCTCATGCTCATCATTTGTTCCTTTTATCTGTCTTATTCACAGGATACAAAATAAAAGATAACAAAATCAAGATTTTTCGTGACTGTCTTAAAAATGGATACCAAAGGGAAACAACTTATTTGCGTCAACGCCTGCAAGCCTGACCTTTCTGAAATCAAAACTATAAAGGGTAAACTGTCCGAAAGAGCTCTGAAGATATACACTCGCTGTTATGGGGATACCTTTGATTTGACTAAAGTAGAAGTATAGATGGATGCAGTCTCTGCCCTAATTCAGTTTTATGACCCTCAATTGAGATGTTTCACCTTCCAAGACTTCCAACTAGCACCGGCTCTGGAGGAATTTGACAAAATCCTTAATTTCTCCAAAGAAAATGCCTATGTAGGTATTGGACAAACTATTGAATTCAAATCTTTGGCAAAAGGTCTAGGGATCCCCTACCCTGAATTAGTGCAGAATTATCAAAGAGAAGGTCCAATACAAGGAATCAAAAGAATATACTTGGAAGCTAAGGCACTAGAATTTGGTAATTATAAGGAGTGGGAATCTTGTGTTGATTTTTTAGGGCTGTTGGTATTTGGTGTAATCCTATTTCCTTGGACTGTTGACTATATTGACCCCGCGGCCATTAGCATATTTTGGGGAGTGAAAGTCTTTAATATGGATCCTACTCCTGCCTTTCTTGCTGACATTTATTACACTTTTCATATGATGTATGAAAAGAGAAGAGGCACGCTAAATTGTTGCATCCCGCTTCTATATACTTGGTTCATGACTCATCTTTACAAGGAAGACTATATGATCCCAGAATTGACCAGGTTCGAGTGGCCACAAAAATTAAGGTCTCTCACTGCAAACTCAATATTATGGTATGCAAGGAAGTTGGATATTGGTGACATCACTATTAGTTGTGGGGATTTTCCTAACGTCCCTTTGATTGGATCGCGAGGCTTTATTAACTACAACCCTACTCTGGCCCTATGACAGCTAGGGTATCCTTTGGAAGACAAACCTTCGGACGAACAAATCCGACCATTTATCATCCACAATATGGGTATAGAAGACCAAGGGTTGCTCAACAAGGTTATTCGGGCCTGGAATAAGGTTAACAAGAGGAAGGCTGAAAGAAAGAATGCCATAGCAAGAGAACCCTACACCAAATGGATCCAAGATAGGGTACGAATTATCAACTGCCATTCTAAAAAGATCCAGAGTACAAGTCAGAGGTCCCAGAGATAACACCTATATCTTTGGAAGAAGTCGACTATCTGAAAATTTCCTTAAAGCAAGCTCAAAAAGAAAAAGAAGCACTAGAAGTCAACCTCCTCAATATGACCAGAGAAAAGAAACAGATGCAGCTTATACTTAAGTCAAAGGACGAGCAAATTGATAAAAGTCAAAAGGACTTGGAGAAAGAAAGTCTCAAACGAAAGCGTACAACTGAAGGGCTGTTAAGTGCAACGCTCAACCCAGATTCTCACAACCAAAGGTTAGAAGAGGCTGCTGCTGAAATTGGGAGGTTAATTAGATGGTATGAAAAGGCAACACATGACAAGAAGGTGCTAGAGGAAAGTTTGAGAGCCCAAATCCAAAGTTTGGCACAAGCTTCCTTAGATCAAGAAGATCAAGTAAAGTACCTCGCCACCGAACTCCAAGAGAGCCAAGAATCAGAGGTCAAAGCATGTCTTGAAAGGATAGAAGCAGAGAAACTCTTGACTCAGAGGACTCGAGAATATGAGCATGTATGTTTAGAGCTGCAGGGTCTTCAAAAGGATTTTCTCATCCAACAAAGGCTTTACACAGAAATGAGGGGTGAAAAGATGTATTGGGAAGAGCAGTATACCAAGATCGCCCAAGCTTGGAGGGATAACCATAAGATAATCCCACATCTTTATCAGGAATACAGGTACTACAAAGACAAACATGAAAAGCTAGTCTTCTTAGCCAAGAATCTCATCGAGGACATCCCTAGAAGTTTAAAAGATGCATAGAATGTAATGGTTCCTCTTCCGAAGGAAGTTTAAGACTTTCTACAGCTTTGTCGAGCAATGGTTGATGGCTTCAGAGCACACATCTACAGGCGCACTTAGGAAATTTAGTTCCTTTTTAATTATGTTTATGCAAACAAGTTTTGATTTCAATTTCTAATATTTTTCAATATCTGGATTATGTTACTCTTAATAAAGGCATTTTATTTCCCTATCTCGAAGGCGTGACTATTTTAAAGCTAGTCACCAAATGAAATAATAAGGGAAAATACAAATATGTGCCCAAGTGAATAAGACAGTTAAAATAAGAAATCATTTCATAATCATGCACATCCATTTCAACGCATGCATTTATAAAACACTTGCATGTGATATCAAAACTCATTTGCTTTAAAAATATCTCCAGTTAAGCCATTGGTAAAAGAAGACCTCCACCTCCTTGGCCTCCATATCAAACAAGGGCCCATCAATAGAAAGCAACGGAACAGATCGAGGAGACTCAAGCTGTGTTCAAAGAGGATCTTGATCAGGTGAAGGGTGACGTAAAATCAATGAAAGGGGATTTGATCCAAGTTCTTCTTGCTTTGAAGAACATTATTGACAGGCAGGATCAAATTCCCAGGGTAGCTTTTGAAGAAGTAGCCCAAACCGTTGTTGCATCGTGTAACGCCCGTAATTTATTTAATTATTTAATTAAGCTATTTTTTAGAATATTTGTGAAGTTGTGTTATGTTCATAGTTGATGTGTTATTATTATTGGATTTATTTATTCTATTAAGTTGTGGAATAATATTAGAATAATAATATTATTTGATGTGAGCTTATTTTAAGGACTAGAAGTAGTAGAAAGGGGGTGTAGGAGTTTTAAGCCCATTAAGACATAATTAGAATTATAGGGTTATTATATTAATTATTTAGAATTAATATGAAAAAGAATTAGCAGTAAGAAGAGAAGGAAATAAGGGTTGGAAGAAGAGAAAGAGAACGTGAAAGTTGCAGAAAAGAAGGAGAAGAGCCAGAACGGAATTCAACCGGAAAAGTTATAGAGCAACCTTCAATCCATATTAAGGGTGGGGTTCTGACTCTATAATAGGGTTTATGATGATTAGTATGTGGGATTATATGTGAAAGGTTGTTTTGTTTATGATTGAAATATATGTATTGTTGTTGATGGGGATCAATGATTTAGAGATGAATAATGATGCCCTAATGATGTGTAATTGATATAGAAACATAGGATTATTATAATTGATGATTACCTATGATTAGAGGATTTTTTTTAGTGCCTAAGGCAGGGAAATTGCAGTGAAAATACAGTGAAATCGCAGAAAATATTCATGACAGAACAGTATGAGTCGACCTCAAAAGCCATGCGTCGATACATGCAGGTTTTTGGACTCAGGATGAGTCAATATATAGGACAATGCATCGATACATGCATTGTTGTAGACTCAGGATGAGTTGACATAAGAGGAGTAAGCGTCGACTCATGTAGGATTTTAACCCAGTACGCTACGACTCAAAACATTATGCATCGACTCATGTAGTCTGATTTTTGGAAGATTCGTTCCAAAGGCTGTAACTTGAGTTTTCGGACTCCGTTTGAGGTGTTGTTCGAAGTGTTGGATAGCTAACGCAATGAACTTAATTCTTAAGGATTAAAATGAAGGATAATGAGATTAAATCCTAGTACTCAAATTAGGATTAGAGTTAGTTTCCCGTGTAAATCGCTATGATGATTTTGTGAAGAATGATGAGGATAAGACGATTATAGATTATTGTTTGGTTCATAACAGTAAGATTAATGATGATAATGATGGAGTATTACAGAATAGTAATAGGTAGAGGTTTGGTAATTAGAGATAAGCCTTATATGATTAATTAATTATAGGCATTATCATGTTGTAGGCCTATGGCCGACATCGAGGAATTGTCGATCTGCCGTTGTATTGTTGTTATGGCTGAGTTGTTGTGAATGATGTTGATGAATTATGTTGATAAACTATGTTGATGAATTATGTTGATAAGTTATGTTGATGAATTATGATGATAAATTATGTTGATGAATTGTGTTGATAAATGATGTTGATGAATGATGTTGATGAATGATGTTGAGATGCCTCTAATAACTGGAAGCTATTAAGATGTAGGCTTCTGGCCAACGATGATGTTGTGTTGAGCTGTTCTTAATTATGGTTGTTGTTAATACATTCATAATTGTGTCGCATGCATTGCATATCAAGATGGAGATGATGCTTGTTAAGATGGCTTGTATTGGCGAATATTAAGATGAAGGCTTATGCCTTGTTGATGCCTCTATTTATTGGCAATTATTTTGAGATGGGAGTTATGCTCCAATGGTACCACATGCATTTGCATAGTATTGAGTCGCATTATATGATTGCATAAAGAAGTTATGTATTAATGCGGTAAATATGTATATTGTTTGTATTATGTTGCGATTTTTGTTGTCTATGAGATGTGAAATGGTGTTGTTATATGAGCTGATCTAACGTATTATTTATCATAAGTATTATTATATTGTTAGATATCTCAGCCCTTCTGTTTAAATGTTACCCTTACGTTGGTAATGTGCAGGTATTTCAGAGTGAAGGCGGTATACCTTCAGTAGTTCGAGTCGGTGTCATTGCTCTGATACGTAACACTCGGGGGGGGGGGGGGGGGGGGGGGGGGGAGGGGTGAATGCTTGTTGATTTTTAATAATTGATTATTTCAGTTGTTGAACTTTACTTTGATTTTTGCTAAGTATGTGTTATTTTAAAGTTGTTGTAATTGTTGGACAATAATGTTATTATGATTCCGCTGCATAGTTGTTCAAGTTGTTGAATTAAGAGATTAAATTATTTTGTTGTTGGTTCATCTGAAGTTTTAAAGTGTTATGTATCCATGTTGAATGTAATGTGTTTTTAAAGTTGAATTTGTGGCATCCTGATTCAGTTGCATGAATTTTATAACTCTGATTTACATTTATAATTTCCGGGTAGAATTGGGGTGTTACAAAGTTGGTATTAGAGAAAAGTTTGGTCCATCCGACCAAGTTGTCGAGTCATAGTTGTCTAACAATCGAGTATTGTTAATTTGAGTTCTAAACGTTGTTTATGTTGTAGTGATAAGTTGAGATGGCTGGAAGGAATGATGTTGAACTTGCTTCTGTTTAGAAGCAATGGCGCATGCGATGGAGAATCACCCGAATGTTGACGGGAATGCTGGATCTCGTAGTTTGGCGACTTTCCAGAGAGAGAATCCGCCTACCTTTAAGGGAAAGTATGATCCTGACAGAGCATTGGATTGGTTGAAAGAGATTGAGAGAATCTTTCGTGTGATGGACTGCACTCCAGTGTAGAAGGTTCGATATGGTACTCATATGCTAGTAGTCGAGGCTGGTGACTAGTGGCTAGAGACTTGTCAGAGATTGGAAGTTGCGGGTGAAAATGTCACTTGGGCTGTGTTCCGTAGGAAATTTTTGAGGAAGTACTTTCCTGAAGATGTTCGTGGTAAGAAGGAAATTGAGTTCCTTGAGCTTAAGCAAGGGAGTATGTCAGTTGTTAAGTATGATGCAAAGTTTTTTGAGTTGGCTAAGATTTATACGAACTACGGTGAGGCAGTTGCTGAGTTTTTGAAGTGTATCAAGTTTGAGAACGGGTTGCGCCCGGCGATCAAGAAGGAAGTTGGATACCAGAAGATACATGTCTTTGATGATTTAATTGATAGTTACAGGATTTATGAAGAGGATAATAATTCTCACTACAAGATTATTAGTGAGAAGAGAGGTAAGCACCAAAAAATCATGGTAAGCCTTATGATACCCCAGCTGGTAAAGGTAAACAGAAAGCTGCTCAGGGTCATAGGACTAGTGGGGGAGATGCTCCTACTGGTTCGTTTGTTTTAAATGTGGAAAACCTGGGCATAAGAGTAATGTGTGTACTGCGAAGGTAAAGAGGTGATTTCGTTATGGTAAGACTGGACATGTTGTATCTGAGTGCAAGCATAAGGAGGTGATTTATTTCAATTATGGTGAAGAAGGGCACATTGGTAGTTAGTGTCAGAAACCAAAGAGTGTGCAAACAAGTGGCAAAATGTTCGCTTTGGTTGAGGATCAGACAGCTGCTGAGGACAGACTTATCAGAGGTACATGTTTCATTAATAGTACTTCTTTAATTACTATTATTGGTACTGGTGCTACTCATTGCTTTATTGTTGCTGATTGTGTTGAAAGATTGGGTCTTATGTTGTCTTCTATGAATGGAGAAATGGTCGTCAACACTCCAGCCAAGGGGTCAGTGACTACTTCTTTTGTGTCTTTAAAGTGTCCCTTGTCGATATTCAACATAGACTTTGTTGTTTATTTGGTTTGCTTACCGTTAAGAGGGTTGGATGTGATTTTGGGTATGAATTGGTCAGAGCATAACTATGTTCACATTAACTGTTATGACAAGTCTGTGAGGTTTTCTACTCCTGAAGAATAGGAAGGTAGTCTATTGTCTGCTAAATAGTTGAGGAAGTTGATGCAAGAAGAAGCACATATGTTCTCATTGATGGCGTCGCTATCTGTAGAGACTCAAGCTATAATTGAGGAATTGTAGGTGGTGTGTGAATTTCCTAAAGTTTTCCCTGATGATATTCTTGATGTACCGCCGGAGAGGGAAGTTGAATTTGCAATTGATCTTGTACCTGGTACCAGACCTGTGTCTATGGCACCATACAGGATGTTTGCATCTGAATTGTCAGAGTTAAAGAAGAAATTGGAAGAGTTAATTGAAAAAAAGTTTGTAAGACCAAGTGTATCGCCGTGGGGAGCTCCAGTGTTGTTAGTAAAGAAGAAAGATGGAAGTATGAGGCTTTGTGTTGATTATAGGCAGTTGAATAAAGTGACGATTAAGAACAAGTATCAGCTTCCAAGAATAGATGACTTGATGGACCAATTGGTGGATGCTCGTGTGTTCAGTAAGATTTATTTGAGGTTAGGTTACCATCAGATTAAGGTGAAGGTTGAAGATATCCAAAAGATGGCTTTCATAACGCGTTATGGATATTATGAGTATTTGGTGATGCCTTTCGGTGTTACTAATGCGTTGGGAGTATTAATGGAACACATGAATCATATCTTTCATACTTATTTGGATCGGTTCGTGGTGGTGTTCATTGATGATATTTTGATTTACTCTAAGTCAGAAGAAGAGCATGCAGAACACTTAGGAGTAGTATTACAAGTTTTGAAAGAAAAGAAGTTGTATGCAAAGCTGTCTAAGTGTGAGTTCTGGTAAAAAGAGGTTAGTTTTCTTGGTCATGTAATCTCAGGTAGTGGCATTTTTGTAGATCCATTGAAGGTTAATGTTGTGTTGCAATGGGAAACTCCGAAGTCATCTACTGAGATTAGGAGCTTTTTGGGATTAGCTGCTTACTATAGAAGGTTTATCGAAGGTTTTTCTAAGTTGGAACTTCCGTTGACTAAGTTGACTTGTAAAGGTAGAGCTTTTGTATGGGATGTTCAGTGCGAAGAAAGTTTTACAGAATTGAAGAAGAGATTGAAGTCGGCTCTGATTTTGACGTTGCCTAATCCAGGAGAACCTTTTGTGGTATATTGTGATGCTTCTAAGATGGGTTTAGGAGGTGTGCTTATGCAGAATGATAAGGTAGTTGCTTATGCGTCAAGGAAGTTGAGGACTCATGAGAAGAACTATCCTACGCATGATTTAGAGCTTGCTGCAGTTGTCTTTGTGTTGAAGATTTGGAGGCATTATCTTTATGGTTCTAGATTTGAAGTGTTTGGTGACCATAAGAGCTTAAAGTATTTATTCGATCAGAAGGAGCTGAATATTAGGCAACGAAGATGGTTGGAATTGTTGAAGGATTATGATTTCGGTTTGAATTATCATCCAGGAAAAGCGAATGCGGTAGATGATGCATTGAGTCGAAAGACTTTACATATGTCGACAATGATGGTTAAAGAGTTGAAATTAATTGAGCAGTTCTGAGATATGAGTTTAGTTTGCGAGGTGACACCGTGAATTGTTTTGTTGGGAATATTAAAGATTAATAATGAATTTCTATACAGTATCAAAGAAGCTCAGAAGTTGGATGTGAAACTGGTAGATTCGATGGTTGGGATCGATCAGTCTGAAAATAGTGATTTTAAGTTAGATGTGCAAGGTGTGTTGAGATTT
This sequence comes from Vicia faba, assembly GCA_948472305.1. Lineage (NCBI taxonomy): Eukaryota > Viridiplantae > Streptophyta > Magnoliopsida > Fabales > Fabaceae > Vicia > Vicia faba. The sequence goes on from OX451740.1 coordinate 1,119,819,683, forward strand.
TGTAACCAGATTTGTATTCCTGATGATGCTAAGATGAAGAGAGTGATACTTGAAGAGAGTTATAGAAGTAAGTTGAGTATTCATCCAGGAGCTACAAAGATGTATCAAGATTTGAAAGGTTTGTTTTGGTGGCCCAGAATGAAGAGTGATGTGGCTTAGTTTGTGTATGCATGTTTAACTTGTCAGAAGTCGAAAGTTGAACATCAGAAGCCTACAGGGTTGATGCAACCGTTAGAAGTTCCAGAATGGAGATGGGATAGAATTTCGATGGAATTTGTGATGGGGTTACCTAATACTTTACAATGACATGATTCGATTTGGGTGATTGTTGACAGGCTTACAAAGTCGGCTCATTTTATACCTATTAACATCACATATCCGATTTCGAAGTTGGCAGAGATTTACACCAGAGTAATTGTGAAGTTGCATGGTGTTCCTTTGTGCATTGTGTCGGATAGAAATTTGAGGTTTACTTCTGATTTTTGGAAGGGTTTGCAAGAAGCGTTTGGTTCTAAGTTGAGGTTGAGTTCAACGTATCATCTCCAGACAGATGGTCAGACTGAACGGACTATTCAATCGTTGGAAGACTTGCTGAGGGCATGTGTTCTTGAGCAGGGAGGTTCGTGGGATACTTATATTCCGTTGGTAGAGTTCACTTATAATAACAGTTACCATTCTAGTATTGAGATGGCACCTTTTGAAGCGTTGTATGGTCGAAGATGTAGAAGTCCTTTATGTTGGCATGAATCTGGAGAAAGTGTAGTACTTGGACCTGAACTTGTTAGTGAGACTACTGAGAAGGTGAAGTTGATTCGAGAAAAGATGAAAGCTTCCCAGAGTAGGCAGAAAAGCTATCATGATAAGCGAAGGAAGGATTTGAAATTTCAAGCTGGTGACCATGTGTTTTTAAGAGTTACACCTGTAACTGGTGTTGGGTGAGCATTGAAGTCTAAGAAGCCCACTTCTCGTTTTATTGGTCCATATCATATTTCAAGGAGAGTTAGGAATGTTGCTTACATAGTGGCTTTACCGCCTAATCTTTCGGATTTGCATGATGTGTTTCATGTTTCGCAACTCCGGAAGTATATTTCAGATTGATCTCATGTGATTCATATGGATGATGCGCAAGTATGGGATAACCTTAGTGTGGAGACGATGCTTGTACGGATCGCGAATCGTGAAATAAAGACTCTGAGGGGCAAAAAGAGTGCATTGGTTAAAGTGGTTTTGCTAGGAGCTGCCGGAGAAAGCATGACTTGGGAGTTGAAGAGCAAGATGCGAGACTCATATCCTGAGTTGTTTGATTAAGGTGAATTTTCGAGGACGAAAATATTCTAAGTGGAGGAGAGTTGTAACACCCGTAATTTAATTCATTATTCAATTAAACTCTTTTTTGGAATATTTGTGAAGTTGTGTTATGATGATAGTTGATGTGTTATTGTTATTGGATTTATTTATTCTATTAAGTTGTGGAATAATATTAGAATAATAATATTATTTGATGTGGGCTTATTTTAAGGACTATAAGTAGTAGAAAGAGGGTGTAGGAGTTTTAAGCCCATTAAGACATAATGAGAATTATAGGGTTATTATATTAGTTATTTAGAATTAATATGAAAAAGAAGTAGCAGTAAGAAGAGAAGGAAATAAGGGTTGGAAGAAGAGAAAGAGAATGTGAAAGTTGCAGAAAAGAAGGAGAAGAGATAGAACGGAATTCAACCAGAAAAGTTATAGAGAAACCTTCAATCCAAGGTAAGGGTGGGGTTCTAACTCTAAAATAGGGTTTATGATGATTAGTATGTGGGATTAGATGTGAAAGGTTGTTTTGTTTATGATTGAAATATATGTATTGTTGTTGATGAGGATCAATGATTTAGAGATGAATAATGATGCTCTAATGTTGTATAATTGATGTAGAAACATAGGATTATTATAATTGATGATTACCTATGATTAGAGGATGTTTTTAGGGCCTAAGGAATGGAAATCGCAGTGAAAACACAGTGAAATCGCAGAAAATATTCATGACAGAATAGTATGAGTCGACCTCAAAAGCCATGCGTCGATAAATGCAGGATTTTGGACTCAGGATGAGTCGATACATAGGACTATGCATCGATAAATGTAGTGTTGCAGACTCAAGATGAGTCGACACAAGAGGAGTACGCGTCTACTTGTGTAGGATTTTAACCCAGTACGAATCGACTAAAAACATTATGTGTTGACTCATGTAGTCTGATTTTTGGCAGATTCGTTCCAAAGGTTGTAACTTGAGTTTCCGGACTCCGTTTGAGGTGTCATTTGAAGCGTTGGATAGCTAATGCGATGAACTTCATTATTAAGGATTAAAATGAAGGATAAGAAGAGTAAATCCTAGTACCCAAATTAGGATTAGAGTTAGTTTCCCATGTAAATCGCTATGATGATTTTGTGAAGAATGATGAGGATAAGACGATTATAGATTATTGTTTGTATTAACAGTAAGATTAATGATGATAATGATGCAGTATTACAGAATAATAATAGGTAGAAGTTTGGTAATTAGAGATAAGATTATATGATTAATTAATTATAGTCATTATCATGTTGTAGGCCTATGGCCAACGTCGAGGAATTGTCGATCTGTCGTTGTATTGTTGTTATGGCTGAGTTGTTGTGAATGATGTTGATGAATTATGTTGATGAATTATGTTGATAAATTATGTTGATGAATTATGTTGATAAATTATGTTGATGAATTGTGTTGATAAATGATGTTGATGAATGATGTTGATGAAGGATGTTGAGATTCCTCTAATAACTGGCAGCTATTAAGATGTAGGCTTCTGGCCAATGATGATGTTGTGTTGAGTTGTTGTTAATTGTGGTTGTTATTACTACATTCATAATTGTGTCGCATGCATTGCATATCAAGATGGAGATGATGCTCGTTAAGATGGCCTGTATTGGCAATTATTTTGAGATGAGAGTTATGCTCCAATGGTACCACATGAATTTGCATAGTATTGAGTCGCATTATATGATTGCATAAATAAGTTGTGTATTGATGCGGTAAATATGTATATTGTTGGTATTCTGTTGCGATTATTGTTGTCTATGAGATGTGAAGTGGTGTTGTTATATGAGCTAATCTAACGTATTATTTATCATAAGTTTTATTATATTGTTAGATATCTTACCCCTTCTGTTTGAATGTTACCCTTACGTTGGTAACGTGCAGGTATTTTGGAGTGAATGCGGTATACCTTCAGTAGTTCGAGTAGGTGTCATTGCTCTGATACGTAACACTCGGGGGGGGTGAACGCTTGTTGCTTTTAAATTATTGATTATTTCAGTTGTTGAACTTTAATTTGATTGTTGCTAAGTATGTGTTATTTTAAAGTTGTTGTAATTGTTGGAGAAAGATGTTATTATGATTCCGCTGTGTAGTTGTTCAAGTTGTTGAATTAAGAGATTAAATTATTCTGTTTTTGGTTCATCCGAAGTTTTAAAGTGTTATGTATCCATGTTGAATGCAATGTGTTTTTAAAGTTGAATTTGTGGCATCCTGATTCAGTTGCATGAATTTTATAACTCTGATTTACATTTATAATTGTCAGGTAGAATTGGGGTGTTACAAAGTTGGTATCAGAGCAAAGGTTGGTCTGTCCGACTAAGTTGTTGAGTCGTAGTTGTCTAACAATAGAGTATTGTTAATTTGAGTTCTAATCGTTGTTTATGTTGTAGTGATAAGTTGAGATGGCTGGAAGGAATAATGTTGCACTTGCTGCTGCTTTAGAAGCAATGGCGCATGCGATGGAGAATCAGCCGAATGCTGACGGGAATGCTGGATCTTGTAGTTTGGTGACTCTCCAGAGAGAGAATCTATCTACCTTCAAGGGAAAGTATGATCCTGACAGAGAATTGGATTGGTTGAAAGAGATTGAGAGAATCTTCCGTGTGATGGACTGCACTCCAACGCAGAAGGTTCGGTATTGTACTCATATGCTAGCAGTCGAGATTGATGACTGGTGGCTAGAGACTTGTCAGAGATTTGAAGTTGTGGGTGAAGATGTCACTTGGTCTGTGTTCTGTAGGGAATTTTTGAGGAAGTACTTTCCTGAATATGTTCGTGGTAAGAAGGAAATTGAGTTCCTTGAGGTGAAGCAAGGGAGTATGTCGGTTGTTAAGTATGCTGCAAAGTTTTCTGAGTTGGCTAAGTTTTATCCGCACTACGGTGAGGCAGATGCTGAGTTTTCGCAGTGTATCAAGTTTGAGAACAAGTTGCGCCCGACGATCAAGAAGGCAGTTGGATACCAGAAGATCCATGTCTTTGCTGATTTGATTGATAGTTGCAAGATTTATGAAGAGGATAATAATTCTCATTACAAGATTATTAGTGAGAAGAGAGGTAAGCACCAACAAAATCGTGGTAAGCCTTATGATACCCCAGCTGGTAAAGGTAAACAGAAAGCTGCTCAGGGTCAGAGGACTAGTGGGGGAGATGCTCCTGCTGGTGTGGTTTGTTTTAAATGTGGAAAACCTGGAGTGATACGGTGGAAGAACTGATTGTTTTTTGGAATGCTGGTTTGCATTTTGCATTTTTGTTCTCGCAAAATGTCGCGGTAAGCAAGAGTCGCCACCGACTTTTATTTTATCCAACAAGGAAAGGAAAAAAGCACAGAAAAATTCCTTTTTCGAGATATTTCTCGGGTTCGGGGGGTAGATTATAGAAAGGGAAGGTGTTAGCACCCTTTCTATCTGTGGTTATCCACGGGCTCTTAGGTACTTGCTCATATTGTTTTCAAAATATTATTTTCTTTGTGCTTGTGGGTTTGAAAAAAAAATTGTTTGAAAACTTTGATTTAACTCTTGCTTCTGTCCTCAAGAGTGTATGAAGTGTTTTTTTTTGAAAACTTTGTTCGAAAAGTGTAAGTGTGAAAAAGTTTTTGTTTTTTGAAAGAGCAAGTATCTAAGAACCATCTACCTACTCGAAAAAGGAATCGTTCTATGCTATCTTCCTTTAGACAATGTTATCCTACTATTGATGAGTAGGTAGCACCATCGTTGGAGTTTAAGGGTCAATTCGAATTAGGGACTTACGGTCACTAAAGCATTGTTAGGACGCCTTAGTGGTAACCCTAATGTCTTAGATCATTTGTTTGAGGCAACAATATCTGAGGCAACCATTTCGAGGCAACTATGATCTTTTAGACAAGAGGACGACCTCTAAAACGAACTATACTCAATGACCGTGTACGAAGGCAACCAAGTGGGGTGTACCCTAAGAGTGCGCATGTGCGAGTGTGTCGTTTTTAGTTATTTTTTATCTTTATACATGTTAAGGGTGATCTAATTTGATTTTAAGATTAACATTCAGTCTTGTCATGCAAACCCTATTATCAAACATCTAGCAGTTATAATTTGCGGAAATAAAATGCGGAATTTAAATTACAAGGCGTCGGGTATTTACATCGCCAAAGACAAACCCTTTGAAAAGTAAAATAAAGCGATAAAAAATAATAAAAGTCCTATTAACTATTACAAACCGGAGGCAAATACATCATTGGTAAAAGAAAGTAAATCGCGTGCGGGAAATTAAATCGAGCGCGGAGTTCTAGGGTTTTTACCCTTTTTTTGTTAAAGAAAAGATTTTTTTGTTGTTTTTTTATTTTATGAAAGAAATTAACCTAAATTAATTACTAAATTAACAAATTAATTAATTAATAAAAATAAATTATTTTTGGGTTTTTTTATTATTTTAAGAAAGAAATAAAAATTAATTAAGTTAGTAATTAAAACCTAATTGAATCTAATTTTATTTTAATTATTTACAAAAATATGTTGAAGTTATTCTAATTAAAACCTAAATCAATTAATTAGTATTTATTAATAAAAATAAAAGTTAAAATTTGATTTTATGAAGAAAATATTTTTGTGGTTTTATTTTATAAAAAAGAATTTTTTTAAATTGGTTAGTAAATCAAATAAAAAATAATAAAACAATTAAAAACAAAAATAAATAAATATGAGAGAAAAGAGGTTTCGGCCTGAATTAGGGAGTTTGAACAGCAATTCTGTGGCCCATTAAGCGTTGGCCCTGTTGACTTTTCTGAACTTGGTGTGCACGTGCTGACTTGGCTCCATGGTGGACCTTCAGATCCTGGCCACCAGATTTGGCCTTTGGCCATCTGGCCATTGGATATGTGAAGGTGTATGATGAGATGCAGGCCTGGATACGCATATGACCACCTGAAGAGAAAAAACAAATGGAAATTGGGGGGACCTGGGATTCGAACCCAGGTCCTGTAGGATATTGGAACATTCGCCTTGCCACTACGCTGCTTGGTTTCATTTGTTAATATATTAGAAATATTATATATTATATGAAAACAAAAGTTATTGCCAGCAAAAAATAAAAAGCGCGCGTGGTTTTGAATTGGCCATTGGGAGAACGACAGCTCATCGTCCCCTACCTCCAGCTCCTGCAAATATTACCTGCGGATTTGGATCCGCAGCTGAATGCGCAAGCTTGCTCTAAAATCCATTCCAGACCATGAAAACAAATTCCACGGACATGGTTGGACTCGTCTTGGCTCCCTGATCAACACTATGCCTTTCTTGAGTCCTGATTTTTCCTGAAAAAGAAAACCCTAAAACAAAAATGAAGAACCATAGCTATGGGGGTTCTTCATTTAGGCCAGAAAATGCAATTGGATAATGCCAAACGTTTGCAAATGTTGTGAGGAGTATAAATATGCCAATGATTTATTCAAATGATGCAAGAATGATGAATCATGAATTCAAGAACCAAGGTGATTATCGTGACACTTACAGTGCTTTGTGGTATGTGAGAACGCTTGCTCTTGATCCAGGAAGATTCAGTGTACGTCCAGGAAACGATTGGGATCGGTCTAAGCTTCTAAAATTTCCTCTAAGTACGATTTTGATTTCAAGCTTTTTGGTGACTTTTTCAAACTTTTTTCTGCCTCTTCTTGCAGCCTCTAACCCTTATTCACGTCCCCTTTTGCTTGCTTATGTAGTATGGAATGTATTAGGGTAACAAACTTGATTCAAATCTCTCTAAATTAATGCATTGGGATTTGATTTGATCCTCCATTACTAAACCTTCCAAATTTGCCAATTTTCAATCTTTTTGCACATGATATTGTATGATACGAATTTGATGATGATCATGATGATAATTAGGACCTGAAACAGCCAAAAAATCTTAGGTAGTCAAAGTTTGGGATTTTATATGATTTAATTTGATTTAAAATGAATAAATTCAATAAAAAATCAAATAAAATAATAAAAAAAATATATGGGCTCATGGCTGAAGCTAGGACACGTGGACAATGATGCAAGCTCAACTCAAGTGGAAAATAATGGGCCCATTTGACAAAATTTGAAGTTTTGAGGATAGTTGATTTTTGGCAATTTTGCAAAAATGTCCAACTTCAACAATGCATAACTTCTTCAATTTTGAAATTTTGGAGGTGTTATTGGACTTTTTAAAAATCTTGATATGTCTTTTAAACAAAAATTTTGGTCTCATCTCATTTTGATATTCCATGCTCAAGTTATAAGCTTTGGCAAAAAAGGTGTTTTTGTTGACTTTCAAAAATGACCTATAATGTCCAAATTTATAAATTCTTGTGAGTTGTAGTAAATTCAATCCTCTTCAAAATGAGCTTTAGATGGGTCATTTATCATAAAGTATGAGAAAGTTATGCTTGGTCAAAGTTGAGTTGACTTTTCCTACAAAACCCTAATTTAGCAACTTTTGAGTCTTGATGAATTTTGAGCAATCCTTGATGAATCATGATCAACCCTTGATAAAATGATGAAATATCCTTCAAAATGAGAATGTTGACAAAAAACCTTGAAGTTTGACTGTATTTGAATCACAGTTGACTTTTTCCCTAGCACAGTCGATTTTTAGACCTTTGAGCAATTGACCGAGCAAACTTCCTTTGCGAGGCTTAAAACTTGACATGGATGACCTTGAGAACATATTAGGACATTGGGGAGAACTTGAGGTCATTTAGACTCAAAGATCTTGATGCAACACAAAACCCTAATTTGGGGTAGACTGCCTTAGGAGATGACTTGTCTGACCCACTCTTGAGCAAACTTGAGCAACTTGGAGATTTTTCTTGTAATGTTTTGAGAAATATGAGAGGGAAAATTTTGGAGTACAACAGCTTCCCCTGTTCAATCTTCTTAAACCTGAGTATGTAGATTGACTTTCGTGCCTTTCGTGATCCGAAGGTGGAAGATGATTGAACACTAGAGTGCCTAGAAATTTGCACTCGCATGAAGTGGTATCAGCCTTGTGATGTCGGGAATGGGCTTACAGATGTCATTTGGAGATTGCCGGCGGGAGGATGGGCTTAAATATGCCATCTGCAGGAGTGTCGATCCCATAAGAGATTCCTTAGCGAGAAATTGTATACCTGTTGTTGTAGAAGATTCCGCTGGGGAAGTCTGATCTTTGTTGAGATTTAGGAACTTGCCTGTACCTTAGCTGAGAGAACATCTCTGCTGAGTTTTAAGAACTTGTCCATCATTAAACTGGGGGAACTCTGTCGAGATTTAGAACCTTATATATAATTCAACCGAGGATAATTCAGTTGATATTTAAGAACCAGTCAGTACTTCGACTGAGGAGAATTTCCGAGACTTAGAACCTTATCTGTAATTCAACCGAGAATAATTCAGTTGAGATTTAAGAACCGGTCAGGTCTTCGACTGAGGAAAACATCTTCATCAAGATCTAGGACTGTCTGTTTACTTCAACGGAGAATAATTCTGTTGAGATTTAAGAACTCGTCCACACTTCGACGGAGGAAAATTATCGAGATTGAGAACCTTATCTGTGATTCAACCGAGAATAATTCAGTTGAGATTTAAGAACCGGTCAAGTCTTCGATTGAGGGAAACATCTTCATCAAGATCTAGGACTGTCTATTTACTTCAACAGAGAATAATTCTGTTGAGATTTAAGAACTCGTCCACACTTCGACGAAGGAAAATTGCCGAGATTGAGAACCTTATCTGTAATTCAACCGAGAATAATTCAGTTGAGATTTAAGAACCGGCCAGGTCTTCGACTGAGGGAAACATCTTCATCAAGATCTAGGACTGTCTGTTTACTTCAACGGAGAATAATTCTGTTGAGATTTAAGAACTCGTCCACACTTTGACGGAGGAAAATTGCCGAGATTGAGAACCTTATCTGTAATTCAACTGAGAATAATTCAGTTGATATTTAAGAACCGGTCAGGTCTTCGACTGAGGGAAACATCTTCATCAAGATCTAGGACTGTCTGTTTACTTCAACGGAGAATAATTCTGTTGAGATTTAAGAACTCGTCCACACTTCGATGGAGGAAAATTGTCGAGATTGAGAACCTTATCTCTGATTCAACCGAGAATAATTCAGTTGAGATTTAAGAACCGGTCAGGTCTTCGACTGAGGGAAACATCTTCATCAAGATCTAGGACTGTCTGTTTACTTCAACGGAGAATAATTCTGTTGAGATTTAAGAACTCGTCCACACTTTGACAGAGGAAAATTGTCGAGATTGAGAACCTTATCTGTAATTCAACTGAGAATAATTCAGTTGAGATTTAAGAACCGGTCAGGTCTTCGACATAGCTGAGAATTTAACGGCATCCTTCCTGAAAGGCAAAGGTCAGTCGTATGTAATGCATGATATATATCAAGCAATGATGTTCTCAAAATAAATGAGATTGTGTTGTATGATGCATATATGCATGTGTCATGATGTATGGAAATGTAATGTTTTAGCTGGGGAAAATAAATCCAGTGTAGCTGCTGGAGAAAAGAGTTGAACTCTTTGTTTCCGCTGGGGATGGAGAACGAAGATGATTGTGAGAATAAACCTGCATGGGAGGATAACTCTGTTGGGGAATAAAATGATGAGGAGATTACTCTATGGGGAAGAGATGCTCTGTAGAGGATTCCGCTGATAAATTCTGTTGGGGATGAATTATTGTTGCTGGTGATACTGAATCCTGTTGGGGTTTTGAATTCTGTTTGTGAAAGGAAAGAACTTCGTTGGGGATGATCTTTCAGTTACGACTTCACTGGGGATAACCTTTTGGACTCTAATGGGGATAATCCTTTGAACTTGCTGGGGATAATCTTCCAAAGGCTACAGGGGATGATTTTCCAAATTCCGTTGGGGAAGCTTTTTCAGACTGCTGGAAAACTTTCAGACTCCACTGGGGGATATTTTGCATTCTGCCGGGGAATATTCTTATACTCCGTTGGGGAATATTAAGACTGCCGGGGATATTAAATCTTTTCAGTGTTGATGGTGGATAAACTCTGCTTGGGGGAGAATATTATTAATTCATTCACAGTTGCGAGTCTCAGCTGGGGAGAGTTAACCTTACTGTCTTTTTCTTTTACTCTGCGGGGAGTGAATGCATCTCAACCATATTCTTCAGCTGAATTTACCTTGTACCTGGTGGACAGAGCAACTGTACAGCTTGGACAATTCTTATTTGCCCCTGTTTCTGATATTACCAGTAACGGTCTTTTGTTTCGCATGTAAATATTTATGAGGAGAAATTAATGTCAAGTGCATATATCAAAATGAACATTGGAAGTTCTTTGCAAAACAAAACAGATAAAGGAAAAATAGTTTGAGATTTATTTGAAAGTGAATTGTATTGATTTTGAAGTTTAGCCTGTAGATAGGCGTTTTTTGTACAAGAGGCTGACGTCCTAATAAGGGAATGCCGCCGAACAAATAGTTTATACATTTTGTGAAAAACTGAACCAAACAGCTATGTGAATGATCCCACTGGGTTCCAACTCTTCTATTGCCCTTATGTCCTCGAGCATCTCATCGTTTTGCTACTTGGTCGAAGGTAGATCAGATTGATTAGTTTTGTCCGAGCTTGATAGTCGATACCAAAGTCTGATTGCGAGGTGATCCAAGGAGACATAGTGTTACACTTTGATCCCTAATTTTTGCCTGGACCGCTCTTTCGGGTTTTCAGTCCACCGGGATACCCTTTTTTGCCCAAGCCGCCTTTTCAGGTTTTCGACTTGCCGGGTGTACATATTTTTTTATCTTCATCCCTTATTTTTGCCCGAATCCTTTTGGTTCGCCGGGAAGCCCTTATTTTTTCCTAGGCCAGTCGACCTAGCAGGTCATTAATTATGCATAGTATCTTTTCACTATGTCTACATTGACGGGGTGAGGAAGGTCGTCACCATCCATGGTGGTTAGAATCATAGCTCCTTATGAGAAGACGTTCTTAACCACAAATGGCCCTTCGTAAGTAGGGGTCCATTTGCCCCTGGGATCACCTTGAGGTAGTATGATGCGCTTGATAACCAGGTCGCCAACTTGATACTCTTGTCGTCTGACTTTCTTGTTAAATGTCTTGATCATCCGCTTTTGATACGTCTGACCATGACAAATAGCAATAAGTCTCTTTTAGTCAATTAAGTTCAGCTGATCAAGTCGGGTCTGAATCCAGTCATCTTCGCTCAAACCTACATCCTTCATAATCCGAAGAGAGGGTATCTAAACTTCAATGGGTAAGACTGCCTCCATACCATATACCAAGGAATAGGGTGTTTCCCCTGTTGACGTTCGCGCTGAGGTACGGTACCCATGAAGAGAAAATGGTAACATCTTGTGCCAATCTTTGTATGTCACCGTCATTTTCTGCACAATCTTCTTAATGTTCTTATTAGCCGCTTCTACAGCCCCATTCATCTTCGGCCGGTAGGGAGAAGAGTTGTGATGTTGTATCTTGAACTGCTTGCAGAGTTCGGTGATCATCTTATTGTTGAGGTTGGTACCATTGTCCGTAATGATCCTCTCTGGTACACCATATCGACAAATCAAATTATGCCGAATGAACCGTGCCACGACATTCTTGGTTACAGTAGCAAAGGAAGCTGCTTCAACCCACTTCATAAAGTAATCAATAGCTACCAGGATGAAACGATGCCCGTTGGATGTTGTAGGTCTGATCTCGCCGATCATGTCAATGCCCCACATTGCAAAAGGCCAAGGAGCTGTCAAAATGTTCAAAGGTACTGGAGGTATGTGCACCTTATCAGCATAAACTTGGCACTTGTGACAGGTCCGAGAATGCTGATAACAGTCGGCTTCCATGGTAGACCAATAATATCCTGCCCGTAGGATTTTCTTCGCCATGGTGTGTCCACTGGAATGAGTCCCGAAAGTACGTTCGTGTAAATCTACCATGATCCTTTCTGCCTCGTTCTTATCCATACAATGCATTAAGGTTGAATCATGGTTACGCTTGTAAAGGATACCATTACTGATGAAGAACTTCACCGTGAACCTCCTCAGAAACTTCTTATCATTAACAGATGCACCCTCGGGGTATTCCTGAGCCTCAAGATACCTCTTCACCTCATGGAACCAGGGTTTATCTGCTACCTCTTCAGTCTCAATATCACAGCAATGTGCAGGTTCGTCCAATCTTTCAATGATGATCTGAGGAGCCTCATTGTCCCAATTGACTTTGAACATAGAAGACATCGTAGCCAGCACATCCGCCAACGGATTCTCCTCTCTAGGGAAGTGTTCAAATGTTATCTCCTCGAAGTGCGGAAGCAACGTCAACACATACTCCTTGTAAGGAATAAGATTTGGGTGTTTCGTATCCCACTCGCCTTTGATCTGACTGATCACGAGAGTGGAATCTCCGAAAACACTTAGAAACTTAATCCTTAGGTCAATTACTACTCGAAGACCCATAAGCATGCTTCATACTCCGCCATATTGTTGGTGCAGCTGAAACATAGTCGGGTGGTAAACGGAGTATGAGAGCCTTTAGGAGATATAATTACGGCGCCAATGCCGTTACCCAAAGCGTTTGAAGCTCCATCAAAGTAAATGGACCATCGGGATCCCTCCTCAGGTCCTTCATCCGGTCCAGGTGACTCACAGTCAGTTACTAGCATGATATTCTCATCCGGGAACTCGAAGTTCATAGACTGGTAATCATCCACTGCCTGATGTGCCAAATGATCTGCCAACACACTTCCCTTGATTGCCTTTTGGGTCATATATTGGATGTCATACTCAGTCAAGATCATCTGGCATCTTGCTATTCTTCCGGACAAGGCAGACTTTTCGAAGATATACTTGATTGGATCCATCTTTGATATCAATAGAGTAGTGTGAGTCAGCATATATTGTCTCAGCCGGCGAGCAGCCCATGCCAAAGTGCAGTAAGTTTTCTCGAGCAACGAGTATCGGGTCTCGCAGTCGGTAAACTTTTTGCTAAGGTAATAAATAGCATGCTCTTTTTGACCAGACTCGTCATGCTGACCCAGCACACACCCCATCGAGTTGTCGAGTACTGTCAAGTATAATATCAAAGGTCTCCCTTCAACTGGAGGCATCAGAATAGGAGGCTCTTGGAGATACTCTTTGATCCTTTTGAAAGCGGCCTGACATTCATCATTCCATCTTACCACTTGATCTTTCTTCAGTAGCTTGAAGATTGGCTCATAAGTAGCAGTCAGGTGTGAGATGAATCGGGCAATATAGTTCAGACGTCCCAGAAAGCCTCTGACTTCTTTCTCTGTTCGAGGAGCTGGCATTTTATGTATAGCCTTCACCTTTGCAGGATCCACTTGAATACCTTTGTCACTTACGATGAAACCCAGCTTCTTACCAGATCTCACCCCGAAGGTGCACTTGTTCGGGTTTAACCTCAGTTTGTACAACTTCAACCTGTCAAATAGCTTCTGAAGGTGGTCCAGATGTTCTTCTTCAGTTTGAGATCTTGCAATCATGTCATCGACGTATACCTCAATCTCATTATGGATCATGTCGTGGAACAAGGCGACCATGGCGCGCTGATACGTTGCCCCAGCATTCTTCAATCCGAAAGGCATGACCTTGTAGCAAAAGGTACCCTATTGAGTAACAAAGGTTGTCTTCTCCATGTCTTTGGGAGCCATTTTAATCTGATTATAACCGGAGAAACCATCCATAAAGGAGAAGACCTTATGTTGTGCGGTGTTGTCAACCAGAGCATCGATATGAGGCAGAGGGAAATTATCCTTGGGACTTTCCTTGTTCAGATCCCTATAGTCGACACATATTCGAACCTTACCATCCTTCTTCGGCACAGGAACCACGTTGGCCACCCACATTGGGTAAGAAGTAACTGCTAGAAAACCGGCGTCAAACTGTTTCATAACTTCAGCCTTGATTTTCTCAGACATCTCTGGACGCATTCGGCGGACCTTCTGTTTTACTGGAGGACAATCTTCCTTGGTAGGCAGGCGACGAAGCACAATATCGGTATCCAACCCAGGCATATCTTCATAAGACTAGGCAAAGATCTTAACATAGTCACGCAACATCTGAATCAACCGTTGCTTAACACTAGGTTCCAGATTTGCACCGATCTTGACCCCTCTTTCTTGTCTACCTCGGTACCCAGATTCACTAATTCCATGGGCTCTTCATGCGGCTGAATAGCCCTCTCTTCTTGAAGTAGCAGTCTAGCAAGTTCACCAGGCACTTCGCAATCATCTTCACCTTTGTCTTCGGCTAAGTTGATCGGACTTTCGAAGTCATAACTGGCAGTAGCAGGGTCGTTACCAGTGGGATCCAGAGTGGATGTAGACCTGTATATGTGAGTGTGTAAAATAGCTGTTTTGCAATATATAATAAAAGAAAAATAAGAAGCGCAAAATTTGAAATGCAAGAAACGTCCAATGCTTTTATTAATGATATATGTAGATGACACACATAAAGCCCTCATAAATGAAGCCACGGTGCCCCGGGTAAGACACCGGGCCATAAAGTTTAAAACATTGTGTGTTACAAATTCAAACAAAAAGTCTCATTACTGGGTGATAACTGAAAGAGGCATAGAATCCTTCGTTGTCCAGTTGCTTAATCCACCATCGGTAGTTGCGTATATCCAGCTGTCAATATCAAACTCTTCATCATCGTCGTCCTCGATAGCATTCACCCTTGCGTCTTGTTTAGGCTTTTCTGGTGCTCCGAACTCGATCTCCTTGGCATCAATCAAGTCCTGTACCTTGTTCTTCAAGACCCAGCAGTCATCCGTATCATGCCCCGGACTATCATAGTGAAAAGCACAGCGGGCATTCGGATCGTACTTCAGTGATGTTGTATTTGGATTCTTCGAGGCCTCCCTTGGAATCACTAGACTGGTCTTTAATAACTGCGGTAGAATCTGGGATAAAGTCATGTTGAGCTGAGTGAATTGTCTTCGAGGTCTCTCAGCCCTTGACTGCTGTTGCGCTGAGGAGCAACAATAGGTCTTGAAATAACCACTGCATTAACAGCGTGGCGGCGTTCAGGTCTATTCTGGATTTTTGAACTGTAAACAGCACTGGACTCCTTCTTAAAAGGCTTCTTCTTGGTGCCTGATGAAGCACCCTTCTGTATTTTACCAGATTTGATACCAGCCTCAATTCTTTCCCCGGTCATGATCAGCTCTGTAAACCCGGACGATGAACTTCTAATAAGATGGTTGAAATACGGACCAGATAGGGTCCCCAGAAACATATCCACTAGTTCCCTATCAGCCAAGGGAGGTTGAACTCTTCCAGCAAGGTCCTTCCACTTCTGAGCATAATCTTTGAAACCTTCACCCGCACCCATAGACATACCTTGGAGTTGGATACGTGTGGGAGCAAGGTCGGCATTGTATTGGTACTGCTTGTAGAAAGCAGCAGCCAGATCTTCCCAATTACGGATACTAGCTTTTTCCAGCTGGTAAAACCATTCAAGCTGAGTCCCTGAGAGACTGTCTTGAAAGAAGTGGATCCAGAGATTCTTGTCAGCGGTGTATGGCTGAATCTTTCTAACATACAATCGGAGATGCAGCTTTGGACAAGAAACTCCGTCGTATTTAGCAAAGGCTGGGGCTTTGAATTTGTGGGGAATCACCACCCCAGACGACAAACCTAGATCACCAAAGTCCAACCCAGGGACCTTCTGGATCTCCATGGCACTTAAACGGTCTTCAAGTTGTTTATATCTATCCTCGGCGGAGGATACTGGTCTTCGTCAAAGTCAGTCTTGTGGTCAGATACCACAGGGCTAGGAACCCTCCTTTCTTCTTGGTTTTCTCCCCCTCCAGATGAGTGGGATAAATTGACTTCATCTCGCAGCCTATTTCCAAACCTGTGCCCCATGTTCAGGAGGACTGCCTTCTTCTTCTTCTTCTTTTTCTCTTTCAAGAGAAGGGTCTTCAGATCTTGCTGACCCTTAGCCAAGTTCGTGAACAATTCCTGAAATTGAGAGTTTTGAGCTTGTAGCGCCTTGATGGCTTGATCAGTTGATGTTCCAGAAGACATGATGCTGAAATAAACAGCGAAGAAGATAAGAAACCTGTAATGGGTACCTATGATGAGGTGCATGGAATGAAATGCGTATGATATGATTTCAAATACTTTGGAGATTCAAATTCGTAAACCAAAATGAAACACACTTTATTATATAAACTTGAAATCCAATTGTTCAACAAATGCCTTTAAGGCGTTACAAGAAAAAAAAACTAAAAAGTAAATCAAAGCTAGAAATAATCAAAAGCCATCAGCGCTCCCATGGTCGTTTGCCTTTGGTGCTGACATAGTCGTTGAGGATCTGTTCATTCTCCAATTGCCTTGTCAACTTCTGGATCTCCCGCTCTTGCTCGTGATACTTTTCTCTGTAAGTATCCCGCTCTTCTCTCAGTTGCATCCATGATCTCTTTAATGCCCCAATGTCAGTAGGCATGTAAGGGTGTAGGATGGTAGGAGGAACCCCTTCTTCATCAGCAACTTCAAGAGTTATAGGCAAGACGGATTCATAGGGCATTCCCAGCTTTTGGCCACGGATACGAACCCATCGGAGATATGGTTCCATTGGTAGAGAAGTCTTCACACCCAGCTCGTGTGGATCAGACCTGTGTACCCTATCCCAGGCTCTTATGAATCTGCGGCGCTTCTCGTCACTGTCCCTTGGAAATCAAAGACAATATTAGGCATTAGCAACTCATGAGGTCCTTCCCTTCTAGCTCGCCCAAACTGACGTAAGGCTAAGCACATATTATAAGTGATTCCTCCATTGGTTCCTATCAGTGGAACATTGGGGTATTCCACACAGCGATCAATAATAGCCACCTCGTCCATACCTTTAATAGTACAAATGATTTCATTATGAGAGAGAGACATAATCCTGTAGGCCTAGCCCATGCCTTCCTTGTTTTTCAAAACTGATTTGGGGAGGTGAGAAATAAACCACCTCGCCAACAATAGAGCACATCACATAAGGGTTCCCCGCCTCTGAGCAGTACGGGCATAAAGAGAATGAAGAATGTCACCCAAGAGAGTGGGGACAGGATTACCGGATATGAAGATCTTCACCATATTCATGTCGACGAAGGAGTCGGAGTTAGGAAACAACACCAAACCATATATGAGAAGAGCCAGAATGTCTTCAAATTCCTGGAAGTCTAGACTATCCCAGAACCGATTAGCTTTACCAACCAAGAATTTAGTCAAAAAGCCTTTTGCTCCACTACGAGTTTCCCAGTTTGACATTACCTCAGCCTTTGTCAGATGGAGGGCTAAAGCAATCTCTTCTGGCCTAAGGATCTTCTCCCAACCTGTGAACGGGGTCTGCTCCAGAATAGAGATACCAAGTAGATCAGAGAACTCTTCCAAGGTAGGGACCAGCTGGTAGTCCGGAAAAGTAAAGCAATGGTACAGTGGATCAAAGAACTGGACTAAGACTCTCATCATCTGTTCATCCATCTTGGAGGTGACCAAACCAAGAAGGTGCCCATGTCTTCTGATGAAGGAGGTAGTATCTCGCATCTTTGCAACCAAATCTTTAAGTAGAGTGGGAACCTGGACAAAGTTGATCTAGATGGTGTTTCTACGTATGGGTGCCATGACCTACAAAACAGAACAAAGATGAATCCCTCCTGTCTTTGAAATAGGTTAGTCCAATGCAAGATGCATGCAATGTCATGATGTCATGATGTCATGATAGAACTCACACCACAAGTATCCACAAATAGCAAACATGGTAAAGGCATACAAGTCACACAGAGAGCCCTTAGATTTCAGGTCTGCAAGGAGCTTAGGTACTACCCTCTTTCAGTTCAGTTTGTTTAAACCTGTCCTAAAAAATAGTAATCGGGTTCTAGAGGATCTCAATATCACTGACTACCCTCGATCGGTCATAATTCCAGTTTAGCAACCTTTTCTTGCGGCCGGAATCATCGCGAGAGTTTATTCTCAATGAGTGTAGCATACTGCTACTGTTCAATGGCCAAGTTGGTCAATTTAAAGGTTCTAAGGTCAGTTGGTGCTTAATGACCCCTTAGTAGACCCATATTCTCCTCGTTGCGCCACAAGGGATATCGGTACATACTAAAGTGCCACACCAACGTAGCTACTGCTTCAACTGTATCGGTCTACGCCGTACAGTTCCCTCACAGTTTATTGCTACTTACCTAAAGGGTATCCCCCAGATCCGGGTTAGGATCTATAGTAACTCTGATACAAGCCCACAAATATAAAGCATATAAGTCAAGCAATTGAAAACAATATGAACTATTCCTAAGGTACACCCCACTTATAATCGTCCCCAGCAGAGTCGCCACTTCTGTGATACGGTGGAAGAACTGACTGTTTTTTGGAATGCTGGTTTGCGTTTTGCGTTTTTCTTCTTGTAAAATGTCGCGGTAAGCAAGAGTCGCCACTGACTTTTATTTTATCCAACAAGGAAAGGAAAAAAGCACAGAAAAATTCCTTTTTCGAGATATTTCTCGGGTTCGGGGGGTAGATTATAGAAAGGGAAGGTGTTAGCACCCTTTCTATCCGTGGTTATCCACGGGCTCTTAGGTACTTGCTCATATTGTTTTCAAAATATTGCTTTGTTTGTGCTTGTGGGTTTGAAAAAAAGATTTTGTTTGAAAACTTCGATTTAACTCTTGCTTCTGTCCTCAAGAGTGTATGAAGTGTTTTTTTTTTTGAAAACTTTGTTCGAAAAGTGTAAGTGTGAAAAAAAATTTGTTTTTTGAAAGAGCAAGTATCTAAGAACCATCTACCTACTCGAAAAAGGAATTGTTCTATGCTATCTTCCTTTAGACAATGCTATCCTACTATTGATGAGAAGGTAGCACCATCGTTGGAGTTTAAGGGTCAATTCGAATTAGGGACTTACGGTCACTAAAGCAATATTAGGACGCCTTAGTGGTAACCCTAATGTCTTAGATCATTTGTTTGAGGCAACAATATCCGAGGCAAACATTTCGAGGCGACTATGATCTTTTAGACAAGAGGATGACCTCTAAAATGACCTATACTCAATGACCGTGTACGAAGGCAACCAAGTGGGGTGTACCCTAAGAGTGCGCATGTGCGAGTGTGTCGTTTTCAGTTATTTTTTATCTTTATACAGGTTAAGGGTGGTCTAATTTAATTTTAAGATTAACATTCAGTCTTGTCATGCAAACCCTATTATCAAACATCTAGCAGTTATAATTTGCGGAAATAAAATGCGGAATTTAAATTACAAGGCGTCGGGTATTTACATCGCCAAAGACAAACCCTTTGAAAAGTAAAATAAAGCGATAAAAAATAATAAAAGTCCTATTAACTATTACAAACCGGAGGCAAATACATCATTGGTAAAAGAAAGTAAATCGCGTGCGGGAAATTAAATCGAGCGCGAAGTTCTAGGGTTTTGACCCTTTTTTTTGTTAAAGAAAAGATTTTTTTGTTGTTTTTTTATTTTATGAAAGAAATTAACCTAAATTAATTACTAAATTAACAAATTAATTAATTAATAAAAATAAATTATTTTTGGTTTTTTTTTGTTATTTTAAGAAAGAAATAAAAATTAATTAAGTTAGTAATTAAAACCTAATTGAATCTAATTTAATTTTAATTATTTACAAAAATATGTTAAAGTTATTCTAATTAAAACCTAAATCAATTAATTAGTATTTATTAATAAAAATAAAAGTTAAAATTTGATTTTATAAAGAAAATATTTTTGTGGTTTTATTTTATAAAAAATAATTTTTTTAATTGGTTAGTAAATCAAATAAAAATAATAAAACAATTAAAAACAAAAATAAATAAATATGAGAGAAAAGAGGTTTGGGCCAGAATTGGGGAGTTTGAACAGCAATTCTGTGGCCCATTAAGCGATGGCCCTGTTGACTTTTCTAGACTTGGTGCACACGTGCTGACTTGGCTCCATGGTGGACCTTCAGATCCTGGCCACCAGATTTGGCCTTTGGCCATCTAGCCATTGGATATGTGAAGGTGTATGATGAGCTGCAGGCCTGGATACGCATATGATCACCTGAAGAGAAAAAACAAATGGAAATTGGGGGGACCTGGGATTCGAACCCAGGTCCTGTAGGATATTGGAACATTGGCCTTGCCACTACGCTTCTTGGTTTCATTTGTTAATATATTAGAAATATTATATATTATATGAAAACAAAAGTTATTGCCAGCAAACAATAAAAAGCGCGCGTGGTTTTGAATTGGCCATTGGAAGAACGACAGCTCATCGTCCCATACCTCCAGCTCCTGCAAATATTACTTACGGATTTGGATCCGCAGCTGAATGCGCAAGCTTGCTCTAAAATCCATTCCAGACCATGAAAACAAATTCCACGAACATGGTTGGACTCGTCTTGGCTCCCTGATCAACATTATGCCATTCTTGAGTCCTTATTTTTCCTGAAAAAGAAAACCCTAAAACACAAACGAAGAACCCTAGCTATGGGGGTTCTTCATTTAGGCCAGAAAAACGCAATTGGATAATGCCAAACGTTTGCAAATGTTGTGAGGAGTATAAATATGTCAATGATTTACTCAAATGATGCAAGAATGATGAATCACGAATTCAAGAACCAAGGTGATTATCGTGACACTTACAGTGCTTTGTGGTATATGAGAACGCTTGATCTTGATCCAGGAAGATTCGGTGTACGTCCAGGAAACGATTGGGATCGGTCTAAGCTTCTAAAATTGCCTCTAAGTACGATTTTGATTTCAAGCTTTTTGGTGACTTTTTCAAACTTTGTTCTGCCTCTTCTTGCAGCCTCCAACCCTTATTCACGTCCCCTTTTGCTTGCTTATGTAGTATGGAATGTATTAGGGTAACAAACTTGATTCAAATCTCTCTAAATCAATGCATTGGGATTTGATTTGATCCTCCATTACTAAACCTTCCAAATTTGCCAATTTTCAATCTTTTTGCACATGATATTGTATGATACGAATTTGATGATGATCATGATGATAATTAAGACCTGAAACAACCAAAAAATCTTAGGTAGTCAAAGTTTGGGATTTTATATGATTTAATTTGATTTAAAATGAATAAATTCAATAAAAAATCAAATAAAATAATAAAAAAAGATATGGGCTCATGGCTGAAGCTATGACACGTGGACAATGATGCAAGCTCAAATCAAGTGGAAAAGAATGGGCCCATTTGACAAAATTTGAAGTTTTGAGGATAGTTGATTTTTGGCAATTTTGCAAAAATGTTCAACTTCCACAATGCATAACTTCTTCAATTTTGAACTTTTGGAGGTGTTCTTAGACTTTTTAGAAATCTTGATATGTCCTTTAACCAACCCTTTCGGTCTCATCTCATTTTGATATTCCATGCTCAAGTTATAAGCTTTTGCAAAAAAGGTGTTTTTGTTGACTTTCAAAAATGACCTATAATGTCCAAATTTATAACTTCTTGTGAGTGGATTTCTTGATCTTGGGGTATGAAAATGGATTGTAGGAAATTTCATCCTCTTCAAAATGAGCTTTGTATGGGTCATTTCTCATAAAGTATGAGAAAGTTATGCTTGGTCAAAGTTGAGTTGACTTTTCCTACAAAACCCTAATTTAGCAACTTTTGAGTCTTGATGAATTTTGAGCAATCCTTGATGAATCATGATCAAACCTTGATCAAATGATGAAATATACTTCAAAATGAGAATGTTGACAAAAAATCTTAAAGTTTGACTGTATTTGAGTCATAGTTGACTTTTGCCCTAGCACAGTCGATTTTTGGACCTTTGAGCAATTGACTGAGCAAACTTCCTCTGCAAAGCTTGAAACTTGACATGGATGACCTTGAGAACATATTAGGACATTGGGGAGCACTTGAGGTCAATTGGACTCAAATATCTTGATGCAACACAAAACTCTAATTTGGGGTAGACTGCCTTAGGAGATGACTTGTCTGACCCACTCTTGAGCAAAGTTGAGCAACTTGGAGATTTTTCTTGTAATGTTTTGAGAAATATGAGAGGGAAAATTTTGGGGTACAACACCCGGGCATAAGAGTAATGTGTGTATTGTGGAGGTAAAGAGGTGTTTTCGTTGTGGTAAAACTGGACATGTTGTATCTGAGTGCAAGCATAAGGAGGTGATTTGTTTCAATCGTGGCGAAGAAGGGCACATTGGTAGTCAGTGTCAGAAACCAAAGAGGGAGCAAACAAGTGGAAAAGTGTTCGCTTTGATTGAGGATCAGACAGCTGTTGAGGATGAACTTATCAGAGGTACATGTTTCATTAATAGTACTCCTTTAATTACTATTATTGATACTGGTGCTACTCATTGCTTTATTGTTGTTGATTGTGTTGAAAGATTGGGTCTTATGTTTTCTTCTATGAATGGAGAAATGGTCATCGACACTCCAGCCAAGGGGTCGGTGACTACTTATTTTGTGTGTTTAAAGTGTCTCTTGTCAATCTTCGACAGAGACTTTGCTGTTGATTTGGTTTGCTTACTGTTAAAAGGGTTGGATGTGATTTTGGGTATGAACTGGTTAGAGTATGACTATGTTCACATTAACTGTTATGACAAGTCTGTGAGGTTTACTACTCTTGAAGAAGAGGAAGATGGTTTGTTGTCTGCTAAATAGTTGAGGAAGTTGATGCAAGAAGAAGCACCGATGTTCTCATTGATAGTATCGCTATCTGTAGAGACTCAAGCTATAATTGAGGAATTGCAGGTGGTGTGTCAATTTCCTGAAGTTTTCTCTGATGAGATTCCTGATGTACCACCAGAGAAGGAAGTTGAATTTGTAATTGATCTTGTACCTGGTACCATACCTATGTCTATGGAACCATACAGGATGTCTGCATCTGAATTGTCAGAGTTAAAGAAGCAATTGAAAGAGTTACTTGAAAAGAAGTTTGTAAGACCAAGTGTATCGCCATGGGGAGCTCTAGTGTTGTTAGTAAAGAAGAAAGATGGAAGTATGAGGCTTTGTGTTGATTATAGGCAGTTGAATAAAGTGACGATTAAGAACAAGTATCTGCTTCCAAGAATAGATGACTTGATGGACCAATTGGTGGATGCTCGTGTGTTCAGTAAGATTTATTTGAGGTCGGGTTACCATCAGATTAAGGTGAAGGATGAAGATATCTAGAAGACGGCTTTCAGAAAGCGTTATGGACATTATGAGTATTCGGTGATGCCTTTCGGTGTTGCTAATGCGCTGGGAGTATTCATGGAATACATGAATCGTATCTTTCATACTTATTTGGATCGGTTCGTGGTGGTGATCATTGATGATATTTTGATTTACTCTAAGTCAGAAGAAGAGCATACAGAACACTTAAGATTAGTATTGCAAGTATAGAAAGAAAATAAGTTGTATGCAAAGCTGTCTAAGTGTGAGTTCTGGTTAAAGGAGGTTAGTTTTCTTGGTCATGTAATCTTAGGTAGTGGCATTGTTGTAGATCCATCAAAGGTTGATGTTGTGTTGCAATGGAAAACTCCAAAGTCAGCTACTGAGATTAGGAGATTTTTGGGATTAGTTGGTTACTATAGAAGGTTTATCGAATGTTTTTCTAAGTTTGCACTTCCGTTGACTAAGTTGACTTGTAAAGGTAGAGCTTTTGTATGGGATGTTCAATGTGAAGAAAGTTTTACAGAATTGAAGAAGAGATTGACGTCGGCTCCGATTTTGACGTTGCCTAATCCAGGAGAACCTTTTGTGGTATATTGTGATGCTTCTAAGATGGGTTTAGGAGGTGTGCTTATGCAGAATGATAAGGTAGTGTCTTATGTGTCAAGGAAGTTGAGGACTCATGAGAAGAACTATCCTACGCATGATTTAGAGCTTGCTGCAGTTGTCTTTGTGTTGAAGATTTGGAGGCATTATCTTTATGGTTCTAGATTTGAAGTGTTTAGTGACCATAAGAGCTTAAAGTTTTTATTCGATCAGAAGGAGATAACGATGAGGTAACAAAGATGGTTGGAATTGTTGAAGGATTATGATTTCGGTTTGAATTATCATCCAGGAAAAGTGAATGTGGTAGTTGATGCGTTGAGTCGAAAGACTTTACATATGTCGGTAATGATGGTTAAAGATTTAGAATTAATTGAGCAGTTTAGAGATATGAGCTTAGTTTGCGAGGTGACACCGCGAAGTGTTATGTTGGGAATGTTAAAGATTAATAATGAATTTCTAGACAGTATCAAAGAAGCTCGGAAGTTGGATGTGAAACTGGTAGATTCGATGGCAGGGATCGATCAGTCTGAAAATAGTGATTTTAAGTTAGATGCAGAAGGTGTGTTGAGATTTCGTAATTGGATTTGTATTCCTGATGATGCTGAGATGAAGAGAGTGATACTTGAAGATAGTCATAGAAGTAAGTTGAGTATTCTTCCAGGAGCTACAAAGATGTATCGAGATTTGAAAGGTTTGTTTTTGTGGCCTGGAATGAAGAGTGATGTGGCTTGGTTTGTGTATACATGTTTAACTTGTCAGAAGTCGAAAGTTGAACATCAGAAGCCTACAGGGTTAATGCAACCCTTAGAAGTTCCAGAATGAAAATGGGATACCATTTCGATGGACTTTGTGACGGGGTTACCAAATACTTTACGAGGACATGGTTCGATTTGGGTGATTGTTGATAGGCTTACGAAGTCTGCTCATTTTATACCTATTAACATCAAATATCCAATTTCTAAGTTGGCAAAGATTTACACCAGAGTAATTGTGAAGTTGCATGGTGTTCCTTTGTGCATTTTGTCGGATAGAGATCCGAGGTTTACTTCTGATTTTTGGAAGGGTTTGCAAGAAGCGTTGGGTTCTAAGTTGAGGTTAAGTTCAGCGTATCATCCACAGACAGATGGTCAGACTGAATGGACTATTCAATCGTTGGAAGACTTACTGAGGGTATGTGTTCTTGAGCAGTGAGGTTCGTGGGATACTTATCTTCCTTTGGTAGAGTTCACTTATAATCACAGTTACCATTCTAGTATTGGGATGGCACCTTTTGAAGCGTTGTATGGTCGAAGATGTAGAACTCCTTTATGTTGGCATGAATCTGGAGAAAGTGTAGTACTTGGACCTGAACTTGTTCGTGAGACTACTGAGAAGGTGAAGTTGATTCGAGAAAAGATGAAATCTTCCCAGAGTAGACAGAAAATCTATCATGATAAGCGAAGGAAGGATTTGTAATTTCAAGCTGGTGACCATGTGTTTTTAAGAGTTACACCTGTAACTGGTGTTGGGCGAGCATTGAAGTCTAAGAAGCTCACTTCTCGTTTTATTGTTCCCTATCATATTTCAGGGAGAGTTGGGAATGTTGCTTACATAGTGGCTTTACTGCCTAATCTTTCGGATTTGCATGATGTGTTTCATGTGTCGCAACTCCGGAAGTATATTTCAGATCCATCTCATGTGATTCATATGGATGATGTGCAAGTACGTGATAACCTTACTATGGAGATGATGCCTGTACGGATCGCGGATCGTGAAATAAATACTTTGAGGGGCAAAGAGAGTGAATTGGTTAAAGTGGTTTGGCTAGGATCTGCCAGAGAAAGCATGACTTGGGAGTTGGAAAGCAAGATGCGGGACTCCTGTCCTGAGTTGTTTGATTAAGGTAAATTTTAGAGGACGAAAATATTCTAAGTGGGGGAAAGTTGTAATGCCCGTAATTTAGTTAATTATTTAATTAAACTATTTTTTGGAATATTTGTGAAGTTGTGTTATGATGATAGTTGATGTGTTATTGTTATTGGATTTATTTATTCTATTAAGTTGTGGAATAATATTAGAATAATAATATTATTTGATGTGGGCTTATTTTATGGACTAGAAGTAGTAGAAAGGGGGTGTAGGAGTTTTAAGCCCATTAAGACATAATTAGAATTATATGGTTATTATATTAGTTATTTAGAATTAATAGCAGTAAGAAGAGAAGGAAATAAGGGTTGGAAAAGAGAAAGAGAACGTGAAAGTTGCAGTAAAGAAGGAGAAGAGCCAGAACGGAATTCAACCGGAAAATTTATAGAGCAACCTTCAATCCAAGGTAAGGGTGGAGTTCTAACTCTATAATAGGGTTTATGATGATTAGTATGTGGGATTAGATGTGAAAGGTTATTTTGTTTATAATTGAGATATATGTATTGTTGTTGATGAGGATCAATGATTTAGAGATGAATAATGATGCCCTAATGTTGTATAATTGATGTAGAAACATAGGATTATTATAATTGATGATTACCTATGATTAGAGGATGTTCTTAGGGCCTAAGGCATGGAAATCGCAGTGAAAACACCATGAAATCGCAGAAACTATTCATGACATAACAGTATGAGTCGACCTCAAAAGCCATGCGTCGATACATGCAGGTTTTTGGACTCGGGATGAGTCGATACATAGGACTATGCATTGATACATGCAGTGTTGCAGACTCAGGATGAGTCGACACAAGAGGAGTACGCGTCGACTCATGTAGGATTTTAACCCAATATGCGTCGACTCATGTAGTCTGATTTTTGGCAGATTCGTTCCAAAGGCTGTAACTTGAGTTTCCAGATTCCGTTTGAGGTGTCGTTCGAAGCGTTGGATATCTAACGTGATAAACTTAATTCTTAAGGATTAAAATGAAGGATAAGGAGAGTAGATCCTAGTACCCAAATTAGGATTAGATTTAGTTTCCCGCGTAAATTGCTATGATGATTTTGTGAAGAATGATGAGGATAAGACGATTATAGATTATTGTTTGGTTCATAACAGTAAGATTAATGATGATAATGATGTAGTATTACAGAATAGTAATAAGTATAGGTTTGTTAATTATATATAAGCCTTATATGATTAATTAATTATAGGCATTATCATGTTGTAGGCCTATGGCCAACGTCGAGGATTTGTCGATTTGTCGTTGTATTATTGTTATGGCTGAGTTGTTGTGAATGATGTTGATGAATTATGTTGATAAATTATGTTGATGAATTATGTTGATAAATAATATTGATGAATTATGTTGATAAATTATGTTGATGAATTATGTTGATAAATGATGTTTATGAATGATGTTGATGAATAATGTTGATGTATGATGTTGAGATGCCTCTAATAACTGGAAGCTATTAAGATGTAGGCTTCTGGACAACGATGATGTTATGTTGAGCTGTTGTTAATTGTGGTTGTTGTTACTACATTCATAATTGTGTCGCATGCATTACATATCAAGATGGAGATTATGCTCGTTAAGATGGCATGTATTGGCGAATATTAAGATGAAGGCTTATGCCTTGTTGATGCCTTTATTTATTGGAAATTATTTTGAGATGAGAGTTATGCTCCAATGGTACCACATGCATTTGCATAGTATTGAGTCACATTATATGATTGCATAAAGAAGTTGTGTATTGATGCGGTAAATGTGTGTATTGTTGGTATTCTGTTGCGATTATTGTTGTCTATGAGATGTGAAGTGATGTTGTTATATGAGTTGATCTAACGTGTTATTTATCATAAGTTTTATTATATTGTCAAATATCTCACCCCTTCTGTTTGAATGTTACCTTACATTGGTAACATGCAGGTATTCTGGAGTGAAGACGGTATACCTTCAGTAGTTCGAGTCGGTGTCGTTGCTCTGATACGTAACACTCGGGGGGATGAACGCTTGTTGCTTTTTAATTATTGATTATTTCAGTTGTTGAACTTTAATTTGATTGTTGCTAAGTATGTGTTATTTTAAAGTTGTTGTAATTGTTGGACAAAGATGTTATTATGATTCCGCTGCGTCGTTGTTCAAGTTGTTGAATTAAGAGATTAAATTATTCTGTTGTTGGTTCATCTGAAGTTTTAAAGTGTTATGTATCCATGTTTAATGCAATGTGTTTTTAAAGTTGAATTTGTGGCATCCTGATTTAGTTGCATGAATTTTATAACTCTGATTTACATTTATAATTGTCGGGTAGAATTGAGGTGTTACACATCGAGCGGTCACCAACTGAGGAAAGAGTCAGAAGCAGGACCCCAAAAGTCCGCAATGGCCCAACAAGAGGTTGAAACTGAAGGATTTATCCCACCACCATCAAAAGTAGGGGTATCACATACCCTACAAATTCCAACCAATTATGTAGATAATTACCTAGACTTGCAATACAAAGATCATGACCCAGAGGATGCTCACCAGGCACCCTTGAAGACAGTGGGTGCTCATGTTATGGACAACCCACTGGTAATGAATCTGTATAAAGCCTTGGAAGAAAGATTGAAGGTTGTGGAAGGCTTCGATGCTTTCGAAGTAGACGCTCTGGAAATGAGTTTAGTCTCTGATGTAGTGATACCACCAAAATTCAAAGTACCCGACTTTGGAAAGTATAAAGGGCTCACTTGTCCGAGGAATCATCTTCGTATGTACTGCAGGAAGATGCATGCCCATGCCCATGATCAAAAACTAATGATTCACTGTTTCCAAGATAGTCTAAGTGGGGTATTTTTGGATTGGTACATGCAGTTGGAACGAACGCATATCCGAACTTGGGTGGATCTTGCTAATGCTTTCTTGAAGCATTACAAGTATAACTTGGACATGGCGCCTACTCGCTTGCAACTCCAAAATCTTTCCAAAAAGAAGGAAGAGTCCTTCAAAGAATATGCTCAAAGGTGGAGGGAGATGGCATCCCGTATACAACCCCCACTGCTGAAAAGGGAACTCGTAGACATGTTCATGGGAACCTTACAAGGGCTTTATTATGATAAAATGGTGGGAAGTGTCTCATCGGGATTTTAAAACTTAGTGACTATTGGCGAAAGAATCGAAACTGATTTAAAAAGCGGAAAGATATCAGGGGGGTCGTCAAGCACCCCTTACAATTCAAAAAGACTGGCTTCAAAATTCTTAAGAAGGAAGGAGGGAGAAGTCAACATTATGGCCTCACAACCATTGGTGATCCCGCAATCACAAAGGCAAGAAAAATTTAAAAGGCCACCTAGAAATTTTGATCCACTGCCCATGCCACCAAGCCAGTTATTACAACACTTGGTTAAGGTATCCCTGGTGGAAATCAAGCCTTTAGCTCCTCTGGTCGGGCCACTCCCACAAAGATACAATGTCAACGCTAGGTGTGAGTACCATGATAATTATCCAGGGCACACCATAGAACAATGTTGAGCCTTCAAGCATAAGGTTCAGGATTTGCTAGAGTCCCAAGACATCACCTTTAATAAGCCTAATATCAAATCAAACCCTATGCCTCCGCATGGTGGACCGACAATAAATGCAATCGAGGTGGTCATTGACTTTGGGGGAACCATCAAGGCAAAAACCCCTATCAACTTGTTGAAGGAATATCTGTTCGAATGTGGATTCTTGTTAGAGCACAATAAAGCTTTTGAAACAACTCTGGAAAATCTGGTGGATCGGGGGATAGTCCAATTTGGACTGTACCCTGAAGAATAATTTGTAGCCACGATTGGAGGGAAAAAGCCACTGGTAATCCCTTTCCAGGGTCCAAGCCTTACCAATAAGACTCTAGTCATCCCATGGGGAGAATCAGCAGAGGTTACAATAAGGGCACCTAAGAAGACCCTATTAATACCCACCACTCCAAAAGCCACAATGGTAATTAAGGGACCGTCACCAATCTCTTATGAGAATAATAAGGCAGTACCATGGAGTTATGACTCAGCCGTGTACATCAATGGAGTGAAGCAGGAAAGCGGGCCATCCACAAGTCAAGGACCTGCAATTTCAAACATAGCAGGAACAAGAGGTATGACCCGAAGTGGTCGAATCTATGGAGTGGAACCATCAAAAAAGACAGATGCGATTCTAATGAAGGACAAAGGAAAAGCAGTAGTTGATGCAAATCAAGAAACAAAATCTCCGAACAAAGACTTTACTGATCAAGAGGCAGAGGAGTTTCTGAAAATAATCAAAAAGAGTGACTATAGAGTGGTGGATTAGCTCCATCAAACTCCAGCGAAAATCTCCATACTCTCGCTACTCATCAACTCTGAAGCACACAGGGATTCCTTGATGAAAGTGTTAAGTTACGCTCATGTCACAAAGGAAATTTCAGTAAATCAATTTAACAATGTCGTAGCAAATCTCCCGTCCGGATCCTACCTGGGTTTTAGCAACAATGAGTTACCGCCACAGGGTTGGGCTCATAACAAAGCACTCCATATTATTATGCAGATAGGTA
Source organism: Vicia faba (assembly GCA_948472305.1). Classification (NCBI taxonomy): domain Eukaryota; kingdom Viridiplantae; phylum Streptophyta; class Magnoliopsida; order Fabales; family Fabaceae; genus Vicia; species Vicia faba. The sequence goes on from OX451740.1 coordinate 1,119,850,183, forward strand.
CTACCCATTTGTCCAGGATTCTTACTGACACCGGTTCCGCTCTTAATGTGTTGCCAAAGTCAAGTCTCGTAAAGTTAACAATAGACGATGTGACAATGAGACCAAGTTCTATGATAGTAAAGGCATTTGACGGTTCTCGAAGCTCGATGTTAGGGGAGGTGGAACTTCCAGTCAAGATTGGGGAGGTGGACCTTCCTGAGAAGAAGAATAGCTTTGGTTTGGGTTACGAATCGTCAAAGGCTACTCTGAAAGACAAAGCATGTTTTCTTCCGATCCGAGAGACTTTCGTCAGAAAGGAATAGAGCATGGCGGGCACGTGGCAATGATATCAAGCAAAATAAATACCAAAAGGGCAACCGAATTCATCAGAGAGGGTGCCCCGGGAGAAGAGCTAAAAGGATGGACTGCTGTGGAGATTCCTGAGATATTTTTATTTTCTAAGTAATATTTCTTGTTTTGAAAGAACCTATGTCAAACTCGAGGCATAGGGGTTACTCGTAAGGGTTTTCCCTGTTCTTATTTCAGACAATATTTATAATTAATAAAAGTTATATTCTGTTTTCAATTAAGATCCTTGTCTTTCTTTCGCATTTATCTATTAAATATAAAAGTGGCAATACTTTCTTTGCATACGCATTTTCCAATTCCAAGCACTAAAATATGCACAAAAACATGATAAATGTGGAGATCCATGCCCAAAATTACCGATAAAGCTACTACTACGACCCGATACGATTTTGATGTTCCTATCCACCAAGCCGAAGAGGAAGATGACGAAGATCTTGAACTCTCCGAGGAAATGGCGAGGGAAATGGAGCGAAAGGCTAACAACATACAACCATATCAAGAGCCTATTGAGACCATTAACCTGGGCACAGAAGGAGATCCAAAAGAAATCAGGCTAGGGCCAATGTTGAAAGCGTCAAGTACAGGTTAATCAAGTTATTACACGAGTATGTGGATATATTCTCTTGGTCCTATAGGGACATTCCAGGATTGGATACAGACATAGTGGTGCACATACTACCTCTCAAAGAAGGTTTCTCTCCAGTCAGGCAAAAAATCAGAAGAACCCGTCCAGATATGTCCAGCAAAATCATAGAAGAGGTTCTCAAACAATTTGACGCAGGGTTCCTAGCAGTGGTAGATTATCCACCTTGGATAGCTAACATTGTACCAGTACCCAAGAAGGATGGCAAAGTACGCATGTACGTAGATTATCGAGACCTGAACAAGGCGATCCCCAAAGACGACTTTCCATTACCCCACATCGATGTCCTAGTGGATAATACGGCTCAAGCCTCGTTATTCTCATCCATGGATGGTTTATAGGGCTATAATCAAATCAAAATGGCGCTTGAGGACATGGAGAAGACTACCTTCATGACACCTTGGAGAACTTTCTGCTACAAAGTAATGCCATTCAGTCTCAAGAATGCAGGGGCAATCTATCAGAGGGCAATGGTCACATTATTCCGCGATATGATCCACAAGGAGGTTGAAGTATACGTTGATGCTATGATTTCCAAATCCTATACGGAGGAGGAACATATCATACATCTGCAAAAGTTATTCGAGCGGCTACGGAAATTCAGATTAAGGTTGAACCCAAATAAATGCACATTTGGCGTCAGATCAGGCAAATTGTTAGGTTTTATCGTAAGCCAACGGGGTATCGAGGTGGATCCGGACAAAGTAAAAGCTATACAAGAGATGCACGCTCCAAGGACAGAAAAAGAAGTATGTGGTTTCTTAGGGCGATTGAACTACATTTCGATGTTCATATCGCATCTAACAGCTACATGCGAACCAATATTCAAGTTATTATGAAAGCATCAGACGGTAGTACGGAATGATAATTGTCAAAATGCCTTCGAGACGATAAAACAGTATCTGCAAGAGCCACCAGTCTTAATACCACCAATCCCCGGAAGGCCACTCATCATATACTTGACAGTGCTCGAAGGGTCAATGGGTTATGTTTTGAGACAGCGAGATGAAACAGGTAGAAAGGAGCACACAATCTATTACCTCAGCAAGAAATTCACTGACTACGAAACCAGATACTCACTCCTTGAGAAAACTTATTGCACATTGGCTTGGGCTACCAAGAGGTTGAGGCAATATATGTTAACCCATACTACATGGTTAATAGCAAGAATGGATCCTCTAAAGTACATGTTTGAAAAGCCAGCTCTTACCGGAAGAATTGCACGATGGAAGATGCTACTATCAGAATACGAAATCCAATATGTCACACAGAAAGCCATCAAAGGTAGTGTACTAGTTGATCATCTAGCTCACCAGCTGCTATCAGAATATCAGCCCATGAAGTTCGACTTTCCCGACGAGGATGTCATATTTATAGCTGACTACGAAATACCAGGACCCGACGAAAGGCTCGAGCCAGGGGCACGCTGGACACTCATGTTCGACGGGGCTTCAAATGCACTAGGCCACGGTGTAGGGGAAGTATTAACATCCCCCAAGAATTATCACCAACCCTACATTGCAAGGTTTTGTTTTGATTGCACCAACAACATTGTTGAATACGAAGCTTGGAAGCTGCCATCGATTTAAGAATAAAGCACCTTAAAGTGTTTGGGGATTCCACGTTAGTCATATACCAGGTTAATGGAGAATGGGATACTAAACACCCTAAAATGATTCCATATCGGGATTATATTTTAAAGTTAGCCGCAAAGTTTACAGAAATCACTTTCAGTCATATCCCATGAGAAGAAAATCAAATTGCAGATGCTCTGGAAACCCTATCAGCTATGTTCAAAGTGACTTGGCCGAATCATGAACCACGTATTACGATCAGACATTTCGAAGAGCCTGCACACTGCCTTGCTATTGAGGAAGGACCTGACAACAAACCTTGGTTTTACGACATCCAGAAGTACCTAGAAAGGCAGGAATACTCAGAAAATGCCTCCATCATTGACAAGCGAACCTTGCGAAGGTTAGCTTCAAAATTCTTTCTGAGTAATGGAGTGGTATACAAAAGAAACTATGACATGGTACTACTCAGATGTGTGGAAAAGCAAGAAGCAGATACACTCATGAGAGAAATCCACGAAGGCACTTTCATGACCCATACAAATTGGCACGCCATGGCTAGAAAGATTCTGCGAGCAGGGTATTACTGGTTAACAATGGAAGATGATTGCTATCATTACACAAAGACGTGTCATAATTATCAGATCTACACCGACAAGATAAATATACCACCGACTCCTCTGAACGTCATGAGCTCCCCTTGTCCATTCTCAATGTGGAGAATTGATATGATCGGCATGATCGAGCCGAAAGCATCCAACGGACACCGCTTTATATTGGTAGCCATCGACTACTTTACCAAATGGGTAGAAGCAGCGTCCTACGCCAATGTAACAAGTCAAGTGGTTACGCGATTCATCAAACACAATATCATATGCAGATATGGGGTCCCAAGCTGGATAATTGCAAATAACAGGTATAATTTAAACAACAAGATGATGAAGGAACTATGCGACGACTTTAAAATCGAGCATCATAATTCCTCACCATACAGACCAAAGATGAACGGGGCCGTCGAAGCAGCCAACAAAAATATTAAGAAGATCATCCAGAAAATGGTGAAGATATACAAAGATTGGTACGAAATGCTTCTCTTCGCTCTGCATGGCTATCGCACTTTTGTACACACATCAACAGGCACGACTCCTTTCTCACTAGTATATGGCATGGAGGCAGTACTCCTGGTGGAAGTTGAGATACCATCACTTCGAGTCCTGAAGGAAATAAAGCTGGAAGAAGCAGAATGGGTACATGCTCGACTCGACCAGCTCAACCTCATTGAAGAAAAACGATTAACGGCTTTGTGTCATAATTAGTTACATCAAAAGAGAATGAAGAGGGCCTTCGATAAGAAAGTACTCCCTCAAATATTCAAGGAAGGGGATCTAGTGCTCAAAAAGATTCTACTACCTCGCCTCGATTCACGTGGTAAATGGACACCCAACTACGAAGGTCCATTTGTAGTCAAAATAGCATTCTCTGGATGTTGTCTTGTCCTCACAACAATGGATGGGGAAGAACTACCGCATCCGGCCAATTCAGACGCAGTCAAAAAATACTATATATAAAAAAAGCTCGCTAAGATCGAACCCTCAAAAGAGGCGACTTAAGCAAAAAGGAGCGTCCTGGTGGATCAAAAACCCTAAAGGGCGATCCAGACAAAAATTAGGGGCACATAACAAGAAAATTATCCCGGTGGATTGAAAACCCGAAAGGGAAATCCAGGAAAAAGTTAGGGATTCCCTACAAAGAAATAAATAACAAAAAGACTACGATCTAAAAAGCTATGACTACGAACCACAGAGGGGAAGATAGGTTGGAATCATACAACTCAGAAGTGAAGGAGATAAGTTCATCAAAAGCTATGGGGGAACAGCAGTAGCGATTATCATTTTTCATTGCCATTTACTGTTTTAAGACTTTCTGTAATTACCTCTTTCTAGGAATTGCATCTTGTATTCTCGCCCACTCTGAGGCATATCAATAAAACATTTATTTTCGTTATATCTTTCAAATCATATTTTTATTTTCTCAGATTTTTTTACAAAATACTACGATTATTACTCATGAATATTGTCTTGAAATAATTTCGGGGAATTAATAGAATAAAAGCATCTGACAAATATCGAAAAAACGCTTGGGTTAGAAAAGTATTGAAGGAAAATCCACGTATACGTCCATGCACACAGTTACTCCCACGTCTTGCAAAAATCTATACACATGTCTGTGTTTGTACCTATGCATATCTACGCATTCATACACGAAGTCTACGACCACGCACATGTCTGTGCCTATGCTTGCACTCGATGATACAAAGTCATTACATATATATATATATATATATATATATATATATATATATATATATATATATATATATATATATATATATATATATATATATATATATATATATATACACGTCCCTACGCAAAGTCTATGTCCATGTCAGCACCTATGCCTGACTTACGACACAAGGTCTACGCTTACGTCTGCGCTTACAAATCTACGCATAGGCCATCATTTACGTCTACGCCTATGTCTATACAAAATCAATGTTCAAATTTTGCTAACATTCAAGTTCAACAGTGCTACGATGACACAACATACAACGCCGGGAATTGGTAACTCTAAGCCAATGGTTTAAAGGAGAATGCCAGAAATAGTCTTCATAACATTTCAAGGCATACGCACATCTTACACACATTTCATACATACACACATTTTGCATATCTCTAGCATACATACACTATGCATTCTTGCATACAATGCGCATATAGTCAGGGTTCCATGTCAATGTCAAACATCATACATTTTGCATACCCACAACATTCAATACGCATGCATACACATATATCGCCTGGCAAGAAGACAAATAATTTCACCATCGATTCAACCATCTAAGGGTCAACCAACGCAATACTCCTCCTACGATTCAACCCGTCACCTCAGTTTATTGCCTCTAAGCCGCGATGTATCCTCAAAATCAACATATTTCCTCTAAGCCGCAACATAAACCAGGACATTGCCTCTAAGCCGCAATGCATTACCCAGACCATCGTCTCAGAATTCAGGCAGCGATGTTCGAAACCAAATTTAGCTTATCACATCAGACTTCACGCAGTGATTTGCGAACCTAATCCATTGCCTCGGGCTTCATGTAGTAATTTATTTCGTCATGCCAAGTTCCAAAACATCAACTCAGACTTCATGCTGCGATGCTCAAAAGAAAACAAAACTCAACACATTACCTCTAAGCCACAATGTATTCGAAAACTCAAAACATTGCCTTTAAGCCGCAATGTAGCCTCAAACTCAACACATTGCCTCTAGGCCGCAATGTATTATCCAAACTCAACACATTGCCTCTAAGCCGCAATGTATTATCCAAACTCAACACATTGCTTCTAAGTCGCAATGTACTATCCAAATCAACACCTTGCCTCTAAACCGCAATGCATCCTTCAAACTCAAACACATATCCCCTGAGCCACAATGTATTCATGCTCAAAACATCGCCTCAGACGTCATGCAGCGATTCGCAAACGTAACCATGGCCTCAGTCTTCAAGCAGCCATGCATCATCAATCATTGCTATACACACCCTCCAAATGGGTGAATAAGCCAAGACATACAAAATTGCGCTCAGAGATTATCTGCCTCGTTATCAAACCCTGGTAAGCGATATATCATCAGCTTTTCCTACTTTCCCAAAGACTCATAAGGGTATGCTATATCAGTGTAACCTTATGTTTGTCGGACGAATTTTTGGATACTTCGAGTATTCAATAAACTTTCAATCAAAATGCACAAGACTCGAGTTTTCTCACGCTATTCGATTGAAAGATAATTAAATAGGGGCAACTGTCGTACCCCAAATTTGCTCTACCTTTATGATCACATCACTATGTGATTTTCAAGGTTAAAAATGAAAGAAAAATGTTTTAATTAAAGACGGTCCATCAATATCGGGTGGCCCATTTATAAGAATTCAAGTCAACAGAGGGGTATATCCTAATTCAAGGGAGTGAGGCTTTCTAAATCAGAAAGACCTAGATGCCCATAGGCCCATTCGTGAAACATGTTGGCCAATGGCCCATGGAATTCTAATAAGAGAGTCCATTTCAAAAATGGGGTAAGATTCAATAGGTAAAGCTTAAAAGGCCCATTAAGTTTTATTTGTTTTAGTAAAAGATGGGGTGTATATCTTATTAAGCCTATTTAATTCATTTTTGAAAATCATTCTATTTTGTATTATTTCAAGGAAAAAAACATTATTATTAAACATTGTCTTATTAATTATTTTTATAAACCATTTATTAAAAGACTAGTTTTACAAGGCACAAATTTTATGTTGGGTCCAATTTATTGCAAAGAAGCCCAATTCGGAGTATTACAATAAACAAAATAGTATGCTGGACCCATTTGTCATTTTTAGAGATTATATTATTGTTACTGTTTTATTTGAAGTATTATTATTAAAACATCACCTTTGTTTTATTTTATTACAATTATTAAATATTATTTAGGGATTTGTTTTATAAGTATTATGTTTGAAAATGTATTTTAAAGCCCAAAAGATTGGGCCCAGTCTGTATCAAGGTGATAATGTTGTTGCAATAAACAAAAAAAATGCTATTGGGCGGAAGATATTTTGCAATACAGTTTAAGGCCCAAAATTACAAGCGAATACTGTATCAATCAGGGGAAAGAAAAGTGCATGTTTCGTTGGACAAACACTTACTGTTTGAATCTAAAATCAAAACTTAATCAAATCTTCAGTAAAATCTTGTAATTTACAACAACAAATCTCAAGAAAATTACGCAGAATCTTTAAACTCAATCAAAACCAAAAAAATCTCATTACAAGTCCAAATCCAAAATTACTGAATTAAAAACAAATCTAACTTTATACAAAATAAAATCTCAGAAATTACACAAAGTGAATCAAATCTTACAATCTAATTACAAAACAAATCAAGAACAAATCAAATATTGCATATTGTAATGAATACTGAATCAATTACAGTAAGAAAGAAATCCCTAAATCACTAAAAAAACCTAAAAATACTAACTTATAAATACATAAATAATAGTACAGAAGAGGGGGTCGTTGAGAGGAAAAGAACAAGAGCGACGGCGATTGCTTGAAAGAAACAGAACGAGGATTGAGAGAGATTTTGGTGAGACGAACCCTTGCGTTGAAGATCCAAAGTGAGAGGCGATTAGAGTTTCCAGATCGGAAACCCTAATCACCCTTGAACCACCTCTAGCCACCGCTCTTCCGTCGTACACCACCATCAATCTTTGGAGCTACAACCGGAACCTGCAAACAGATGGAAAAGAAGAGAAAATCAATCCCAAATCGTAAAAGCTCAAGAATCAGAACGAGACGGTCGCAGAGTGGGTACAAATCCTTAGCTTTTCTTTTCTTTTGTTTTGGGATGCTTGGGGTTGGGGTTGCAATTTTGGGTTTGTGGGTGATAGCGCCGCCGGTAGTTTAAGACTAGGGTTTACAGGGAAAGAGAGGTACGACGCGCGCGCGCGCGAGAGAGAGAGAGAGAGAGAGAGAGAGAGAGAGAGAGAGAGAGAGAGAGAGAGAGAGAGAGAGAGAGAGAGAGAGAGAGAGAGAGAGAGAGAGAGAGAGAGAGAGAGAGAGAGAGAGAGAGAGAGAGAAACAAGACAAAGGGTGTGTATACTGTAACAAGAAGGTGAGGATAATTGTAAAAAATGAAAAACAAAACAAGTTATAATTCCGCTTCGATTCAATACCCGCGCACTCACTGTAGTTAACATGCACCTTAGATCCTATCCGCGCAATCATGATCGGACGGCCACAGGCCAAGTCCCCATCGTAGTTATATACACCCACGCCTCACACGATCAACAGGTCTCCTCCAACTGCGTGATGGGCCCAAGCTCAATCCGTTTCACACCCCTCATTTCTTGTTCAGAACTAGAGACGTACCCCCCTTCAGAATTTATATTTGGGTCTAGCCCAGCCTACTTTTAACACCCCCCTGTTTTGCTTGTTACTACAAAATACACCCCCCTGATCTAATTAATTATTTCCTATATTTTTTACAATTCTTATATTTTTAATCCTATTTATTTTTTTATTTTTTATTGCTTTTTATAATAATTATTATTACTATTAATATTATTTTTTGTTAATATTTTACATATTTATTATTTATATTATTATTTAATATCATATATAAATACTATGTATTTATCATGCAAATAAATTATTTTATTTAGAATTCATGAACATATTTTTTATATTATTGCATTAAATCTTTTTTTATCATGCATTAATCAAGATTTTTTGCAATTAATATTATTAAAAAACACAAACAAATCTCAAACTATTTTCGCGAATAAAACTAAGCTAATCAACAGTCTTTTTTGCAAATGGGTTTCAAACTAATTTTGGCTTACTTCGTTCTCAGTCAAAATCTCCGCAATCACTACTCCCGACCGAGTGCGAAGTGATTCAAAATATGTTTGCAAACCCCTAAAAGACACCAACTCATACGAACTACGAATTGGAACTATGATTCCTCATAAGAGGATACGTAGGCACGCGATCTAAAATCGTGGCGAGTCTTGCTAATTAAAATTTAAAACACTGTTTATTCCAAACCTAAACCTAGAGCTTAATATCCTTGTGAACAAGGTGGATGAAAGGTGCCTAACACCTTCCTATCGTCTAATTGAGTCCGAAACCTAGAATCTCTGTCCGCGAATTAGGATTTTCTGTTAGGTTCCCTTCCTTATGATAAAAACTAATAGTGACGACTCTTGATAAAAAAATCAGTTGCCACACTTCCACGCGTCTTTTTAAGAAAACAGATAAGACTAAAATACAGTTATCAGTCTTATTTCAAATTATCTCATTGGGCTCACTTTTGAACTAAGTTCCAAGATATTCTAACTCCTAGATAGTTATCACCCTGTAGGCATGAGACTCATTCACCAAATTTTAGTCGAAGTCTTTAGCAAAACTTCTTAGGAGAAGTCGACTAGCTTTCTTCAAAATATTTCCTTCAATTTTACTTGACATTTCAAATTCTCTTCAGCGTCGAAATTCTAGCTAATAGTATCTAAAAAAACTCATATGCTATGTACACATTACAACAAGACCAACCACATCATGGATGGTTGTTACTTCAAGAACTTGCTTCCCTTAGGATGTAGATAAGAGCACAAGCTTAACACTCCTAATCAACGATCATATTTCAAAGCTACTACCAACTTTGTGTTTACCTCATACAAGTGTGGATCCATTTCCAAGAAGACTACTAACATTTACTTAGTCTTCTTCAACAATCCAAGAGAGATGCTCAAAATTACAAAAGTGACATGCACTGACATGCAAGAACAAGTTATAAAAATAGCTCATGACATTCTGTTCATAAACTATTTTAAATATAACTTATAATTTATACATAAACAATTTAAATTGTTCTTGTATTTTGTTATGCATAAACACTTATCGAGATAAACGTTTATGTATACACTGCAAATAAGTCATCTATAATATAAGAAAAGAATAACCTCTGATTAAACCTGTTTTGCCCTTTGCTTCAAATTAAACATTGCATGATTAAACCTGTTTTTCAGGTATTTGCGTTTGTAAAAACAGACAATGCTTACTCACCCCATAGAGCAAAGTGTCATGTGTGTGAATGCTTATTGGAATTTTGCACCGAGGTCGAGGTAATAACATAACATATATTGCTTTTACTTCTTGCAAAAGGCAGTTCAAAAAATTAGGCTGCTTTTCGATTTCACATATTATTGAGTGTACAGAGAGTTGAACTTGAAACATACAGACAGAGTAAGCAAGTGATGCGAGTGTTTTTCTCTTTTGCATAACACATGATGTTATCATATGCAAAAATTGAATTAAGTCATCTTCAAGGGTGAGTAATATGAAACATTCACTTAGTTGGAAAAAACTCGAAGTTTGCAAGGGAAGAACCACTACAATTACTTGCAATCGCATCACAGATCGACAACAAAAATAAACCGGTCTCTAAACATAGCTCATATTATTAACTTATGTTCAGATAAATTATCATCAATAACCAACATTTACAACATTAAACATCTAGATGATCACACACCTGAACAAGATCGGCATCTCATCACAAGTGATTAGAGAAGACAATTTTGACCTCTGATTATAGTTTGGGGGCAGAATTATATTCTTCATAGAAGATCTAAAATTTTGAAGTTTCATCAAACATGGTTTGCCAAAATGTTATAAATTGTAACCTTCACTTTTGAATATAGTCTTTCAAGATATGATTCTTGTCCTCAAGGATTGTATTTCTTCGCCAATTAGCGACTGCTTTAGCGACTGTAACATTAGCATTACGAATCTCATCGGTAGAAAACTTATGCTCTGTGATTCCCAAAGGTCCAGGCTGTAGCACCTTAATAACAGTTTCTACATCTTTTTCAAGCTGCCTGTCACAAAATAAAAACAAGTCTTAATTACATAAGCAATAATAAACTTCCCTAGACCCTATTTTAACAAAATTGCTCTACATTTCACATTCTACCCGAACCATACATCCATTCGTTTTGATGTACTAGTTTCCTATGGAGTATACTCTTGTTTTAGAGAATAAAAAAGGAACTTTATAATAGTTGACACTGTAACACCGACACCTCTGAAAAAATATGTATTTGGGACTGTGTCAGACATTTACACACACCGACACTATACTTACATATAATTTATTTATTTTTTAAATTATTACCGATATCACCATGTCATGTTAGTGTCGTGTTTGGGATTTTCGTGCTTCATAGATAGTTGATGAAAATAAAAACGCTTGACATTTAATATTTGTCATGAAGTATAGTCTGCCCTTGGCTAACTTCCTATAAAGTTAACTTGTAAGGTGAAAATTGTCTTCACTTATAAAGACATACTCAGGTCAAATATTCAGGCCCTCGTGTGGAGATAAATGGTGGGTGGTCCGTTAGCAAAAACCTGATAGCATGTGACGCAACGGATTTTAAACTAGGTTCTGATACCATCTTAAGAATGGTGGTTGGACTTAACTCATGCTTATAAAATCGGCTTGTAAAAAAACGATTGCCTCAATTTATAAACACATATTGAGACCATATATTGTCTGACGTGAGACTCTTAACACTTGTCACATCCAGATCACACGGATGTCTGCACAGAATGCCACACTCCTCGCAGACGGTTTTAACCGGAAAGAAAGAGCGTCAATCGTAAGCATATGTTTAAGAAACATGCATCTATAGATGGTTACAATCATAAACATCAAACTCAATGTAATAAAAAATTAAATCTCAATCGAATGTAATAAAAATTCAAAATTAATAAAAAGAAATTTCGTAACCCTAACATTTAGTTCTAGGGAGAACAAAGAAATAGTGTTTAAACAAAAGAAAAATGAAAGAAACAACTAAGAGCGAGATGAAGTAGAGAAAGCAATGGTGAATTACCTAATTAGCCCAGAAAATGGCAACGAACTTCGAAACCCTGCAAGAGATAGCTTCATCCCTTCACTTCACTTCACACACTATTCGCAGAAATCAAATCCACGATGTTTCGGTCATACGCCGTCGTATTCACAGGAGGTTCACACAAGTGGGCTGGATATGGTTGGGGCTCGTGGGCTGCTGGCTTGCTGTATAAGATGACAAGGTTTGCACCTCTCAATTTTCATAATTTTATAAATACCCTTGGTTAGATGGAAAGAATTTTCCAAAGAAATTTTAAATACAGGTAGTAAAATTTCTGATACATAGGAAGTTTTTTATAGGACATAAATAAATTTTCGGTATTTTATAATTTTCGATAGTTCATATGAAATTTTTTGTATTTTAAAAATTTAAAAATTTAAAATTTATCAATCAGTATCAAAATTTTTAAATATATTGAAATTTCTGATAGCTCATTAATTTAATTTTTTAATGATCAAAATTTTGTCGACATCTTTGAAAGATTCTGATCACACCGACAAATTTATGTGATTTAAAATGCACCGTCACTTATATAAATATGAGCATATGTTATAGAGAAAGACATCTCAAAAAATACATCTTCCTCAATTTTTGATTAAGTCAGAAGTGTATTACAACCGAAACAACCATGTTGTTGAATTCAAGTTTTCAGATGGCACCATATCCCTTGCCACCTTAAAAGAAAAGTTTAATGAATTTCGGCCTGATACTGAAAACAGAGGGATGAGAAAGATCAAATTTTGAGAAGATTGGATTGATACAAATGGAAGGGTGAAATACAATCTGATTGAGTTGATGACTGGCGAAGATGTGAAGGTCACGTGGAAATCATTTCGGCGTAGGATAACCAAGGTTTCAATCGAGTTGGATGCGGAGTTAACAAGATTCGTCGACGACATAATGAAGATGCTGGAACGTCCAGAATCATCTGGTAGTGTCTAGGTTTTCATGTTTAGTTTTTTTAGTCTATGTTTGTTGTAATGTTTTATGCTATGTTCATCTTCTAATCGAAACATGTAATCGCAAAAATATTATGCAATAAATAAGAAGTCTATGTGTCACAAAATAAACATATAATACAATCAAAATATAACAGATCTACATACGCTCTCCACGGGCTACGTCCGCTAACCTAGCTAAACCTGTATAAATATCACCGCCAGGGTTTACCAAACTCATAAGGTTATCTAAATGAGGAGCAATAAACTGTAGTTGACTGTCCTGGTCACCTGCAGGTGGTTAAAATGGTGGTGGCGGCACGTCAAAAACCCTAGCACGTGAAGGCCCTGGAACATCAAAAAGCCTTGTCGGTGGTATGACCCGAGGGTGTGACATACTTTGATACCACTCCAGGTATCCATCCTCGCAATGTGAAGGATACTGAACAATAATTGTTGTATCCCTGATCTCACGGGAAGAACTGATGATGTGACTCTGAAACCATCTGTCAATGTCACCAGATGGAACCTCTAGAACTCCAGTAGATGAAAATAAAAAACAATACGCCTGACCTCCTCGGGCATCCCACCCTCTGGGAAGTTCTTCAACTTCGAACCATGGGATGCGACCTTCAGCATCAGACGCTCTTATATGAAGAAAAGTTAAAAAAATTATACTTTCAAACACTTGATATACGAGCCGTCATGATAAATTTGCAATAAAGAAAATAAAAAATATACCTCGTCTAGCCATATCTTGTATGCAACATGCTCAGAAAATCTTGTCAGCATGTACCTGTCTAAAAGTCCTTTTGGAAAGGCTCCATCAGTGTGAATTGATGGCTTTGTAGATGCACGAGTCCTAGCGTCTGTACCAGTGGGAGACACCTCATCAGCCTGCTCAACAACTGTCTCCATAAAAGCCTCCTCAGCAACCCCCTCATCCACAACAGCTCCTAAGCACCCATAACCTGCTCAACAACCAGCTCCACAACAACATGCTTAATCATAGGAGTAGGTGCGCCCACAAGATCATGTACCTACTCGGCAGTAGAAACTCTAGCAGTCTGCCATCAGGGTGCACAAAACTGCACATGTTGCTCAGCCATCTATTTCTGATGCGAATCGGTCATAGCATGTTGTCTTGCCCGTAGCTCGAAAGCTTGTGCCTCATTAGCCGGGGCCTGGGTTTCTGCTCTGTCAGTAAGCCTGCCTGCAACGCTGCCATTTTTCCCCTTTGTCCTCACTGAAACAAAGAATATAGGGAGAAAACATTAGGAAAAAAAATTAACTACCAGAAATTTAGAAACTTCCGGTATTTTTCAAAAAAAAATTAATTACCAGAAATTTCTGATACAGAAATTAAACACCCGGAAATGGTATAAAATGTAACAAAATAATCAGAAATTTCAAAAAAAATTGTACAAAATACCGAAAATTTCTAAATTTTCATGCTAATATACCATAAATTTTGAATAAATACCTTAAATTTCTTACTATTTTGCAAAATCTTCGGTATGTTATGGAAATCTCAGGTATCGCCCTGTGAATTTCAAATTTATGATGTGTTCTTGGAAATTTTGAAAGTTTGTGAAAAAATTTGGTTGGGCTATTTTGGTCTTTTCATACACTTTGGGGGGTTGCCAAGTTCAACTATGGGGGTATCAAGTTAAAACCTCAAGGATGATCATCGTCTAAGAGAATTCAACCTGCCACCCCTAAAATTAAACCTGACACCCCCATTTTTCTGTATTGACAAAATGCCTTTGTTGATATTTACCCTATAAAAATTCACATTTCTTAAAAAAAATCACTATGGACATGTAGTAAAAATGAAATTTTTGGTATTCATTTAATGCACTTACCGGAAATAGTGTATAAATCACAAAATTTACGAAGACGATTTTCCAATTTTTTTGGAATATCTGGTTTATGATAGAAACATACCAGTAATTTTTAAAGTTTCTGAGTAGTAACAAACTCATTCGAAATTTCCGATATACCACAAATTTTATAAATACTAGAAATTTCTTGTATGGATGTAGATAAAATTCTTTACTTGTGTGGTCCAGAATTGACAGCTTCTTCTACGGATTCCTGTACAGATTTTACAGAGTTCTTCACCACGGATGTCATATGTTTTCTATGCAATAAATGCTATATTTTCTTTTTTCGGGTTTCTGCACATATTTTATGGAGTTCTGCATAAAATATTTTAGTACTTTGGATATTGTAGGTCAGCGGGTGTTGAAGAAAAAGGTTCGGGAACTAACACATCCATCCAAAACTTCTATGTATCCACCGCTGGTGAAGTACAAGTAAAAGAGGGGAGTTAAGAAGAGTAGAAAGGGTCAAGAGAATGACGTGCATCGTGATCCTAGTCCATGGGAGTATACTGAGGGGTTGTATGTGAGTTAGACTATAAAGAGATTATGCATAAAACCAATTGGAAGTCAATTGTCAAGTATGTTGATTGGTAGTCAACCGTCAAGTATGATGATTGGTAGTCAACCGTTTTCCGAATCTTCAAGACATGTTTACTTGTCACAATTTCTTGCTTCCTTACATCCATACAATGATGACATTATTGATGTTGGTGAAGATGGAAATTTTGGTTTCCGTTCTATTGCAGTTCAACTTGGATATGGCGGAGAGTCGTGTCCTTTGATACGAACGCATTTAGATGCTCAAGTTCATCAAAACTCTCAATTGTTTTCTAAGTTGTTCTATGACAATGTCTCTATAGTTAGGAATGGGTTACGAGTAGACCACTTAGGTGTGCAGGGTATCGATAAATGGATATTGATTCCTGATATGGGTTTCCCAATTGCATCTAGATACAGTGTCATACTTGTCTCCCTTTCCAAGAGACTTAATATCACATTTTTTCCTCTTAGCTTAGCTCCACCTATGTATACGATCAGGCATAAAATCATAGTTGTTGGTTTTGTCAACAATAATCATTGGGTTTAGGTAAAGTTAAAACCAGATAACCCATTCCAAAATTCAGGTAATTTCTATCTTGGCTTAATTGCAACTTTTGTCCCTCTATTTTGTATTTTTTTTGATTTTGGTCCCCCCATTTTAAAAACCATGATTTTGGTCCCCTTTTGAGTTTTCTATTGAAAAATAAACAAAAATAGGGACTAAAGTTGTAGAAAAAAGCAAAATAGGGGGACGGAAATTGTACAGAAAACTTAAAAAATGGACTAAAATAGTGGTTTTTAAAATGGAGGGACCAAAATAAATAAAAAATACAAAATAGAGGGACCAAAGTTACAATTAAGTCTTCTATCTTTTAATCCAAAATTTGAAATTTCCATTCATTTATCGTCTATCACGGTAAAAAATGGAAAGTTATGGAAAATTTATGGTAATCTAATAAAATTTCTGATAACAAACTATATTTTTCAAATTTTCCGATATTTAAAAGAGGGTATTAACGTAAAGGCACTAGAAAATGGGGAGTGTCAATATCAACTATGGGAGTGGTAAGTTAATTTCTCATCGTCTAATGAACAAGCGAAAATTGGATTTTGTATTTGTAATACCCCACACCTTTTTACTATAAGAAGCTAAGCTTAAGTAAAATAAAATGCCAAAAGCTCCAATAGAAATAATTTTTTTTTGTTTAAATATTCAATCTGAAATTAACATCTTCATAAAGTTTGGATGATTTCAATAACCCTGAAATTAAAAAAAAAAAAATTTTTATATGAAATAGTGTAATGGAGAACAAATTTTTATTGTTAAGCTTTGACTAAAAGTATTTACAACTGACTTAAAATTTTCTACTAGATTAAATGTCAAGATGGGAAAAAGAAAGAAAATGCATAAATAGAATTGGAGTGTGAAATGAGTGGGAAAAATAAGAATTCTCATGGATGTTCAACTACAAGGGCCTCTAAAAAGAGATGGTGTTTGTTTAAACTTAGAGCGAAGTTGTGCAAGGTGATGGATTATGAGGGAGAGCATTCACATTAGACCAAGAGCAATCACACATGTGAGAGAGACATCGCATATTCACCCAAAACCTTACAACATTGAGTATATGGATCCTCTCATTTATAAAGGGTTCAACCTCCACTTTTTCAATAAATGTGGAACTTCCAACTCACACTTCCATCTCAATTCCCCCTTAAGTGTAAGTCTGTTTATTATGATTTCTCTCAAGCAGAAGTTCTTTCATCCACATACATTTGTACCTTCATTGATCCATTTACCATGTTACGGTGACCATAATGGGACACGCCTCTTGTCCATCACCTTGTTAAGAAGACTTTTGATACAAGGAGTCAACCCCCTTACTCAAACCATCGTCTCTGATAGGTCATGAGGACAAGCAATTACATTGGATCAAGATCAATATGCAAGTGAGAGAAACATCACATATTAAGGATGAAAATGGATAAAGTATGGGTAGGATACTATAGTACATGTCCCAATACCCGTGGTTGTAAAAAATCCTCGTACCCGAGCCCATACCCGCTTGGGTAACAATATTAGCACATGTACCCATGCCATCTGGGTATGTAAGTACCCATACCCGTACCTGTTACCCATATTTCTAATAAAAAATAATATATAAAATATCATATTATTTTAAGTTGTTAAGAATATTTAAATTTTTCAATAAACTTATTGTTGAATTATTATTTAAAAGAACACTTATGTTACAAATGTAATGGTTTGACTTCAATGTATTTTTAAAAATTGATAGATATTTATTTTAATACAATAATATTAATTAAAGTATATAAATTATTAAATCCATGGTTTTAGGTTTGGCATAAATTTTGCTAAAACATGGTTCTGGACTGATGTTGAGCAAGATGTCATAACATCTTGACCAACTGTCATGACAGGTTCTGTTGTCATGTGTATCAGACATATATTGAGCTAGATGTCTTGACATCTTGGCCTTTTATGTAGCAGGCGTTGTTGATTTATCTCTTGACAAATTTGATTTGTTTTTTGAGAGATCCTTTTGGATATATCTCATTATTATTTGCAGATCAAGGAGATTTATTAGGAACAAGTGCAATTTGATTTGGTTTCATTAAAAAGGATCTTGGAGACTTTTTAGGAAACTATAAAAGATTTGTTCCAATTTTTATGTGAAGATTTTATAGTTGATTTAAAAAGTGAAGATTGGATTTGATTTGAAGAGTCCAAGCCTGAAATTCTGGCAGCAGATACTCAATGTCACAGTGAATGTTATGACACCGTATCTGACTTTCTATAAGACAGTAAATCAAAAACAGTAAAGAACACAGTCAATTGTTTACCCAGTTCAGTGTGAAATAACACCTACTCTGGGGGCTACCAAGCCAGGGAGGAAATTCACTATAAGAGATATTAATTCAGGAATAAACCAACCAGTTTATCTCCTTCACTTAAGACCTACCCAATGCAACTTCAATCTAAGTTCAACTTAAACCTGAGTTCCTACTCACTCCCCCTCAATCACAGCAGTGATACTAAACAATTGACTAATGAAATAATGAAGACACTCTTCAGAACATACACTTGATTATGCTTCACAGTTTTTAATCAAGTAACACAAACACTCGTGCTTCAAAGCTTTGAGTGATACATAAACCTAACTTGACCTTGCTTCAAAGCTTTAATCAAGTGACACAAACACTCGTGCTTCAAAGATTTGAGTGATACACCACCCTTACAATCAAAACCTACTCCAAGTCACTTATCACAATGATACTTGCTTGGATTACAGTAGTTAAAACTATACAGCCCCTAGTTGATCTTCTGTCAAAAAGTTGATTTTCCCAACAGCCTTCCTGTTGAATATATATGCAGCAGCTTCTTCAGTTAGGGCTTCCACGAAAAGCTAGGGTTAATTAGGGTTAACCTCAAGACTTGGTCACAAGACTTTATCAACTAGATTAGGGTTGAGCTAAGTTAACCTAAAATCCACGTGAGATTCTGTTATGGAATGTATGAACCAAATTCCTGAAAAATCTCAGAATTAACCAAACTGCATAACTGTTAGATCAGTACAGGATGTCTTAACACTGGTTATGACAACAGGAATCCTGTTTACTGATTTTGGTAGAAGTAATAAATGTGATTATTGCAAAATGCTCAGATACACACTCATAAAGAGCAGCTACTGTATGCCATTCTTTTTCTGCATAAAGTACCTAATAACCCAGAATATTATGACATCAGTCATGACATTCACACACCAGGTTTTACCAAAAATATATGCCAATAACTAAACACTTACAAACTCCCCCTTTGGAATTTTTTTGGCTAAAACCCCTAAACAATCAGAGAATAGAGAGCAGCAGAAATAATATATCTGCAGAAAAATTAATGTCTACCAAGTATAATTAACACATAATCTTCTCCCCCTCTTTAGCCATAAATAGGCCAAAGATACATGTACTTTTAGGTTATACAGTCATCCAAAATGAATAATAAAGACAACAAAAAGTCTGAAATCACTTGCAGCAACAGGTATCAGCAGCAAGCTTGACACTCCACTGATCTTCAAGCACTGTCATCTTCAGAGGAGGCACTATCTTCAGCATTAAGCTGATCTTCAGCAGCATCCTCTTCCCTTCTTTGTCCTTCAGTCTCCTCCTGTTCTAGTCTAGCAATTAGGTTCTCAAGAGTCCTTTTCCTTGTCTCCATCTCTTTGCAGGTTTCCTTCAGCACAACTATAACATCAGATTTCTTGGACTGAGTTTTGACAGTTGATGTCTTAGCTGATGTCATGACAATGTCAGGAACATGAGTTCCCTGAAATAGCTTATAGTGCAACCCAAGAGCAGGGGCTCTTTTGCATATAGTATCTCTTTACACTAGAATGTCAAGATACTGAGCAAGGACAATACCACATAGGAGGGAGGGAAAGGCAATAGGGCCTTTAACAGCATAGCTTCCAGCATGTTTTAAAGTTTGATCAAAGATATACCTGCCATAGTCAAATTCTATCCTGGTTCCAACAACATAAATGAATCTTCCCAATCATGTGGAGATGGTTGATTTATGGTTGGTAGGAACCCAGTTGGCTGCACCAATCTTGTGCAGGATGGCAAATTTCATGCTTAGCTTGCTTGCATTCAACTTGCCTTTTAAGGGCCAGCTCCTTACTTGATTTGCAATGATGGTTTTGCATACTTGGTTATCAGTAACCTCTAGTTCAGGACAATCCTCATATGGTCTTCCAAGAAATTTGTTTATTTCAGAGGGAGAGAAATTAACCTTTCTTCCTCTCACATAGACACACTTAAAGTCAGCTGACCTTCCATCAGCACATCCATCAGATAAATTCACTATGAATTCTTTGACAAGATTTTCATAGCAGTTGGTAAACTTTACCACAGTATTCATTAGCCCAGCAGTTTTGATTAGGTCCATGATCTCCTTACATTCCATGGCACCATTGTTCAGTTCTCTTTCCAAGGCTATTCTTTTCAAACAAACATACTTCCATCTGTTGGCATTTTCAGGGTGGTGAAAAGAAATGTTGTCAGTGGGGACTTCAGGAACTTTAGCCATTTTGCTTGATGGGAGTTTCCTTCTGAGAGGAATGTCTTCAGTATCAACTTCAAATTCTGATTCCTCATCAGAATCAGAAGGTTCAGGCTCTTTCCTTTTCTTTGCTATTGGTTGTCTCACAGGCTTTGAGAGATTACCAACAGGTACTTGGGTCTTCACCTTCCCTTTGGACAATCCAGACTTCACAGTTTCTACACCAGTCTTGCCTTCAGACTTGGTTTTCTTATGAGCAACATCAGCAGTCTTCTCTTTGGTCAGACATTTTACAGCATCCTGCTTACCTTTTCTGTTCATCATCCTCCTAACTATGCTAGGGTTGATATTTGCAATTAGGTCATTGTCAGAGTATTCTTCATCCACATCAATAACCGGGGGTTCAACATCCTTCTCTGAAGGGTTCTGGAGATCATCAAGATTTTCAGATGATTTCTGAATGTTATCTTCCGGTGTCTCAACATTCTTAGAGACATCTGGATTTATTTCAACATTTGGACTAGCAGATTCTTGATTTAAAGGAACATAAATGCCAGGTACAGAGTGGTTCTCATTCAGAATTCTTGTAACAAGTCTAGCTATTGCTTGATGAACATAAGCTGAGCCTTCCCTATTTGGAACAGAAGATGATGGTTGAGAGGGATTACCGGATGAAGTAGCTTGAGACCTTCCTGCATGCCTTGTTCTCAGCTTTTTAACCTTAGAAGGGTTTGCTGCCAGTTCTCTAAGAGGAGTAATCTCCAGAACTTCAGAATCCATGCATGTTGTGATTGCCCTAGGTTCTCGATCAGATGATGCGGATGAAACAGTCGTCTTGGAAGAGGATGATGTCATGGATAGTTGAGACATTTTGATAGTCTTAGAAAACCAGTAACAACAAGAGAGAAATCTTTGATTGAGAGAATGGGGATTGTTGCAGAGCCGAGAGAGGAAGGAGGTAAATTAGTGTCAATTCAACTTCTTAACAATTTTAAAAGAATTAGGAAAACAAATGATTAACCCAATCAAAATAGACTTAACACAAAAATCTCCTTCATCCCTTGTTTTAAGCAAAATTAATTGATACATTTCCTCATGTTGGCAAATACCCAACTTGCCCCTCAAATTTTCAAATTGATTTGCATCAAGTGCTTTGGTAAAAATGTCAGCCAGTTGTAGTTCAGTGGACACATGTTCCAGTTTAATTGTCTTCTCCTCTACAAGATCTCTAATAAAATGATGTCTAATGTCAATATGCTTGGTCCTGCTATGCTGAATAGGATTCTTGGAAATGTTGATTGTACTCAGATTGTCACAGTACAATGTCATAACATCTTGTGTGACATTATACTCAGTAAGCATCTGTTTCATCCAGATCATTTGAGAACAGCTACTACCAACTGCTATGTATTCAGCTTCAGCAGTAGAGAGAGACACAGTTCTATTTCTTGCTGAACCAGGAGACCAGATTATTTCCTAAGAAGAAACATCCTCCAGAGGTGCTCTTTCTATCATCAGCACTTCCAGCCCAATCAACATCATAGTAACCAGTCAGAGTTGGTTCACAACCATGAGAGTACATCAAGCCATAGTTGTAAGTTCCACTTACATACTTCAAAATTCTCTTCACTTGGTTGATATGACTGACTTTGGGATCAGCTTGGTATCTTGCACATACTCCAACTGCAAAAGCAATGTCAGGTCTGCTGGTTGTTAAGTATAGCAGACTTCCTATCATGCTTCTGTACAGGCTTTGGTCCACCTTAACTCCACTTGAATCTTTGGATAACTTTAAATGAGTAGGAGCAGGAGTCCTTTTGTGACTGGAATTATCCATACCAAACTTCTTGACAATGTTCTTTGCATACTTGCTTTGAGACAAAAAAATTGAGTCTTCCATCTGTGTGACTTGCAGTCCAAGAAAGTAGGTCAATTCTCCCATGAGGCTCATTTCGAATTCAGCCTGCATTTGGTCAGCAAAATGTTTAACCATTTTATCTGACATTCCCCCAAACACTATGTCATCAATATAGATTTGAGCTACCATTATCTTTCCTCCTTCATTTTTGACAAAGAGGGTTTTATCCAAGCCTCCTTTTCTGTATCCTTTGTCAGAGAGAAATTTTGTCAACCTGTCATACCATGCTCTAGGAGCTTGTTTCAGGCCATATAAAGCTTTCCTCAATTTGTAGACATGATCAGGGTAGTTTGGATCCACAAAACCTTTAGGCTGTTCCACATAAACTTCCTCATTTAAGTACCCATTTAGGAAGGCACTTTTTACATCCATCTGAAATAACTTGAACTTCAGGAGATAAGCAATTCCCAATAGGAGTCTGATTGATTCCAGTCTGGTTACAGGGGTAAAGGTCTCATCAAAATCAACCCCTTCAACTTGAGTGTATCCTTGAGCAACAAGTCTTGCCTTATTCCTGGTGACAACTCCTTCAGCATCTGATTTGTTCTTGTAGATCCATTTTGTGCCAATGATGTTTGTTCCTTCTGGTCTAGGAACTAACTCCCATACTTCATGTTGCTTGAATTGGTTAAATCCATCTTGCATTTCTCCAATCCAGTATTCATCAGTTAAAGCCTCCTTAACATTTCTTGGTTCAATTTTAGACACAAAGCAAGAATTTGAGATGATTTCTCTAGATCTTGTAATGACTCCACTGTTAGGATCTCCTATGATGAGTTCTTTAGGATGATCTTTCTGAATTCTGATGGAAGGGTTTTTGCTAGCTTCCTTTGATTCAGAGTCTTCTGTAGTGGTGTTAGGTAGATCATTCTGTTGAGTTGAAGTCTCAAAGAATGTCTCAACATTACAAGGGACATTTGTTTCCTCATGATAATCATCAATTATGACATTTATTGATTCCATCATGACTTTGGTCCTGGAATTGAATACCCTATAAGCTCTGCTGTTGGTGGAGTATCCTAGAAATATTCCTTCATCACTTTTAGGGTCCAGCTTTCTCCTTTGTTCACGATCTTCCAGAATATAGCATTTGCTACCAAATACATGGAAGTACTTCACTGTTGGCTTTCTTCCTTTCCAGAGTTCATAAATGGTGGATGAGGTTCCCTTTCTCAAGGTGACCCTGTTATGGACATAACAGGCTGTATTCATAGCTTCAACCCAAAAATGAATAGGAAGTCTTTTGGCATGTATCATTGCTCTGGCAGATTCCTGTATGGTCCTGTTTTTTCTTTCTACAACTCCATTTTGTTGAGGAGTTATAGGAGAAGAGAATTCATGATTAATTCCTTCTGAGGAACAGAACTCATTAAACTTACTATTTTCAAATTCCTTGCCATGATCACTTCTGATTCTGACAATGCACCCTTCTTTTTCTCTTTGAATTCTTTTGCACAGTTCTTTAAACACTTCAAATACATCAGATTTTTCCCTAATGAAGTTAATCCAGGTGAATCTGGAAAAATCATCCACAACAACATAATCATATCTTTTTCCACCAAGACTTTCCACCTGCATTGGTCCCATCAGATCCATATGTAGAAGTTCTAGAACCTTTGAGGTGGTCAGATGTCTTGACTTTGGATGTGACATCCTAGTCTGCTTACCAACCTGACATTCACCACATACTCTCCCTTCATCAATTTGCAGTCTTGGAATCCCTCTGACTGCCTCCATGGATATAATCCTTTTCATTCCTCTTAGATGTAGATGGCCAAGTTTTTGGTGCCACAGTTTCACTTCTTTTTCTTCTTTGGCAATAGAACACACAGTAGAGTAATTAGTGTTCTCAGGCTCCCACAAGTAGCAGTTGTCTTTAGATCTGACTCCTTTCATTACAACTTCTTGTTTCTCATTAGTTACAAGACATTCAGATTTTGAGAAGTTGACCTTGAATCCTAGATCGCATAATTGGCTGATACTTATGAGATTAGCAGTCAAGCCTTTTACCAGCAATACTTCATTTAGATTTGAAACTCCAGGACAGTCCAAGTTTCCAACTCCTTTAATTTCTCCTCTAGAACCATCTCCAAAGGTCACATAACTAGTGGTGTGAGGTTTAACATTATTGAGAAGGTTCTTAATTCCAGTCATGTGCTTAGAGCATCCACTGTCAAAGTACAAGTCTTCCTTTGCAGAGACTCTAAGGGAAGTGTGAGCTATCAGGGCAGTAGCCTTTTTCTTCCACTGTGGAGTATATGGTACCTTGTTAGACTTAGGTTTGACACCTGGGTTCTGATTAGGATATCCATATAATCTGAAGTAGAATGGCTTTATGTGACCAAACCTCCCACAATGATGACATCTCCATCTTTGATACTTCTTCTTCATATTTCTCTGTTCACGATGTTGAGTGCTATGTTGTGACATCTGCTTTGACATTTGTTTGTCAGGCCTGATCTTCTTGTCTATACCAGATTTCTTTGCTGCCACAAATCCTAGACCAGACTTGTTTCCCACATTTTATCCAACCTGAAGGATTTCTTCCAATTTGTCAGTTCCATTTGTCAGCATCTTGACAGATTTGGTCATCTGGTCCAGTTTTGAGTTTAGCAATTGAACCTCCCCTTGTAGATGAATTATAGTATCAGTGTCTGCCCTTTTCTCAGCCTCCAACTTTATTATGAGTTTTGTTTGTCTCTCATTTTGCTGACAGACTTCAGCACTTCTGATACATAATTTCTTGTAGGAATCAACCAGTTCTTCAAATGTCACTTCCTCATCACTAGAGTCATTATCAGAGTTACAAATACCAGTTAGTGCAATAACTAGTTTGGCAAATTCTTCTTCAGAATTACTTTCTGAATCACAGTCAGACCAAGTAACAGACATTCCTTTCTTTTGTTTCTTAAGAAAGGTAGGACATTCGGCTCAAATGTGCCCATATCCTTCACATCCATGGCATTGAATTCCTCTGCTTTGATTTCCCTTCTCTTCAGACTTTGGTCTTCTGCTGGAGTCATAAGATCTGTTAATGTCAGAAGGAATGTTCTTGACATTTTACCTTGACTTTGGATCCATTCTGTTGATGAGTTTGTTGAATTGTCTTCCAAGCATGGCTATAGCTTCTGAAATATTTTCTTCTTCAACCTCCTTGTTTTCATCTTCAGCGTTAGATACAAGTGCTATGCTCTTGTTTTTCTTGTCGACATTGTCACTGATTCCCATCTCAAAGGTCTGAAGAGACCCAATGAGTTCATCCACCTTCAAATTGCTGATATCCCGGGCTTCCTCTATAGCAGTTACCTTCATTGCAAATCTTTTGGGCAAGGATTTGAGAATCTTTCTCACCAGTTTTTCTTCTGACATATTTTCTCCCAATTCTCCTGAGGTGTTGGCAATCTCCAATATGTTCATGTGAAACTCATGAATGGTTTCATCTTCCATCATCCTTAGGTTCTCAAATTTGGTAGTCAGCATCTGAAGCCTTGACATTTTTACTTTGGATGTGCCCTCATGGGTAGTTTTGAGAGTGTCCCAAACTTCCTTGGCCAGTTCACATTGATGTACTAGTCTGAACATGTTTCTATCAATTCCATTGAACAAGGCATTTAATGCTTTGGAATTTCCCAGAGCTAACTCATCTTCTTCTTTGCTCCATTCTTTCTCAGGTTTCAGACTGATTGTCCCATCTTTCTCAGTTATGGTGGGATGGTTCCATCCTTTGTCAGCAGCTCTCCAAGCCTTTTTGTCCAGTGATTTTAAAAAGGCAACCATACGAGGTTTCCAGTAGTCATAATTTGATCCATCCAGAATGGGTGGTTTGTTTCCAAAAACACCTTCTTTGTCCATAGCGCTAGAAAGTGATATCCCTAGATCTCACCCAGTAAGACAGGCAGGGTGCCTGCTCTGATGCCAATTGAAATTCTGGCAGCAGATACTCAATGTCACAGTGAATGTTATGACACCGTATCTGACTTTCTATAAGACAGTAAATCAAAAACAGTAAAGAACACAGTCAATTGTTTACCCAGTTCAGTGTGAAACAACACCTACTCTGGGGGCTACCAAGCCAGGGAGGAAATTCACTATAAGAGATATTAATTCAGGAATAAACCAACCAGTTTATCTCCTTCACTTAAGACCTACCCAATGCAACTTCAATCTAAGTTCAACTTAAACCTGAGTTCCTACTCACTCCCCTTCAATCACAGCAGTGATACTAAACAATTGACTAATGAAATAATAAAGACACTCTTCAGAACATACACTTGATTATGCTTCACAACTTTTAATCAAGTAACACAAACACTCGTGCTTCAAAGCTTTGAGTGATACATAAACCTAACTTGACCTTGCTTCAAAGCTTTAATCAAGTGACACAAACACTCGTGCTTCAAAGCTTTGAGTGATACACCACCCTTACATTCAAAACCTACTCCAAGTCACTTATCACAATGATACTTGCTTGGATTACATTAGTTAAAACTATACAGCCCCTAGTTGATCTTCTGTCAAAAAGTTGATTTTCCCAACAGCCTTCCTGTTGAATATATATGCAGCTGTTTCTTCAGTTAGGGCTTCCACGAAAAGCTAGGGTTAACCTCAAGACTTGGTCACAAGACTTTATCAACCAGATTAGGGTTGAGCTAAGTTAACCTAAAATCCACGTGAGATTCTGTTCTGGAATGTATGAACCAAATTCCTGAAAAATCTCAGAATTAACCAAACTGCATAACTGTTAGATCAGTACAGGATGTCTTAACACTGGTTATGACAACAGGAATCCTGTTTACTGATTTTGGTAGAAGTAATAAATGTGATCATTGCAAAATGCTCAGATACACACTCATAAAGAGCAGCTACTGTATGCCATTCTTTTTCTGCATAAAGTACCTAATAACCCAGAATGTTATGACATCAGTCATGACATTCACACACCAGGTTTTACCAAAAATATATGCCAATAACTAAACACTTACAAAGCCCATTCTGCAAGAGTCTATAAATAAGGATTTGCTAAACCTAAAATAGCAAGCATTCACATTGAAGAAATTGTGGGTGCAACATAAGGATTAGGGTTTTGGGAGTCTTTTAAGTTCTTTGTGTTTTTGTTATTTGTATATCACTCATGTATATTTTGATACATTGAGGTAGACTGATTGTTACTTAATTGTTAATCAAGTTATTATTTTCATTCATGAGCTTTTAAGCAAAGAGTTGAATATTATTCTTAGTTTAAGCTTTTAAGAAAAACTAAGTATTGTTTATTTGAAGTGTAATATTATATTTGGTTCTTTTGGTCTAGTCACAGGTTGTGACTGTAGGTATCACTGAGGTGATTGAAAGTGAGAGGGGGTTCTCATATTGCAAGTGTCAGAATTTTAATTGGCATCAGAGGAGACACCCAGTTATGTTTTGGGTGAGCTCCAGGGAATATATTTTCTAGTACTATGGAAGGAGTATTTGTTAAGAGACTACCTATTTTGGATAGCACCAACTATGATTACTGGAAGGCTCGTATGATGGCTTTTCTAAAATCTATGGATAGCAAAGCCTGGAAAGCAGTTATCAAAGATTGGGAACACCCTGTGGTGAAGGGTACAACTGAATTGAAGCTAGAAGAGGACTAGTCTAAGGTAGAAGATGAACATACTCTTGGAAACTCCAATTCTTTGAATGCCATATTCAATGGAGTTGATAAAAATATCTTTAGACTGATAAACACATGTACCGTGGCAAAAGATGCTTGGGAAATTATCAAGACTACTCATGAAGGTGAATCTAAGGTAAAATGTCAAGACTCTAACTTCTCACTACTCAATTTGAGAATCTTAGGATGAAGGATGATGAATATATTCATGACTTTCACATGAGCATTCTTGATATTGCCAATTCATCTAGTGCCTTGGGAGAGAAGATATTAGAGGAGAAACTTGTTATAAAAATCCTCAGGTTCTTTCCAAGAAGTTTGACATGAAGGTCACATCTATTGAAGAAGCCCAAGACATCTGCAACATGAAAGTGGAAGAGCTTATTGGGTCACTTAAAACTTATGAATTGGCTATCAATGATAGATTTGAAAATAAGAACAAAAGCATATCTTTTATATCCAACATTGTAGATGAAGAGGAGTAAAGTGACCTGGATATTGATGAAGGGTTATCCAATGCTATTGTATTACTTGGGAGGAAAATCAACCAGCTACTGAGGAGAGTGGATAGAAGGTCTAGACCAAATGTCAATAACATCAGTTCTAACATCAGCAAAAACTATGATGCTCAAAGAAAAGCTGGAACAAAAGAAAAGGCCAATCAAAGTAAAGGAATTAAGTGTCATGAATGTGAATAATTTGGACATATTAGATAAGAATTCCCTACATATCTCAAGAAACAACTTAAGGGGATTTCTATTTCTTGGTCTGATGAGGAAAGTGATCCGGATGATGAATCTGCTAAACATGTTACTGTCTTAACTGGAAGGTGGGATTCTGATGTAGAATCATTTGATGAAGAAATAAATTATGATGAGTTGGTTGCTTCTTACAAATAATTGTTCATCAAAAGTGAAGAAGTTTGTCAACAGGGAGAAAAATAGAAGGTAATTATTTCTCAATTGCATGGTGAAAAAGAGAAACTGTCATCTATTGTCTTTGATCTTCAAAAAGAGGTAACCTTATTGAATTCTAAACTTGAAAACATGACCAAATCCGTAAGAATGTTGAACAATGGATCTGATGTGTTGGATGCAAATTTTCAAGTTGGGAAAGGAGGTAAAATATTTACTGGTATAGGGATTATTATCAGTCTTTAAATAATCAAAGAAAAACCCTTATGACAAAATTTGTTCCCTCTGAAGTGAAGGATGAGCTCATAATGTCTGATAAAATGTTACAACATACTGCCAGACTTCAAAAAACTCAGACTAAAGCCAAGCTTCAGCCTTGGAAATGTCATTATTATGGTAAATATGGTCACATAAAACCATTCTACTACGGATTGTATAGTTATCCAAAACATTCACCTCAACCTAGGGCTAATCATGTAAGAATTAAAACTAGTAAGGAGCGGAAACCTAAGGTTATTGATACTAGTCCTATAGCCCATACTTCTTTTGTGGTTGATGACTTGATCATTAAGAAAGGAACTGATGTCGACAAAGATATTAGAACATCGTCTCAGCAGACAAATGCTCTAGAAAATAAGGTAGACTATGAATCTAACAATGAGTTTGTGTCTCTTGAGTCCCTTGATAAATCTCAATAGGTTGTGTCTGAAGGTAAATCTGTTGGTGATGAGGAATATGATTATGATAATACTGCTTGCAAGGAGATCATGGCTAAACAGGTCAAACAATATCCAAAGAAGGGAAAATTGTTTGTTAGCAAGTTGAGTGTGAAGTATGTTGTGCTTCACAGGATTGAGGTTGCCAATTGGGTCCCCACCAATCATACCTTTACCATTGTTACAAGTTTGGGTTGTTTGTAGGAACATATGTCCCAGACAATGTTGTGACATTTGGTAAAGAAATTGCCAGATCAACTTCTATAAAAGGAATCATTGTTGAGCTGAAAGTGCAAATATTTATTTTCTTTTGTATCTCTTTTTCATTTGTGGGATATACCCTGAATTTGTGTGTAATGTGTGTGCTTCCATCTATGTTTTATGCTTGTGTGCTTCCAGTTTATTTTTACATGTACTCTATTTTTTGTTAATTTTTGGCTAAAAAGGGGAGTAATGTGTTAGTGTGTTCTATGTGTCCTGATGTTATGAAACATGTCTTGACATGTTGATTAACATGCAGATAGGATTGTGCTATTGCTAAAAGGAGAGTAGTGATTGTGGTTGCTAGCTGGATACAACTATTTAGGGGGAGCATGATTGTCTGTCATGCTTGTTTAGAGCTTATGTTGTTGCTACTGCTGCTACTGTTGATGTGGTTCTGTGCATGATGTCTTACCAGATGTTTTAACATCCTGCCTATTGGAGCTGTGTGAAAATCCTGATGTGAGACTGTTTTATCTTCTATTACTCCTACTTCTGATGTGTGAACTTGGGTAGTTCATATTTGATATTTTGGATTTTCTGGGGATTCGGGTTTTCCCTTTGAGAGGGAGTCTTGATCATGTGTGATAGAGAGAGTTTGGTCATGTGTGTGATGTCAAGCCTCATGTCTGGACATCTGTCTATCATACCCCAAAATTGACCTCTTGTAATTGTATTTTTAGTTCAATTTTATTTCATTTCATAATAAATGTGCATACATTAGTAAGATTAATGGTTGATCATTTGGTCAACCTATTCAATATATTTCTTATTTAACTCTTGGTATATTATTTTGCATATATATATATATATATATATTACTATGTATGTATAAATATATATTACTATGTATATAATTAAAGGACAGATGTGTTTCATATTGTTGGATTTTATTTGGAGTCCAAATTGTTGTTGTTAAAAGCCCAATCATACTTTTTGTAATGACCCAAAGTCAACGTAGCAATTGAATTGGTTTATTATTATTATTTTTGGCAAAAATTAATAATATTACACATTAAGGAGGGGTTGATGGGAAGTCAACTCCCTCTGATTATGAAATTAATTTCTTATTTTTTATTTTTACATTGTTATTGTTACTGTGATACGATGGGAGAACTGACATGAGGTTTTGCGTTCGTTTTCGCAAATGTTTCGGTTGAGCAAGAGTCGCCACCGACTTTTTATTTTATCCTAAGGAAAGGTTAAAAAGCACAGCAAAAACCTTTGAGATGTTTTCTTGGGTTCGGGGGGTAGATTATAGAAAGGGAAGGTATTAGCACCCTTTCTATCCATGGTTATCCATGGGCTCTTAGTTACTTGCTTAGATCAACTTGCCTTGATTTTCAATTATTTGAAATGGTGCTTTGTGTGTGGGTTTGAAAATGTTTTGAAAAGAGGCCAATGTGGTGGCAACCTTTGTAATGATCCATGTTGGGATGTATACAAAGGTGTATGTATTTTGAAAAGGTTTTCAATGTTTTTAAAAGTTATTTTGAAAGTGTATTGATGTGTGGTTTGAAAAATAGGCAAGTGTTTTGTTTTGCAAGTTGGCAAGTAATCAAGAGCTATCTACTCTAAATTTCTCAAAGATCTTTGCTATGTTTTAACCCTTTTAACAATTTTGTTCCACCATTGTATTTGGTGGACAATCTTGTGTTAGGATGTGAACGGGACGGGCGCGGGTCATCGTTTAGACCATAATTGCAATGGTGCCAAGTATCTTTGGGCAATTTTCTTTAAGGGACTTGATCATTTTTAGGCAACTTTCGAAAGCGTCATCGAGGGACTATGATCATTTGAATTGTGTTGTTTTGCCCAAAGAGACCTAACATGCAATATGGCCCATTATTGAAGGCAACAAGTGGAATACCCTAGGGGTGCAAGTGTGATTAGTGTTGTCCATTTTCATGCTTGTTTATCTTGAAGTTAGGTCAAACTATTTTGGTTAATTGATTTGCATACAAACCCTAATTCTAACATGGCTTAATTAGAAAGCTTTTAAATGCGAAAAATAAAAGGTCCTAAATTATTACAACACAATATATGGGATGGGGGGTACAAATGTTCAAATGGGGGTATTTTGACAAGAAATTAAACCCTAAACTATTACAATCCACATGGAATTTACAAGGTATTTAGTTACACAATATTCAAATAAAATAAAATAAATATGCAAGATGCAAAAAAAAAAGGTTTTCATATGTATGTGAAAAATATTTATCATATATCAAATGAATAAAAATAAAATTAATGTATTTTTGGTATTTTTATGTATTTAGTGTAAAACCCTAATTGTATAAAAAAAAATAAAAAAAAGTATTTATTATATAATATATGTAATATTTATTAATTATGTACAAAAAAAAAATGAAAAGAAAGTATATGAAAAAAAAGTAATTTTTAAGTTAAATATTAGTAAAAAATAAAATGTATTATTTTATTATGTTTTTATCCTAGATGTATTAATAAATACCTAATATTTATAATATTTATTAAATACTAAATATATGTATAAAAATAATAATATTTAATATTTACAAAAATGTATTTTTTTTTATAAAAGTTTTTTAAAGGTAAAATAAAACAAAAGTCAGAAAATAGAAAGTATTTGTATTATTTTAGTATTTTAAATAAAAGAGTATTTATATATTACTTATATGTACAAATATAAATTTAAACAAATAAATGCCTAATAAATACAAAAATGGTTTGAAAAATATTTTTTATATTTTTAATATTATGAGAAAAAATAAATAAGTCAGAAATAAAGAGAAAAAGTCAAAAAATGTTTCAAATAAGCACAATGGGCCAAGGGGGTTCAAAAGTAAACATAGGGTGCAAATAAGAAGTCAACTCAGGCCCAGCCCAAGAAGACTTTGTCTTCAACCTCAGAACCTGTTTGAACAACCACCAACGCGCGTTTTCCTATCTCCAGATTCCTTGATTATTTGCCAAATCTTGCAACATGAAACCTGTAGAGCTTGAAGCCACGATTCTAGACATATAAAGAAATCAATCTAACTCTCAGAAATGAGAGAGAATTTCTTCTCCCCCAATTCCTGACCTAGTTTTTGTTCAATGTTCAGACCTCAAATTCTCATGTCACATGCAAAATAAATGGAAAGTAAAGATATGTATAGCTTTAGGGACATGAGCATGACATTTTTCATTCACAAACTTAGAGCTAATTCTTCCTACATTGAGAGATAAAAGTCCAAAGATTTACCTGTTCGGTTGGAATCGTGTGCAACAATGGAGATGCTTACAAGGCAAGGTAATGATTTGTATAGCTTGCTTGATGTCCAGGGATGCTATTCCAATGCTTGGTGTGCTTTGAAACCAAGTGAATCGTGTTATGGCACTCCAACTGCAAAACAGAAAATATGAAAATGGTGATGTGGGTTAGGGGTGTTACAGGTCGTGTTTAGGGTTTGGAACAGTTTCAAGGGATGGTGTGGGATGTGTTTGAAGTGTTTTTGGCCAAGGTGCACGATGGAAATGAGCTAGCCAAGTCCAAGTGCATAATACCCTGTTTTTGTGCAGTTTAATGGTGATTCTGTGTTTGATGATGTTTGGAACTTGGTTGGCTTGTGTTTCAGCTTATGTTTGATGTTTAGAATGTGTAAAATAACTTTGCTTAAGCTTGTGTTTGCTGAGATGAGAGTTGGGGGTTGTTATGTCAAGTTTCTTCTTACTTAAGCAACAAAATGCCAAGTTGTTTTCTAGACTGATGGAGGCCCCTCTAATGTGCTGCTAAGCTTGCCCTTGATCAGTGGGATTAGCTCAAAAACTTGTGCCAAAGATATTTGCTGTGTACCTCTTGATTTGCAAGTTGACATAAAGTTTTCACTTTTCAAAAATGGACATAATGCTTTTTCTACTTATGGCTTAATTTTGCATACAATGCTTGAACACACAAAATAAGGCCTTGGCACAATGAGTTAGCATTAAATTTATGAGTGAAAATGGGATATAGGACCTGTAATCAAGGAATGCAAGCTGAGTTCAAAATTGCCTAAGTGTATGAACATGAAAATTGGCCATAAACAAAGTGAGTTTTTCCCAACTTGCCAAATTCGATTCTCTCTAACCATGAGGTTGTTTGATGAGTTCTTGGACATTTTGGAAAGCTTGGAATGTGTACTACAATCCATCTTTTTAATGAAAATTGAAATTCCAAGTGGAAGTATGTGAAAATTGGTCTTGAAGTTAGGCAAAAATCTTGCCTAAAATAGGTCAAAATTTCTCTAAGTTAAGAATGGTTTGGTACCCTTGTTCCAAAAATTGTAACTTGAGCTACAAGCTTCTTTTGAGGAAACTTTGTGAATCAAAGTTGTAGATTTTGCAATGTACTACAACTTTCATGTTTTGACTTTTCCTTGAATCCAAATGCATCTTGATGAGAAAGTGGGACAAAGTTAGGAAAAAATTAGGGTTTTTCATAACTTAGAAAAATTCTAAGTTATGAAAAATCTTCATTTCAAACCCTAATTTGTGATTTTTGATTTCTTGATGAACAAGTTTCATGATTTGGCATGTTTTGATGAAAAATGAATCTTGACACTTGATTTTGACCAAAAAGTCAAAGTTTGACTTTTCAGTATATAGTCAAAAATTGATCAATTGACTGGAAAATTCAACTATCAATCTTGTGCATTTGGGATCTTTTGAACTTGTTGAGTATGTCAAGACAATTCCATGGGGTCCTTGAGTCCATATGTGAGCTTGGTTTGCCATTGGCTAGGTCAAACAGTCAAAAATTGCCTTTGTGCAGTCAAAACCCTAAAAATGACAATTTTGCCCTTTTGGTGATCTGATCAAATTTCTTGTGGAATTGTGATCCAAACTTGATGAAATGGTCCATATGAGTTCACAATGTTGATGTGGGTCAAATTTCATGAGGTTTGACTGTCAATTGGCCATAGTTGACTTTTTCCCCAATACAGCTGATTTCTAGGTCAACTGTCCAATTGACTGGGCAAAGGTTGGAATCAAGGCTTGAAACTTGGTATGGATAAACTTGGGAGTCCAACATGAAGCATGAAAGTCATCTTAGGCATTTTAGGTCAAAATATCTTTGTGCAAACACAAACCCTAATTTGGGCCAACAATGCTAGGAGAAGTCTTGCAGAGGAAAACCTAACTGGATCTTGAGCTCCAAGGGCCTTGTGATGAGAAAATGCTGGGAAAATGGGGGGGCAAATTTTGGGGTACAACAGTTTCCCCTGTTCAATCTTCTTGAACCTGAAGAGTTAGATTGGCAAGTTTGCCTTTCGTGACTCGAGGGTAAAAGGAGATTGGACACTAGAGTGCCCGGAAATTTGCACTCGCATGCTGGAGTATCAGCAATGTGATATCGGGAATGGGCTTATAGATGCCATCTGAAGGCGTGACAGAAACTTGTCGGGAATGGGCTTATAGATGCCATTTGGAAGTGTTGGTCGCATAAGAGATTCCTTAGCGAGAACTTGCGCACTTTGAGAAAGACAGATGTTTTCCTGGCTTGTTACAGGTGTTGACCTTCAATCTCTTCATGCAGATACGCCCTGGCTAGATACAGGTGTCAAGTCTACAATCGGTTGCTCACAGATATGCCCTGGCTAGATACAGGTATCGAATTTGGAATTGTCGTCTACAGATATGCCCTGGCTGGATACAGGAATCGAATCTTCAAACTCTTCAGATGTGCCCTGGCTGGATACAGGAATCGAATCTGGAATTAGTTGTCAACAGATATGCCCTGGCTGGATACAGGAATCGAATCTTCAAACTCTTCAGACGTGCCCTGGCTGGATACAGGAATCGAATCTTCAAACTCTTCAGATGTGCCCTGGCTGGATACAGGTATCGAATCTGGAATTGTCATCTACAGATATGCCCTAGCTGGATACAGGAATCGAATCTTCAAACTCTTCAGATGTGCCCTGGCTGGATACAGGAATCGAATCTGGAATTAGTCGTCAACAGATATGCCCTGGCTGGATACAGGAATCGAATCTTCAAACTCTTCAGATGTGCCCTGGCTGGATACAGGAATCGAATCTGGAATTAGTCGTCAACAGATATGCCCTGGCTGGATACAGGAATCGAATCTTCAAACTCTTCAGACGTGCCCTGGCTGGATACAGGAATCGAATCTGGAATTAGTCGTCAACAGATATGCCCTGGATGGATACAGGAATCGAATCTTCAAACTTTTCAGATGTGCCCTGGCTGGATACAGGAATCGAATCTGGAAACTGATCACTCACAGATGTGCCCTGGCTAGATACATGAATCGAATCTAGAATTGTGACAGTTGAAGGTAGTCGTCTTTTGGATTGTCTTTTTCCCTGAAAAGGCAAAACATCAGTTGTATGCAATGTCATGATGTATGAAATGCATGATGTCATGATGTTCAAAATGAGATAGTGTTGTATGCACTTTATCATGTATGTAAGCAAGATGTATGAAATGTAAAATGTTTATGAATGTATTTTCGTCTAGGAGACTAAATCATTGACGACCGGCTGGGGAATTAAATCCTGGGCTGACGTTAAAGAGTAGAGTTCTTTGCTTCCGCTGGGGATGATGGTTGCAAGAATACACCGGTAGGAGAAGATGACTCCGTTGGGGAATAAACTTGTTGGAGAGATTACTCTGAGGGGAATTACTCTGTGGGAAGAGATACCTCACTGAGGTTTTGACGAGAGCTCCACTAAGGATTTCAAAGATGGACTCCGCTGGGGATAACAACGATAAACTCCGCTGGGGATTCTGTCGATAAGTTAAGATGGGGAACTTTGATGAACTCCGCTGGGGATAGGAAGAACTCCGCCGAGGGCGATCTTCTGTGGTAATTAGCTGAGGATAACCCAGTTATAAGTCCTTGTGAGGAATAACTTTTGAATGAAAACGGGGAGGGACGTTCATGTTCTGCAGGGGATAAGCTTCCAGAGTCTACCGGGGATAAGCTTCAAGACCTGCTGGGGATATGGATTCCAACTTTCCTGGGGAAACCTTCGGGCTGTACTGGAAAATGGTTCCACTGGGGTGTCTGTATCCCGTCGGGGAACAATCTTAGATCAAGACTGCCGGGGATGCTTGCTGAGGAATGCCTATACTCCGCTGGGGAATGTTGATATCTTCTGGGGATACCCAACTTCCTTTAGGCTGGCCGTAGACTAACTTTGCTGGAGGAGAGTATTGCTGACTTGCTAGGGGAATAGGGTGCCTATTGTAGGGCTGGTGATAGACTACTTTTCCTGGGGAGAGTATTGCTGAATCTTGTCTTACTCTGTGGGAAGTTGAGGTAACTTGGTCACATTCTTCAGTTGAACCTACCTTGGTACCTTGGCGGACAGAGCAACTAGACTTCCTGGACAATTCTACATTGCCCCTGTTTCTGATGTCACCTGTAATTAGTCTTTTGTTTCATATGCAAGTATTTATGAATTAGCAATTTAATGTCAAATGCATATATCAAAAATGAACATTGGACGTTCTTCGCAAGACAAAACAGAAAAAAGGAAAACCAATTGGAAATTTGTTTGGAAAAGTGAACTTGTATTGATTTTGAAATTTGCCTGTAAATAGGCGTTTTTTGTACAAGAGGCTGACGTCCTAGTAAGAGAACGCCGCCAAATAACATAAAGTTTATACAATTTTTGAAAAGGAAACAAAACAGCTATGTGAACTGGGTTCCAACTCTGCTATCGCCCTTATGTCTTCAAATGTCTCATCACTTTACTGCTTAGTTGAAGATGAAGCTGATTGATCGATGCCGAAGTCTGAGCCCGATAGTTGATGCCGAATTCTAGATGCAAGGTGATCCAATGAGACATAGTGTTACGCTTTATCCCTAACTTTTGCCTGGACCGCCCTTTCGGGTTTTCAGTCCACCGGGATACCCTTTTTTGCCCAAGCCGCCTTTTCAGGTTTTCGACTTGCCGGGTGTACAGATTCTTTTCATTTCATCCCTTATTCTTGCCCGAACCTTTTTGGTTCGCCGGGAAGCCCTTATTTTTGCCTAGGTATATCAACCTAGCGGGTCTTTTATTCATGTGTAGTATCTTTTTACTATGTCTGCATTGGCGGGGTGAGGAAGGTCGTCACCATCCATGGTGGTTAGAATCATGGCTCCTCCTGAGAACACATGTTTAACCACAAATGGCCCTTCGTACGTAGGGGTCCATTTGCCCCTGGGATCACTTTGAGGAAGGATGATGCGTTTGATTACCAGGTCCCCAACTTGATACTCTTGTGGTCTGACTTTCTTGTTAAATGCCCTGATCATCCGTTTTTGGTACGTCTGACCATGGCAAATAGTAGTGAGTCTCTTTTCGTCAATTAGGTTTAATTGATCAAGTCGAGTTTGGATCCAGTCATCTTTTCTCAGATCTGCATCCTTCATTATTCGGAGAGAGGGTATCCGGACTTCAATCGGCAAGACTGCCTCCATGCCATAGACCAAGGAAAAGGGCGTTGCCCCGGTTGACGTCCGCGCTGAGGTACGGTACCCATGAAGAGCAAATGGTAACATTTCGTGCCAATCTTTGTAGGTCACTGTCATTTTCTGCACAATTTTCTTGATGTTTTTATTTGCTGCTTCGACAGCTCCATTCATCTTCGGCCGTTAAGGAGAAGAGTTATGGTGCTGTATCTTGAATTGCTCGCAGAGCTCAGTGATCATTTTGTTGTTAAGATTGGTACCATTGTCCGTAATGATTCTTTCCGGGACGCCGTACCGACAAATCAGGTTATGGCGAATGAAACGTGCCACGACGCTCTTGGTTACGGTGGAGTAGGAGGCTGCTTCCACCCACTTCGTGAAGTAATCAATCGCTACCAAGATGAAGCGATGCCCGTTGGATGCCGTCGGTCGGATCTCGCCGATCATATCAATGCCCCACATTGCAAAAGGCCAAGGTGCCGTCAGGATGTTCAGAGGAACCGGAGGGATGTGCACCTTATCAGCATAGATCTGGCATTTATGACAAGTTCGAGAATGTTGGTAACAGTCGGCTTCCATTGTGGACCAGAAATATCCTGCCCGAAGGATTTTCTTTGCCATGGTGTGTCCACTGGAATGTGTTCTGAACGTACCTTCATGTAGTTCTACCATGATCTTCTCTGCTTCAGTCTTATCCACACAACGCAGTAAAGTTGAATCATGGTTTCGTTTGTAGAGAATGCCGTTGCTGAGGAAGAATTTTGCCGTAAACCTTCTTAGGAACTTCTTGTCATTGACCGATGCGCCTTCGGGGTATTCTTGAGCTTCCAAATATCTCTTCACCTCATGATACCAGGGTTTTTCGGTTACCTCTTCGGCCTCAAGATCGCAGCAGTATGCAGGTTCGTCCAACTTCCAGATAATGATCCGGGGAGCCTCGTTGTTCCATTTGACTTTGAACATTGAAGACATTGTAGCTAGTGCGTCTGCTAACAGATTCTCCTCTCTTGGGAAGTGTTCAAAAGTTATCTCTTCAAAGTGGGGAAGCAAAGTCAACACATACTCCTTGTAAGGAATAAGATTTGGGTGTTTCGTATCCCACTCGCCTTTGATATGATTGATCACGAGAGCGGAATCTCCGAAGACACTCATAAACTTGATCCTTAAGTCGATCGCAGCTTGAAGACCCATGATACATGCCTCATATTCTGCCATGTTGTTGGTGCAGTTGAAACACAGCCGGGCGGTGAGTGGAGTATGAGTACCTTTAGGGGATATGATCACAGCGCCGATGCCATTACCCAAAGCGTTCGAGGCTCCGTCAAAATGCATAGACCATCGGGATCCTTCCTTAGGTCCTTCATCCGGTCGAGGTACTTCACAATCAGTTACTACCATGATATCTTCGTCTGGAAATTCAAAGTTCAATGATTGGTAATCGTCCACAGGTTGGTGTGCCAAATGGTCTGCCAATACACTTCCCTTGATTGCTTTTTGAGTTGTGTACTGGATGTCATATTCTGTCAAGATCATTTGCCATCTTGCTATTCTTCCAGACAGAGCAGGCTTTTCGAATATGTACTTGATTGGATCCATTTTTGAAATCAACAGAGTAGTGTGAGTCAGCATATACTGTCTCAGCCGGCGAGCAGCCCATACCAGAGCGCAGCAAGTTTTCTCGAGCAGTGAGTACCGAGTCTCACAGTCGGTAAACTTTTTGCTCAGGTAATAAATAGCGTGCTCTTTTCGGCCAGACTCGTCATGCTGCCCCAGCACACACCCCATTGAGTTGTCAAGTACCGTCAAGTATAGTATTAGAGGTCTCCCTTCCACTAGTGGCATAAGAATGGGTGGTTCTTGGAGATACTCTTTTATCCTTTCGAAAGCGGCCTGACATTCATCGTTCCAACGTACTACTTGATCTTTCTTCAGCAATTTGAAGATTGGCTCACAGGTAGCAGTTAGATGCGAGATAAATCGGGCAATGTAATTCAGTCGCCCTAGAAAGCCTCTGACTTCTTTCTCTGTCTTGGGTGTCGGCATATCTTGTATGGATTTCACCTTGGCAGGGTCCACTTGAATACCTTTGTCGCTTACGATGAAACCTAGAAATTTTCCAGACCTCACCCCAAAGGTGCATTTGTTTGGGTTCAACCTCAGCTTGTACAACTTCAGTCGGTCAAACAGCTTCCGCAGATGGTCAAGGTGTTCCTCCTCAGTTTGGGACCTTGCAATCATATCATCGACGTATACTTCAATCTCATGGTGGATCATGTCATGAAATAAAGCAACCATGGCACGTTGGTAGGTTGCCCCATCATTTTTCAACCCGAATGGCATGACCTTGTAGCAGAAGGTGCCCCACTGAGTAACAAAGGTAGTCTTTTCCATATCTTCAGGAGCCATTTTGATCTGATTATACCCTGAAAAACCATCCAT
This sequence comes from Vicia faba, assembly GCA_948472305.1. Taxonomy (NCBI): domain Eukaryota; kingdom Viridiplantae; phylum Streptophyta; class Magnoliopsida; order Fabales; family Fabaceae; genus Vicia; species Vicia faba. Next base: position 1,119,891,040 of record OX451740.1, read on the forward strand.
GAAGGAGAACACCTTGTGTTGAGCAGTATTGTCAACAAGAACGTCGATGTGAGGCAGAGGGAAATCGTCCTTAGGGATGACCCTGTTCAAATCCCTGTAGTCAACACACATTCTGACTTTACCATCTTTCTTTGGCACTGGAACCACGTTGGCCACCCACTGAGGATAAGAAGTCACTGCTAGAAACCCGACATCAAATTGTTTCATAACCTCAGCTTTGATTTTCTCGGACATCTCTGGGCGCATGCGGCAGACCTTCTGTTTTACCGGAGGGCAGTCTTCCTTGGTAGGCAGGTGATGAACTACAATGTCGGCATCCAAACCAGGCATGTCTTCGTAAGACCAAGCAAAGATTTCCATGTAATCATGAAGCATCTGAATCAATCGTTGTTTCACGCTGAGCTCTAGATTGGCACCAATCTTGACTTCTTTTCTATCTGTCTTGGTACCCAGATTTACCGTTTCCAATGGCTCTTCATGCGGCTGAATGGCCCTCTCTCCCTGGAGCAGCAGTCTTGCGAGTTCACCAGGCACTTCGCAATCATCTTCGCCTTCGTCTTCGGCTAAGTTGATCGGATTTTCGAAGTCATAACTGGCGGTAGCAGAGTCGTTACCAGCGAGATCCAGAGTGGATTGGAACCTGTATAAGTGAGTGTGTGTAAATATAGCTGTTTTGCAATATATAACAAAGAAATAAAAAGAGCACAAGATTTGAAATGCAACAACGTCCAATGTTTTGATTAATGATATATGGAAATGTCATACAAAAAGCCCTCACAAATGGAGCCACGGTGCCCCGGGTAGGACACCGAGCCAATAAAAGTTTCAACATATTGTTTGTTACAAATTGAAAACAAAAGAGTTCATTACTGAGTGACAAAAGTAATAGGTGTAAAATCTTTTGCCGTCCAGTTGCTTGGTCCGTTGTTGGTTGTTGGATAGATCCAACTGTCAAACTCCGCTTCCTCTACGTCATCCTCAATAGCATTCACTCTTGGGCTGGTGATGAACACCGGGGGCTTTCTGATCCTTTCTTTGCGAACAACCCTCTGAGCCTCTGCAGTGAAACCCAGCCCAAACTTGTCGGTCTTTGGAGTGAAGTCAAGGAGTCGACCCCAGTTTGCACACTTGCCTTTCTCAATCACTGCCCGAGCATCCTTCAAGGAAGCCATCTTCAAAGGAAAGTCTTCTTCAACCACTGTCTCAACTGACGCCAATGTTGGAGGTACCTCTTCAAAATGTTGAAAGGGGGTTTCAATAAACTCCCCGTCCATCTCGATATACGGAATGAATTCAGGTGACTAACCATGTATTCCTCCTTTCCCTACACAGTAACAATCTTCCCTCTGACAGGGTATTTGAGCTTCTGGTGTAGAGTGGATGTTACAGCCCCAGCCTTGTGAATCCAAGGTCGTCCCAGCAAACAGGAATAAGATGGACGAATATCCATCACATAGAACGTTGAGTCAAAGACTTGGGAACCCACACGAATAGGAATGTCTACCTCACCATGCACCATCCTCTTAGAACCGTCGAAGGATCTAACAATGATGTTACTAGGCTTCAATTCCAGACCCTCACAATCCAACTGATCTAAGGCCTTCTTGGGCAATACATTCAGGGAAGAACCGGTGTCCACCAACACGTGTGCAAGAGTAGTGCCCCTGCATTCTATGGAGACATGCAGGGCATCATTATGGTTTTTTCCCTTGGCGGTCAGATCGGCATCCGAGAAACCCAAACCATTGTCAGCGGTCAAATTAGCCACACAGTCAGTGAACTGATCTGCAGGTGTCTCTTGCGGCACATGGGCCGTTTTCAGAAATGAAATCAGGGCCTTGGCGTGGGCCTCTGAGCACAACAGCAATGATAGCATAGAGATCTTGGAGGGGGTATGCCCCAGCTGTTCAACGACATTGAAGTCACTCTTTTTAATTATTTTAAGGATTTCCTCCATCTCTTGCTGGGAGGCTTCAACAACGGTCTTTTTTGGTGCCTCCGTCCGGGCAGGCAAATCGGTAGTAACTCCTTTGCCCCGAGCATCAGAGGACTTGGCGGCAGTAGTAGACACAGGAACTTGATTTGGAAGGGAAACATGCACACTTGCGGGTGTGATGATAAGAGGTTTTCGGATAACTGGTGGTGCAATGTCAGGCGAGAAGAGCCTGCCACTGCGAGTAATTTTGGCGGGACCAGTGTTGTTACTGATACTGGTACCGGTGTTGAACTCCTGCTTCACTCCAAGCACATACACATCTGCCCCATACTGCCATGGGGAAGCCTTGTCAGATTCATAGGGGAGGGGCCCCGGAACAGTAATGGTTATAGGTGCAACAGACACGATTTTGACTGGCTTCCTCGGGGGAGCCTTGGTAGGATTGTTGAAAATTTTGACGACAGATACTTCTTCAGCGGGAACAAAAGGAACAGCGGTCTTCTTGAACAGAATCTCCTTGCTATCCATCAGGCTTTGGATGCCTGACTTCAGCAACGGACAACCGGTAGGGGTAACAGCACACAAGAGGCAACCCTTGCTACAACCCGGAAATAAACCGGCTAGCAATAGGTTCCTCTTAACAGTCAATAGAGGGGTAGCAACATCATTCACCGAAACAGCATACAAGTCTTCCTCAACGGCATTTACTCTATACTGGGGCATAGGAGCAGTCACAACATTTGGCCTCTCAGGCGCCTCAAACTGTATTTCCTTCGCATTAATAAGGTCTTGAACCTTATTTCTCAGGGCCCAGCAATCATCAGTAGAATGCCCCGGGCTATCGGAGTGATAAGCACAGCGGGCATTTGGATTATACTTAGGAGATGCAGTATTCACAGCCTTCGGAGCCTCTCTGATGGTCACCAAGTTGGTCGATAGCAGTTGCGGCAAGATTTGTGACAAGGTCATACTCAGCCGAGTGTATTGCCTTTTGGGCCTCTCACCCCTTTGTTGATTGTACTGCTGAGGAGCAGCAACAGGTTTTGAAATTACCAATGCATTGACGACTTGGTGGCGTTCTGGCTTAACTTGTCTTCTAGGACCATAAACGGCACTAGCTTCCTTCTTGAAAGGCTTCTTCTCAGTACTTGCGGAGGCACCTTTCTGTATCTTTCCTGACCTGATGCCAGCTTCTATCCTTTCACCCGTCAGGATCAAATCTGTAAACCCAGCGGAGGAATTACCAACCAGATGATTGAAGAATGGACCAGGCAAGGTCCCTAGAAACATGTCAACCAGTTCACGGTCAGTCAAAGGAGGCTGCACCCTGCCAGCCAGATCTCTCCATTTTTGTGCATATTCTTTGAATCCTTCGCCCGTTCCCAGTGACATACCCTGAAGTTGGGTACGCGTAGGAGCGAGGTCAGAATTGTACTGATATTGTCTATAAAATGCGGTAGCCAAATCCTCCCAATGTCGGATACTGGTTCCATCTAGCTGATAGAACCACTCAAGTTGTGACCCCGAAAGGCTATCTTGGAAGAAATGGATCCAAAGGTTCTTGTCTGCCGTGTAAGGTTGGATCTTCCTTACGTACGATCTGAGATGCAGCTTAGGACAGGAAGCCCCGTCGTATTTTGCAAAGGCAGGCGCCTTGAACTTGTGTGGGATTACCACCCCAGAAGATAAACCTAAATCTCCGAAATCCAGCCCCGACACATTTTGAATCTCCATGGCACTTAAACGGTCCTCTAGTTGTTTTTATCTGTCTGCAGCAGGAGGGTACTGTTCATCATTGTAATCCGTCTCGTTGTCAGAGACTGCAGGACTAGGAGCCCCTCCCCTTTGGGGATTGTCTTTCTCTGCAGAGGAAGTAGCTTGATCAGCCTCATTATGGAGTGTATTCCTAAACCTGCGTCCAGTGTTGAATAACGCAGTCCTCTTCTTCTTCTTCTTCTTCTTTAAGAGCAGAGCCTTCAACTCTTGTTGACCTTGGGCTAAGCTCATGACCATTTCTTGAAACTGGGCGTTCTGGGCCTGGAGGGCCTTGATTGCTTGTTCACTGGATGATTCAGGATTCATGATGACTGTTCAAAATAAACAGCGAAGAAGATTAAGCAACCTGTAGAAAAAGGGGTACCTGTTATGCACATGATGCATGAGATGCTATCTATGCAATGCATTGAAGGATTTTAGAAATTCACAATTGTTGCAGACAAAAGAACGCACGTCATATTAATAAGAATAAATCTGTTAGTACATAAATGCCCCATGGGCCAAATATTACAAAAACAACTTCTCAAGGTAAAAAGACGTTGCGCATCCTCTTCGGTGCGATGTAGGTGTTAAGGGTCTCTTGCTCATGGAGTCGGTGGGTGAGCTCTAGAACCTTCTTCTCGCTGGCGTAAAAGCTGGCTTCAAAAGTGTTCCGTTCCTCCTTGAGTTGGATCCAACTCTTCTGCATCTCCTCCCACGATGTAGGCATGTCAGGATGTAGGATGGTGTAGGGAACCTCTCCTTCCTTAGCGGGCTCTTTAATCACAGGGAGAACATGAGGATAAGGCATCATTAGACTCTGGGCTCGGGCTCGTACCCACTTGAGATAAGGCTCAAGAGGGATGGAGTTCTTGTGCCCCAGAGTCTTGCTATCAACCTTGTTGGGCATCCTCCAAGCTCTGATGAATCTTTGGCGAAGTCCTTGCGCATCGTTGTCGAAGTCAAATACTAGGTCAGGAATCAACATGTCATGAGGGCCATCCCTCCGTGCATATCCAAATTTCCTTAAAGCTAGGCAAGTGTTGTAGGTAATGCCCCCTCTAATGCCAAGTAATGGAACATTAGGGAACTCTCCACAACGATCGACGATGATGACATTTTCTCTGGACCGAGAACACCAATGTACATTAGAGTGAGTAAGAGTCATCAACCGTTGGGACCACCTTGAGCCTTGGTCATTCTTCAAGACAGATTGTGGAAGGTGCGAAATAAACCACCTTGCAAGGAGAGGAGTACAGCACATGAGAACGCCCCTCTTTCTCATTGTTCGTGTGTAAAATGAGTGAAGGATGTCCCCAAGCAATGTTGGTATTGGATTTCTAGACAAGAAGATTTTGACGGCGTTGACCTCTACAAGCTGGTCAGGATTTGGGAACAGGACCAAACCATAGATAAGGAGTGCCACAATTTCTTCAAAGGCTTGTAGGTCCAATGAGTTCCAACCCTCTTGTGCCTTTTCAAACAAGAATTTTGCTAAGAAGCCTTTGACACCGCTTCTAGTTTCCCAATGCCCCTTGATGTCAGATGGCTGTAGATGTAGTGCTCGAGCAACATCTTCAGGCTTTGGTTCCTTTTCCGTACTGTTGAAAGGTAGTTGATTCAGGATAGGAATCCTCAGGAGTTGAGAAAATTCCTCCAAAGTGGGCACCAACTGGTAGTCGGGGAAAGTGAAACAGTGGTGAAGAGGGTCAAAGAACTGAAATAACACTTTCATCATGTCCTCTTCAATGTTGGTGTTGACTAAGCTGAGCAGTATACCATGTCTTTCACTGAAGGGAGAGCTTTCCGGAATTCTTGATGTGAGCTCCTTGAGTTGAGGAGGGATTCTCACAAGGTTGACTTGGATGGTTTTTCTGCGAGGAATTTCCATGACCTACAAAACAAGAACAAAGATGAAGATCTAAACCCTTGAAGTGGTTAGTAAATGCATATGATGCTTTATGATGTTCATGAAGTATGCACAAACATATGTACAAGCAATTCACACCAAACCCTAGTTTCAGGCTTGCATGGGGTTTCATAGGTAAGTACCCTCTTGAGTGTAGTTGGCTTAAAAACCTGTCCTATAAATAGTAACCGGGTTCTAAGGAGCTCAATATCACTGGATTGTTTTCATTGTTCATTGTTTTGGTTTAGCCACTTAACTAGCAACCAAAATATTCCAAGAAAATAACCCTCAATGAGTGTAGTATCGAGTATCTACCAACTTCAGACTGCACCAAAGCCGGTCATCTCACTACCCCTAATGAAAGGCCAAGATGGTCAAGTAAGGTTCTAGGTCATTAGTGCTTAGTGACATCACTCAGCGGCCCCGTACTCTCCTTGATTGAACTCAAGGGTTACCGGTACTCACAAATATGTCGCACTAATATAGCTATTGCTTCGACCGTGTCGGTATACCCCGCACAGTTTCCACAACGTATTGCTATCTATGAATCTTTTCCCAAAATCCGGGTGTAGGATTGCAAACCCAAACAAAAGAGCCAAGATATAAAGCAATCAAATCAAACAATTAGTCATGCAAGAGGGTGATCTAAGCCCTAAGGTTACTCCACTTAAAAAATTCCCCAGCAGAGTCGCCAGTTCTGTGATACGGTGGGAGAACTGACTTGAGGTTTTGCGTTCGTTTTCGCAAATGTTTCGGTTGAGCAAGAGTCGCCACCGACTTTTTATTTTATCCTAAGGAAAGGTTAAAAAGCACAACAAAAACCTTTGAGATGTTTTCTTGGGTTCGGGGGGTAGATTATAGAAAGGGAAGGTATTAGCACCCTTTCTATCCATGGTTATCCATGGGCTCTTAGTTACTTGCTTAGATCAACTTGCCTTGATTTTCAATTGTTTGAAATGGTGCTTTGTGTGTGGGTTTGAAAATGTTTTGAAAAGAGGCCAATGTGGTGGCAACCTTTGTAATGATCCATGTTGGGATGTATACAAAGGTGTATGTCTTTTGAAAAGGTTTTCAATGTTTTTAAAAGTTATTTTGAAAGTGTATTGATGTGTGGTTTGAAAAATAGGCAAGTGTTTTGTTTTGCAAGTTGGCAAGTAATCAAGAGCTATCTACTCTAAATTTCTCAAAGATCTTTGCTATGTTTTAACCCTTTTAACAATTTTGTTCCACCATTGTATTTGGTGGACAATCTTGTGTTAGGATGTGAACGGGACGGGCGCGGGTCATCGTTTAGACCATAATTGCAATGGTGCCAAGTATCTTTGGGCAATTTTCTTTAAGGGACTTGATCATTTTTAGGCAACTTTCGAAAGCGTCATCGAGGGACTATGATCATTTGAATTGTGTTGTTTTGCCCAAAGAGACCTAACATGCAATATGGCCCATTATTAAAGGCAACAAGTGGAATACCCTAGGGGTGCAAGTGTGATTAGTGTTGTCCATTTTCATGGTTGTTTATCTTGAAGTTAGGTCAAACTATTTTGGTTAATTGATTTGCATACAAACCCTAATTCTAACATGGCATAATTAGAAAGCTTTTAAATGCGAAAAATAAAAGGTTCTAAATTATTACAACACAATATATGGGATGGGGGGTACAAATGTTCAAATGGGGGTATTTTGACAAGAAATTAAACCTTAAACTATTACAATCCACATGGACTTTACAAGGTATTTAGTTACACAATATTCAAATAAAATAAAATAAATATGCAAGATGCAAAAAAAAAAGGTTTTCATATGTATGTGAAAAATATTTATCATATATCAAATGAATAAAAATAAAATTAATGTATTTTTGGTATTTTTATGTATTTAGTGTAAAACCCTAATTGTATAAAAAAAAATAAAAAAAAGTATTTATTATATAATATATGTAATATTTATTAATTATGTACAAAAAAAAAATAAATGAAAAGAAAGTATATGAAAAAAAAGTAATTTTTAAGTTAAATATTAGTAAAAAATAAAATGTATTATTTTATTATGTTTTTATCCTAGATGTATTAATAAATACGTAATATTTATAATATTTATTAAATACTAAATATATGTATAAAAATAATAATATTTAATATTTACAAAAATGTATTTTTTTTTATAAAAGTTTTTTAAAGGTAAAATAAAACAAAAGTCAGAAAATAGAAAGTATTTGTATTATTTTAGTATTTTAAATAAAAGAGTATTTATATATTACTTATATGTACAAATATCAATTTAAACAAATAAATGCCTAATAAATACAAAAATGGTTTGAAAAATATTTTTTATATTTTTAATATTATGAGAAAAAATAAATAAGTCAGAAATAACAAGAAAAAGTCAAAAAAATGTTTCAAATAAGCACAATGGGCCAAGGGGGTTCAAAAGTAAACATAGGGTGCAAATAAGAAGTCAACTCAGGCCCAACCCAAGAAGACTTTGTCTTCAACCTCAGAACCTGTTTGAACAACCACCAACGCGCGTTTTCCTATCTCCAGATTCCTTGATTATTTGCCAAATCTTGCAACATGAAACCTGTAGAGCTTGAAGCCACGATTCTAGACATATAAAGAAATCAATCTAACTCTCAGAAATGAGAGAGAATTTCTTCTCCCCCAATTCCTGACCTATATTTTGTTCAATGTTCAGACCTCAAATTCTCATGTCACATGCAAAATAAATGGAAAGTAAAGATATATATAGCTTTAGGGACATGAGCATGACATTTTTCATTCACAAACTTAGAGCTAATTCTTCCTACATTGAGAGATAAAAGTCCAAAGATTTACCTGTTCAGTTGGAATCGTGTGCAACAATGGAGATGCTTACAAGGCAAGGTAATGATTTGTATATCTTGCTTGATGTCCAGGGATGCTATTCCAATGCTTGGTGTGCTTTGAAACCAAGTGAATCGTGTTATGGCACTCCAACTGCAAAACAGAAAATATGAAAATGGTGATGTGGGTTAGGGGTGTTACAGGTCGTGTTTAGGGTTTGGAACAGTTTCAAGGGATGGTGTGGGATGTGTTTGAAGTGTTTTTGGCCAAGGTGCACGATGGAAATGAGCTAGCCAAGTCCAAGTGCAGAATACCCTGTTTTTGTGCAGTTTAATGGTGATTATGTGTTTGATGATGTTTGGAACTTGATTGGCTTGTGTTTCAGCTTATGTTTGATGTTTAGAATGTGTACAATAACTTTGCTTAAGCTTGTGTTTGCTGAGATGAGAGTTGGGGGTTGTTTTGTCAAGTTTCTTCTTACTTAAGCAACAAAATGACAAGTTGTTTTCTAGACTGATGGAGGCCCCTCTAATGTGCTGCTAAGCTTGCCCTTGATCAGTGGGATTAGCTCAAAAACTTGTGCCAAAGAGATTTGCTGTGTACCTCTTGATTTGCAAGTTGACATAAAGTTTTCACTTTTCAAAAATGGACATAATGCTTTTTCTACTTATGGCTTAATTTTGCATACAATGCTTGAACACACAAAATAAGGCCTTGGCACAATGAGTTAGCATTAAATTTATGAGTGCAAATGGGATATAGGACCTGTAATCAAGGAATGCAAGCTGAGTTCAAAATTGCCTAAGTGTATGAACATGAAAATTGGCCATAAACAAAGTGAGTTTTTCCCAACTTGCCAAATTCGATTCTCTCTAACCATGAGGTTGTTTGATGAGTTCTTGGACATTTTGGAAAGCTTGGAATGTGTACTACAATCCATCTTTGTAATGAAAATTTAAATTCCAAGTGGAAGTATGTGAAAAGTGGTCTTGAAGTTAGGAAAAAATCTTGCCTAAAATAGGTCAAAATTTCTCTAAGTTAAGAATGGTTTGGTACCCTTGTTCCAAAAATTGTAACTTGAGCTACAAGCTTCTTTTGAGGAAACTTTGTGAATCAATGTTGTAGATTTTGCAATGTACTACAACTTTGATGTTTTGAATTTTCCTTGAATCCAAATGCATCTTGATGAGAAAGTGGGACAAAGTTAGGAAAAAATTAGGGTTTTTCATAACTTAGAAAAATTCTAAGTTATGAAAAATCTTCATTTCAAACCCTAATTTGTGATTTTTGATTTCTTGATGAACAAGTTTCATGATTTGGCATGTTTTGATGAAAAATGAATCTTGACACTTGATTTTGACCAAAAAGTCAAAGTTTGACTTTTCAGTATACAGTCAAAAATTGATCAATTGACTGGAAAATTCAACTATCAATCTTGTGCATTTGGGATCTTTTGAACTTGTTGAGTATGTCAAGACAATTCCATGGGGTCCTTGAGTCCATACGTGAGCTTGGTTTGCCATTGGCTAGGTCAAACAGTCAAAAATTGCCTTTGTGCAGTCAAAACCCTAAAAATGACCATTTTACCCTTTTGGTGATCTGATTAAATTTCTTGTGGAATTGTGATCCAAACTTGATCAAATGGTCCATATGAGTTCACAATGTTGATGTGGGTCAATTTTCATGAGGTTTGACTGTCAATTAGCCACAGTTGACTTTTTCCCCAATACAACTGATTTCTAGGTCAACTGTCCAATTGACTGGGCAAAGGTTGGAATCAAGGCTTGAAACTTGGTATGGATAAACTTGGGAGTACAACATGAAGCATGAAAGTCATCTTAGGCATTTTAGGTCAAAATATCTTTGTGCAAACACAAACCCTAATTTGGGCCAACAGTGCTAGGAGAAGTCTTGCAGAGGAAAACCTAACTGGATCTTGAGCTCCAAGGGCCTTGTGATGAGAAAATGCTGGGAAAATGGGGGGGAAAATTTTGGGGTACAACAGTTACCTTTTATTATTATTATTATTATTCAAGTTTCGTTGACTGGAAGTCAACATAGGGTAAAAACCCTAATTTTTGTTGTTGCGCCCAAAACACTAATCAAAAGCCTAGAATTTCAAATTTTGTTTTGGATCAAATCTGAATCAAATATTTTCTTAAAGTTCGTTTTTATTGATTAAATGAATTTATACATACAATAGCATTTAGATACATCAGTTACATTACAAACCCTAAATCTATTTTCTAAACTAAATCTAATCCAATCTTTGATTTGAATCAATCTAAGACCTAATTGATTCATAACAACAAATGAACCTTAATTCTCATTCCTAATTAACTGATACCTATACCTTATAAATAGCCTAATTCTAAACTGGAAAAGGACACGAAAAAACCCTTAGAGATTCTTCATTTATTCTGTTAATCCATTACACACTACCAAAGCTTTTCATTGTTTGAAAACTTGGGTTTCACGACTGAAACCCTAAGTTCTTCAGAGGTTAGCCTCCAACTTTAATACATACGAAGAAGAAGAAAGAAGGAATTGGAAGAGGAGTCAGAAAGAGAAGAAAAGAGAAACGATAAGATTCACGGCAAGGACCAAGTAGGCCTGAGACTTAGCTTTTAGGATGTTTAAATTGTTGTTGTTGATGCTTGTAATCGTATGATTGGGGTTTAGATTGTTTGTTTTTCTGGAAATTTTGGGGTTAGGGTTAGGTTCTTAAATTCTAGAGTTATGGTTCATCAGGGTTAGGTTAGGGTTCTAACAATTTTGGGTTTTGGGTTTTGGGTTAGGTTAGAGCTCTTAGGGTTGAACCCTAGGGTTCATAGGGTTCTAGGAGGTAGCTCATGCATTTTCTGGGTTTTGATGAAGATTCATATGAATCTGGGTTTGGGGATGAATTTTGGGCGGTGGTTGTGATGAATATTTGAAGTTTCCAGTTGAATGTCAACCAGAAACTAGAAAGAAGGGTGGTGTTGGCGGTGGTGTAAGGTGACCGGTATGGTGGGGCAATTTCCAGCGCAATTAGATTCTAGAGAGAAGGCAGGGCCTCTCACTCTAAAAATGTACAAGGGTTTGTTTGTTCTGTGAAGAGAGAAAGCAAAGAGAGAGAAAATGAGCCAAGAGCTCAAAATTTCTCTTATATAGAGCTCCCTCTGTTTGTTAATGTTAGACATGTGGCCTCATGATGTCCACGCGATCAGCATACCTAGACTTATCTCCTATGCTTATACATACAATACTCGGTCATTCAACATTCAATCATAGCCATCCATTCTAATTACCAACAGACCAACGCTCCAAGACTGAATCTTGGGGGTCGTTGGATGAAATAAACACGTTAGATCTTGTTAGCACACCTTATTCCATGTGCCTCTCCACATGAAGTCCAAACGGACCTAGAATCTGTTTGGGCTAAGGCCCAATGCTATTCCAACTCTCTTTTTACTTCCTTAGAATAAAAATACACCCTCTACGCCTAATGGATCAAGAACAACTATTAGGCTTAGGCACTTGTTATTCAGACCCCCTGTTTTTACTAAGCTAACTAAAAATACACCCTCTGATTTATTTAAATAATTTATTTATTCAATTATTTTGTTTAGTTTATTTTTATTATTTATTATTTATTTATTTATGAATTAATAATCATCAAATTTTCTCTTACCATTTTTTTATTGTTGTGTGTTAAAATATTTTTGCATTTATCATATTGATAAATAAATATTAGATTGTTATTACAAATATCAAATATATTTTTAATAATAAGAAAATAATTATTTATTAATTATTTTCTAAAATACTAACTTCATTTTCTTTCTATTTAATCAAATATTTTTATCATTCAAACTTTTTTCCTCAAATTTCATCATGCATTCTAAGATAGCTAACCAATCAAATACTAACATCTTTTTACTAAATTAATTTCAAATTCAATTTTATTTTCAAAAAGGATTGTGGAGATATTTTCTATTAACTGCGAAGTGCGTCTACGACTATGCTATTTTCAAACCCAGATAAGGTTCAAGGAGAATTCAAAATATTTCGACAATCCATAAAAAAACAAAGCAAACACATTTGAACTACAAAATTGGACTTTGATTATTCTTAAGGAGATATGTAGGCACGCTGTAACGCGGTGGGAGAACTGACTTGGTTGTTTTGCGTTTGATCGCAAATGTTGCAGTTTAGCAAGAGTCGCCACTGACTTTTCTTTTATCTAAAAGGAAAGGTTGAAAAGAACAAGAAAGACCTTTGAGATATTTTCTTGAGTTTGGGGGGTAGATTAAGAAAAGGGAAGGTGTTAACACCTTTTCCATCTATAGTTTTCCATGGGCTCTTAGTTGCTTGCTAGATCACTTGCTTTTGTTTGAAAATGTGCTTTGTGTGGTTTTTAAAAGTATTTTGAAAAGGCGCCATCGTTTAGGCAAACTTTGTAATGATTCTCGTTCGTAAGAATGTATACAAAGTGTTGATCCTTTGAAAATGTTTTCAAGTTTGAAAGATGTTTTTGAAAGTATTGGTGTTTATTTTGAAAATAGCAAGGATGTTTTTGGTTTGAAAATGAGCAAGCAACTAGGAACATTCTACCTACTAAAAAATCTTTCATGTTTATTTCCTCTTTCCTTTGACATTGCTATCTTACCATTGATTTGGTAAGAAACCCTATCTTTGGATGTAAAAGGGACGGGAAATGGTCATTTTATAGCCATGATTAGCAATATTTTAAGATATCTTAGCATTTTCTTTAAGGGCCTAAGATCATTTTTGAAAGACAACTTTGATAGCGTCATCGAGGGACTATGGTCTTGTATTTTGTTTGTTTTGCTAAGATACCCCACATGTATAATATGGCCATTTTTATAAGGCAACAAAATGGGTTTACCCTAAGGGTGTAAGTGTGCAAATGTATTAATTTACATGCATTGTTTTGTCTTTGAATTAGGATTTCCTAAGCATTGATTTTATCTTTCCATACAAATCCTAATTACTAGCTTTTGTATATAAAGCATTTAAATTGAGGAAAATAAAAATACTAAGCTATTACATCATTTAGGGGAGGGGGTGTACAAATTACAAATGGGAAAATTGCAAGAAAATTAAATCAAAATAATTATTACAACCATATTGAATATTGTACAAAAAATGAATAAATAAAAATGCAAGAATGTAAATGTAAAAAGAAATGTGATTTTTGTTTGGTTTTCATGAAAAGGGTTTTTTTGACCTAATTAACTAAAATAAAATAATTAATTTAAAAGTAAGAAAATTAAGCTAAGTTAATTAAAAGAATATTCTTTTAGGTTTTTTTATGAAGTTTTTTTGTGAAAGGGTTTTAATTAAATTAAACTAGTATGAAAAAATTAATTAATTAAAAATCCTAAGTTTCTAAATTAATTTTAATTAAAAAAAAACTAAACCTAATTCTAATTATTATTTTATTTAAGAAAATAAATTAAATTTGTATAAGAAAATATTTTGTCTTTTTGGTCTTAAAGGAAATAAAATATAAATATATTATTACTAAATAACAAATAAAAACGTTTGTGGGATTTTCATTAATAAAAATAATAATAATATTAATATTAATAATAATAAAAATAAAATAAAAATAAAATATGAAATAAAATGTGAAAATGAAGTCAGGGGTGTAAAATAGATTTTGTGTGTATGTGTGTAAAAAAGTTTATGGTCTGGCCCAATGCAGTTTTTGTTAGAAACATAAATAAAAGAAAAGGCTGCATGTATGAAGCAAACAGGGGGTGTTGTTAAGAAAAAAAGTCAGGCCCATGGGGTGGAGGCCCAAGAGCTACCTGAAACAAAAAAAAAGGAAAAAATGACAAAAATGTAAAAAAAATGCAAAAGGCAGCGCTGAGGTTCGAACCAACGACCTCTACCAATAACGTGCGCTGTCTTACCACTGGGGTGGCTGTACATCCGTTAAATTAAATGAAAGAATAAATACATAATGTAAAAATCTCCATGACCTGTACTTCATCTTCAACCTTCAGCCAGCCAGACCACCTGTATCTCATTCATTTCTCAACAAAAATGAAGAATGCAAACATGAAAGTTGTGCTATTTTTCCTCACGAATCTAACCATGTAAACAACTAAAGCTTTAGATCAAAGATGAATGAGAATTTCTCTGGCCCTATTTTGAACCCTAATTTTTTTTAGAAACTTAAAATTCTCTAAGCTCAAGCCATGTAAATGAAAACTATGGACATGTACAGCTCCAGGGCAATGATATCTACATTTTTGCTTCAGAATATATGCACAAAAGATGCTTGTATCAAGATTTTGAAGTTTGAAAAAATACATCTTGCAGCTGGAGTCGAGTATGGAGTTTCAGCAACTTTTAAGTTGTCCTGATGATCTTTTTAGCTTGCCAGGACCTCCTTGAGTGATTCCAACCCTTGCTTTGCTTTGAAAGTCCTTGAATCCCTCTAACCAAGTCGACATGCAAGCTCAATTTTTGAAAATGGTGGATTATGAAAATGGAGTTACAGTCCAGCAACAAAGGCCTGAATCACTCCTATGTGATGTGTAAAAGGTGTTTGGATGGTTGAAACTCAATACGCACGAGTGGATTTGGAGATGGCTATGTGAAGTTCAAAACTGTCAAGTTATGGAAAATTATGAGTTGTAGATTTCTTAGGATTGTTTTGGAATTCTTGAGCTTGTCCCTAGGTTGCACAAGAGTGTCTTTATATATAGGAAAAGGTTTGGATACTTGAGGTGGTCAGAATCACAAGATCACAAGTTATGGGATTTTGACTTATTTTTGAAGCAAGCTTGACAAGTATGGTTTCAAGGCAAGGTACAAAGCTATCTAGAGTGGTTACCAACTTTAAACATGCTTATCTGACTTTGTAGAGGAAGCTTGTGCAGAAGGAACAAGTGCAAATCTCAATGCAAGTTGACTTTGCATAAAGCTTGCTTTATGTAAATGGCAATGGTGCCTTTGTGCCATTAATGGAAAATTATCTTGGATAAAGCTTGAATCAAATGGATAATAGCTCAAAAGCAAGTGTAATCTTCTGATTAGGGAGAGATTTTGAGGTTTAGAGGCCTTCAAAGCAATATTGTGCAGCATAGGCTTGAGATTTGAATTCTTGTTCATCACAGAAATGACCTATAATTCTAGTTTGAAACCCTAACTTCCTCTCTTTGATTCTCCTTGCTCAAGAATGATCTCAAGGAGTTCTTGGATATTTTGAAAATATTGTAATGTTCTCTATAATCCATCTTTGAATCACTTTGTCAAAATCCAAGTGGAACTATGTGAAACTTGGCCAAGAAGTTAGGTCAAAATCCTGACTAAAAATGCTCAAAATTTCACTAAGTGTTTTAGTTTCATGACCATGACTTCATGGATTAATAACTTGAGATCCAAGCATTTCTAGGAGAAGTTGTGTAAAGAAATGTTTTAGATCTCATGGAGATCTACATCTTTCATGTTGAAAGTTTCTTTTGAATCATCTTGCATCATGGTGAAAAATTGGCTCAAAGTTGTGAAAAAAATATGAAGTTTTCAACACTTAGAAAAATTTCTAAGTTTGGAAACTTTGACTTTTCAAAATGAAATCTTGACTTTTTGATTTCTTGATGAACAAGTTTCATATTTTGACATGTTTTGATGAATAGTGATCTTTGACACTTGATTTTGACCAAAAATTTAAAGTTTGACTTTTCAGTGTACAGTTGACTTTTGATCAGTTGACTGAAAAATCAACTATCAATCAAATGACCTTGAGAAATGTTTTGAGTCATGCCATTAGGTCAAAATGATGCAATTGAGTTCTTGAGATCATGCCTCAAACCAAATAACCATTTTGTGGTATGGTGGCAGAACCGACTGTTAATACTGGTTTGCGCTTTTTGTTCGCAAAATGTCGCGGTAAGCAAGAGTCGCCACCGAATTTTATTTTATCCAATCAGGAAAAGGAAAAAGAACAGAAAAAACCTTTTTCGAGATGTTTCTGAGTACGGGGGTAGATTATAGAAAGGGAAGGTGTTAGCACCCTTTCTATCCGTGGTTTCCCATAGGCTCTTAGGTACTTGCTCATTTTGAAATTGCTTGTGTGTGCTTGTTTTGAAAAGTTTGCTTTACTTCTTTTTAACCCTTGTTTTTGTCCTCAAGAGTGTTACGAAGTTGTTTTGAAAACTTTGTTTGAAAAGTGTTTGGTGCGAAAAAGATTTATTGTTTTGAGCAAGTACTTAAGAACTAATCTACCTACTCGAAAAAGACTGTTCGTTTTCCTTTAGACAGTTTTATACTACTATTAGTGAGTAGGTAACCCTAGTCGTTGGATGTTGAGGGACTATCGAAAGGGACGAAATAGTCATTGAAGGCAACATGTAAGGATACCTTAGCATTTCGAAGGGACTATCGTCATAAGATCAATTCGTACGAAACTCGAGGGACATTTAGGGACTATGATCTTTATGATGATTTTAAACGGAGGGTCTTTGCTAAGGTATCCCTACATTCGAGGGACACGACCATTATTTCCGAGGCAACCAAGTGAGGCAAACCCTAGGAGTGCAAGTGTGTAAAAGTGTCTGATTTCAGTTATTTATCTTGTGATTTAGTGATCTAGGATTGATTCATTAGTCATACACGCCTAAGTTGCTAGCAATTATATATAAGCATGCAAAATATAAAAGCGAGAAGGTAAAGGTCCTACGCTATTACACGGCTTTTACAGATACATAATTGTCTTGACTAAGAAAGTAAAAATGCGGAAGTTTAAACCCTAATTACTATTACAACCTCGAAACATTTACAATAATAATAAAGGGAAATTAAAGAAATGCGCGCGGCAAATTTAAATGCGAGAATTAATTAAGAGACCTAAACATCCAATTGAAAAAGTATTTTAGTTATTTTTGAGAAAAGATAGAATTATGTATAAATTAAAATCATAATTTCTAATTAATTTAAATTATAAAAAAACAATTAAATCGTCCTAAATAATTAAAATAATTAATTAAAGAAAATAAAATATTTTATGAAAAAGAATTTTTTTTAATGTTTTTTGTGATTTTTTTGATTTAACAAAAAATGATTTTTGTTATTTTGTAAAGAAAAAAGAATTAAATAAATGATAAAAAATAATAAGAAATAAAAATAAAAGGATTAGAGGTGGGCCTGTATTTGCTGAATGAGGGGGTGTGTTATTGAATTTCTTAGGCCCAATATGCTGATCAGCCCAATCCTTGCGCGTGATTCAATGCATCCTTTTTCTGATGGTGCGCCATGGTCCTTCTTTGATGGAATGCTGGATCTAGATAGAGGTGGATCTTGTGGCTGGATGATGGAAGTGCATGGTAGGCTCTAGGACGTGTGGTGTACGTGATCTGCAAACAAATATTGTGAAAACACTAAAATGCTGGGACCTGGGATCGAACCCAGGTCCTCCCACTTACACAAATACTTCATTACCAGCTGCGCTGCGTGTTTTCTTTGTTAGTATAACAAAAGCAAATAATAATACATAAAACAAAATGGATAATTTGGATAAAAGAACAAAATGCGCGCCAGATTCAAATGGTCCAATGGTTGTTGAACACGTTAGCTTCTTCTTCCTTGTTCGTCGTATTAGGTGTAAAACCTTTACCTACGGACAAGCTTCCATGGCTATAACCCCGTGACTTTCAAAAATCATGTTCAAGAGAGATAAATCAATTCCTAGTATACAAATCAAAACGTCTTAACACCATGAGCATCAAGGTATGCTTCTTTTGCCCTAATTTTCCTTGTGTCAAAAAACCCTAAAACGACAAGCTAAACCCTAATAATGGCAAATATTCATACAGGCGTTAAAACTTCAATCAAATGGTCCAGACATGTTGCAAACATGACAACAAACACAAATATACCATTGAAACATGTTCATGATGCAAGAATCATAGCAATCAAATCTGAAAAAGAATGCAAACCGTGATGATCGTATGTCATGTTTCTGGGCTTGGGAGGACCAACAAATGATTGGGACGCGTTCTGGAGATGCCTAGGAATCGATCGGTGGCTTGGAAAGTCTTTGAATCGGCCTCTAAACTGGAAATCAGTCTACCACTTTTATTAACAATTTTTAAATCTTGCTTGCAGCTTTTACGACCTCCAATCCTCCTCCCTGTGCCTTGGATATGTTCTGTATATGTAATGGAATACATTAGGTCAACAAAAACGAGCTAAATCTTGGTCCATTATGAAGATTTGATTTGGTCTTCATCCTTGTATGATATCTTTCTATATCAAGCCAAATCATGCCAATTTTGGTTCAATTTGTTTTTCACGTTTTGGATATAATTTTCAGCCTAATTGGATTTGATTCCACCAAAAATCTGATCACAAAACAAATCTTTGATATTTTTTGCTATTTATTTGATTTAATTTTACTTTTAAATGATAAAAATCAAAACAAAATAAATAAATGAAACAAATAATGTGTGAGTGCTGATTTTGGTCGTGGACCATGTCACAAGCAAGATTCAATCATGAAAAACTAGGCCTATTTGATAAAAAATGTATTTTTGAGCACATTTGACTTTTGGCAATTTTGCAAAAATGGTCAACTTTGACAATGCATATATCCTCCAATTTTAACCCTAGAGAGGTGTTATTGGACTTTTTAGAAAACTAAGGATTTCCCCTAAACAACCCTTTTGTTCTCATCTCAATTGGGTCTTCCATTTTCATGTAAGAAGCTTTGACCCAAAATGTGTTTTTGTTGACTTTTCAAAAAGACCTATAATGTAGAAATTCATATCTTTTTATGAGTACATATTTTGAACTTGGGGGATGAAGATGAATTGTAGGGAATTTAATCCTCTTCAAAATGATCCTTGGATGGAAAATTTATGATAAAGTATGAGGAAGTTATGCTTGGTCAAAGTTTGATTGACTTTTCCTATGAAACCCTAATTTAGCAACTTTTGGGTTTTGATGAATTTGGGGAATTCCTTGTGGAATCATGATCAACCCTTGATCAAATGATGAATCTTACTTCAAAATGTTTATGTTGACCAAAAATCTTGAAGTTTGACTGTATGTGGGCCACATTTGACTTTTGACCTAGTACAGTTGATTTTCAGGCATCTGGGCAATTGACTGAGCAAACTTCTTGTGAAAGGCATGAAAATTGACATGGATGATCTTGAGAACATATTAGGACCATGGAAAGCATTTGGTACATTTGGAGCTCCCACACCCTGATGAAGATGGAAACCCTAATTTGAGGTACATTGCCTTAGAAGGGAGTTTGTCTGATCAACTCTTGGGCATCCTTGAGCAAGTTGAAGACCTTAATGGGCATGTGTTGAGTAAAATTAGAGGGAAAATTTTGGGGTACAACACATTTACTAGGTCAAAAATCAGAAATTGCTCTTTCTCAATCAAAACCCTAATTTTGACCATTTTGCCCTTTTGATGATCTGATCAAATTTCTTGAGGAATTATGGTCAAAACTTGATCAAATGATACATATGATTTTATAATGTTGATATGGATAAAAATTTATGAAGTTTGACTGTAAATTGGCCACAATTGACTTTTTCCCCAATATAACTGATTTTTAGGTTAATTGCTCAATTGACTGAACAAAAATGTGATCCCAGACTTGAAACTTGACATGAGCAATCTTGGGGGTCTATAATGATCTATGAAAGTCATATGAGGCATTACAAATTCAATTATCCTTGTGCAATCTCAAACCTTAATTTCAGTCATCAATGCTTAAGGAGGTGTCTTGAGCTGATCAATCCTTGTGGAGTCTTGAACCAAAGGAGATCTTGTGAGAAAATATTTGATAAATGAGAGGGAAAATTTTGGGGTACAACAACTACCCCTTTTCAATCTTCTTAAACCTTAAGAGTTAGATTGGCGGATCCACCATTCGTGACTTGAAGGTGGAAGATGATTGGACACTAGAGTGCCCAAAAGTTTGCACTCGAAGATGAAATGGGAATGGGCTTATAGATGCCATTTGGAGGAATGATGGAGATTTGCTAGAGATAGGCTTGTAGATGCCATCCAAGGGTGACTATTGACAGAGAATGTACTAAGTCTGAACTTGATTTCAACTGGAAAAGAATCAGAATAAATCTTTGGAGCGACTTATCTGAACCAGAAGAAGTCTTGTATGTTGTTTGACTGGGAAGAATCAGAATAAATCTTGGAGAGATTTATCTGAACCAGAAGTGTTCCTTTGGAAAGTATCAGGATAAACCGTTGAGGGATTTAAACTGAACCAAAAGAGATCTTGAATATTCTTTAAATGGAAAGAATCAGAATAAATCTTTGAGCGATTCATCTGAACCAGAGAAAGCATCTGCGAGAAAGAATCAGAATAAATCATTGAGAGATTTATCTGAACCCGAGAAAGCGTATGCAGGAAAGAATCAGAATAAATCATTGAGAGATTTATCTGAACCCGAAGTGTTCCTTTGGAAAGTATCAGGATAAACTGTTAAGGGGTTTAAACTGAACCAAAAGAGATCTTGAATATTCTTTAATTGGAAAGAATCAGAGTAAATCTTTGGGCGATTTATCTGAACCAGAGAAAGTGTTTGTGGGAAAAGAATCAGAATAAACCATTGAGAGATTTAAATTGAACCGGCAAGGATCTGGAGAAGAATAAGAATAAATCATTGAGAGATTTATCTGAACCAGAAAAAGCGTCTGCGGGAAAAGAATCAGAATAAACCATTGAGAGATTTAAACTGAACCGACAGGGATCGGGAGAAGAATCAGAATAAATTGTTGAGAGGTTTATCTGAACCAGAGAAGATGTCCGCGGGAAAGAATCAGAATAAACCATTGAGAGATTTAAACTGAACCGGCAGGGATCTGGAGAAGAATCAGAATAAATCATTGAGAGATTTATCTGAACCAGAGAAGACGTTTGCGGGAAAGAATCAGAATAAACCATTGAGAGATTTAAACTGAACTGACAGGGATCTGGAGAAGAATCAGAATAAATCGTTGAAAGATTTATCTGAACCAGAGAAGATGTCTGCGGGAAAGAATCAGAATAAACCGTTGGGAGATTTAAACTGAACCGACATGAGTCTGAAAGAAATATCTGTTATGTAGATGGTTGACCAACCCTTTTCTTGGGAATTGATCTGTATTTGACTTGCTGTAAATTTGACGATAATTTTCTGTTGATTGATCTTTCCTAAAAAGATGAAAAGGTTAGTTGTATGCAATGTCATGATGTATGAAATGCATGGTTCAATGATGTTCTCAAAATAAATGAGATTGTGTCGTATGTATCTGTGTTGTCAATGCTATGACGTATGAATGTGATGTATGGACACATTAATTGTTATGCCGTAGTAATGCTGCAGTCAAGGAAAAACAAATCCCTGAACATTGCTGAGAATGAGGAGTGCAAGTCTTCATGTTTTGAAGTGTTGATGAGTTTCCATTTGTTAGAGAAATAAAATTTGTTGTGTAAGGGGAAATGACATGCATTACTTGTGGACCTCGTGAAATCCTGTTGGGGAACTCTGAAAAACTGGGCGACTTTCACTGGGGAATCTTAGGAGCGATGACTGGAAGTTTTGTTCTTCCGAGGGTGTGAGAGAGCTTGATATCATTAAGCTACATATTGTAGATACGTTAGCGATCTTGTAGTGGGATGTTCCGTTTTCTGCTCTTGTGGAAAAGTATCTACGGGGGACTTTATGGAATAGTCTAAAGATATTATCCTATTTCTTAAATCCATTAGTGATTGTCTTCCTATTTTCTGTTCCTCTTTTTTTTTGTTCATTTGTAAATAGTAGTCATGTTCAAATGCACATGTTCAAAAATAATCATTGGACGTTTTTGCAAACAAAACACGGAAAAATAAAAATAGATAGTTTTGCACTTTCAAAGGGATATCTTTGTATTAACTTGAATAAGTATTTTTGTACAACGAGACGAGCATTCTAGTAAGAGAATATCGTTGTAAAAAATGAAAATTTATACAAAGAAAAGATAGCTATGTGAAATGATCCCATGGGGTTACCATTCTGCTATAGCCTTCTTGTCTCTGAGCGTCTTGTCCACTTGTTGCCTTGTCCAAAGTTGATTGGATTGATTAGACCCGTTTGAGCTTGTCAGTCGATGCTAAAGGTTGTATGTAAGGTGATTCAACGGGACATAGTCATACACTTTAATTCCCTAACTTTTGCCTGGACCTCCCTTTCGGGTTTTCAGTCCACCGGGATACCCTTTTTTGCCCAAGCCGCCTTTTCAGGTTTTCAGCTTACCTGGTGTACAGGTTTTTTTTAATTTTATCCCTAATTTTTTCCTGAACCTTTATGGTTCACCGGGATGCCCTGGTTTTGCCTAGGTGTGTCAACCTAGCGGGTCTCTTATGTGTAGTATCTTTTGACTATGTCCGTGTTCATAGGATGCGGAAGGTCGTTGTCATCCATAGTGGTTAAGATCATTGCTCCACCAGAGAATATGCTTTTGATCACAAATGGTCCCTCATATGTAAGAGTCCATTTGCCCCTGGGATCACCTTGTGGCAATATGATACACTTGATTACCAAATCTCCAACCTGATATACCTGACGTCTGACCTTTTTGGTAATAGTTTTGATCATACGTTTTTGGTACATCTGGCCATGACAGACAGCCGTAAGCCTCTTCTCATCAATCAAGTTCAATTGGTCAAGCCGAGTTTGGATCCATTCATCTTCATTCAGACCTTCATCCTTTATGATTATCAGAAAAGGTATTTGGACTTCAATTGGTAGAACAACTTCCATGCCGTATACCGAGGAAAAGGGAGTTGCCCCTGTTGATGTGCGCACCGTGGTACGGTAACCGTGGAGAGTGAATGGCAGCATCTCATTCCAGTCTTTGTAGGTTACTGTCATTTTTATATGATCTTTTTGATGTTCTTATTTGTGGCTTCGACAACACCATTCATCTTTGGCCGGTAATGAGAAGAATTATGATGCTGGATCTTGAATTGCATGCACAGTGCGGTGATCATAGTATTGTTGATATTTGTACCATTGTCTGTGATGATTCTCTCTGGGATACTGTACCGACAAATGAGATTCTGTTTGATGAATCAGGCCACAACATTCTTGGTAACGAAAGCGAAAGAAGCCGCTTCGACCCACTTCGTGAAATAGTCAATGGCCACTAAGATAAAGCGGTATCCATTAGAAGCTGTAGGTTTGAGTTCTCCAATCATATCGATGCCCCACATCGTGAATGGCCAGGGAGAAGTCAGGATATTTAGAGGAACTGGAGGCACATGCACTTTGTCAGTGTAGATCTGACACTAGTGACAGGTTCGTGAATGCTAATGGAAATCTGCTTCCATGGTAGACCAATAATACCCCGCTCGTAGGATCTTTTTAGCCATCGTATGCCCACTAGAATGGGTGCCAAAAGTGCCTTCATGTAGATCAACCATGATCTTTTCTGCCTCAACGTTGTCTACACAACGAAGCAAAATAGACTCGTGGTTGCGTTTGTAGAGAATGCCATTACTGATGAAGAACTTAGTAGAGAATCTTCTCAAGAACATCTTATCATTGACTGAAGCTCCTTCGGATACTCTTGGGCCTCGAGATACCTCTTAACTTCATGGAACTAAGGCTGATATGCTACTTCTTTAGTATTGATCTCATGACAGTTGGCTGGTTCTCCCATCCGTTCAATGGTGATCTGGGGAGCCTCGTTACCCACTTGAGTTTAAACATGGATGACATAGTGGCTAGCGCGTCAGCTAGTTGATTTTCCTCTCGCAGAAAATGCTCAAAGGTAATTCCCTCGAAATGTGGGATTAATGTCAACACATGTTCTTTGTAGGGGATGAGGTTAGGCTGCTTCGTGTCCCATTCTCCTTTGATCTGACTGATGACTAAGGCTGAATCTCCAAATACACTTAAGGACTTGATTCCCAAATCTATGGCAACTTTGAGACCAAAAATACACGCTTCGTACTCTGCCATGTTATTGGTACAGTTGAAGCAAAGTCTTGCGGTGAAGGGAGTATGACATCATTCCGGGGATATGATTACAACACCTATGCCATTGCCGAGTGCGTTGGAGGCTCCGTAAAAAACCAAGGTCCATCGGGATCCTTGTTCAGGTCCATCATATGGTCTAAGTTCTTCAAAATTGTTTATCATCATGATATCTTCATCTGGGAACTCGAATTTCATGGACTAATAGTCATCCACAACTTGATGAGCAAGATGATAGGCTAGCACACTGCCCTTTATTTCTTTTTGGGTAGTGTACTGAATGTCGTATCCAGTCAGAATCATCTTCCATCTTGCTATTCTCCCAGAGAGGGCAGGCTTCTCAAATATGTATTTAATTGGATCCATCTTGGATATCAATAAGGTAATATGGGTTAACATATACTGTCTTAGCCGACGAGTAGCCCATGCCAGAGCACATCAAGTTTTCTCGAGCAGTGAATATCTGGTTTCACAGTCGGTAAACTTTTTGCTCAGGTAGTAAATAACATGCTCTTTTTGGCCAGACTCGTCATGCTGCCCCAGCACACACCCCATTGAATTTTCTGAAACAGTTAGATACATGATCAAAGGTCTTCCATCGACGGGCGGCATCAAAATAGGAGGCTCTTGAAGGTACTCTTTGATCTTGTCGAAGGAAGCTTGACATTCATCATTCCATTTGACTACTTGATCTTTCTTCAGTAATTTGGAGATTGGTTCACAAGTAGCGGTCATGTGAGAAATGAATCTGACGATGTAGTTAAGTCATCCTAAGAATCATCTGACTTCCTTCTTGGTGAGAGGAGCAAGCATTTCTTGTATTGCTTTCACCTTGGCAGGGTCCACTTCGATACCTTTACCGCTGACGATGAAGCCTAGGAGTTTACCGGACCTCACCCCAAATGTGCATTTATTCGAGTTCAACCTTAGCTTGTATTTCTTTAGCCTTTCAAACAGTTTCTGCAGATGGTCAAGATGTTCTTCTTCAGTTTAAGATCTGGATATCATGTCGTCCACATAGACCTCTATTTCGTGATGGATCATGTCGTGAAATAGAGATACCATGGCACGCTTATAGGTTGCCCTAGCGTTCTTTAACCCGAATGGCATAACCTTGTAACAGAAAGTGCCCCACTGTGTGATGAAGGTAATTTTCTCCATGTCCTCAGGTGCCATTTTGATTTGATTGTAGCCTGAGAAACCATCCATAAATGAGAACACTTAATGTTGTGCAGTATTGTCAACCAGAATATTGATATGGGGAAGTGAAAAATTATCCTTAGGGATTGCCCTATTCAAATCTCGGTAATCCACACACATGCGCGCTTTGCCTTCCTTTTTAGGCACTAGAATAACATTGGCGACCCATTATGGATAGGAGGTGACGTCTAAGAATCCGATGTTGAATTGTTTCATGACTTCAGTCTTGATCTTCTCTGACATGTCTGGCCGCATGCGGTGAACTTTTTGTTTTACCGAAGGGAAGTCTTCTTTTGTCGGTAGACAATGGACCATGATATCAGCATCAAGTCCTGGCATATCTTTGTATGACCAAGAAAAGACCTCATAATAGTCATGTAGTAACTGAGGGAAACGCTTATTGACACTGGGTTCCAGATTGGCTCCTACCTTGACCTCTTTCTTGTCCTCTTCAGTACCTAAGTTGACTGTGTCCACCGGTTCTTAGTGGGGTTGTATGGTCCTTTCTTCCTATTGTAGTAACTTGGCTAGTTCTCCTAGCACTTCACAATCTTTCTCACCTTCGTCTTCGGCTTGGTAGATTAGATTTTCAAAGTCACATTAGGCCATAGCAGAATCGTTACCCATGGGATCCTGAGTGGATGTGGATCTTCATTTTGATATGTGAGTGTGTGTAAGAGCATAACTATTATTGAAAAACAAAAATGTAGAAAAAAGAAAAAAAAAGAGCGTAAATTTTGTATGCAAAAACGTCCATGATTCATTGATGACATATGAAAATGAGGTAACAACCCTTACAAATGGACCGCTGTGCCTCGGGTAAGACACAACGTGTGATACGGTGGGAGAACTGACTTGGAGGTTTTGTGTTTGATCGCAAATGTTGCGGTTAGCAAGAGTCGCTATCGACTTTTCTTTTATCCAAAAGGAAAGGTGAAAAAGAACAGGAAAGACCTTTGAGATTATTTCTTGAGTTCGGGGGGTAGATTATGAAAGGGAAGATATTAGCACCATTTTCATCCATGGTTTTCCATGGTCTCTTAGTTACTTGCTAGATCACTTGCTTTTGTTTAAATTTGTGCTCCGTGTGGTTTTTTCGAAAGTATTTTGAAAATGAGCCATCGTTTAGGCAAACTTTGTAATGATTCTTGTTCGTAAGAATGTATACAAAGTGTTGATCTTTTGAAAATGTTTTCAAGTTTGAAAGATGTTTTGAAAGTGTTTAGTGTTTGTTTTTAAAATAGCAAGGACGTTTTGGTTTGAAATTGAGCAAGTACTAGGAACAATCTACCTACTCAAAAGTCTTTCTTGTTTATTTCCTCTTTCCTTTGACATTGTTATCTTACCATTGATTTGGTAAGCAACCCTATCTTTGGATGTAAACGGGACGTTCATGGGTCATCGTATAACCATGATTAGTAATGTTGCAAGGTATCTTAGCGTCTTTCTTTAGGGACTAAGATCATTTGAAGGCAACATGGATAGTGTCATCGAGGGACTATGATCTTGTATTTTTGCTTGTTTTTGCTAAGATACCTTACATGCATAACATGGCCATTTTGTAAGGCAAACAAGTGGATTTTACCCTAGGGGTGCTTGTGTGCAAGTGTATTGTTTTTCATGCTTGGTTTTATCTTTGATTAGGGTTTTCTAATTGATGGGTTTTAGTCTTTCCATACAAAACCCTAATTACTAGCTGTGATACATAAAGCGATAAATTGCGGAATTTAAAGTTACTACGCTATTACAATATTTGTGGGATGGGGTGTACAAATTGTAAATGGGGATTGCAAGAATATAAACCTAATTAATCTATTACAACCAAATTGAATTTTTACAAGAATTGAAATAAATAATGTACAAAATGAATAAATGTTTAAGAACATAAATATGAAGAAAATGGATATTTTTGTTTGGATTTTTTTTAGAAAAGTGAATTTGTTTTAACCTAATCAATTAAAAGAAAATAATTAATTAAAATAGTAAAAGTAAACCTAATTTAATAAGAAAATATTTTAAATAAAACTCTAAGTCTATTAATTGAAAAAAATAAATTAAGTTTAAGAAAAGTATTTTTTTGTATTTTTGTCTTGAAAATAAATTATAGTATTATAAAATATTTTTTGCCTTTTTTTATATTAAAATAAATATATTTTAATTGGTGTAAAAGAAAATATATAATAACCTAGTTTTAAATTAAATTTACAAGACTAATTAGTAAAAATAAATAAAGTATAGTTAAATAAAACTATTTTCTATGAGAAAAATAAAATAAACTAAGTCAAAATATAAATCTATTATTTTTTGTATTTTTTATGAATTTTTTTTTAATATTAGGAAAAATAATTAAGAAAAATATATAAAATAAAATAAGAAAATAAAATAAAATTTGGCCAGGGGTGCAAATAGTCCACAAGGGGGTCAAAAAGTAAAAACAAAAACAAAGCCCAAAGAGGCCCAGCGCCTGTCCAAAAAAACAAAGTCAGAATGCGAAAATATGAAAAACTCAAAAGGGTACCACTGGGGCTCGAACCCAGGTCCCAAAGGTTACAGGCGCGCGCTTCTACCACTAGGGTGGCTATACATCCGTTAACATAAGAAAAACAATAAATATATGATACAAAACGCGCCCTGATTTACACTTCATCTTCAACCTCCAGCCAGACCAACTGTAACTTGTTCATTTCTCAACAAAAATGAAAACTGTAAACATGAAACTTGTAGCAAATTTCTTCACGGTTTCAGAAATGTAAAGCATTAAAACTAAAAATCAAAGATAAGCATGAATTTCAATGGTCCTATTCTGAACCCTAAAAATCTCAGAAAATTCAATCTTAAAATTCTCTAAGCTCAGGCAAAATTAATGGAAACCGTGGACATGGTTAGCTTTAGGGAAATGATATCTACATGTTTTATTCACAAATAAATCATTGATGATGAATGTATGAAGAGTTACAAAGTTAGAAAACTTACCTTGCAAGAGGATATCAGGTTTGATGTTTGAGCAGCTTTCAAGGAGTTCCAATGGTTGGGTTAGCTTCCTCAAGTTCCCAGGAAGCTAATGGAATGCTTAGCTTGAGCTGAAAGGGCCTGAGGAGTTCTGGAGAAGTCCAAGTGCAAAGATATGTTTTTGAAAATGGTGGATGACGATGGAGGTGTTACAGTGATGCTGCAGGTGTTGGGATTGTTTGTGTATGTTGTTTAGAAGCTTTTGAAAACAAAAGGCCAAGAAACGCACGAGTGGATTTGAAGATTGGCTTCAAAACTCATAAATGACAAGTTTTGAAGTGTTTTTGGTGATTCTAAGTTCTAGGTGTTTTCAGGGCTTAAGCATTCATCTATTTGATGCAAATAGTTTGTGTATCTATAAGCAAAAGGATTGGAGTGCATTGGCAAGGCAGAAGTACAAGTTATAAGCTTTTGGCTAGGTTACTTGATTTTCAAGAAAAGAGGGAAACCAAGTTTCAATGTGAGGTACAAGCATGGGCTGAGTGATTGTAAGTGTCTAAACCATTTCTCATGAGTTATAGGACTTGTATGATCAGAAGAGAACAAGTGCAAGGCTCAAGAATAAGTGTTTGT
The DNA here is from genome assembly GCA_948472305.1 of Vicia faba. NCBI lineage: Eukaryota > Viridiplantae > Streptophyta > Magnoliopsida > Fabales > Fabaceae > Vicia > Vicia faba. The sequence continues at coordinate 1,119,920,239 of OX451740.1, forward strand.
GCAAAAAAGCACTTTATCAAAATGGCAATGTAACCTTTCTTCCAAAAATGGATATAAAGCATGTCTATGCATTAAATGCTTGAAATGAGACCTCTAACAGCTGTGCAAGCCATTAATTATGGAGTGCCTAACAAGTTTGAGGCCTGCAAAGTAGAGTTTATGCAGCACAACTTTGAATTTGAATTTTGTTCATCACTAAATGCCTTGTAAATCAAGTGATAAAACCCTAACTTCATCTCTTCGATTCTCCCTACTCAAGAATGATCTCAAGGAGTTCTTGGATATTTTGGAAATCTTGCAATGTGATATACAACTCATCTTTTAATTGATTTTGAAGATTCCCCTTGTAACTATATGAAAAAGTGAGATGAAGTTGGGTCAAAATCCTGACCAAATTAGGGCAAAAATTTCACTAAGTGTTCTGTTTCATGACCACATGTTCTTAAAATTATAACTTGAGATCTAAGCACTTTTGGAAGGAGTTGTGTAAATCAAAGTTATAGATTTCATGGAGATCTACAACTTTCATGTTGGAAGTTTCTCTTGAATCATCTTGCATCATGGTGAAAAATTTGTTCAAAGTTGTGCAAAAACATTAAATTTCCAACACTTAGAAAAGTTTCTAAGTTTAGAAATTTTGACTTTTCAATATGAAATCTTGACTTTTTGATTTCTTGATGAATAAGTTTCATACTTTGACATGTTTTGATGAATTGTGATCTTTGGCATTTGAAATTGACCAAAAAGTCAAAGTTTGACTTTTTAGTATACAGTTGACTGAAAAATTCATTTGTCAATCCAATGGACTTGCAATGTTTTGAACCATGTCATTAGGTCAAAATGATGCAATCGGACTCTTGAGATCATGCCTTAAATGAATTGATCATTTGCTAGGTCAAAAATCAAAAATTGCCCTTTCGCAATCAAAACCCTAATTTTGACCATTTTGCCCTTTTGGAGATTAGATAAAATTTCTTGAGGAATTGTGGTCCAAACTTGATCAAATGATACATATAAGTTTATAATGTTGATGTGGATCCAAAATTATGAAATTTGACTGTAAATTGGCCATGGTTGACTTTTTCCCCAATACAGTTGATTTTTAGGTCAACTGCTCAATTGACTGAGCAAAAATGTGATCCAAGGCTTGAAACTTGACATGAGTAATCTTGGGGGTCCATAATGATCCATGAAAACCATATGGGGAATTGGAAGTTCAAAAACCCTTGTGCAAACTCAAACCCTAATTTTGGTCATCAGTGCTTAAGGAGGTGTCTTGAGCTGATCAACCCTAGTGCAGTCTTAAGCCCAAGGAGATCTTGTGAGAAAATTCTTGATAAGTGAGAGGGAAAATTTTGGGGTACAACAGCTGCCCCTGTTCAATCTTCTTATACCTGAAGAGTTAGATTGACGAGTTTTGCCATTCGTGACTTGAAGGTGGAAGATGATTGGACACTAGAGTGCCCAGAAATTTGCACTCGATGATGTGATGGTTGATGGTATAGGGAATGGGCTTAAATATGTCATTTGGAGGTATGATGAAAAGTTGTTAGAGATGGGCTTGCAGATGCCATCTGGAAATGATTGCTGAACAATGTCTGTAAGCTAAAACTGAATGAGTATCAGAATGGAGTCCGTGTCTAGAGCGTATCTAAACTGTATCTAAAAGTTGAATCTGAATGAGTATCAGAATGGCATCCGTGTCTAGAGCGTATCTAAACTGTATCTGAAAGTTGACTCTGAATGAGTATCAGAATGGCATCCGTGTCTGAAGCGTATCTGAACTCTATCTGAAAGTTGACTCTGAATGAGTATCAGGATGGCATCCGCGTCTGGAGTGTATCTGAACTGTATCTGAAGATTGAATCTGAATGAGTATCAGGATGGCATCTGCGTCTGGAGCGTATTTGAACTGTATCTGAAGATTGAATTTGAATGAGTATCAGGATGGAATCCGTTTCTAGAGCGTATCTGAACTGTATCTAAAGATTGAATCTGAATGAGTATCAGGATGGAATCCGTGTCTGGAGCGTATCTGAACTGTATCTGAAAAAACTTTGAAAATTGGTAATGGTGACTGTTGATTCATCTTATCCTGAAAAGGCTAAAATGTTAGTTAATATGCAATGTCATGTTGTATGAAATGCATAGTGTAATGTATTTGTGTTATCAATGTTTATGATATATGGATGTGATGTATGCGTATGTGAGCTAATCTGCTGCACTGCTTGCTGGATTGGGGAAATAAATCCCTGACTGCTGCTGAGGATATGGAGTGTAAGTCTTCATGTTTTGAAGTGTTGATGAATTTCCACTTAGATAAATAAACTCTTCTGTAAGGGAAATGCCGCGTACTACTTGTAAAATCCTGTTGGGAAATCCTGAGAAATTTGGTGACTTCTACTGGGGATTGATAATTGGAAGTTTTGTTTTGCTGGGGATTAAACGGCACACTGCGGGGGATTTTATGGAAATAACTTAGAGAGATTTCTCTATCTCTCAAAGCCATCAGTGATTGTCTTTATATTTTGTTTATTTGTAAACAGTAATTATGTTCAAATTCATATGTTCAAAAATAAAATCATTGGACGTTTTTGTAAACAAAACACAAGAGCAAAGAAAAACAGGTAGTTTTGCACTTTCAAAGGGATATCTTTGTATTGACTTTGAGTAAGTATTATTGTACAACGAGACAAATAACTAGTAAGAGAATGCTGTCATAAAAAATGAAAATTTTGATACAAAGAAAAGATAGTTATGTGCAATAATCCCATGGGGTTCCCATTCTGCTATAGCTTTCGTGTCTCTGAGCATCTTGTCTATTTGCTGCCTTGTCCGAAGTTGATTGGATTGATCAGAACAGCTGAGTTTGCTATTTGAATCCAGAGGTTGTCTGTAAGGTGATTCAACAGGACATAGTCATATGCTTTAAATCCTTAATTTTTGCCTGGACCGCCCTTTCGGGTTTTCAGTCAACCGGGATACCCTTTTTTGCTCAAGCCGCCCTCTCGGGTTTTCAGCTTGCCGGGTGTACAGATTTTTTTTGTTTTATCCCTAATTTTTTCCTGAACCTTTTTGGTTCACCGGGATACCATTGTTTTTCCCAGGTGTGTCAACCTAGCGGGTCTCTTATACGTAGTATCTTTTGACTATGTCTGCATTCGCAGGATGTGGCAGGTCGTCGCCATCCATGGTGGTCAAGATCATTGCTCCACTAGAAAATGTGTTTTTGATTACAAACGGTCCTTCGTATGTAGGAGTCCATTTTCCCCTGGGATCACCTTGCGGCAGTATGATACGTTTGATCACCAGATCCCCGACTTGATACACTTGGCGTCTGACCTTTTTGTTGAAAGCCTTGATCATCCGTTTTTGATAAATTTGACCATGACAGACAACAGTATGTTTTTTCTCATCAATCAAGTTTAGTTGATCAAGTCGAGTCTGGAACCAATCGTCTTCATTCAGCCTTGCATCCTTCATAATTCTTAGAGAGGGGATCTGGATCTCAATAGGCAAGATAACCTCCATGTCATATACCAGAGAATAGGGTGTTGCCCTGGTTGATGTGCGCGTTATGGTACGATACCCGTGGAGAGAGAATGGTAGCATCTCATGCCAGTCTTTGTACGTGACTGTCATTTTCTGTATGATCTTTTTAATGTTCTTATTTGCGGCTTCAACAACACAATTCATCTTTGGCCAGTAAGGGGAAGAATTGTGATACTGGATCTTGAATTGCTCGCATAGGGCGGTGATCATAGTGTTGTTTAGATTCGTACCATTGCCTGTGATGATCCTCTCCAGGATACCGTACCGACATATGAGATTCTGTTTAATGAACCGGGCTACAACTTTCTTGGTGACGGAAGCGAAGGAGGCTGCCTCAACCCACTTTGTAAAATAGTCAATGGCCACTAAGATGAAGCGGTGTCCATTAGAGGCTGTTGGCTTGATTTCCCCAATCATATCGATGCCTCACATAGCAAAGGGCCAAGGAGTTGTCAAGACATTTAGAGGAACCGGAGGTACGTGCACCTTGTCAGCATAGATCTGACACTTATGGCAGGTTCGAGAGTGTTGATAGCAATTTGCTTCAGTGGTAGACCAGTAATAGCCTTCCCGTAGGATTTTCTTTGCCATCGTATGCCCAATGGAATGGGTGCCAAAAGTGCCTTCATGTAACTCAACCATGATCTTTTCCGCTTCAACCTTGTCTATGCACTGAAGTAACAGAGTCATGGTTGAGTTTGTAGAGAATGCCATTACTAAGGAAGAACTTAGCAGAGAATCTCCTTAAGAACTTCTTATCATTGACTGAAGCTCTTTCTGGATATACTTGAGCCTCGAGATACCTCTTGAATTCGTGAAACCAAGGCTGGTCCACTACTTCTTCAGTATTAATCTCGTGACAGTGAGCTGGTTCATCCATTCGTTCAATGGTGATCTGGGGAGCCTCGTTATCCCATTTAAGTTTAAACATGGATGACATTGTGGCTAGTGCGTCTGCTAGCCTATTTTCTTCTCACGGGAAATGCTCGAAGGTAATCTTCTTAAAATATGGGAGCAATGTCAACACATGTTCTTTGTAGGGGATAAGGTTAGGATGTTTGGTGTCCCACTTACCTTTGATCTGGCTGATAACCAAAGCTAAATCTCCGAATACATTTAAGGACTTGATCCCCAAATCTATGGCAGCTTTGAGACCAAAAATGCACGCTTCGTATTCCGCCATGTTATTTGTACAATTGAAGCAAAGTCTTACAGTAAAAGGAGTATGACATCCTTCAGAAGATATGAGTATAACACCAATACCATTTCCGAGTGCGTTAGACGCCCCATCAAACACCAGGGTCCATCGGTATCCTTGTTCAGGTCCGTCATATGGTCTGAATTCTTCATAGTTGTTTACCATCATGATGTCTTCATGTGGGAATTCGAACTTCATGGACTGGTAGTCTTCCACAGCTTGGTGAGCAAGGTGATCAGCTAGTACACTGCCCTTTATTGCTTTCTGGGTAGTATACTGTATGTCATATTCTGTCAGGATCATCTGCCATCTCGCTATTCTCCCAGAGAGAGCAGGTTTCTTGAAGATTTATTTTATTTGATCCATTTTAGATATCAACAAGGTATTATGGGTCAGCATATACTGTCTTAGTCGACGAGCAGCCCATGCCAGAGCGCAACAAGTTTTATCGAGCAGTGAATATCTTGTTTCACAGTCGGTAAACTTTTTGCTCAAGTAATAAATAGTGTGCTCTTTTCTGCCAGACTCGTCATGGTGCCCTAGCACACACCCCATTGAATTTTCCAAAACAGTCAGATACATGATCAATGGTCTTTCCTTGACTGGTGGCATCAAAACAGGAGGCTCTTGTAAGTACTCTTTGATATTTTCAAAAGAATTTTGGCACTCATCATTCCATTTGACTACTTGATCTTTCTTCAGTAACTTGAAGATTGGTTCACAAGTAGCTATCAGGTGAGAAATGAATCTAGCAATGTAGTTCAACCGTCCCAAGAACCCTCTGTCTTCCTTCTTAATACGAGGAGCATGCATCTCTTGTATCGCTTTCACCTTGGCGAGATCTACTTCAATACCTTTATTGCTGACGACAAAGCCTAGGAGTTTACCAGACCGCACCCCTAATGTGCATTTATTTAGGTTCAACCTCAGCTTGTACTTCTTTAGTCTCTCAAAGAGTTTATGTAAATGGTCAAGATGCTCTTCTTCTGTTTGAGATCTAGCTATCATGTCGTCTATATAGACCTCTATTTCGTGATGTATCATATCGTGAAATAGAGCTACCATGGCACGTTGATAAGTTTCCCCAACGTTCTTCAGTCTGAACGGCATAACCTTGTAACAGAATGTGCCCCACTGTGTGACAAAGGTTGTTTTCTCCATGTCCTCAGGTGCCATTTTGATTTGGTTGTAACTTGAGAAACTGTCCATGAAGGAAAACACTTTGTGCTGTGCCGTATTGTCAACTAGAATATCAACGTGGGGAAGTGGTAAATCATCCTTAGGGCTTGCCCTATTCAAATCTCTGTAGTCCATGCACATTCGTACCTTGCCATCCTATTTTGGCACGGGAACAACATTGGCAACCCATTGCGGATAGGAGGTGACAGCCAAGAATCCGATGTTGAATTGCTTCATGACTTATGCTTTAATCTTCTCTAACATATATGGTCGCATACGCCAGACCTTTTGTTTTACCGATGGGCAGTCCTCTCTTGTAGGTAGACGATGTACTATGATATATGCATCAAGTCCTGGCATGTCTTCGTACGACCAGGCGAAGACCTCAACATATTCATGCAACAACTGAATCAGATGCTCCTTGACACTGGGTTCTAGATTGGCACCCACCTTGACTTCTCTTTTTCCTTCTTCGGTACCTAGGTTAATTGTGTCCACTGGTTCTTTGTGGGACTGAATGGTTCTCTCTTCTTGTTGTAGTAATTTGGCAAGTTCCCCTGGAACTTCACAATCTTTCTCACCTTCATCTTCGGCTTGGTAGATTATATTTTCAGAGTCACAAAAGGCCATAGCAGAACCGTTACCCATGGGATCTCGAATGGATGTAGACCTGCATTGTGAGTGTGTGTGTGTGTGTATAAGAGTATAGCTATCTCTGAAAGAAATGAAAATGTAAAAAGAAAAACAATGAGCACAAAGTTTGTATGCAAAAACATCCATGATTCATTGATGTCATATGGAAATGAGATAATAACCCTTACAAATGGACCATTGTGCCTCGGGTAAGACACAAGGTTTTAAGAGTCTGAATTGTTTTAATATTACAGATCCAACAAAATGTAAAGACAAATTACTGTGGGATAAAAGTGACAGGGACAAAATCTCTAGCCTCCTAGTTGCTGAGCCCTCCACTGCCAGTTGGGAAAATCCAATCCTCCAGGTTGTAGTTGTCTTCATCATCCTCCACAGTGTTGACTTGGTGGTTGTTGATCTTCAAGGGTGGTCCTCCGGCACGAGCGTGGCGTACAACCTTCTGGGAACCTGAAGTGAAACCCAGACCAAACTTATCAGATTTGTATGGGATATCTGGGAGTTAACCCCAAATAGTGCACCCACCTCTTCTATCACTATCTTGACATCCTTCAAAGACAACATCTTGAGTGGAGGCCTTGTGATCTTGGGAACTTGAGACACAACCTTGGTTATTGCCACAGTCTGCGGGACTTCTTCAAAGTGCTGGAATGAAGTTTCAATAAATTCACCATCTAGTTCCACATGTCTGAAGGAATTTAGATGGATGACCATATACTCTTCTTCTCCATGAACGGTGATGATTTTCCCTTGAATCTGATATTTCAGCATTTGGTGCAACGTAGAAGTAACAACGCCAACATTGTAGATCCATGGTCAGCCTAGAAAGTAGGAATATGAAGGGCGAATATCCATTACATAAAAAGTTGAATCAAATGTTGGGTTCTAACCTTTATGGGGATATCCACTTCTCCATGCACCATCCTTTTTGAGCCGTCAAAGGCCCTCACTACTATGTTGCTCGATTTCAATATCAATCCCTCACAGTCAAGCCTATCAAGAGCCTTTTTAGGCAACACATTCAGAGACGATTCAGTGTCAACCAAGACATGAGCCAGAGTCGTGCCCCTGCATTCTACTGAGACATGCAATGCCTTATTATGCTTCCTCCCCCTTGGCGTTAAATCAGTATCTGAAAATCCTAAACCATTATCTGCAGTTAAGCTGGCTACGCAATCTTGCAACTGATCGATGGATGTTTCTTGGGGTTCATGGACAGTTTTGAGGAATTTTACCAAGGCCTTTGCATGCGCCAAGAAACATAGTAATAAAGGCAGCATGGAAATTTTAGATGGAGTTTTCCCCAGTTTCTCGACTACATTGTAGTCGCTTCTTTTTATGATCTTTATAATTTCCTCCATCTCTTTTCGGGAGGTCTTAGGGATAGCCACTGATTGTACCTTCGTCCGGACATGCTCAATCAAAATATCTTTACCTCGAGTCTCAGTTGACTCGGAAACATGAATGTCAGTAGGGGTGATAACAGGGATTGTAACAACTTTCTCAGTTGGAGTACTAGCAGAGATGATTGTAGGACTGGTGTGATACGGTAGCAGAACCGACTGTTAATACTGGTTTGCATTTTTTATTTGCAAAATGTCGCGGTAAGCAAGATTCGCCACCGACTTTTATTTTATCCAATCAGGAAAAGGAAAAAGAACAGAAAAAACCTTTTTCGAGATGTTTCTGAGTACGGGGGGTAAATTATAAAAAAGGAAGGTGTTAGCACCCTTTCTATCCGTGGTTTTCCACGGGCTCTTAGGTACTTGCTTATTTTGAAATTTCTTGTGTGTTCTTGTTTTGAAAAGTTTTGTTTTACTTCGTTTTAACCCTTGTTTTTATCCTCAAGAGTGTTACGAAGTTGTTTTTTGAAAAATTTGTTTGAAAAGTATTTGGTGTGAAAAAGTTTGTTTGTTTGAGCAAGTACCTAGGAACTAACTGTTGTACCCCAAAATTTGCCCTCCCATTTCTCAATGATTTCTCATCACAAAACCTTTGAAGCCCAAGATCCAGTTAGGGTTTCATCTGCTCAAGACTTCTCCTTGCACTGTTGACCCAAATTAGGGTTTGTGTTTGCACCAAGATGTTTTGACCTAAAGTGCCTAAGATGACTTTCATGCTTCATATTGGACTCCCAAGTTTATCCATACCAAGTTTCAAGCTTTGATTCCAAGTTTTGCTCAGTCAATTGGACAGTTGACCTAGAAATCAGCTGTATTGGGGAAAAAGTCAACTGTGGCCAATTGACAGTCAAACCTCATGAAAATTGACCCACATCAACATTATGAACTCATATGGACCATTTGATCAAGTTTGGATCACAATTCCATAATAAATTTGATCAGATCACCAAAAGGGCAAAATGGTCATTTTTAGGGTTTTGACTGCACAAAGGCAATTTTTGACTGTTTGACCTAGCCAATGGCAAACCAAGCTCATATATGGACTCAAGGACCCCATGGAATTATCTTGACATGCTCAACAAACTCAAAAGATCCCAAGTACACAAGATTGACAGTTGAATTTTCCAGTCAATTGATCAATTTTGACTGTATACTGAAAAGTCAAACTTTGACTTTTTGGTCAAAATCAAGAGTCAAGATTCATTTTTCATCAAAACATGCCAAATCATGAAACTTGTTCACCAAGAAATCACAAAATGCAAATTAGGGTTAGAAATTAGAATTTTTCATAACTTATAATTTTTCTAAGTTATAAAAAACCCTAATTTTTTCCCAACTTTGCCCCACTTTTTCACCAAGATCCATTTGGATTCAAACAAAAGTCAAAACATGAAAGTTGTAGCTTGTTGCATAATATACAACTTTGATTCACAAAGTTTTCCCATTTGAGGCTTGTATCTCAAGTTACAAATTTTTGAATTAGGGCACTAAACCATTCTTAACTTAGTGAAATTTTAACCTATTTTGACAAGGTTTTCTACCCAACTTCAAGGCCATTTTCCATACACTTCCACTTGGAATTTCAATTTTCACTTCAAAGATGGATTGTAGTACACATTCCAAACTTTCCAAAATGTCCAAGAACTTCTCAAACAACCTCATGGTTAGGGAGAATCAAATTTTGCAAAATGGGAAAAAGTCACTTTTGTTCTTGGCCATGTACATGTTCATAACACTATGCATTTCAATCTCAGCTTGCATATCTTGATTACAGGTCCTTAAACCATCCAACACTCATAAATTTAATGCATATTCTTTGTGCCAAGGCCATGTTCTTTGTGTTCTAGCATTGCATAAAGGATTAATCCCAAAATAGATATAGCATTTCTTCCATTTTTGCAAAAGGTAGCTTTATGTCCAATTACAAATCCAAGAAGTACAGTCCATATCTAATTGGCACAAGTTTATGAGTTAATCACACTGATCAAGGAGGGATTATGCAGCATAGTATGAGGGCCTGTACAGGCTAGAGGCACAAAGTAACCATTGCTTTTTTAAAATGTAAGAAACACATCATAACTTAGGACAACTCTCATATCAGCTTGCAAACACTTAAGTAAACTTGTGAAACACACTCAAGACATCTCAATCAAGCTATTGCACGACCCTAACACCTCTCATACACTCCCAATCTCAGAATCATCTTCAAACTGCAAAAACAGGGCCAGGCCTGCAGTTTAAGTGCCATCTTCCATTTCCCTCAAGCTCTCTTGCCCAAACCAGTTCATATACATTCCCTAGCATCTATGCAAGCTAACAATGACTTGAAACACGACCTGTAATCCCTCTAACCAGTTCCACCATTTTCAGTTTCTTGTTTTGCAGGTGAAGTGCTCTAGCACGATTCAAAAGCTTTTAAGACAAAGTAAACATTGGAATAGCATCCCTGGACCTCAAGGAAGCTTTTCCAATCATCACCTTGCACTGAAAGCTTCCTCATTGCCAGATAGAACTTCAACTGAACAGGTATTTTGGTGAACTCCTATCTCTCTTATTAAGCATCATTAGCCCTAAGTTTGTGAATAAACAATGTTCTACTCATGCCACTGAACATGTACATGTTTTTACTTTTCATTTCTTTTGCTTGAGCTGTGAGAATTTGAGGTTTGAAAATGGCAGAAAATCTAGGTTAGGATTTGGGGGAGAAGAAATTCTCCCTCATCTTAGAGAGTTAGATCAAGTTCTGCATATGGTTGGATTCGTCTCTTGATGCTGAACATTTTTTATGTTATGAGTTTTCATTAATAAGCCAGGAATCAGGAGTTAGAAGATTGAGAACAGGGCGCGCGTTTTTTGAATAACATAGTTCAGAGGTTGAAGAAAGGTTGCATTGGGCTGGGCTTGCTTTATGTTTTCTTTTTGCACCATACAATTTGTTCTGAACCCTCTGAGCCCATTTGCTTTATTTTTAATGTTTTTTGACTTTTTCTTTTTTTAATTAACTCATTTATTTTTTCTCAGCATATTAAAAATTTAAAAATATTTTTTCTCACCATTTTTGAATTTATTAGGTATTTAGTTGATTTTTCTCTTAGTTTGAACATAAATAAATAAATATATATGTTTTGTTTAAAATATTAAAATATTGGAAATACATTTTACACACTTTTATTTTGATTCTACTTTCTGAAAATAGTTTATAGAAAAAATACTTTTTTTATTATTATTATTATTATTAAATATTAAAAATTACTAATTAATATAATACATATTTTGTAAATAATGTAAATAAATATACTTATACATTAACATACTTGGAATAAAATACCAAAATATATATATTTTTATTTTATTAATATTTAACATTGAAAATACATTTTTATAAGTATATTATATTTTTATCTTATTTTTTGTATATAAATAGTAAATATTACAAATATTAAATAACTAATACCATTTTGATTAAAATTAGGGTTTTGCCCTAAATTTGAAAATACTCCAAAAATAATACCTTTTTATTTCTCTTGTTTATTTCACATAAATAATATCCTTTTTTCCATACACATAAAAATTCTTTTTACATTTTGCATATTTATTTCAATTTCCATTTAATTATACAATTATTTGTCTTGTAAATATTCAAAGAAAATGATGTAATAGTTAGGTTTAAATTCTTGTCTAAATATACCCCATTTGAAACATTGTACCCCCCTCCCCATATTATTGTGTTGTAATAGTGTAGGAATTTAAATTTCGCACTTTAATGCTTTCTAAACATACTATGCTAGAATTAGGGTTTGTATGCGAATAAAACGAACAAAATAGTTTGACCTAATACAAGACAAAAAAGCATGAAAAATGGACAACACATTCCACACTTGCACCCCTAGGGTATTCCACTTTTTTGCCTTCAAATAATTGGGCCATGTTGCATGTTAGATTTCTTTGGGTAAAACAAACAATCAAATGATCATAGTCCCTCAAAATGTTGCCTAAATGAATGATCAAGTCCCTTTTTAAAGAAAAATTGCCCAAAGACATTTAACACTATTGCAATTATGGTCTAAACGATGACCCGCGCCCGTCCCTTCAACCTCCTAAGACAAGATTGTCCACCAAATGCAATGGTGGAACAAAATTGTCAAAAGGTTTAAAACATAACAAAAATCTTTGAGAAAACTTTAGGGTAGATAAAATCTTAAGTACTTGTCAATTTGCAAAGAAAACACTTGCCTATTTTCAAAACCCACTTCACAAACACTTTCAAAACCAACTTTCAAAAAACCTTGAAACATCTTTTCTAAAGACAAAACACCTTTTGTAAAACATTCGAGTAAAGAATTGTTACAAGGGTAGCCTATACAAGGCATCTTTTCAAAACATTTTCAAAACCACACATCAAGCACCATTTCAAACAATTGAAAACCAAGGCAAGTTAATCTAAGCAAGTACCTAAGAGCCCATGGATAACCATGGATAGAAAGGGTGCTAATACCTTCCCTTTCTATAATCTACTCCCCGAACCCAAGAAAAAATCTTAAAGGTTTTTGCTGTGCTTTTTAAACCTTTCCTTAGGATAAAATAAAAAGTCGGTGGCGACTCTTGCTCAACCGAAACATTTGCGAAAACAAACGCAAAACCATAGTCAGTTCTCCCACCGTATCACAGAACTGGCGACTCTGCTGGGGATCTGATAAAAGTGGAGTAACCTTAGGGCTTAGATCACCCTCTTGCATGACTAATTGTTTGATTTGTTTGCTTTATACTTTGGCTCTATTGTTTGGGTTTGCAATCCTACACCCGGATTTTGGGAAACATTCATAGATAGCAATACGTTGTGGAAACTGTGCGGGGTATACCGACACGGTCGAAGCAATAGCTATATTAGTGCGACATATTTGTGAGTACCGGTAACCCTTGAGTTCTATCAAGGAGAGTACGGGGCCGCTGAGTGATGTCACTAAGCACTAATGACCTAGAACCTTACTTGACCATCTTGGCCTTTTATTAGGGGTAGTGAGATGACCGGCTTTGGTGCAGTCCGAAGTTGGTAGATACTCGATACTACACTCATTGAGGGTTGTTTTCTTGGAATATTTTGGTCGCTAGTTAAGTGGCTAAACCAAAACCATGAACAATGAAAACAATCCAGTGATATTGAGCTCCTTAGAACCCGGTTACTATTTATAGGACAGGTTTTTAAGCCAACTACACTCAAGAGGGTACTTACCTATGAAACCCCATGCAAGCCTGAAACTAGGGTTTGGTGTGATTTGCTTGTACATGTGTTTTGTGCATACATCATAAACATCATAAAACATCATATGCATTCACTAACCATTTCAAGGGTTTGGATCTTCATCTTTGTTCCTGTTTTGTAGGTCATGGAAGTTCCTCGCAGAAATACCATTCAAGTCAACCTTGTGAGAATCTCTCCTCAACTCAAGGAGATCACCTCAAGAATCCCTGAAAACTCATCCTTCAGTGAAAGACATGGTAGACTGCTCAGCCTAGTCAACACCAACATTGAAGAAGACATGATGAAAGTGCTATTCCAGTTCTTTGACCCTCTTCACCACTGCTTCACTTTCCCTGATTATCAGTTGGTACCCACTTTGGAGGAGTTTTCTCAACTCCTAAGAATCCATATCCTTAATCAACTACCATTCAACGGTACGGAGAAGGAACCAAAGCCGGAAGATGTTGCTCGAGCATTACATCTACAACCATCCGACATCAAGGGGCATTGGGAAACCAGAAGCGGCGTCAAAGGATTCTTAGCAAAATTCTTGTTTGAGAAGGCACAAGAATGTTGGAACTCATTGGACCTACAAGCCTTTGAAGAGATTGTGGCACTCCTTATCTATGGATTGGTCTTGTTTCCAAATCCTGACCAATTGGTAGATGTCAACGCCGTCAAAATCTTCTTGTCCAGAAATCCAATACCAACATTGCTTGGGGACATCCTTCACTCATTTTACACACGAACAATGAGAAAGAGGGGTGTTCTCGTGTGCTGTACTCCTATCCTTGCAAGGTGGTTTATTTCGCACCTTCCACAATCTGTCCTGAAGAATGACCAAGGCTCAAGGTGGTCCCAACGGTTGATGACTCTTACTCATTCTGATGTGCATTGGTGTTCTCGGTCCAGAGAAAATGTCATCATCGTCGATCGTTGCGGAGAGTTTCCTAACGTTCCTTTACTTGGAATTAGGGGAGGTATCACCTACAACCCTTGCCTAGCTTTGAGGCAATTTGGATATGCACGGAGGGATGGCCCTCATGATATGTTGATTCCTAGCCTAGTTTTTGACTTCGACAACGATGCGCAAGGACTTCGCCAAAGATTCATCAGAGCTTGGGGAAAACTCAACAAGGTCGATAGCAAGACTCTGGGACATAAGAACTCCATCCCTCTTGAGCCCTATCTCAAGTGGGTACGAGCCCGAGCCCAAAGTCTAATGATGCCTTATCCTCATGTACTCCCAGTGATTAAAGAGCCCGTCAATGAAGGAGAGGTCCCCTACACCATCCTACATCCAGACATGCCTACATCGTGGGAGGAAATGCAGAAAAGTTGGATTCAGCTCAAGGAGGAACGGAATACTTTTGAAGCTAGCTTCTACGCCAGTGAAAAGAAGGTTCTAGAGCTTACCCGCCGACTCCACGAGCAAGAGGCCCTCAACACCTACATCGCACCAAAGAGGATGCGCAATGTCTTTCTGCCTTAAGAAGTTTATTTTGTAATATTTGTCCCATGGGGCATTTATGTACTAACAAATTTCTTCTTATTAATATGACGTGCGTTCTTCTTTGTCTGAAACAATTTTGAATGTTCTAAATCCTTGAATGCATTGCATACATAAGCATACCATTCATCATGTGCATAAGTAGGTCTCACTCCAGGTTTCCTTATCTGTCTGCTGTTTATTTCAGTAGGATGGATCTCGAGCAAACAGTCAAAGACCTACAAGCTCAGAATGCACAGTTCCAGCAACTCCTGATGACCTTGGTTAAAAGTCAGGAGGATATCAAGACTCAATTGGGGAATAAGGACCCAGTGAAGAAGAAGAAAAAGAGGATTGGGGTGGCTACTTTGGGGAGAAGATTTGATAGAGAAGCTCGGAGAGTGCTTGAATTTCCTCCTACTTCTGATGAAGGGACTAGTAAAAGAGATGGAGTTGCGGTGCCTTCCGAGTCTGATGCGGAGGAAGAAGAGGTTGAAGAGGATGAAGATTATTCTGCCCAGCAATATCCTCCAGCTGATGATAAATACAAGGGTTTAGAAGACAGGTTGGCCGCCATGGAACTACAAAGAGTACCGAGTTTGGATTTTGAAGACTTGGGCTTGGTTGCCGGGATTGTTATTCCCCCAAAATTCAAAGTGCCAGTGTTTGTGAGGTATGATGGGCTGTCCTGTCCCAAAATGCATCTCAGGTCCTACGTGAGAAAGATTCAACCCTATACAGCAGATAAAAACCTCTGGATTCATTTCTTTCAAGACAGCCTGTCGGGAGCTCAGTTGGAGTGGTTTTATCAGCTAGAAGGAACCAGTGTCAGAAATTGGGAAGATTTGGCCACCGCTTTCTACAAACAATACCAGTATAATTCTGACCTTGCTCCTACTCGTACCCAACTTCAGGGTATGTCACTAGGAACAAGCGAGGGATTCAAAGAATATGCACAAAAATGGAGGGATTTGGCTGGCAGGGTGCAGCCTCCTTTAACCGACCGTGAACTCGTTGATATGTTTCTTGGGACCTTATCTGGGCCATTTTTCAATCATCTAATTGGTAATTCTTCCGCGGGGTTTACCGATTTGATCTTAACAGGCGAAAGAATAGAAGCTGGCATCAAGTCAGGAAAGATTCAGAAGGGTGTTGCTGCAAGTGTTGAGAAGAAGCCTTTTAAGAAGGAAACAGTTATGGTATATTCTCAGAGAAGAGCAGGGAAGATGGAGCGTCAGCCAACTGTGGGGGTCGTAATGATTCAAAACACTCAGAGTGAGCAGCCTCGCTATAACCAGTCCAGACCAAATCAGAAACGAGTGGAACGGCCACAACGGCAGTTCACCCGTATTAATATGACTCCAGCGCAAGTGCTCCCCCATCTATTGAAGTTGAATCTTGCCACCATCAAGGAGGCGCCAAAGAATGTGAATACGTCCTCTCTGCATTATCATGCCAATGCTAAATGCGCCTACCATTCAGACAGTGTTGGACACGACACCAATGATTGTTGGGCACTCAAGCATAAAATACAAGACCTGATAGAGGCTAAGGAGGTAGAGTTTGACGCTCCAGAGAAGCCTAATGTGATATCTGCACCTATGCCGAAGCACGGCCGAAATGTCAATGCCATTGAAGAAGATTTGTATGTTGCTGATGTCAGTGATCTGACCACTCCACTGCTAACCATTAAGTTGAATTTGTTAAGGGCCGGGATCTTCCCGGGATGTAAAGAAGACTGCTATTGTTGCTACTCTCTGCCGTTTGATTGTCCGCTACTGAAGAAAGGCATCCAAGGCCTTATGGATAGTCGACAAATTTTGTTTGAAAAAGTTTCTGCTGTTCCAGTTCATACTGAAGATGTCTCAATCATAACCATTCACGCCAATCTTTCCAAGGCCGTCAAAAAGCCTGTTAAGATTACACCAGCTGCAAAATCTGTTCCTTTGAAGATAACAATGCCAGAGCCTGTTCCCTATGTTTCTGAGAAGTCGATACCTTGGAACTATGGCGGTGACATCTACTACCATGGTATCAAGCAAATCGAGGTAATTGAAGAAAGTTCGGATGATGAAGAAGCCAGCATTAGTAACATTGCGGGCACCAGCAAAATCACCAGGAGCGGGAGAATATTTTCTCCAGAGATTGCCCCTCCAAGAGCAGTCTTTGGACCCTCATCAGCTAACGAGGTCATCCCTGCACCAATAAAACTCTCTGCTAGAACTCCTCTGATTGAAGACATTATTGTTCCTAGTACTGTCTCTCCTACCGCTGTTGACAAAGGTAAGGGAATCCAAGATGAGCCCGTCAGGACGAGGGCTCAACCCTTAGTAATCCCGGAAACCTCCAAGAAGGAAATGGACGAGATTTTGAGGATAATCAAGAGAAGGGATTACGATGTGGTGGAACAGTTGGGGAAAACCCCCTCCAAGATCTCCATGCTGGCACTACTACTTTGCTCAGAAGCGCACGCTAAAGCCCTGATAAAATTCCTGAAGGCAGCTCATGTGCCCCAGGAAACCTCTGCGGATCAATTTCAAAATTGCGTGGCTAGCCTGACTGCGGACAATGGATTAGGTTTTTCTGATGCCGACCTAACCCCTAAAGGCAGAAACCACAATAATGCTTTGCATATTTCAATCGAGTGTCGCGGAACCACTCTTGCACATGTTTTGGTTGATACCGGTTCGTCGCTGAATGTTTTGCCTAAGAAGGCCTTGGACCGACTGGATTGTGAAGGGTTGGAATTGAAGCCGAGTGATATTGTTGTTAGAGCTTTCGATGGTTCGAAGAGAATGGTCCATGGAGAGGTTGAAATTCCCATCAAGATAGGCGCCGAGGTGTTTAAATCCACTTTCTATGTGATGGACATCCGTCCATCATACTCTTGCCTGCTGGGTAGACCTTGGATACACCATGCTGGGGCAGTCACCTCCTCCTTACATCAGATGTTGAAGTATCCTGTCAAGGGAAAGATCATCACTGTCCATGGCGAAGAAGAGTACATGATTAGCCACTTAAATTCCTTCCGGTATGTGGAGGTTGAAGGGGAATTCATTGAGACGCCGTTTCAACATTTCGAAGAAGTCCTTCCTGAAATAGCGGTAGCAAAGTTGGCAGCCGAAGCACCAAGGCAGATGGCCAGGATGGCATCTCTGGAGGATGCAAGGGCCGCAATTAAAGAAGGGAAGAATTCAGCATGGGGGCAGTTACCTGACATTCCGCATAAGACTGACAAGTTTGGGTTAGGGTTCACCGCCGCCGGCCAGAAAGCTATGCGCCGTGCAAAGATTGAATGGGCGCCAGTCAAAATTTCTCCCTACGGAATCAACGCCCTGGAAGATGAAGACAAGGAGAGCAACATTGAAGAGTGAATTTATCCAACTGTCAAAGGAGGATTGAGCAATTGGGAGGCTAAGGACTTTGTCCCCATCACTTTTGTTCATCAGTAATTTATCTGTTAAACATTTCTTATTTGGTCTGTAATATTTACTTTCAAACAATCCGTACACTATCTTTTCACCTCCTGCCTTGCCCGGGGCATGTAGGTCCACTTGTAAGGGTTTTGACTATTTTTCATATCCATATGCCATGTTTAATGATTCATTGGACGTTTTTCATGTGATAAACTGCTTATGTTCATTTTCTTTCTTTTTGCATTTTTGTTTAAGGATGGCTATCCCTTACACACACCCACACTCACCAATGCAGGTACCCATCCACTCCGGATTCCATGGGTGACTATTCTGCTATATCTTTCAATAACTCTGAGGATCTGGTCAATCTAGCCGAGTATGAAGATGACGAAGGTTGTGAAGTACCCGGGGAACTAGCCAGACTTCTGCAACAAGAGGAAAGGGCCATCTTACCGCATGAAGAGTCACTGGAAACTGTTAACTTAGGGACCGAGGAAGACCGGAAGGAGGTTCAAGTGGGTGCCAATCTGGAACCAAAAGTCAAGGAGCACTTGGTACAGTTGTTGAATGAGTATGTTGAAATCTTCGCTTGGTCCTATGAAGACATGCCGGGTTTAGACACGGACATCGTGGTTCACCGTCTCCCCACAAGAGAGGACTGTCCGCCGATCAAGCAAAAAGTTCGCCGAATGAGGCCTGACATGTCTGAGAAGATCAAGGCAGAAGTAATGAAGCAATTCAATGCTGGCTTTCTGGCTGTTACGTCCTATCCTCAATGGGTCACTAACATTGTGCCGGTACCTAAGAAAGATGGCAAAGTCAGGATGTGTGTGGACTACCGGGATTTGAATAGGGCCAGCCCTAAAGATGATTTCCCGCTACCTCACATTGACATCTTGATCGACAATACAGCTCAGCATAAAGTGTTTTCCTTCATGGATGGATTCTCGGGCTACAATCAAATCAAAATGGCCCCCGAGGATATGGAGAAAACAACTTTTGTCACACAATGGGGCACTTTCTGTTACAAGGTGATGCCGTTCGGGCTGAAGAACGCAGGGGCAACTTATCAACGCGCCATGGTAGCTTTATTTCATGATATGATACATCATGAGATTGAAGTTTACGTAGACGATATGATAGCTCGGTCACAAACAGAGGAAGAGCACCTTGAACATCTGGAGAAGCTGTTTGCCAGATTGGAAGAATACAAGCTCAGGCTGAATCCAAGTAAATGCATCTTTGGAGTTAGGTCTGGTAAACTCCTGGGATTCATTGAAAGCAACAAAGGCATTGAAGTCGATCCGGCAAAAGTAAAAGCAATACAAGAGATGCCTGCTCCCCGTACTGAAAAGGAGGTTAGAGGGTTCTTGGGGCGCTTAAACTATATTGCCCGATTCATCTCACATCTGACTTCTACCTGTGAACCGATTTTCAAACTCTTGAAAAAAGATCAGGTAGTGGAATGGAACGACGATTGCCAAGCTGCTTTTGATAGAATCAAGGAGTATTTGCTAGAACCTCCTATTCTGATGCCACCCGTCGAAGGAAGACCATTGATCATGTATTTGACCGTCTTGGATAACTCAATGGGGTGTGTTTTGGGCCAGCATGACGAGTCCGGTCGAAAAGAGCATGCTATTTATTACCTTAGCAAAAAGTTTACCGACTGTGAGACTCGCTACTCACTGCTCGAGAAAACTTGCTGCGCTTTGGTATGGGCTGCTCGCCGACTAAGACAGTATATGTTGACTCATACTACCTTGTTGATTTCCAAAATGGATCCTATCAAGTATATCTTCGAAAAGCCCGCTTTATCTGGAAGGATAGCTAGATGGCAAATGATCTTAACTGAGTATGACATCCAGTACACCACCCAAAAAGCTATAAAAGGGAGTGTATTAGCTGACCATCTGGATCATCAGGCTATCGAAGACTATCAACCCATGAGATTTGACTTCCCAGACGAGGACATCATGAATTTGGACAACGTTGAAGGTAGCGGACCGTATGACGGACCTGAAAAGGGATCCCGATGGACCCTGTACTTTGATGGTGCTTCAAATGCGCTTGGAAACGGTATTGGTGCAGTACTCATTTCTCCGGCAGGTTGTCACACACCTTTCACGGCCCGACTTTGCTTCAGCTGCACAAACAACATGGCTGAGTATGAAGCTTGCATCTTTGGTCTCAAGGCTGTTATAGACTTGGGAATCAAATCTTTGATCGTATTTGGGGACTCGACTTTGGTTATCAGTCAAATCAAAGGAGAGTGGGATACCAAGCATCCTAATCTTATCCCATACAAAGAACATGTCCTGACATTGTTGCCTCATTTCGAGCAAATTACCTTCGAGCATTTCCCGCGAGAAGAGAATCAGCTAGCAGATGCTCTGGCCACAATGTCCTCCATGTTTAAACTCAACTGGGATAACGAGGCTCCCCAAATCACCATCGAGCGAATGGATGAACCTGCGCATTGTCACGAGATTAATATCGAAGAAGTAGTGGAACAACCTTGGTTCCATGAAATCAAAAGGTATCTCGAGACTAGAGATTATCCTGAAGGAGCTTCCGTAAATGACAAGAAGTTCTTAAGGAAATTCGCTGCTAAGTTCTTCCTGAGCAACGACATCCTTTACAAACGAAGCCATGATTGTGTATTACTCCGATGCGTGGATAAAGCTGAAGCAGAGTTGATCATGACTGATATACACAACGACATATTTGGCACTCACTTGAGCGGGCATACAATGGCTAAGAAGATCCTGAGGGCAGGCTATTACTGGTCTACTATGGAGGCTGACTGCCATCAACATTCCCGTACTTGCCACAAGTGTCAAGTCTATGCTGACAAAGTTCATATTCCTCCGGTTCCTCTCAACGTCCTGACTGCTCCGCGGCCCTTTGCAATGTGGGGCATTGATATGATTGGAGAGATCAAGCCCACGGCTTCCAACGGATACCGCTTCATCCTGGTTGCCATTGACTATTTCACCAAATGGGTCGAAGCAGCTTCCTTCGCCTCTGTGACTAAAAATGTGGTTGCCCGCTTTATCAAGCAAAATCTCATATGTCGGTATGGTGTTCCAGACAGGATCATCACAGACAACGGTACAAATCTGAATAACACAATGATCACTGCATTGTGCGAACAGTTCAAGATTTATCATCACAATTCATCTCCCTATCGGCCGAAGATGAACGGTGCTGTTGAAGCTGCGAACAAAAACATTAAGAAGATCATTCAGAAAATGACAGTCACTTACAAAGACTGGCATGAGATGTTACCGTTTGCTCTGCATGGATACCGTACGACGGTACGTACTTCAACCGGGGCAACCCCATTTTCTTTGGTTTATGGCATGGAAGCTGTTTTGCCTATGGAAGTCCAGATCCCTTCTCTAAGGATTATGAAGGATGCAGGTCTGAATGAAGATGATTGGATGCAGACCCGACTTGATCAACTCAATCTGATCGACGAGAAGCGACTTGCTGCTATATGCCATGGTCAGACGTATCAAAAGCGGATGATCAAGGCCTTCAATAAGAAAGTCAGACGTCAAGTGTATCAAGTCGGAGATCTCGTAATCAAGCGGATTATCTTGCCGCAAAGTGATCCCAGGGGCAAATGGACTCCTACATATGAAGGACCATTTGTGATCAAGAGCATATTTTCTGGTGGTGCAATGATTCTGACCACCATGGACGGCGATGATTTGCCGCACCCTGCGAATGCAGACATAGTCAAAAGATACTACGCATAAAATAACCCGACAAGTTTAAAACCTGAAAGGGTGGCTTGGGCAAAAATGGGCATCCCGGTGGATCGAAAACCCGAAAGGGCGATTCAGGCAAAAGTTAGGGATAAAAACAAAAAAAATCTGTACACCCGGCAAGTTGAAAACCCGAAAGGGCGGCTTGGGCAAAAAGGGGTTTCCCGGTGGATCGAAAACCCGAAAGGGCGATTCAGGCAAAATTTAGGGAATTAAAGCGTATGACTATGTCTCGTCGGATCACTTCAAAGACAATCTCTTCATCAACCGGTTCCAGGCTTCTGATCAATCCAGTCATCGTCAAGCGAAGCATTGAATGGACAGATATTCAGAGTTGTGAAAGCTATAGCGGAATGAAATCCCATGGAATTATTTCACATAGCCATCCTTATTTTGTATAAACCTTTCAAATATTTACGACAAAATCCTCTTACTAGGATGATTGTCTCCTTTGTACAAATATACTCATAGAAAATCAATACAAATACTTTTCCCAGAAATTTGTGTCATTTCCTTTTCTTTTCTCTTGCATTATCTATTTTATTTTGAGAAACATCCAATGTTTTGTTAAATAGGCATATGCATTTGAAACATAATCATTTTCTTATGAGTCGGGAAAGAGGATTACCGATAGGTCAAAGGTACAGTTGGATATCTTGATACCCTTCAAAGGAAACCCCCGGGAGATTTGGAATCCATATCCCTAGCAAATCTTGAAACTCATCCCCAGTAGATTCTGGAAGCTTATTCCCTGCAGAGTACGGACGTCTCTCCCGAGTTTTATTCAAAGTTATTCCTCACAAGGCCTTATAACTGGGTTATCCTCAGCTAACAACCACGGAAGATCGCACTCGCCAAAATTCTTCCTATCCCCAGCGGAGTTCATCAAAATTCCCCAGCAGTAACTTATCTTTGCAAATCCCCAGCCAGATAATCCTCCGGAATTCAATTCCCCTCAGAGTTTAAGTTTCAGTGTCCCCAGCCGAGCTAAAGCTTCAAATTATCAATCCCCAGCGGAGCCAGACTAATGAACCTTCTCCCCACAGAGTTTTAGGAGAATAAATCTTGAGTTCCCCAGTGAAGTCGCCAGAGACACTTCCCACCGAACTGAAGATTCCCGGTCTTGTATCCCCAGCATAAGTCTGCTAGATTTGTGCTCCCCAGTAGAAGTCATCAGGAATTCCCCAGAGGTTTGGTATACAACCCATGCTCCTTATTCCCCAGTCACAGCCAAGGAATTATTCTTCCCGGAAGCAGTCAGGATGCTTTTATCTTCATCCATCCAGGATTCATCTATCCTTAGCAAGACAGTTCATCAGCTTACATGCGCATTCATTACATTCATATCATAAACATTGATATAACATATTGCATCATACATTTCATGCAACATAATTTTGTGTTCAGCTGACATTTTGTCCTTTTCAGGATAAGAATAAAAAGCTATCCTTAACAATTTCAGATGCAGTTTTACACGGATTCATCATCAAGCAACCTTACACCGGTTCTTATTCAAATCCAAGACTTCTGAAAACAGTCTATGGATTCTTCCCAACAACGGATGTTAATCTATCACTTGTTCAGACTCTTCTCAACCGTTGAAAACAGCTTACGGACGCTTCCCAACAACGGATGCTGCTCTATTGCTTATTCAACCTCAAGATTTCTGAAAACAGTTCACGGGTTCTCCAAGTAACGGATGTTAACCTATCACTTGTTCAGATTCTTCTCAAGACTTCTGAAAACAGTCTATGGATTCTTCCCAACAACAGATGTTAATCTATCACTTGTTCAGATGCAACTTTTGAAAACAGTTTACGGACGCTTCCCAACAACGGATGCTGCTCTATTGCCTATTCAAACTTCAAGACTTCTGAAAACAGTTTACGGGTTCCCCAAGTAACGGATGTTAACATATCGCTTGTTCAGTTTCTTCTCCAGACTTCTGAAAACAGTTCATGGATTCTTCCCAACAACGGATGTTAATCTATCAACTTGTTCGGATGCAACCTTCTGAAAACAGCTTACGGATTCCTCCCAACAACGGATGTCAATCTATTGCTTGTTCAGACCCCCAGTTCAGAGATGGTCCAAAGCTTGGACACCTTCCTGATATTCCCTTCCAGATGGCATCTCTAAGCCCATCCCCGACAAGATTTCTGTCACTCTCCCAGATGGCATCGTTAAGCCCATCTCCAAATGGCATCTCTAAGCCCATTCCCGCATCCATTGCTTTGACAAGTGCAAATTTAAGGGCACTATAGTGTCCAATCTCCTTTTACCCTCGAGTCACGAAAGGCAAGCTTACCAATCTGACTCTTCGGATTAAAGAAGATTGAACAGGGGCAACTGTTGTACCCCAAAATTTGCCCTCCCATTTCTCAATGATTTCTCATCACAAAACCTTTGAAGCCCAAGATCCAGTTAGGGTTTCATCTGCTCAAGACTTCTCCTTGCACTGTTGACCCAAATTAGGGTTTGTGTTTGCACCAAGATGTTTTGACCTAAAGTGCCTAAGATGACTTTCATGCTTCATATTGGACTCCCAAGTTTATCCATACCAAGTTTCAAGCTTTGATTCCAAGTTTTGCTCAGTCAATTGGACAGTTGACCTAGAAATCAGCTGTATTGGGGAAAAAGTCAACTGTGGCCAATTGACAGTCAAACCTCATGAAAATTGACCCACATCAACATTATGAACTCATATGGACCATTTGATCAAGTTTGGATCACAATTCTATAATAAATTTGATCAGATCACCAAAAGGGCAAAATGGTCATTTTTAGGGTTTTGACTGCACAAAGGCAATTTTTGACTGTTTGACCTAGCCAATGGCAAACCAAGCTCATATATGGACTCAAGGACCCCATGGAATTATCTTGACATGCTCAACAAACTCAAAAGATCCCAAGTACACAAGATTGACAGTTGAATTTCCCAGTCAATTGATCAATTTTGACTGTATACTGAAAAGTCAAACTTTGACTTTTTGGTCAAAATCAAGAGTCAAGATTCATTTTTCATCAAAACATGCCAAATCATGAAACTTGTTCACCAAGAAATCACAAAATGCAAATTAGGGTTAGAAATTAGAATTTTTCATAACTTATAATTTTTCTAAGTTATAAAAAACCCTAATTTTTTCCCAACTTTGCCCAACTTTTTCACCAAGATCCATTTGGATTCAAACAAAAGTCAAAACATGAAAGTTGTAGCTTGTTGCATAATCTACAACTTTGATTCACAAAGTTTTCCCATTTGAGGCTTGTATCTCAAGTTACAAATTTTTGAATTAGGGCACTAAACCATTCTTAACTTAGTGAAATTTTAACCTATTTTGACAAGGTTTTCTACCCAACTTCAAGGCCATTTTCCATACACTTCCACTTGGAATTTCAATTTTCACTTGAAAGATGGATTGTAGTACACATTCCAAACTTTCCAAAATGTCCAAGAACTTCTCAAACAACCTCATGGTTAGGGAGAATCAAATTTTGCAAAATGGGAAAAAGTCACTTTTGTTCTTGGCCATGTACATGTTCATAACACTATGCATTTCAATCTCAGCTTGCATATCTTGATTACAGGTCCTTAAACCATCCAACACTCATAAATTTAATGCATATTCTTTGTGCCAAGGCCATGTTCTTTGTGTTCTAGCATTGCATAAAGGATTAATCCCAAAATAGATAAAGCATTTCTTCCATTTTTGCAAAAGGTAGCTTTATGTCCAATTACAAATCCAAGAAGTACAGTCCATATCTAATTGGCACAAGTTTATGAGTTAATCACACTGATCAAGGAGGGATTATGCAGCATAGTATGAGGGCCTGTACAGGCTAGAGGCACAAAGTAACCATTGCTTGCTTAAAATGTAAGAAACACATCATAACTTAGGACAACTCTCATATCAGCTTGCAAACACTTAAGTAAACTTGTGAAACACACTCAAGACATCTCAATCAAGCTATTACACGACCCTAACACCTCTCATACACTCCCAATCTCAGAATCATCTTCAAACTGCAAAAACATGGCCAGGCCTGCAGTTTAAGTGCCATCTTCCATTTCCCTCAAGCTCTCTTGCCCAAACCAGTTCACATACATTCCCTAGCATCTATGCAAGCTAACCATGACTTGAAACACGACCTGTAATCCCTCTAACCAGTTCCACCATTTTCAGTTTCTTGTTTTGCAGGTGAAGTGCTCTAGCACGATTCAAAAGCTTTCAAGACAAAGTAAACATTGGAATAGCATCCCTGGACCTCAAGGAAGCTTTTCCAATCATCACCTTGCACTGAAAGCTTCCTCATTGCCAGATAGAACTTCAACTGAACAGGTATTTTGGTGAACTCCTATCTCTCTTATTAAGCATCATTAGCCCTAAGTTTGTGAATAAACAATGTTCTACTCATGCCACTGAACATGTACATGTTTTTACTTTTCATTTCTTTTGCTTGAGCTGTGAGAATTTGAGGTTTGAAAATGGCAGAAAATCTAGGTTAGGATTTGGGGGAGAAGAAATTCTCCCTCATCTTAGAGAGTTAGATCAAGTTCTGCATATGGTTGGATTCGTCTCTTGATGCTGAACATTTTTTATGTTATGAGTTTTCATTAATAAGCCAGGAATCAGGAGTTAGAAGATTGAGAACAGGGCGCGCGTTTTTTGAATAACATAGTTCAGAGGTTGAAGAAAGGTTGCATTGGGCTGGGCTTGCTTTATGTTTTCTTTTTGCACCATACAATTTGTTCTGAACCCCCTGAGCCCATTTGCTTTATTTTTAATGTTTTTTGACTTTTTCTTTTTTTAATTAACTCATTTATTTTTTCTCAGCATATTAAAAATTTAAAAATATTTTTTCTCACCATTTTTGAATTTATTAGGTATTTAGTTGATTTTTCTCTTAGTTTGAACATAAATAAATATATATATATGTTTTGTTTAAAATATTAAAATATTGGAAATACATTTTACACACTTTTATTTTGATTCTACTTTCTGAAAATAGTTTATAGAAAAAATACTTTTATTATTATTATTATTATTATTATTATTAAATATTAAAAATTACTAATTAATATAATACATATTTTGTAAATAATGTAAATAAATATACTTATACATTAACATACTTGGAATAAAATACCAAAATATATGTATTTTTATTTTATTAATATTTAACATTGAAAATACATTTTTATAAGTATATTATATTTTTATCTTATTTTTTGTATATAAATAGTAAATATTACAAATATTAAATAACTAATACCATTTTGATTAAAATTAGTGTTTTGCCCTAAATTTGAAAATACTCCAAAAATAATACCTTTTTATTTCTCTTGTTTATTTCACATAAATAATATCCTTTTTTCCATACACATAAAAATTCTTTTTACATTTTGCATATTTATTTCAATTTCCATTTAATTATACAATTATTTGTCTTGTAAATATTCAAAGAAAATGATGTAATAGTTAGGTTTAAATTCTTGTCTAAATATACCCCATTTGAAACATTGTACCCCCCTCCCCATATTATTGTGTTGTAATAGTGTAGGAATTTAAATTTCGCACTTTAATGCTTTCTAAACATACTATGCTAGAATTAGGGTTTGTATGCGAATAAAACGAACAAAATAGTTTGACCTAATACAAGACAAAAAAGCATGAAAAATGGACAACACATTCCACACTTGCACCCCTAGGGTATTCCACTTTTTTGCCTTCAAATAATTGGGCCATGTTGCATGTTAGATTTCTTTGGGTAAAACAAACAATCAAATGATCATAGTCCCTCAAAATGTTGCCTAAATGAATGATCAAGTCCCTTTTTAAAGAAAAATTGCCCAAAGACATTTAACACTATTGCAATTATGGTCTAAACGATGACCCGCGCCCGTCCCTTCAACCTCCTAAGACAAGATTGTCCACCAAATGCAATGGTGGAACAAAATTGTCAAAAGGTTTAAAACATAACAAAAATCTTTGAGAAAACTTTAGGGTAGATAAAATCTTAAGTACTTGTCAATTTGCAAAGAAAACACTTGCCTATTTTCAAAACCCACTTCACAAACACTTTCAAAACCAACTTTCAAAAAACCTTGAAACATCTTTTCTAAAGACAAAACACCTTTTGTAAAACATTCGAGTAAAGAATTGTTACAAGGGTAGCCTATACAAGGCATCTTTTCAAAACATTTTCAAAACCACACATCAAGCACCATTTCAAACAATTGAAAACCAAGGCAAGTTAATCTAAGCAAGTACCTAAGAGCCCATGGATAACCATGGATAGAAAGGGTGCTAATACCTTCCCTTTCTATAATCTACTCCCCGAACCCAAGAAAAAATCTCAAAGGTTTTTGCTGTGCTTTTTAAACCTTTCCTTAGGATAAAATAAAAAGTCGGTGGCGACTCTTGCTCAACCGAAACATTTGCGAAAACAAACGCAAAACCATAGTCAGTTCTCCCACCGTATCACAGAACTGGCGACTCTGCTGGGGATCTGATAAAAGTGGAGTAACCTTAGGGCTTAGATCACCCTCTTGCATGACTAATTGTTTGATTTGTTTGCTTTATACTTTGGCTCTATTGTTTGGGTTTGCAATCCTACACCCGGATTTTGGGAAACATTCATAGATAGCAATACGTTGTGGAAACTGTGCGGGGTATACCGACACGGTCGAAGCAATAGCTATATTAGTGCGACATATTTGTGAGTACCGGTAACCCTTGAGTTCTATCAAGGAGAGTACGGGGCCGCTGAGTGATGTCACTAAGCACTAATGACCTAGAACCTTACTTGACCATCTTGGCCTTTTATTAGGGGTAGTGAGATGACCGGCTTTGGTGCAGTCCGAAGTTGGTAGATACTCGATACTACACTCATTGAGGGTTGTTTTCTTGGAATATTTTGGTCGCTAGTTAAGTGGCTAAACCAAAACCATGAACAATGAAAACAATCCAGTGATATTGAGCTCCTTAGAACCCGGTTACTATTTATAGGACAGGTTTTTAAGCCAACTACACTCAAGAGGGTACTTACCTATGAAACCCCATGCAAGCCTGAAACTAGGGTTTGGTGTGATTTGCTTGTACATGTGTTTTGTGCATACATCATAAACATCATAAAACATCATATGCATTCACTAACCATTTCAAGGGTTTGGATCTTCATCTTTGTTCCTGTTTTGTAGGTCATGGAAGTTCCTCGCAGAAATACCATTCAAGTCAACCTTGTGAGAATCTCTCCTCAACTCAAGGAGATCACCTCAAGAATCCCTGAAAACTCATCCTTCAGTGAAAGACATGGTAGACTGCTCAGCCTAGTCAACACCAACATTGAAGAAGACATGATGAAAGTGCTATTCCAGTTCTTTGACCCTCTTCACCACTGCTTCACTTTCCCTGATTATCAGTTGGTACCCACTTTGGAGGAGTTTTCTCAACTCCTAAGAATCCATATCCTTAATCAACTACCATTCAACGGTACGGAGAAGGAACCAAAGCCGGAAGATGTTGCTCGAGCATTACATCTACAACCATCCGACATCAAGGGGCATTGGGAAACCAGAAGCGGCGTCAAAGGATTCTTAGCAAAATTCTTGTTTGAGAAGGCACAAGAATGTTGGAACTCATTGGACCTACAAGCCTTTGAAGAGATTGTGGCACTCCTTATCTATGGATTGGTCTTGTTTCCAAATCCTGACCAATTGGTAGATGTCAACGCCGTCAAAATCTTCTTGTCCAGAAATCCAATACCAACATTGCTTGGGGACATCCTTCACTCATTTTACACACGAACAATGAGAAAGAGGGGTGTTCTCGTGTGCTGTACTCCTATCCTTGCAAGGTGGTTTATTTCGCACCTTCCACAATCTGTCCTGAAGAATGACCAAGGCTCAAGGTGGTCCCAACGGTTGATGACTCTTACTCATTCTGATGTGCATTGGTGTTCTCGGTCCAGAGAAAATGTCATCATCGTCGATCGTTGCGGAGAGTTTCCTAACGTTCCTTTACTTGGAATTAGGGGAGGTATCACCTACAACCCTTGCCTAGCTTTGAGGAAATTTGGATATGCACGGAGGGATGGCCCTCATGATATGTTGATTCCTAGCCTAGTTTTTGACTTCGACAACGATGCGCAAGGACTTCGCCAAAGATTCATCAGAGCTTGGGGAAAACTCAACAAGGTCGATAGCAAGACTCTGGGACATAAGAACTCCATCCCTCTTGAGCCCTATCTCAAGTGGGTACGAGCCCGAGCCCAAAGTCTAATGATGCCTTATCCTCATGTACTCCCAGTGATTAAAGAGCCCGTCAATGAAGGAGAGGTCCCCTACACCATCCTACATCCAGACATGCCTACATCGTGGGAGGAAATGCAGAAAAGTTGGATTCAGCTCAAGGAGGAACGGAATACTTTTGAAGCTAGCTTCTACGCCAGTGAAAAGAAGGTTCTAGAGCTTACCCGCCGACTCCACGAGCAAGAGGCCCTCAACACCTACATCGCACCAAAGAGGATGCGCAATGTCTTTCTGCCTTAAGAAGTTTATTTTGTAATATTTGTCCCATGGGGCATTTATGTACTAACAAATTTCTTCTTATTAATATGACGTGCGTTCTTCTTTGTCTGAAACAATTTTGAATGTTCTAAATCCTTGAATGCATTGCATACATAAGCATACCATTCATCATGTGCATAAGTAGGTCTCACTCCAGGTTTCCTTATCTGTCTGCTGTTTATTTCAGTAGGATGGATCTCGAGCAAACAGTCAAAGACCTACAAGCTCAGAATGCACAGTTCCAGCAACTCCTGATGACCTTGGTTAAAAGTCAGGAGGATATCAAGACTCAATTGGGGAATAAGGACCCAGTGAAGAAGAAGAAAAAGAGGATTGGGGTGGCTACTTTGGGGAGAAGATTTGATAGAGAAGCTCGGAGAGTGCTTGAATTTCCTCCTACTTCTGATGAAGGGACTAGTAAAAGAGATGGAGTTGCGGTGCCTTCCGAGTCTGATGCGGAGGAAGAAGAGGTTGAAGAGGATGAAGATTATTCTGCCCAGCAATATCCTCCAGCTGATGATAAATACAAGGGTTTAGAAGACAGGTTGGCCGCCATGGAACTACAAAGAGTACCGAGTTTGGATTTTGAAGACTTGGGCTTGGTTGCCGGGATTGTTATTCCCCCAAAATTCAAAGTGCCAGTGTTTGTGAGGTATGATGGGCTGTCCTGTCCCAAAATGCATCTCAGGTCCTACGTGAGAAAGATTCAACCCTATACAGCAGATAAAAACCTCTGGATTCATTTCTTTCAAGACAGCCTGTCGGGAGCTCAGTTGGAGTGGTTTTATCAGCTAGAAGGAACCAGTGTCAGAAATTGGGAAGATTTGGCCACCGCTTTCTACAAACAATACCAGTATAATTCTGACCTTGCTCCTACTCGTACCCAACTTCAGGGTATGTCACTAGGAACAAGCGAGGGATTCAAAGAATATGCACAAAAATGGAGGGATTTGGCTGGCAGGGTGCAGCCTCCTTTAACCGACCGTGAACTCGTTGATATGTTTCTTGGGACCTTATCTGGGCCATTTTTCAATCATCTAATTGGTAATTCTTCCGCGGGGTTTACCGATTTGATCTTAACAGGCGAAAGAATAGAAGCTGGCATCAAGTCAGGAAAGATTCAGAAGGGTGTTGCTGCAAGTGTTGAGAAGAAGCCTTTTAAGAAGGAAACAGTTATGGTATATTCTCAGAGAAGAGCAGGGAAGATGGAGCGTCAGCCAACTGTGGGGGTCGTAATGATTCAAAACACTCAGAGTGAGCAGCCTCGCTATAACCAGTCCAGACCAAATCAGAAACGAGTGGAACGGCCACAACGGCAGTTCACCCGTATTAATATGACTCCAGCGCAAGTGCTCCCCCATCTAT
The DNA here is from genome assembly GCA_948472305.1 of Vicia faba. Classification (NCBI taxonomy): domain Eukaryota; kingdom Viridiplantae; phylum Streptophyta; class Magnoliopsida; order Fabales; family Fabaceae; genus Vicia; species Vicia faba. Next base: position 1,119,952,076 of record OX451740.1, read on the forward strand.
TGAAGTTGAATCTTGCCACCATCAAGGAGGCGCCAAAGAATGTGAATACGTCCTCTCTGCATTATCATGCCAATGCTAAATGCGCCTACCATTCAGACAGTGTTGGACACGACACCAATGATTGTTGGGCACTCAAGCATAAAATACAAGACCTGATAGAGGCTAAGGAGGTAGAGTTTGACGCTCCAGAGAAGCCTAATGTGATATCTGCACCTATGCCGAAGCACGGCCGAAATGTCAATGCCATTGAAGAAGATTTGTATGTTGCTGATGTCAGTGATCTGACCACTCCACTGCTAACCATTAAGTTGAATTTGTTAAGGGCCGGGATCTTCCCGGGATGTAAAGAAGACTGCTATTGTTGCTACTCTCTGCCGTTTGATTGTCCGCTACTGAAGAAAGGCATCCAAGGCCTTATGGATAGTCGACAAATTTTGTTTGAAAAAGTTTCTGCTGTTCCAGTTCATACTGAAGATGTCTCAATCATAACCATTCACGCCAATCTTTCCAAGGCCGTCAAAAAGCCTGTTAAGATTACACCAGCTGCAAAATCTGTTCCTTTGAAGATAACAATGCCAGAGCCTGTTCCCTATGTTTCTGAGAAGTCGATACCTTGGAACTATGGCGGTGACATCTACTACCATGGTATCAAGCAAATCGAGGTAATTGAAGAAAGTTCGGATGATGAAGAAGCCAGCATTAGTAACATTGCGGGCACCAGCAAAATCACCAGGAGCGGGAGAATATTTTCTCCAGAGATTGCCCCTCCAAGAGCAGTCTTTGGACCCTCATCAGCTAACGAGGTCATCCCTGCACCAATAAAACTCTCTGCTAGAACTCCTCTGATTGAAGACATTATTGTTCCTAGTACTGTCTCTCCTACCGCTGTTGACAAAGGTAAGGGAATCCAAGATGAGCCCGTCAGGACGAGGGCTCAACCCTTAGTAATCCCGGAAACCTCCAAGAAGGAAATGGACGAGATTTTGAGGATAATCAAGAGAAGGGATTACGATGTGGTGGAACAGTTGGGGAAAACCCCCTCCAAGATCTCCATGCTGGCACTACTACTTTGCTCAGAAGCGCACGCTAAAGCCCTGATAAAATTCGTGAAGGCAGCTCATGTGCCCCAGGAAACCTCTGCGGATCAATTTCAAAATTGCGTGGCTAGCCTGACTGCGGACAATGGATTAGGTTTTTCTGATGCCGACCTAACCCCTAAAGGCAGAAACCACAATAATGCTTTGCATATTTCAATCGAGTGTCGCGGAACCACTCTTGCACATGTTTTGGTTGATACCGGTTCGTCGCTGAATGTTTTGCCTAAGAAGGCCTTGGACCGACTGGATTGTGAAGGGTTGGAATTGAAGCCGAGTGATATTGTTGTTAGAGCTTTCGATGGTTCGAAGAGAATGGTCCATGGAGAGGTTGAAATTCCCATCAAGATAGGCGCCGAGGTGTTTAAATCCACTTTCTATGTGATGGACATCCGTCCATCATACTCTTGCCTGCTGGGTAGACCTTGGATACACCATGCTGGGGCAGTCACCTCCTCCTTACATCAGATGTTGAAGTATCCTGTCAAGGGAAAGATCATCACTGTCCATGGCGAAGAAGAGTACATGATTAGCCACTTAAATTCCTTCCGGTATGTGGAGGTTGAAGGGGAATTCATTGAGACGCCGTTTCAACATTTCGAAGAAGTCCTTCCTGAAATAGCGGTAGCAAAGTTGGCAGCCGAAGCACCAAGGCAGATGGCCAGGATGGCATCTCTGGAGGATGCAAGGGCCGCAATTAAAGAAGGGAAGAATTCAGCATGGGGGCAGTTACCTGACATTCCGCATAAGACTGACAAGTTTGGGTTAGGGTTCACCGCCGCCGGCCAGAAAGCTATGCGCCGTGCAAAGATTGAATGGGCGCCAGTCAAAATTTCTCCCTACGGAATCAACGCCCTGGAAGATGAAGACAAGGAGAGCAACATTGAAGAGTGAATTTATCCAACTGTCAAAGGAGGATTGAGCAATTGGGAGGCTAAGGACTTTGTCCCCATCACTTTTGTTCATCAGTAATTTATCTGTTAAACATTTCTTATTTGGTCTGTAATATTTACTTTCAAACAATCCGTACACTATCTTTTCACCTCCTGCCTTGCCCGGGGCATGTAGGTCCACTTGTAAGGGTTTTGACTATTTTTCATATCCATATGCCATGTTTAATGATTCATTGGACGTTTTTCATGTGATAAACTGCTTATGTTCATTTTCTTTCTTTTTGCATTTTTGTTTAAGGATGGCTATCCCTTACACACACCCACACTCACCAATGCAGGTACCCATCCACTCCGGATTCCATGGGTGACTATTCTGCTATATCTTTCAATAACTCTGAGGATCTGGTCAATCTAGCCGAGTATGAAGATGACGAAGGTTGTGAAGTACCCGGGGAACTAGCCAGACTTCTGCAACAAGAGGAAAGGGCCATCTTACCGCATGAAGAGTCACTGGAAACTGTTAACTTAGGGACCGAGGAAGACCGGAAGGAGGTTCAAGTGGGTGCCAATCTGGAACCAAAAGTCAAGGAGCACTTGGTACAGTTGTTGAATGAGTATGTTGAAATCTTCGCTTGGTCCTATGAAGACATGCCGGGTTTAGACACGGACATCGTGGTTCACCGTCTCCCCACAAGAGAGGACTGTCCGCCGATCAAGCAAAAAGTTCGCCGAATGAGGCCTGACATGTCTGAGAAGATCAAGGCAGAAGTAATGAAGCAATTCAATGCTGGCTTTCTGGCTGTTACGTCCTATCCTCAATGGGTCACTAACATTGTGCCGGTACCTAAGAAAGATGGCAAAGTCAGGATGTGTGTGGACTACCGGGATTTGAATAGGGCCAGCCCTAAAAATGATTTCCCGCTACCTCACATTGACATCTTGATCGACAATACAGCTCAGCATAAAGTGTTTTCCTTCATGGATGGATTCTCGGGCTACAATCAAATCAAAATGGCCCCCGAGGATATGGAGAAAACAACTTTTGTCACACAATGGGGCACTTTCTGTTACAAGGTGATGCCGTTCGGGCTGAAGAACGCAGGGGCAACTTATCAACGCGCCATGGTAGCTTTATTTCATGATATGATACATCATGAGATTGAAGTTTACGTAGACGATATGATAGCTCGGTCACAAACAGAGGAAGAGCACCTTGAACATCTGGAGAAGCTGTTTGCCAGATTGGAAGAATACAAGCTCAGGCTGAATCCAAGTAAATGCATCTTTGGAGTTAGGTCTGGTAAACTCCCGGGATTCATTGAAAGCAACAAAGGCATTGAAGTCGATCCGGCAAAAGTAAAAGCAATACAAGAGATGCCTGCTCCCCGTACTGAAAAGGAGGTTAGAGGGTTCTTGGGGCGCTTAAACTATATTGCCCGATTCATCTCACATCTGACTTCTACCTGTGAACCGATTTTCAAACTCTTGAAAAAAGATCAGGTAGTGGAATGGAACGACGATTGCCAAGCTGCTTTTGATAGAATCAAGGAGTATTTGCTAGAACCTCCTATTCTGATGCCACCCGTCGAAGGAAGACCATTGATCATGTATTTGACCGTCTTGGATAACTCAATGGGGTGTGTTTTGGGCCAGCATGACGAGTCCGGTCGAAAAGAGCATGCTATTTATTACCTTAGCAAAAAGTTTACCGACTGTGAGACTCGCTACTCACTGCTCGAGAAAACTTGCTGCGCTTTGGTATGGGCTGCTCGCCGACTAAGACAGTATATGTTGACTCATACTACCTTGTTGATTTCCAAAATGGATCCTATCAAGTATATCTTCGAAAAGCCCGCTTTATCTGGAAGGATAGCTAGATGGCAAATGATCTTAACTGAGTATGACATCCAGTACACCACCCAAAAAGCTATAAAAGGGAGTGTATTAGCTGACCATCTGGATCATCAGGCTATCGAAGACTATCAACCCATGAGATTTGACTTCCCAGACGAGGACATCATGAATTTGGACAACGTTGAAGGTAGCGGACCGTATGACGGACCTGAAAAGGGATCCCGATGGACCCTGTACTTTGATGGTGCTTCAAATGCGCTTGGAAACGGTATTGGTGCAGTACTCATTTCTCCGGCAGGTTGTCACACACCTTTCACGGCCCGACTTTGCTTCAGCTGCACAAACAACATGGCTGAGTATGAAGCTTGCATCTTTGGTCTCAAGGCTGTTATAGACTTGGGAATCAAATCTTTGATCGTATTTGGGGACTCGACTTTGGTTATCAGTCAAATCAAAGGAGAGTGGGATACCAAGCATCCTAATCTTATCCCATACAAAGAACATGTCCTGACATTGTTGCCTCATTTCGAGCAAATTACCTTCGAGCATTTCCCGCGAGAAGAGAATCAGCTAGCAGATGTTCTGGCCACAATGTCCTCCATGTTTAAACTCAACTGGGATAACGAGGCTCCCCAAATCACCATCGAGCGAATGGATGAACCTGCGCATTGTCACGAGATTAATATCGAAGAAGTAGTGGAACAACCTTGGTTCCATGAAATCAAAAGGTATCTCGAGACTAGAGATTATCCTGAAGGAGCTTCCGTAAATGACAAGAAGTTCTTAAGGAAATTCGCTGCTAAGTTCTTCCTGAGCAACGACATCCTTTACAAACGAAGCCATGATTGTGTATTACTCCGATGCGTGGATAAAGCTGAAGCAGAGTTGATCATGACTGATATACACAACGACATATTTGGCACTCACTTGAGCGGGCATACAATGGCTAAGAAGATCCTGAGGGCAGGCTATTACTGGTCTACTATGGAGGCTGACTGCCATCAACATTCCCGTACTTGCCACAAGTGTCAAGTCTATGCTGACAAAGTTCATATTCCTCCGGTTCCTCTCAACGTCCTGACTGCTCCGCGGCCCTTTGCAATGTGGGGCATTGATATGATTGGAGAGATCAAGCCCACGGCTTCCAACGGACATCGCTTCATCCTGGTTGCCATTGACTATTTCACCAAATGGGTCGAAGCAGCTTCCTTCGCCTCTGTGACTAAAAATGTGGTTGCCCGCTTTATCAAGCAAAATCTCATATGTCGGTATGGTGTTCCAGACAGGATCATCACAGACAACGGTACAAATCTGAATAACACAATGATCACTGCATTGTGCGAACAGTTCAAGATTTATCATCACAATTCATCTCCCTATCGGCCGAAGATGAACGGTGCTGTTGAAGCTGCGAACAAAAACATTAAGAAGATCATTCAGAAAATGACAGTCACTTACAAAGACTGGCATGAGATGTTACCGTTTGCTCTGCATGGATACCGTACGACGGTACGTACTTCAACCGGGGCAACCCCATTTTCTTTGGTTTATGGCATGGAAGCTGTTTTGCCTATGGAAGTCCAGATCCCTTCTCTAAGGATTATGAAGGATGCAGGTCTGAATGAAGATGATTGGATGCAGACCCGACTTGATCAACTCAATCTGATCGACGAGAAGCGACTTGCTGCTATATGCCATGGTCAGACGTATCAAAAGCGGATGATCAAGGCCTTCAATAAGAAAGTCAGACGTCAAGTGTATCAAGTCGGAGATCTCGTAATCAAGCGGATTATCTTGCCGCAAAGTGATCCCAGGGGCAAATGGACTCCTACATATGAAGGACCATTTGTGATCAAGAGCATATTTTCTGGTGGTGCAATGATTCTGACCACCATGGACGGCGATGATTTGCCGCACCCTGCGAATGCAGACATAGTCAAAAGATACTACGCATAAAATAACCCGACAAGTTTAAAACCTGAAAGGGTGGCTTGGGCAAAAATGGGCATCCCGGTGGATCGAAAACCCGAAAGGGCGATTCAGGCAAAAGTTAGGGATAAAAACAAAAAAAATCTGTACACCCGGCAAGTTGAAAACCCGAAAGGGCGGCTTGGGCAAAAAGGGGTTTCCCGGTGGATCGAAAACCCGAAAGGGCGATTCAGGCAAAATTTAGGGAATTAAAGCGTATGACTATGTCTCGTCGGATCACTTCAAAGACAATCTCTTCATCAACCGGTTCCAGGCTTCTGATCAATCCAGTCATCGTCAAGCGAAGCATTGAATGGACAGATATTCAGAGTTGTGAAAGCTATAGCGGAATGAAATCCCATGGAATTATTTCACATAGCCATCCTTATTTTGTATAAACCTTTCAAATATTTACGACAAAATCCTCTTACTAGGATGATTGTCTCCTTTGTACAAATATACTCATAGAAAATCAATACAAATACTTTTCCCAGAAATTTGTGTCATTTCCTTTTCTTTTCTCTTGCATTATCTATTTTATTTTGAGAAACATCCAATGTTTTGTTAAATAGGCATATGCATTTGAAACATAATCATTTTCTTATGAGTCGGGAAAGAGGATTACCGATAGGTCAAAGGTACAGTTGGATATCTTGATACCCTTCAAAGGAAACCCCCGGGAGATTTGGAATCCATATCCCTAGCAAATCTTGAAACTCATCCCCAGTAGATTCTGGAAGCTTATTCCCTGCAGAGTACGGACGTCTCTCCCGAGTTTTATTCAAAGTTATTCCTCACAAGGCCTTATAACTGGGTTATCCTCAGCTAACAACCACGGAAGATCGCACTCGCCAAAATTCTTCCTATCCCCAGCGGAGTTCATCAAAATTCCCCAGCAGTAACTTATCTTTGCAAATCCCCAGCCAGATAATCCTCCGGAATTCAATTCCCCTCAGAGTTTAAGTTTCAGTGTCCCCAGCCGAGCTAAAGCTTCAAATTATCAATCCCCAGCGGAGCCAGACTAATGAACCTTCTCCCCACAGAGTTTTAGGAGAATAAATCTTGAGTTCCCCAGTGAAGTCGCCAGAGACACTTCCCACCGAACTGAAGATTCCCGGTCTTGTATCCCCAGCATAAGTCTGCTAGATTTGTGCTCCCCAGTAGAAGTCATCAGGAATTCCCCAGAGGTTTGGTATACAACCCATGCTCCTTATTCCCCAGTCACAGCCAAGGAATTATTCTTCCCGGAAGCAGTCAGGATGCTTTTATCTTCAGCCATCCAGGATTCATCTATCCTTAGCAAGACAGTTCATCAGCTTACATGCGCATTCATTACATTCATATCATAAACATTGATATAACATATTGCATCATACATTTCATGCAACATAATTTTGTGTTCAGCTGACATTTTGTCCTTTTCAGGATAAGAATAAAAAGCTATCCTTAACAATTTCAGATGCAGTTTTACACGGATTCATCATCAAGCAACCTTACACCGGTTCTTATTCAAATCCAAGACTTCTGAAAACAGTCTATGGATTCTTCCCAACAACGGATGTTAATCTATCACTTGTTCAGACTCTTCTCAACCGTTGAAAACAGCTTACGGACGCTTCCCAACAACGGATGCTGCTCTATTGCTTATTCAACCTCAAGATTTCTGAAAACAGTTCACGGGTTCTCCAAGTAACGGATGTTAACCTATCACTTGTTCAGATTCTTCTCAAGACTTCTGAAAACAGTCTATGGATTCTTCCCAACAACAGATGTTAATCTATCACTTGTTCAGATGCAACTTTTGAAAACAGTTTACGGACGCTTCCCAACAACGGATGCTGCTCTATTGCCTATTCAAACTTCAAGACTTCTGAAAACAGTTTACGGGTTCCCCAAGTAACGGATGTTAACATATCGCTTGTTCAGTTTCTTCTCCAGACTTCTGAAAACAGTTCATGGATTCTTCCCAACAACGGATGTTAATCTATCAACTTGTTCGGATGCAACCTTCTGAAAACAGCTTACGGATTCCTCCCAACAACGGATGTCAATCTATTGCTTGTTCAGACCCCCAGTTCAGAGATGGTCCAAAGCTTGGACACCTTCCTGATATTCCCTTCCAGATGGCATCTCTAAGCCCATCCCCGACAAGATTTCTGTCACTCTCCCAGATGGCATCGTTAAGCCCATCTCCAAATGGCATCTCTAAGCCCATTCCCGCATCCATTGCTTTGACAAGTGCAAATTTAAGGGCACTATAGTGTCCAATCTCCTTTTACCCTCGAGTCACGAAAGGCAAGCTTACCAATCTGACTCTTCGGATTAAAGAAGATTGAACAGGGGCAACTGTTGTACCCCAAAATTTGCCCTCCCATTTCTCAATGATTTCTCATCACAAAACCTTTGAAGCCCAAGATCCAGTTAGGGTTTCATCTGCTCAAGACTTCTCCTTGCACTGTTGACCCAAATTAGGGTTTGTGTTTGCACCAAGATGTTTTGACCTAAAGTGCCTAAGATGACTTTCATGCTTCATATTGGACTCCCAAGTTTATCCATACCAAGTTTCAAGCTTTGATTCCAAGTTTTGCTCAGTCAATTGGACAGTTGACCTAGAAATCAGCTGTATTGGGGAAAAAGTCAACTGTGGCCAATTGACAGTCAAACCTCATGAAAATTGACCCACATCAACATTATGAACTCATATGGACCATTTGATCAAGTTTGGATCACAATTCTATAATAAATTTGATCAGATCACCAAAAGGGCAAAATGGTCATTTTTAGGGTTTTGACTGCACAAAGGCAATTTTTGACTGTTTGACCTAGCCAATGGCAAACCAAGCTCATATATGGACTCAAGGACCCCATGGAATTATCTTGACATGCTCAACAAACTCAAAAGATCCCAAGTACACAAGATTGACAGTTGAATTTCCCAGTCAATTGATCAATTTTGACTGTATACTGAAAAGTCAAACTTTGACTTTTTGGTCAAAATCAAGAGTCAAGATTCATTTTTCATCAAAACATGCCAAATCATGAAACTTGTTCACCAAGAAATCACAAAATGCAAATTAGGGTTAGAAATTAGAATTTTTCATAACTTATAATTTTTCTAAGTTATAAAAAACCCTAATTTTTTCCCAACTTTGCCCAACTTTTTCACCAAGATCCATTTGGATTCAAACAAAAGTCAAAACATGAAAGTTGTAGCTTGTTGCATAATCTACAACTTTGATTCACAAAGTTTTCCCATTTGAGGCTTGTATCTCAAGTTACAAATTTTTGAATTAGGGCACTAAACCATTCTTAACTTAGTGAAATTTTAACCTATTTTGACAAGGTTTTCTACCCAACTTCAAGGCCATTTTCCATACACTTCCACTTGGAATTTCAATTTTCACTTGAAAGATGGATTGTAGTACACATTCCAAACTTTCCAAAATGTCCAAGAACTTCTCAAACAACCTCATGGTTAGGGAGAATCAAATTTTGCAAAATGGGAAAAAGTCACTTTTGTTCTTGGCCATGTACATGTTCATAACACTATGCATTTCAATCTCAGCTTGCATATCTTGATTACAGGTCCTTAAACCATCCAACACTCATAAATTTAATGCATATTCTTTGTGCCAAGGCCATGTTCTTTGTGTTCTAGCATTGCATAAAGGATTAATCCCAAAATAGATAAAGCATTTCTTCCATTTTTGCAAAAGGTAGCTTTATGTCCAATTACAAATCCAAGAAGTACAGTCCATATCTAATTGGCACAAGTTTATGAGTTAATCACACTGATCAAGGAGGGATTATGCAGCATAGTATGAGGGCCTGTACAGGCTAGAGGCACAAAGTAACCATTGCTTGCTTAAAATGTAAGAAACACATCATAACTTAGGACAACTCTCATATCAGCTTGCAAACACTTAAGTAAACTTGTGAAACACACTCAAGACATCTCAATCAAGCTATTACACGACCCTAACACCTCTCATACACTCCCAATCTCAGAATCATCTTCAAACTGCAAAAACATGGCCAGGCCTGCAGTTTAAGTGCCATCTTCCATTTCCCTCAAGCTCTCTTGCCCAAACCAGTTCACATACATTCCCTAGCATCTATGCAAGCTAACCATGACTTGAAACACGACCTGTAATCCCTCTAACCAGTTCCACCATTTTCAGTTTCTTGTTTTGCAGGTGAAGTGCTCTAGCACGATTCAAAAGCTTTCAAGACAAAGTAAACATTGGAATAGCATCCCTGGACCTCAAGGAAGCTTTTCCAATCATCACCTTGCACTGAAAGCTTCCTCATTGCCAGATAGAACTTCAACTGAACAGGTATTTTGGTGAACTCCTATCTCTCTTATTAAGCATCATTAGCCCTAAGTTTGTGAATAAACAATGTTCTACTCATGCCACTGAACATGTACATGTTTTTACTTTTCATTTCTTTTGCTTGAGCTGTGAGAATTTGAGGTTTGAAAATGGCAGAAAATCTAGGTTAGGATTTGGGGGAGAAGAAATTCTCCCTCATCTTAGAGAGTTAGATCAAGTTCTGCATATGGTTGGATTCGTCTCTTGATGCTGAACATTTTTTATGTTATGAGTTTTCATTAATAAGCCAGGAATCAGGAGTTAGAAGATTGAGAACAGGGCGCGCGTTTTTTGAATAACATAGTTCAGAGGTTGAAGAAAGGTTGCATTGGGCTGGGCTTGCTTTATGTTTTCTTTTTGCACCATACAATTTGTTCTGAACCCCCTGAGCCCATTTGCTTTATTTTTAATGTTTTTTGACTTTTTCTTTTTTTAATTAACTCATTTATTTTTTCTCAGCATATTAAAAATTTAAAAATATTTTTTCTCACCATTTTTGAATTTATTAGGTATTTAGTTGATTTTTCTCTTAGTTTGAACATAAATAAATATATATATATGTTTTGTTTAAAATATTAAAATATTGGAAATACATTTTACACACTTTTATTTTGATTCTACTTTCTGAAAATAGTTTATAGAAAAAATACTTTTATTATTATTATTATTATTATTAAATATTAAAAATTACTAATTAATATAATACATATTTTGTAAATAATGTAAATAAATATACTTATACATTAACATACTTGGAATAAAATACCAAAATATATATATTTTTATTTTATTAATATTTAACATTGAAAATACATTTTTATAAGTATATTATATTTTTATCTTATTTTTTGTATATAAATAGTAAATATTACAAATATTAAATAACTAATACCATTTTGATTAAAATTAGTGTTTTGCCCTAAATTTGAAAATACTCCAAAAATAATACCTTTTTATTTCTCTTGTTTATTTCACATAAATAATATCCTTTTTTCCATACACATAAAAATTCTTTTTACATTTTGCATATTTATTTCAATTTCCATTTAATTATACAATTATTTGTCTTGTAAATATTCAAAGAAAATGATGTAATAGTTAGGTTTAAATTCTTGTCTAAATATACCCCATTTGAAACATTGTACCCCCCTCCCCATATTATTGTGTTGTAATAGTGTAGGAATTTAAATTTCGCACTTTAATGCTTTCTAAACATACTATGCTAGAATTAGGGTTTGTATGCGAATAAAACGAACAAAATAGTTTGACCTAATACAAGACAAAAAAGCATGAAAAATGGACAACACATTCCACACTTGCACCCCTAGGGTATTCCACTTTTTTGCCTTCAAATAATTGGGCCATGTTGCATGTTAGATTTCTTTGGGTAAAACAAACAATCAAATGATCATAGTCCCTCAAAATGTTGCCTAAATGAATGATCAAGTCCCTTTTTAAAGAAAAATTGCCCAAAGACATTTAACACTATTGCAATTATGGTCTAAACGATGACCCGCGCCCGTCCCTTCAACCTCCTAAGACAAGATTGTCCACCAAATGCAATGGTGGAACAAAATTGTCAAAAGGTTTAAAACATAACAAAAATCTTTGAGAAAACTTTAGGGTAGATAAAATCTTAAGTACTTGTCAATTTGCAAAGAAAACACTTGCCTATTTTCAAAACCCACTTCACAAACACTTTCAAAACCAACTTTCAAAAAACCTTGAAACATCTTTTCTAAAGACAAAACACCTTTTGTAAAACATTCGAGTAAAGAATTGTTACAAGGGTAGCCTATACAAGGCATCTTTTCAAAACATTTTCAAAACCACACATCAAGCACCATTTCAAACAATTGAAAACCAAGGCAAGTTAATCTAAGCAAGTACCTAAGAGCCCATGGATAACCATGGATAGAAAGGGTGCTAATACCTTCCCTTTCTATAATCTACTCCCCGAACCCAAGAAAAAATCTCAAAGGTTTTTGCTGTGCTTTTTAAACCTTTCCTTAGGATAAAATAAAAAGTCGGTGGCGACTCTTGCTCAACCGAAACATTTGCGAAAACAAACGCAAAACCATAGTCAGTTCTCCCACCGTATCACAGAACTGGCGACTCTGCTGGGGATCTGATAAAAGTGGAGTAACCTTAGGGCTTAGATCACCCTCTTGCATGACTAATTGTTTGATTTGTTTGCTTTATACTTTGGCTCTATTGTTTGGGTTTGCAATCCTACACCCGGATTTTGGGAAACATTCATAGATAGCAATACGTTGTGGAAACTGTGCGGGGTATACCGACACGGTCGAAGCAATAGCTATATTAGTGCGACATATTTGTGAGTACCGGTAACCCTTGAGTTCTATCAAGGAGAGTACGGGGCCGCTGAGTGATGTCACTAAGCACTAATGACCTAGAACCTTACTTGACCATCTTGGCCTTTTATTAGGGGTAGTGAGATGACCGGCTTTGGTGCAGTCCGAAGTTGGTAGATACTCGATACTACACTCATTGAGGGTTGTTTTCTTGGAATATTTTGGTCGCTAGTTAAGTGGCTAAACCAAAACCATGAACAATGAAAACAATCCAGTGATATTGAGCTCCTTAGAACCCGGTTACTATTTATAGGACAGGTTTTTAAGCCAACTACACTCAAGAGGGTACTTACCTATGAAACCCCATGCAAGCCTGAAACTAGGGTTTGGTGTGATTTGCTTGTACATGTGTTTTGTGCATACATCATAAACATCATAAAACATCATATGCATTCACTAACCATTTCAAGGGTTTGGATCTTCATCTTTGTTCCTGTTTTGTAGGTCATGTAAGTTCCTCGCAGAAATACCATTCAAGTCAACCTTGTGAGAATCTCTCCTCAACTCAAGGAGATCACCTCAAGAATCCCTGAAAACTCATCCTTCAGTGAAAGACATGGTAGACTGCTCAGCCTAGTCAACACCAACATTGAAGAAGACATGATGAAAGTGCTATTCCAGTTCTTTGACCCTCTTCACCACTGCTTCACTTTCCCTGATTATCAGTTGGTACCCACTTTGGAGGAGTTTTCTCAACTCCTAAGAATCCCTATCCTTAATCAACTACCATTCAACGGTACGGAGAAGGAACCAAAGCCGGAAGATGTTGCTCGAGCATTACATCTACAACCATCCGACATCAAGGGGCATTGGGAAACCAGAAGCGGCGTCAAAGGATTATTAGCAAAATTCTTGTTTGAGAAGGCACAAGAATGTTGGAACTCATTGGACCTACAAGCCTTTGAAGAGATTGTGGCACTCCTTATCTATGGATTGGTCTTGTTTCCAAATCCTGACCAATTGGTAGATGTCAACACCGTCAAAATCTTCTTGTCCAGAAATCCAATACCAACATTGCTTGGGGACATCCTTCACTCATTTTACACACGAACAATGAGAAAGAGGGGTGTTCTCGTGTGCTGTACTCCTATCCTTGCAAGGTGGTTTATTTCGCACCTTCCACAATCTGTCCTGAAGAATGACCAAGGCTCAAGGTGGTCCCAACGGTTGATGACTCTTACTCATTCTGATGTGCATTGGTGTTCTCGGTCCAGAGAAAATGTCATCATCGTCGATCGTTGCGGAGAGTTTCCTAATGTTCCTTTACTTGGAATTAGGGGAGGTATCACCTACAACCCTTGCCTAGCTTTGAGGCAATTTGGATATGCACGGAGGGATGGCCCTCATGATATGTTGATTCCTAGCCTAGTTTTTGACTTCGACAACGATGCGCAAGGACTTCGCCAAAGATTCATCAGAGCTTGGGGAAAACACAACAAGGTCGATAGCAAGACTCTGGGACACAAGAACTCCATCCCTCTTGAGCCCTATCTCAAGTGGGTACGAGCCCGAGCCCAAAGTCTAATGATGCCTTATCCTCATGTACTCCCAGTGATTAAAGAGCCCGTCAATGAAGGAGAGGTCCCCTACACCATCCTACATCTAGACATGCCTACATCGTGGGAGGAAATGCAGAAAAGTTAGATTCAGCTCAAGGAGGAACGGAATACTTTTGAAGCTAGCTTCTACGCCAGTGAAAAGAAGGTTCTAGAGCTTACCCGCCGACTCCACGAGCAAGAGGCCCTCAACACCTACATCGCACCAAAGAGGATGCGCAATGTCTTTCTGCCTTAAGAAGTTTATTTTGTAATATTTGGCCCATGGGGCATTTATGTACTAACAAATTTCTTCTTATTAATATGACGTGCGTTCTTCTTTGTCTGAAACAATTTTGAATGTTCTAAATCCTTGAATGCATTGCATACATAAGCATACCATTCATCATGTGCATAAGCAGGTCTCACTCCAGGTTTCCTTATCTGTCTGCTGTTTATTTCAGTAGGATGGATCTCGAGCAAACAGTCAAAGACCTACAAGCTCAGAATGCACAGTTCCAGCAACTCCTGATGACCTTGGTTAAAAGTCAGGAGGATATCAAGACTCAATTGGGGAATAAGGACCCAGTGAAGAAGAATAAAAAGAGGATTGGGGTGGCTACTTTGGGGAGAAGATTTGACAGAGAAGCTCGGAGAGTGCTTGAATTTCCTCCTACTTCTGATGAAGGGACTAGTAAAAGAGATGGAGTTGCGGTGCCTTCCGAGTCTGATGCGGAGGAAGAAGAGGTTGAAGAGGATGAAGATTATTCTGACCAGCAATATCCTCCAGCTGATGATAAATACAAGGGTTTAGAAGACAGGTTGGCCGCCATGGAACTACAAAGAGTACCGAGTTTGGATTTTGAAGACTTGGGCTTGGTTGCCGGGATTGTTATTCCCCCAAAATTCAAAGTGCTAGTGTTTGTGAGGTATGATGGGCTGTGCTGTCCCAAAATGCATCTCAGGTCCTACGTGAGAAAGATTCAACCCTATACAGCAGATAAAAACCTCTGGATTCATTTCTTTCAAGACAGCCTGTCGGGAGCTCAGTTGGAGTGGTTTTATCAGCTAGAAGGAACCAGTGTCAGAAATTGGGAAGATTTGGCCACCGCTTTCTACAAACAATACCAGTATAATTCTGACCTTGCTCCTACTCGTACCCAACTTCAGGGTATGTCACTAGGAACAAGCGAGGGATTCAAAGAATATGCACAAAAATGGAGGGATTTGGCTGGCAGGGTGCAACCTCCTTTAACCGACCGTGAACTCGTTGATATGTTTCTTGGGACCTTATCTGGGCCATTTTTCAATCATCTAATTGGTAATTCTTCCGCGGGGTTTACCGATTTGATCTTAACAGGCGAAAGAATAGAAGCTGGCATCAAGTCAGGAAAGATTCAGAAGGGTGTTGCTGCAAGTGTTGAGAAGAAGCCTTTTAAGAAGGAAACAGTTATGGTATATTCTCAGAGAAGAGCAGGGAAGATGGAGTGTCAGCCAACTGTGGGGGTCGTAATGATTCAAAACACTCCGAGTGAGCAGCCTCGCTATAACCAGTCCAGACCAAATCAGCAACGAGTGGAACGGCCACAACGGCAGTTCACCCGTATTAATATGACTCCAGCGCAAGTGCTCCCCCATCTATTGAAGTTGAATCTTGCCACCATCAAGGAGGCGCCAAAGAATGTGAATACGTCCTCTCCGCATTATCATGCCAATGCTAAATGCGCCTACCATTCAGACAGTGTTGGACACGACACCAATGATTGTTGGGCGCTCAAGCATAAAATCCAAGAACAGATAGAGGCTAAGGAGGTAGAGTTTGACGCTCCAGAGAAGCCTAATGTGATATCTGCACCTATGCCGAAGCACGGCCGAAATGTCAATGCCATTGAAGAAGATTTGTATGTTGCTGATGTCAGTGATCTGACCACTCCACTGCTAACCATTAAGTTGAATTTGTTAAGGGCCGGGATCTTCCCGGGATGTAAAGAAGACTGCTATTGTTGCTACTCTCTGCCGTTTGATTGTCCGCTACTGAAGAAAGGCATCCAAGGCCTTATGGATAGTCGACAAATTTTGTTTGAAAAAGTTTCTGCTGTTCCAGTTCATACTGAAGATGTCTCAATCATAACCATTCACGCCAATCTTTCCAAGGCCGTCAAAAAGCCTGTTAAGATTACACCAGCTGCAAAATCTGTTCCTTTGAAGATAACAATGCCAGAGCCTGTTCCCTATGTTTCTGAGAAGTCGATACCTTGGAACTATGGCGGTGACATCTACTACCATGGTATCAAGAAAATCGAGGTAATTGAAGAAAGTTCGGATGATGAAGAAGCGAGCATTAGTAACATTGCGGGCACCAGCAAAATCACCAGGAGCGGGAGAATATTTTCTCCAGAGATTGCCCCTCCAAGAGCAGTCTTTGGACCCTCATCAGCTAACGAGGTCATCCCTGCACCAATAAAACTCTCTGCTAGAACTCCTCTGATTGAAGACATTATTGTTCCTAGTACTGTCTCTCCTACCGCTGTTGACAAAGGTAAGGGAATCCAAGATGAGCCCGTCAGGACGAGGGCTCAACCCTTAGTAATCCCGGAAACCACCAAGAAGGAAATGGACGAGATTTTGAGGATAATCAAGAGAAGGGATTACGATGTGGTGGAACAGTTGGGGCAAACCCCCTCCAAGATCTCCATGCTGGCACTACTACTTTGCTCAGAAGCGCACGCTAAAGCCCTGATAAAATTCCTGAAGGCAGCTCATGTGCCCCAGGAAACCTCTGCGGATCAATTTCAAAATTGCGTGGCTAGCCTGACTGCGGACAATGGATTGGGTTTTTCTGATGCCGACCTAACCCCTAAAGGCAGAAACCACAATGATGCTTTGCATATTTCAATCGAGTGTCGCAGAACCACTCTTGCACATGTTTTGGTTGATACCGGTTCGTCGCTGAATGTTTTGCCTAAGAAGGCCTTGGACCGACTAGATTGTGAAGGGTTGGAATTGAAGCCGAGTGATATTGTTGTCAGAGCTTTCGATGGTTCGAAGAGAATGGTCCATGGAGAGGTTGAAATTCCCATCAAGATAGGCGCCGAGGTGTTTAAATCCACTTTCTATGTGATGGACATCCGTCCATCATACTCTTGCCTGCTGGGTAGACCTTGGATACACCATGCTGGGGTAGTCACCTCCTCCTTACATCAGATGTTGAAGTATCCTGTCAAGGGAAAGATCATCACTGTCCATGGCGAAGAAGAGTACATGATTAGCCACTTAAATTCCTTCCGGTATGTGGAGGTTGAAGGGGAATTCATTGAGACGTCGTTTCAACATTTCGAAGAAGTCCTTCCTGAAATAGCGGTAGCAAAGTTGGCAGCCGAAGCACCAAGGCAGATGGCCAGGATGGCATCTCTGGAGGATGCAAGGGCCGCAATTAAAGAAGGGAAGAATTCAGCATGGGGGCAGTTACCTGACATTCCGCATAAGACTGACAAGTTTGGGTTAGGGTTCACCGCCGCCGGCCAGAAAGCTATGCGCCGTGCAAAGATTGAATGGGCGCCAGTCAAAATTTCTCCCTACGGAATCAACGCCCTGGAAGATGAAGACAAGGAGAGCAACATTGAAGAGTGGATTTATCCAACTGTCAAAGGAGGATTGAGCAATTGGGAGGCTAAGGACTTTGTCCCCATCACTTTTGTTCATCAGTAATTTATCTGTTAAACATTTCTTATTTGGTCTGTAATATTTACTTTCAAACAATCCGTACACTATCTTTTCACCTCCTGCCTTGCCCGGGGCATGTAGGTCCACTTGTAAGGGTTTTGACTATTTTTCATATCCATATGCCATGTTTAATGATTCATTGGACGTTTTTCATGTGATAAACTGCTTATGTTCATTTTCTTTCTTTTTGCATTTTTGTTTAAGGATGGCTATCCCTTACACACACCCACACTCACCAATGCAGGTACCCATCCACTCCGGATTCCATGGGTGACTATTCTGCTATATCTTTCAATAACTCTGAGGATCTGGTCAATCTAGCCGAGTATGAAGATGACGAAGGTTGTGAAGTACCCGGGGAACTAGCCAGACTTCTGCAACAAGAGGAAAGGGCCATCTTACCGCATGAAGAGTCACTGGAAACTGTTAACTTAGGGACCGAGGAAGACCGGAAGGAGGTTCAAGTGGGTGCCAATCTGGAACCAAAAGTCAAGGAGCACTTGGTACAGTTGTTGAATGAGTATGTTGAAATCTTCGCTTGGTCCTATGAAGACATGCCGGGTTTAGACACGGACATCGTGGTTCACCGTCTCCCCACAAGAGAGGACTGTCCGCCGATCAAGCAAAAAGTTCGCCGAATGAGGCCTGACATGTCTGAGAAGATCAAGGCAGAAGTAATGAAGCAATTCAATGCTGGCTTTCTGGATGTTACGTCCTATCCTCAATGGGTCGCTAACATTGTGCCGGTACCTAAGAAAGATGGCAAAGTCAGGATGTGTGTGGACTACCGGGATTTGAATAGGGCCAGCCCTAAAGATGATTTCCCACTACCTCACATTGACATCTTGATCGACAATACAGCTCAGCATAAAGTGTTTTCCTTCATGGATGGATTCTCGGGCTACAATCAAATCAAAATGGCCCCCGAGGATATGGAGAAAACAACTTTTGTCACACAATGGGGCACTTTCTGTTACAAGGTGATGCCGTTCGGGCTGAAGAACGCAGGGGCAACTTATCAACGCGCCATGGTAGCTTTATTTCATGATATGATACATCATGAGATTGAAGGTTACGTAGACGATATGATAGCTCGGTCACAAACAGAGGAAGAGCACCTTGAACATCTGGAGAAGCTGTTTGCCAGATTGGAAGAATACAAGCTCAGGCTGAATCCAAGTAAATGCATCTTTGGAGTTAGGTCTGGTAAACTCCTGGGATTCATTGTAAGCAACAAAGGCATTGAAGTCGATCCGGCAAAAGTAAAAGCAATACAAGAGATGCCTGCTCCCCGTACTGAAAAGGAGGTTAGAGGGTTCTTGGGGCGCTTAAACTATATTGCCCGATTCATCTCACATCTGACTTCTACCTGTGAACCATTTTCAAACTCTTGAAAAAAGATCAGGTAGTGGAATGGAACGACGATTGCCAAGCTGCTTTTGATAGAATCAAGGAGTATTTGCTAGAACCTCCTATTCTGATGCCACCCGTCGAAGGAAGACCATTGATCATGTATTTGACCGTCTTGGATAACTCAATGGGGTGTATTTTGGGCCAGCATGACGAGTCCGGTCGAAAAGAGCATGCTATTTATTACCTTAGCAAAAAGTTTACCGACTGTGAGACTCGCTACTCACTGCTCGAGAAAACTTGCTGCGCTTTGGTATGGGCTGCTCGCCGACTAAGACAGTATATGTTGACTCATACTACCTTGTTGATTTCCAAAATGGATCCTATCAAGTATATCTTCGAAAAGCCCGCTTTATCTGGAAGGATAGCTAGATGGCAAATGATCTTAACTGAGTATGACATCCAGTACACCACCCAAAAAGCTATAAAAGGGAGTGTATTAGCTGACCATCTGGATCATCAGGCTATCGAAGACTAGCAACCCATGAGATTTGACTTCCCAGACGAGGACATCATGAATTTGGACAACGTTGAAGGTAGCGGACCGTATGACGGACCTGAAAAGGGATCCCGATGGACCCTGTACTTTGATGGTGCTTCAAATGCGCTTGGAAACGGTATTGGTGCAGTACTCATTTCTCCGGCAGGTTGTCACACACCTTTCACGGCCCGACTTTGCTTCAGCTGCACAAACAACATGGCTGAGTATGAAGCTTGCATCTTTGGTCTCAAGGCTGCTATAGACTTGGGAATCAAATCTTTGATCGTATTTGGGGACTCGACTTTGGTTATCAGTCAAATCAAAGGAGAGTGGGATACCAAGCATCCTAATCTTATCCCATACAAAGAACATGTCCTGACATTGTTGCCTCATTTCGAGCAAATTACCTTCGAGCATTTCCCGCGAGAAGAGAATCAGCTAGCAGATGCTCTGGCCACAATGTCCTCCATGTTTAAACTCAACTGGGATAACGAGGCTCCCCAAATCACCATCGAGCGAATGGATGAACCTGCGCATTGTCACGAGATTAATACCGAAGAAGTAGTTGAACAACCTTGGTTCCATGAAATCAAAAGGTATCTCGAGACTAGAGATTATCCTGAAGGAGCTTCCGTAAATGACAAGAAGTTCTTAAGGAAATTCGCTGCTAAGTTCTTCCTGAGCAACGACATCCTTTACAAACGAAGCCATGATTGTGTATTACTCCGATGCGTGGATAAAGCTGAAGCAGAGTTGATCATGACTGATATACACAACGGCATATTTGGCACTCACTTGAGCGGGCATACAATGGCTAAGAAGATCCTGAGGGCAGGCTATTACTGGTCTACTATGGAGGCTGACTGCCATCAACATTCCCGTACTTGCCACAAGTGTCAAGTCTATGCTGACAAAGTTCATATTCCTCCGGTTCCTCTCAACGTCCTGACTGCTCCGTGGCCCTTTGCAATGTGGGGCATTGATATGATTGGAGAGATCAAGCCCACGGCTTCCAACGGACATCGCTCCATCCTGGTTGCCATTGACTATTTCACCAAATGGGTCGAAGCAGCTTCCTTCGCCTCTGTGACTAAAAATGTGGTTGCCCGCTTTATCAAGCAAAATCTCATATGTCGGTATGGTGTTCCAGACAGGATCATCACAGACAACGGTACAAATCTGAATAACACAATGATCACTGCATTGTGCGAACAGTTCAAGATTTATCATCACAATTCATCTCCCTATCGGCCGAAGATGAACGGTGTTGTTGAAGCTGCGAACAAAAACATTAAGAAGATCATTCAGAAAATGACAGTCACTTACAAAGACTGGCATGAGATGTTACCGTTTGCTCTGCATGGATACCGTACGACGGTACGTACTTCAACCGGGGCAACCCCATTTTCTTTGGTTTATGGCATGGAAGCTGTTTTGCCTATGGAAGTCCAGATCCCTTCTCTAAGGATTATGAAGGATGCAGGTCTGAATGAAGATGATTGGATGAAGACCCGACTTGATCAACTCAATCTGATCGACGAGAAGCGACTTGCTGCTATATGCCATGGTCAGACGTATCAAAAGCGGATGATCAAGGCCTTCAATAAGAAAGTCAGACGTCAAGTGTATCAAGTCGGAGATCTCGTAATCAAGCGGATTATCTTGCCGCAAAGTGATCCCAGGGGCAAATGGACTCCTACATATGAAGGACCATTTGTGATCAAGAGCATATTTTCTGGTGGTGCAATGATTCTGACCACCATGGACGGCGATGATTTGCCGCACCCTGCGAATGCAGACATAGTCAAAAGATACTACGCATAAAATAACCCGACAAGTCGAAAACCTGAAAGGGTGGCTTGGGCAAAAATGGGCATCCCGGTGGATCGAAAACCCGAAAGGGCGATTCAGGCAAAAGTTAGGGATAAAAACAAAAAAATCTGTACACCCGGCAAGTTGAAAACCCGAAAGGGCGGCTTGGGCAAAAAGGGGTTTCCCGGTGGATCGAAAACCCGAAAGGACGATTCAGGCAAAATTTAGGGAATTAAAGCGTATGACTATGTCTCGTCGGATCACTTCAAAGACAATCTCTTCATCAACCGGTTCCAGGCTTCTGATCAATCCAGTCATCGTCAAGCGAAGCATTGAATGGACAGATATTCAGAGTTGTGAAAGCTATAGCGGAATGGAATCCCATGGAATTATTTCACATAGCCATCCTTATTTTGTATAAACCTTTCAAATATTTACGACAAAATCCTCTTACTAGGATGATTGTCTCCTTTGTACAAATATACTCATAGAAAATCAATACAAATACTTTTCCCAGAAATTTGTGTCATTTCCTTTTCTTTTCTCTTGCATTATCTGTTTTATTTTGAGAAACGTCCAATGTTTTGTTAAATAGGCATATGCATTTGAAACATAATCATTTTCTTATGAGTCGGGAAAGAGGATTACCGATAGGTCAAAGGTACAGTTGGATATCTTGATACCCTTCAAAGGAAACCCCCGGGAGATTTGGAATCCATATCCCTAGCAAATCTTGAAACTCACCCCCAGTAGATTCTGGAAGCTTATTCCCTGCAGAGTACGGACGTCTCTCCCGAGTTTTATTCAAAGTTATTCCTCACAAGGCCTTATAACTGGGTTATCCTCAGCTAACAACCATGGAAGATCGCACTCGCCAAAATTCTTCCTATCCCCAGCGGAGTTCATCAAAATTCCCCAGCAGTAACTTATCTTTGCAAATCCCCAGCCAGAGAATCCTCCGGAATTCAATTCCCCTCAGAGTTTAAGTTTCAGTGTCCCCAGCCGAGCTAAAGCTTCAAATTATCAATCCCCAGCGGAGCCAGACTAATGAACCTTCTCCCCACAGAGTTTTAGGAGAATAAATCTTGAGTTCCCCAGTGAAGTCGCCAGAGACACTTCCCACCGAACTGAAGATTCCCGGTCTTGTATCCCCAGCATAAGTCTGCTAGATTTGTGCTCCCCAGTAGAAGTCATCAGGAATTCCCCAGAGGTTTGGTATACAACCCAAGCTCCTTATTCCCCAGTCACAGCCAAGGAATTATTCTTCCCGGCAGCAGTCAGGATGCTTTTATCTTCAGCCATCCAGGATTCATCTATCCCTAGCAAGACAGTTCATCAGCTTACATGCGCATTCATTACATTCATATCATAAACATTGATATAACATATTGCATCATACATTTCATGCAACATAATTTTGTGTTCAGCTGACATTTTGTCCTTTTCAGGATAAGAATAAAAAGCTATCCTTAACAGTTTCAGATGCAGTTTTACACGGATTCATCATCAAGCAACCTTACACCGGTTCTTATTCAAATCCAAGACTTCTGAAAACAGTCTATGGATTCTTCCCAACAACGGATGTTAATCTATCACTTGTTCAGACTCTTCTCAACCGTTGAAAACAGCTTACGGACGCTTCCCAACAACGGATGCTGCTCTATTGCTTATTCAACCTCAAGATTTCTGAAAACAGTTCACGGGTTCTCCAAGTAACGGATGTTAACCTATCACTTGTTCAGATTCTTCTCAAGACTTCTGAAAACAGTCTATGGATTCTTCCCAACAACGGATGTTAATCTATCACTTGTTCAGATGCAACTTTTGAAAACAGTTTACGGACGCTTCCCAACAACGGATGCTGCTCTATTGCCTATTCAAACTTCAAGACTTCTGAAAACAGTTTACGGGTTCCCCAAGTAACGGATGTTAACCTATCGCTTGTTCAGTTTCTTCTCCAGACTTCTGAAAACAGTTCATGGATTCTTCCCAACAACGGATGTTAATCTATTAACTTGTTCGGATGCAACCTTCTGAAAACAGCTTACGGATTCCTCCCAACAACGGATGTCAATCTATTGCTTGTTCAGACCCCCAGTTCAGAGATGGTCCAAAGCTTGGACACCTTCCTGATATTCCCTTCCAGATGGCATCTCTAAGCCCATCCCCGACAAGATTTCTGTCACTCTCCCAGATGGCATCGTTAAGCCCATCTCCAAATGGCATCTCTAAGCCCATTCCCGCATCCATTGCTTTGACGAGTGCAAATTTAAGGGCACTATAGTGTCCAATCTCCTTTTACCCTCGAGTCACGAAAGGCAAGCTTACCAATCTGACTCTTCGGATTAAAGAAGATTGAACAGGGGCAACTGTTGTACCCCAAAATTTTCCCTCCCATTTCTCAATGATTTCTCATCACAAAACCTTTGAAGCCCAAGATCCAGTTAGGGTTTCATCTGCTCAAGACTTCTCCTTGCACTGTTGACCCAAATTAGGGTTTGTGTTTGCACCAAGATGTTTTGACCTAAAGTGCCTAAGATGACTTTAATGCTTCATATTGGACTCCCAAGTTTATCCATACCAAGTTTCAAGCTTTGATTCCAAGTTTTGCTCAGTCAATTGGACAGTTGACCTAGAAATCAGCTGTATTGGGGAAAAAGTCAACTGTGGCCAATTGACAGTCAAACCTCATGAAAATTGACCCACATCAACATTATGAACTCATATGGACCATTTGATCAAGTTTGGATCACAATTCCATAATAAATTTGATCAGATCACCAAAAGGGCAAAATGGTCATTTTTAGGGTTTTGACTGCACAAAGGCAATTTTTGACTGTTTGACCTAGCCAATGGCAAACCAAGCTCATATATGGACTCAAGGACCCCATGGAATTATCTTGACATGCTCAACAAACTCAAAAGATCCCAAGTACACAAGATTGACAGTTGAATTTCCCAGTCAATTGATCAATTTTGACTGTATACTGAAAAGTCAAACTTTGACTTTTTGGTCAAAATCAAGAGTCAAGATTCATTTTTCATCAAAACATGCCAAATCATGAAACTTGTTCACCAAGAAATCACAAAATGCAAATTAGGGTTAGAAATTAGAATTTTTCATAACTTATAATTTTTCTAAGTTATAAAAAACCCTAATTCTTTCCCAACTTTGCCCCACTTTTTCACCAAGATCCATTTGGATTCAAACAAAAGTCAAAACATGAAAGTTGTAGCTTGTTGAATAATCTACAACTTTGATTCACAAAGTTTTCCCATTTGAGGCTTGTATCTCAAGTTACAAAGTTTTGAATTAGGGCACTAAACCATTCTTAACTTAGTGAAATTTTAACCTATTTTGACAAGGTTTTCTACCCAACTTCAAGGCCATTTTCCATACACTTCCACTTGGAATTTCAATTTTCACTTCAAAGATGGATTGTAGTACACATTCCAAACTTTCCAAAATGTCCAAGAACTTCTCAAACAACCTCATGGTTAGGGAGAATCAAATTTTGCAAAATGGGAAAAAGTCACTTTTGTTCTTGGCCATGTACATGTTCATAACACTATGCATTTCAATCTCAGCTTGCATATCTTGATTACAGGTCCTTAAACCATCCAACACTCATAAATTTAATGCATATTCTTTGTGCCAAGGCCATGTTCTTTGTGTTCTAGCATTGCATAAAGGATTAATCCCAAAATAGATAAAGCATTTCTTCCATTTTTGCAAAAGGTAGCTTTATGTCCAATTACAAATCCAAGAAGTACAGTCCATATCTAATTGGCACAAGTTTATGAGTTAATCACACTGATCAAGGAGGGATTATGCAGCATAGTATGAGGGCCTGTACAGGCTAGAGGCACAAAGTAACCATTGCTTGCTTAAAATGTAAGAAACACATCATAACTTAGGACAACTCTCATATCAGCTTGCAAACACTTAAGTAAACTTGTGAAACACACTCAAGACATCTCAATCAAGCTATTGCACGACCCTAACACCTCTCATACACTCCCAATCTCAGAATCATCTTCAAACTGCAAAAACAGGGCCAAGCCTGCAGTTTAAGTGCCATCTTCCATTTCCCTCAAGCTCTCTTGCCCAAACCAGTTCACATACATTCCCTAGCATCTATGCAAGCTAACCATGACTTGAAACACGACCTGTAATCCCTCTAACCAGTTCCACCATTTTCAGTTTCTTGTTTTGCATGTGAAGTGCTCTAGCACGATTCAAAAGCTTTCAAGACAAAGTAAACATTGGAATAGCATCCCTGGACCTCAAGGAAGCTTTTCCAATCATCACCTTGCACTGAAAGCTTCCTCATTGCCAGATAGAACTTCAACTGAACAGGTATTTTGGTGAACTCCTATCTCTCTTATTAAGCATCATTAGCCCTAAGTTTGTGAATAAACAATGTTCTACTCATGCCACTGAACATGTACATGTTTTTACTTTTCATTTCTTTTGCTTGAGCTGTGAGAATTTGAGGTTTGAAAATGGCAGAAAATCTAGGTTAGGATTTGGGGGAGAAGAAATTCTCCCTCATCTTAGAGAGTTAGGTCAAGTTCTGCATATGGTTGGATTCGTCTCTTGATGCTGAACATTTTTTATGTTATGAGTTTTCATTAATAAGCCAGGAATCAGGAGTTAGAAGATTGAGAACAGGGCGCGCGTTTTTTGAATAACATAGTTCAGAGGTTGAAGAAAGGTTGCATTGGGCCGGGCTTGCTTTATGTTTCCTGTTTGCACCATACAATTTGTTCTGAACCCCCTGAGCCCATTTGCTTTATTTTTAATGTTTTTTGACTTTTTCTTTTTTTAATTAACTCATTTATTTTTTCTCAGCATATTAAAAATTTAAAAATATTTTTTCTCACCATTTTTGAATTTATTAGGTATTTAGTTGATTTTTCTATTAGTTTGAACATAAATAAATAAATATATATGTTTTGTTTAAAATATTAAAATATTGGAAATACATTTTACACACTTTTATTTTGATTCTACTTTCTGAAAATAGTTTATAGAAAAAATACTTTTTTTATTATTATTATTATTATTAAATATTAAAAATTACTAATTAATATAATACATATTTTGTAAATAATGTAAATAAATATACTTATACATTAACATACTTGGAATAAAATACCAAAATATATATATTTTTATTTTATTAATATTTAACATTGAAAATACATTTTTATAAGTATATTATATTTTTATCTTATTTTTTGTATATAAATAGTAAATATTACAAATATTAAATAACTAATACCATTTTGATTAAAATTAGGGTTTTGCCCTAAATTTGAAAATACTCCAAAAATAATACCTTTTTATTTCTCTTGTTTATTTCACATAAATAATATCCTTTTTTCCATACACATAAAAATTCTTTTTACATTTTGCATATTTATTTCAATTTCCATTTAATTATACAATTATTTGTCTTGTAAATATTCAAAGAAAATGATGTAATAGTTAGGTTTAAATTCTTGTCTAAATATACCCCATTTGAAACATTGTACCCCCCTCCCCATATTATTGTGTTGTAATAGTGTAGGAATTTAAATTTCGCACTTTAATGCTTTCTAAACATACTATGCTAGAATTAGGGTTTGTATGCGAATAAAACGAACAAAATAGCTTGACCTAATACAAGACAAAAAAGCATGAAAAATGGACAACACATTCCACACTTGCACCCCTAGGGTATTCCACTTTGTTGCCTTCAAATAATTGGGCCATGTTGCATGTTAGATTTCTTTGGGTAAAACAAACAATCAAATGATCATAGTCCCTCAAAATGTTGCCTAAATGAATGATCAAGTCCCTTTTTAAAGAAAAATTGCCCAAAGACATTTAACACTATTGCAATTATGGTCTAAACGATGACCCGCGCCCGTCCCTTCAACCTCCTAAGACAAGATTGTCCACCAAATGCAATGGTGGAACAAAATTGTCAAAAGGTTTAAAACATAACAAAAATCTTTGAGAAAACTTTAGGGTAGATAAACTCTTAAGTACTTGTCAATTTGCAAAGAAAACACTTGCCTATTTTCAAAACCCACTTCACAAACACTTTCAAAACCAACTTTCAAAAAACCTTGAAACATCTTTTCTAAAGTCAAAACACCTTTTGTAAAACATTCGAGTAAAGAATTGTTACAAGGGTAGCCTATACAAGGCATCTTTTCAAAACATTTTCAAAACCACACATCAAGCACCATTTCAAACAATTGAAAACCAAGGCAAGTTAATCTAAGCAAGTACCTAAGAGCCCATGGATAACCATGGATAGAAAGGGTGCTAATACCTTCCCTTTCTATAATCTACTCCCCGAACCCAAGAAAAAATCTCAAAGGTTTTTGCTGTGCTTTTTAAACCTTTCCTTAGGATAAAATAAAAAGTCGGTGGCGACTCTTGCTCAACCGAAACATTTGCGAAAACAAACGCAAAACCATAGTCAGTTCTCCCACCGTATCACACTAACCTACCAAATCGAAAAAGTTTGTTCGTCTTTCTTTAGACAGCGCTATCCTATTATTAAATAATAGGTAGCACCGTCGTTAGAGTTTTTAAGGGACGTTCGAAGGGACATGTACGATCACAAAAGCAATGTTAATAATTGTTAGTAATCAACCTAAAGCCTTAAAGATCTTTTTCTGAGGCAACATCCGAATGGGTCCTTTTAGATCTTTCGGGGCTAGAGGACAACCACTAACAAACCCTATACTTCATGACCGTTTAACCGAAGGCAACCGGAGTGGAGTAAACCCTATGAGTGAGCATGTGCGAGTGAATTTTTCCAGTTAATTTGTCTTTGCACATTTAGGGTTTTCTACCGTTTTAATTTTTAAGTATTATTTCCATACAATCCTATTAGCATACATCTAGACAGTTAAAATTTGCAGGAATTTAAAGTGCAGAAATAGAAATCCTAACTATTACAGGGCTTTCGCAGATACATAATTATTTTTTACTGTAAATAAAATGCGGAATTAAAACCTAATTAAGTCTATTACAACCTCGTAGAAATTACAATAATAATAAAAGGTAATTAAAATGCGCGCGGCGAATTAAATACGAGGACGATTATAAAACTTGAAAATCTAATTGAGAAAAAATATTCAAGTTATTTTTTGAGAAAGAAAATTAATTAGTTTATGTACAAAATTAAACCCTAATTCTAATCATTTTAATTATGAAAAAAAGAAGTTAAATTTCCTTAAATTAATTAAACTAATTAATTCAAGAAATAAAATACTTTATATAAAAAAATGATTTTTGATGTTTATTTTTGTGATTTTGATTAAATAAATAAAAATATGATTTTTGATGTTAATTAAAAAGAAAATAATTAAGGATATTATTAAAAAGAATTAAAATAAAAGGGAGAAGAATGGGCCTGTATAGAAATCCAAAATGGGGGTGTGTTGGTGAATTGGCTGGGCCCATTGGCTGTTCAGCCCACTCCCAGCGTTTGATCCTGTATTGCCATTTTCTGGTGGTGTACCATGGTCTTTCAGTGATGAGCGCTGGATCTGATTGATCATGGATCCGTTGGTTAGATATGTGTGGTACATGGTGGACTTCGTTGAAAATGGTGCATAGGATCTGCAAAAAAGAATTAAAACAAAGAAAATTGTTGGGACCTGGGATCGAACCCAGGTCCTCCCACTTATTGCAATGCACGCTTCACCAACTGGGCCACATGTTTTGTTTGTTAACATAATAACAATAATATATAATATATAAATCAAGGTAATTGAGTCACAAACACGCGCAAAATTCAAAATGGCCAGTCAGATCTTGACACGCCTTCATCCTCCTCCCCGTTCCATCGCTTTAGACACCGACCCTTTACCCACAACAATTTCTGTCACTATAGGCTTTAGTGATGGTTTTTATGCGTTGCTATAGGCCTGCAATATCTCAAAATGCAAAGCAAGCAATATTAATCAGAGGTAAGAACATAGATCCACTAAGAATCTTGTCCCGAGTTCATTGGTATCATTAATCAGTCCTAATTTTGCTTCTACGAGGAATCCCTAATTTGAAGCTTCCAAATCCTAATAATGGCGTAAACTTGTTCCTGCACTAGAAATCAAATTCAGACTATCCAAAAGGTCACAAACATGATTATGAATACATTTATGCAAGCAAATCAAATGTAAAATACGTAAAACCCTGAAAACGAATATGAGTTGCAAGGGTGCAAACCGTGATCTGTATCTTACAGTTTGGGACGTTTTGTGGCTTGAGAATGATTGGAATCACTTCAGAGTATGTCCCGGAAAAGATTAATGGCTTTGGAATTGCTTGAATTGGACTGCAAATGAAAATCCGACCTACACTTTTCTTTGGAAATTTTGGAATATGTTCCTGTGTTTTCTCGAATGCCAACCCTTATTTCTGTGTCTGCTCTTGCTCTCTATATATCCTTGAACGAATTAGGGTTATAAAAACCACTTGTATCTTGAAGTTTTTGAAGATTGGATATGATTTTTCCTTTGTATAATTTGTTTCCAAATTAGGCCCAATCATGCCATTATTGTGCCAATCAACCTTGATTCTATTTGATCCTGATATGCCAACATAATTAGCTTGTGATTCTGTCCAAAAATCAGATCAAAACAAATCTTTGCTATTATTTATCATTTATTTGATTTAGCTTGAATTTTTAATAATAAAAAATCAAAATAAAATAAATAATGAAGAAAATAACATGTGGGTAAGTAATTGGGTCGTGGACCATGTTATGAGTGAGGTGCAAGCATAAAAGGTTAGGCCCATTTGGCAAAAAATGCACTTTTGAGCACATTTGACTTTTAACAATTTTGCAAAAATGGTCAACTTTGACAAGGAATATCTCTTCCAATGTTAACCCTAGAGAGGTGTTCTTAGACTTTTTAGAAAGCTTAGGATGTCCCCTAAACAACCCATTTTGTCTCATCTCAATTGGGTCTTCCATGCTCATGTAACAAGCTTTGACCTAAAAGGTGTTTTTGTTGACTTTTCAATAGGACCTATAATGTAGAAATTCATATATTTTGATGAGTGCATATTTTGAACTTGAGGGCTGAATATGAATTATAGGGAATTGCATCCTCTTCAAAATGATCCTTGGATGGAAAAATTATGATAAAGTATGAGGAAGTTATGCTTGGTCAAAGTTTGGTTGACTTTTCCTAAGAAACCATAATTTAGCAACTTTTGAGTTTTGATGAATTAGGAGCATTCCTTGAGGTATCATGATCAAACCTTGATCAAATGATTAATATCACTTCAAAATGTTTATGTTGACCAAAAATCTTGAAGTTTGACTGTATGTGGGCCACAATTGACTATTGACTTAGTATAGTTGACTTTTAGGCATCTGAGCAGTTGACTGAGCAAACTTCTTGTGCAAGGCATGAAACTTGACATGGATGATATTGAGAACATATTAGGAACATGGAAAGCATTTGGGACCTTTGGAGTTCCCACACCCTGATGAAAATGGAAACCCTAATTTGAGGTACATTGCCTTAGGAGAGAATTTGTCTGGTCAACTCTTGGGCATCCTTGAGTAACTTGAGGACCTCAATGGGCATGTGTTGAGTAAAATGAGAGGGAAATTTTTTGGGTACAACAGCTTCCCCTATTTAATCTTCTTAAACCTGAGGATGTAGATTGGCTTGTCTGCCTTTCGTAATTTGAAGGTGGAAGATGATTTAACACTAAGTGCCCAGAAATTTGCACTCGTCCGAAATGATACTTGGCTGTGTAGGTAATATCGGGAATGAGCTTACAGATTCCATTTGGAAAAGATGACGGAAGATCGTGGGATATGGGCTTAAAGATTCCATCCGGAAGATATGACGGAGAATCGCCAGAGATGGGCTTAAAGATGCCATCTAGAGGATATGACGGAGAATCGTTGGAGATGGGCTTAAAGATGCCATCCAGAATAATGTTGATTTTGTGAGATATTCCTTCGATGAGGATTCCTATTCATGTCGTTAAGGAGGGATATTTTGAGGAATGTCGGTCTCTGTCTTGGGAGAAGTAGAATTTTGGGAGCTTCAGTTGTCCTTTACTCTACTGGGGAATCCTCTCTTAGTCGAGGAGGTGAAAGTGAAATGCTATCTGGTCGTGCTCCAGGCTTTATAGTGATTTGCTGAGGATAATAAGACTGACTGCTATCTGGTCGTGCTCCAGGTTTCAGTGACTTACAGAGGAGATGAGATTAAACTTGTTATCTGGTCGTGCTCTAGGCTTTGCAATCTTAAAAACTGTTATCTGGTCGTGCTCCAGGCTTCAGAAGGAATCAAGTGGTTATTTGGTCGCATCCGGGTTTCAACTTGAATTTAAGGCATACTAATATCCGGTCGATTTCCGGGATTCATAGTAATTGGCCGAGTAAATTGCTATTTGGTCAAACTCTAAGCTTTGTAGTACTTTATACTGTTATCTGGTCCTGTCCCAGGTTTCACAGTGTCTTTTTCCGTTATCTGGTCGTGCTCCAGACTTCACAACGTCTCATACCGTTATCTGGTCGATTTCCAGGCTCCACGGTGTCTTATACCATTATCTGGTCGATTCCAGGCTTCATAGTATCTTATACTGTTTTCCGGTCGATTTTCAGGCTTCACAATAACTTGTTGGGGATTAAGCTGTTTTCCGGTCGATTTCCGGGTTTCATAGCTTGAATTTAAGATATACTATCTGGTCGGTTCCATGCTTCGTAGTATCTTGTTGAAATCAAGATATTATCTGGTCGATTTCTGGGCTTCACAGCTTGAACTGGAATAGAAATCTTAGTATCGATTTGACTGAACCAGGGAAAACTTGTGAGAAATTCAACTAGGAGAGAAATCTTAGTATCGATTTGACTAATCCCTGGAGAGGTTTTGGATTAACTTTGTCTGGCATAGAAATCAGAGGAATCTTAGCGGCGATTCGGCTGACCCAGACGAAAGTCTTAAAACGTCTTCAACTAGAATAGAAACCTTGGTGTTGGTTTGACTGAACCAGAGAAAACTTGTGAGAACTTCAACTAGGAGAGAAATCTTAGTATCGATTTGACTGATCCTGGGAGAGGTCTTAGATTAACTTTGACTGGCATAGAAATCAGGGGAATCTTAGCGGCGATTCGACTGACCCAGATGAAAGTCTTAGAACATCTTCAACTAGAATAGAAACCTTAGTGTCGATTTGACTGAACCAGAAAAAATGTTGGAATATCTTCAACTGGAATAGAAACCTTGGTGTCGGTTTGACTGATCCAAAGAGAACTCGTGAGAACTTCAACTAGGAGAGAAATCTTAGTATCGATTTGATTGATCCCGGGAGAAGTATTAGATTAACTTTGACTGGCATAGAAATTAGGGGAATCTTAGTGGAGATTCGGCTGACCCAGATGAAAGTCTTAAAACGTCTTCAACTAGAATAGAAACCTTAATGTCGGTTTGACTGAACCAGAGAAAACTTGTGAGATCTTCAACTAGTAGCGAAATCTTAGTATCGATTTGACTGATCCTGGGAGAGGTTTCGGATTAACTTTGACTGGCATAGAAATCAGGGGAATCTTAGCAGTGATTCGGCTGACCCAGACGAAAGTCTTAAAACGTCTTCAACTAGAATAGAAACCTTAGTGTCAGTTTGACTGAACCAAAGAAAACATGGAATATCTTCAACTGGAATAGAAACCTTGGTTTCGGTTTGACTAAACCAGAGAAAACTCGTGAGAACATGATTGCATCCTTCCCCGAAAGGTAAAGGGTTAGTCGTATGCAATGTCATGATGTATGAAATGTATTGAGTAATGATGTTCTCAAAATAAATGAGATTATGCTGTATAATATGTATGCGCATGCCATGATGTATGGATATGTAATGTCATTGTGATACTCTCTAGCTGGGGAGAACAAATCCTGGACTGCTGCTGGAGAGTATAAGTAGTTGAGGTCTTCGTTTCCGCTGGGGATAGTGAACGAAGATGATTAGCTGGAGATTTACATCCATTATGCTTGAGAATATTCTGCCGGGAGAGACTTTGTCTGAGAATAATCCTGCGAGGTAATGACTCTGTGGGGAAGGGAGATACTCTGTTGGAAGATCTGCGGATTTGGAGAAATAAACTCAGCTGAGGATGAACTTCCGTTGCTGGAGAGAAGAGCTCTATTAGGGATCGAGCTTCTGCCGTCAGAGAAATAAACTCTGCTCGGGAGAAAAACTTTATAAACTTTTTATGATTATACCGCTCAGCTGGGGAATACAGATATTGGCTTTCTGAAAGAGCCCGCTGGGGAAGGAATTCCTGCTTGGGGACATAGATGTCAGACCTTGGTTGTCTCGGCTCTGTGGGGAATACATATATCACTAGCTTATGCGTGATAGTGACTTCGCTTCCAACTGTCTCTGCCCCTTGTACTATGATGGACAGGGTAACTGTCGATATTTAGGTTTTGCACTAATTTCTTTGAGTTCCTAGTAAATGTCTTTCTTTTTTATATGCAGATATTTATGAACAGTAATCATATTCAAATGCATATGTCAAGAATAAAACATTGGACGTTTTCTCAAAACAAAACAGAAAAAGGAAAAACAAACAGATTTTTGTACTTGAAAGACGTTTTGTATTGATTTGAAATTTGCCTATAACAGGCGCTTTTTACAAGGAGGTTGACGCTCTAGTAAGAGAACACCGCCGTAAAAATGGAAATTATTACAGAAATTGTGTACAAAAAGAAAACAACTATGTGTAGTGATCCCATTGGGTTTCAATTATGCTATTGCCCCTATGTCTTTGAGCATCTCATCACTTTGCTGCTTGTCCAAAGCTGACCGGATGGATCAGTACCGTTTGAGCTTGGTATCTGATTACTGAAGTCTGATCGCAAGGTGATCCAATGGGACACAATGATACGCTTTAATCCCTAACTTTTTCCTGGATCGCCCGTTCGGGTTTTCAGTCCACTGGGATACCCTTTTTTGCCCAAGCCGCCTTTTTAGGTTTTCGACTTGCCGGGTGTACATATTTTTCATTTTTATCCCTAATTTTTGCCCGAAACCTTTTGGTTCGCTGGGATGGCCTTATTTTTTCCTAGGTATGTCAACCTAGCGGGTCTTCATTATGCGTAGTATTTTTTCACTATGTCCGCATTAACAGGGTGTGGAAGGTCGTCACCATCCATGATGGTCAGAATCATGGCTTCACCAGAAAATATGTTCTTGACTACAAATGGTCCCTCATAGGTGGGAGTCCATTTTCCCCTGGGATCATCTTGCGGCAGTATGATGCGCTTGATTACCAGATCCCCTACTTGATACACTTGTTGTCTGACTTTCTTGTTGAAGGCCTTGATCATCCGTTTCTGATACATTTGACCATGGAAGACATCAGTAAGTCTTTTCTCGTCGATTAAGTTCAATTGATCAAGTCGAGTCTGGATCCAATCATCTTCACTCAAACCCGCATCCTTCATAATCTATAGATAAGGGATCTGGACCTCTATGGGTAGGACAACCTCCATGCCATATACAAGATAATAGAGTGTTTCCTCTATCAACGTACGTGCTGAAGTACGGTACCCGTGGAGAGCAAACGGTAACATCTCGTGCCAGTCTTTGTATGTCACCATCATCTTCTGTTTAATCTTTTTGATATTCTTGTTAGCTGCTTCGACAGCCCCATTCATCTTCGGCCGGTAAGGAGATGAGTTGTGATGCTGAATCTTGAACTGTTTACAGAGTTCAGTGATCATCGAGTTGTTGAGATTAGGACTGTTGTTTGTGATGATTCTCTCAGGGATACCATAACAACACACCAGGTTACGCTTGATGAACCGTGCCACTACGTTCTTAGTAACCGTAGAAAAGGAGGCAACCTCAACCCACTTTATAAAGTAATCAATGGCCACTAGGATGAAGCGATTACCATTGGATGCGGTAGGTTTGATCTCGCCGATCATGTCAATGCCCCACATTGCAAAAGGCCAGGGAGCCTTCAAAACATTCAAAGGAACTGGAGGTACATGCACCTTATCAGCATAGATTTGGAACTTATGACGGGTTCGAGAATGTTGATAATAGTCGGCTTCCATAGTGGACCAATAATATCCTGCCCGTAGGATTTTCTTTGCCATGGTATGTCCACTAGAATGAGTGCCAAAGATACCTTCGTGTAGGTCTGCCAGGATCCTCTCTACCTCGCTCTTGTCTACACACCGCAGTAAGGTAGAGTCATGGTTGCGCTTATAGAGGATTCCATTGCTGAGGAAGAACTTTGCAGCAAACCTTCTCATAAATTTCTTATCATTGATAGATGCCCCCTCGGGGTATTCTTGAGCCTCGAGATACCTTTTCACCTCATGAAACCAAGGTTTCTCGGCTACCTCCTTAGTATTGATCTCACAGTAGTATGCCGGTTCATCCAACCTCTCAATAGTGATTAGGGGAGCTTCATTGTCCCACCTGACCTTGACCATTGACGACATAGTAGCTAGCGCGTCCGCTAACTGATTCTCTTCTCATGGGAAATGTTCAAAGGTGATCTCTCTGAAATGCAGCAGTAGTGTCAGTACATACTCTTTGTAAGGAATAAGGTTCGGGTGCTTCATATCCCACTCGCCTTTGATCTGACTTATCACCAAAGAGGAATCCCCGAATACACTCAAGAACTTGATCCTTAGGTCAATAACAGCTCTAAGACCCATAATACATTCTTCATACTCCGCCATGTTGTTGGTACAATTAAAACATAGACGGGAAGTGAAGGGAGTATGGCAACCCTTAGGAGATACGATTACAACGCCGATGCCATTATCTAATGCATTTGAAGCTCCATCAAAATACATAGACCATCGGGATCCTTCTTCAGGTCCTTAATCCGGTCCAGGTTCCTCATAGTCGGTTACTAACATGATATTCTCATCCGGGAACTCGAAATTCAAGGACTTGTAGTCGTCCAAAGCCTGATGTGCCAAATGATCCGCTAACACACTTCCCTTGATTGCTTTTTGGGTTGTGTATTGGATGGTTAAGATCACTTTCCATCTTGCTATCCTTCCGGAGAGAGCGGGCATCTCGAAAATGTACTTATTCGGATCCATCTTAGATATCAACAAATTAGTGTGGGTCAACATATACTGTCTCAGTGGGAGAGCAGCCCATGCCAAACCGCAACAAGTTTTCTCGAGCAGTGAGTATCGTGTTTCACAGTCGGTAAACTTTTTGCTAAGGTAGTATATTGCGTTCTCTTTTCGACCAGACTCGTCATGCTGCCCCAGCACACACCCCATTGAATTATCTAGCACTATTAAGTACATTATCAGAGGTCTTCCTTCGGTCGGAGGCATCAGAATAGGAGGCTCTTGGAGATATTGTTTGATTCTGTCAAAGGCTACCTGGCATTCGTCATTCCACTTCACCACTTGATCTTTCTTCAAAAGCTTGAAGATTGGCTCACAAGTAGCAGTCAAATGTGAAATGAATCGGGTAATGTAATTTAGGTGTCCCAAGAAACCTCTAACTCCCTTCTCTGTACAGGGAGCCGACATATCTTGTATGGCATTCACCTTTGCAGGGTATACCTGAATACCTTTGTCACTGACGATGAATCCCAGAAGCTTACCAGACCTTACCTCGAAGGTGCACTTGTTCGGATTTAACCTCAGCTTATACGTCTTCAACCTATTAAACAACATTTGTAGATGATCAAGATGTTCTTCTTCAGTTTGAGACCTGGCTATCATATCATCGACATAAACCTCTATCTCATGGTGAATCATGTCATGGAACAGAGCTACCATAGCTCGCTAATAATTTGCCCCAACATTCTTCAACCCAAACGACATCACCTTGTAGCAAAAAGTGCCCCATTGTGTAACAAAGGTTGTCTTCTCCATGTCTTCAGGTGCCATCTTGATCTGATTGTATCCAGAGAAACCGTCCATGAAGGAAAAGACTTTATGTTGTGTGGTGTTGTCAACCAGAACATTGATGTGGGGAAGCGGGAAGTCATCCTTGGGGCTTGCCCTGTTCAGGTCTATGTAATCCGTGCACATTCGTACCTTACCATCTTTCTTAGGTACTAGAACCACATTAGCAACCCACTGCGGATAAGAGGTGACAACTAAGAACCATGCATTGAACTGCTTCATAACCTCTGCTTCAATCTTTTCTGACATCTCAGGGCGCATACCGCGAACCTTTTGCTTTACCAGAGGGAACTCTTCTTTAGTCGGCAGACGATGAACCACTATATCCGTGTCTAGTCCCTGCATGTCTTCATATGACCAGGCGAAGATTTCAACATACTCATGCAACATCTGTACCAATTGCTGTTTGACACTAAGCTCCAAATTTGCACCTATCTTAACCTCTTTTCTGTCTTCCTCTGTACCCAAGTTCACTGTCTCAACCGGTTCTTCATGAGGTTGTATTAGCCCTTTCTTCTCGCTGTAATAGTCTAGCAAGTTCTCCGGGTACCTCACAATCTTCCTCACCTTCGTCCTCGGCTTGGTTGATCGGATTTTCAAAGTCATAATGAGCAGTAGCAAAACTGTTATCAATGGGATCCAAAGTGGATATGGATCTGCATTTGGATACATGAGTGTGTGTAAGAGCATAACTGTATAGACAGAATAAAAGAAAAGAAAGACAAAGAGCACAAAATTTGTATGCAAACGTCCAATGCTTTATTAATGTCATATGAAAATGAAACATGATAACTCTCACAAATAGAACCATTATGCCCCGGGTAAGACACATGGCTATAGAGTTTATATTGTTTTTAAATTACATATAAAAAAAAATCAAAAAGACAATTACTCCTGAACAAAAGTAATCGGCACAAAGTCCTTGGCGGTCCAGTTACTGAGTCCACTGTTGGTAGTCGGGAAGATCCAGCTGTCAATGTCAGAATCACCATCATTGTCTTCAAGTGCATTGACCCCAGGATTGTTGATGCGTAGGGGAGGTCCTCCAGCCCGAGCATGACGAACAACCCTTTTAGCACCTATAGTAAATCCCAAACCAGATTTGTCAGACTCGTAATGAATAACCGAGAGCTGACCCCAAATGGTAGTCCCACCTTCTTCAACCACTGCTCGTGCATCCTTGAAAGAAGCCATTTTCAAAGGAGGCTTGGTGACTTTCGGAGGACTGTCAATAGTTTCTGCTGTAGCCGAAATCTGAGGTACCTCTTCAAAGTTCTGGCAAGGAGTCTCGATGAACTCACCATCCATCTCTATGTACCTGAAGGAGTTCAAGTGATTGATCATGTACTCCTCTTCTCCATGCACAGTGACAATCTTTCCTCTTACTGGGTACTTCAACATTTGGTGGAGGGTAGAAGTAACAGCCCCAGCCCCATGTATCCAAGGGAGTCCCAACAATAACAAGAATATGATGGTTTGATATTCATTACGTAGAAAGTGGAGTCGAAGGTATGGGAACCAACTTTGATAGGGACATCCACTTCCCTGTGTACCATCCTCTTCGAACCATCGAAAGCTCTCACTACTATATTGCTAGGCTTCGAGGTCAAGCCTTCGCAGTCCAATCTGTCTAGAGCTTTTTTAGGTAGCACATTCAACAAGGAGCCAATATCTACCAAAACATGGACCAGAGTCGTGCCCCCGCATTCAAGGGAAACATGAAGAGCATCATTATGCTTCCTTCCTTTTTGTGTCCGATTCGCGTCAGAGAAAACCAAACCATTATCGGCAGTTAGACTAGCCACACATTCTTCAAACTGATCAGCAGATGTCTCTTGTGGTACGTGAGCCGTCTTCAAAAACTTAACCAAAGCCTTCGCATGGGCCTCGGAACACAACAACAAAGCCAACATAGAAATTTTGGATGGGGTCTACCCCAACTGCTCGACCACATTGTAGTCGCTCTTCTTTATTATCTTCAAAATCTATTCCATTTCTTTCTTGGAAGCTTCTGGTATGGTTACTGAATTAGCCCTTGTCAGGACAGGCTCAACCAATGTGTCTTTTCCTCGAGTCTCGGCCGACTCAGTGATGGGAGGGTCAACATGAGTAATTACTGGAATTGTAGTAGTAGTCTCGGGTGGAACCACAACAGGAATGATCGCAGGTCTGGTAGAGGTCTTTGAAGGATAAATCTCAGGGGAGAACACTCTTCTACTTCTTGTTATCTTACTAGTCTCGACAATATTGACGATATCAGAATCAACATTTTCAACAATCTTGTCTTTAATGGCTAGCATATCCTGCTTGACGCCATAGTAATAGACGTCGGCCCCATAGTTCCAAGGAACAACTTTATCCAAGGAATATGGAATTGGCCCAGGCATGGTTATGATCAACGAAGTCACTTTTGGAATTGATGTAATCCTGACGGGTCTCTTAGAGAAGGCTCTGGGAGGATTGGCGGAAATGGTTATGATATCAATGTCTTCACAGGAAATAGTCGGAATGGGAGTCTTCTCAAATAGAATCTCTTTGTCATCCATCAGGCGTTGAACACCTGTCTTTAACAAAGGGCAACCAGTTGGTAGAATCGAACAAAAGTGGTAACCTTCATCAAGCCCGGAAATAAACCAGCTTTCAACAAACTCTCCTTGATAGTCATGAGTGGGGTTACCAATTCTTCCACAGAGGTCACAAACACATCTTCTTCAACGACATTAACACCTCGACCATGTTTCGGCATAGGAGCGGTGATAACGTTAGGAGTCTCCGAGGGATCAAATTCAATCTCTTTAGCATCAATCAAATCCTGTACTTTGTTCTTCAAGGTCCAACAGACATTTGTGTCATGGCCTGGACTCTCTAAATGGTAAGCACAATGGGCATTCAGTTTATAGTAGGGAGAGGTGGTGTTCATATTTTTCGGAGCTTCCCTCAGAGTAACCAGATTGGTCTTCAGCAATTGAGGTAAAATCTGAGACATCATCATGTTGATTCGAGTGAACTGTCTAGTTGGCCTCTCTGCTCTCGGCTGATTATTTCTTTGCTGGGCGGGTGCAGGGTTGGGAATCATAACAGCCCATACCGTCGGATGGCGCTTGGTTCGATTCTGATTCTTTTGGTTGTATACAGCACTGGCTTCCTTTTTACATGCAAACGGCTTCCTTGCAGCACTAGAAGAGGCATCCTTCTGAATTTTTCCACTTCGGATTCCAGCTTCCACTTTTTCTCCCATTAAAATTAGTTTAGTAAAACCCTCCGATGAACTTCCAATCAGATGGTTGAAGAACGTCCCAGTCAAAGTTCCCAGAAACATATCCACGAGCTCCCGGTCAGCCAAGGAAGGTTGAACTCTTCCAGCCAAATCTCTCCACTTCTGAGCATAATCCTTGAAACCCTCGTTCGAACCCATAGACAGATTTTGGAGTTGTGTACGGGTGGGAGACAGGTCTGTATTATACTGATATTGCTTGTAAAATGAAGCAGCAAGGTCTTCCCAGTTACGAACATTGGCCCTTTCCAGCTGATAGAACCAATCCAGTTGTGTTCCAGACAGATTGTCTTGGAAGAAGTAAACCCACAGGTCTTTGTCAGCAGTGTGAGGCTGTATCTTCCTCACATAAGAACGGAGATGCATTTTAGGACAAGAGACCCCATCATACTTAGAAAATACCGGTGTCTTGAACTTTGGGGGATCACAACCCCAGAGACCAGACCCAACTCTTCAAAATCTAGCCCAGGAACCTTCTGGATTTCCATAGCGCTCAGACGCTCTTCTAACTACTTATACCTTTCATTAGCCGGAGGGTACTACTCCTCATTATAATCAGTTTCATTGTCAGAATCTTTAGGACTAGGGTCCTCTTCTCTATCTTCACCCTCTTGATTCTCTTCCTCTTTGGATGAAGAAGCTAGCTCATCAACCCGTCTCGGCGGCCCTCTGAACCTTCTGCCCATATTTACCACACCGGCTATCCTCTTGGTCTTCTTGTTCTTCTTAACAATCAGAGCCTTCAACTCTTCCTGTCCTTTGGCCAGAGCCATAATCATTTGCTGGAACCGCGTGTTCTGAGTATGAAGATCTTTCACAGTTTGTTCAAGAGCCATTGCTTAAATAAACAGCGGGGGTGATGAGAAACCTGTTATGAATCTTGTTATGCAATGATATGTATGATATATGTATGCAATGTTTTCAAAGACTTTGAGAAATTTAACTTTGCGAACCAAAAATGAAACAAAGCTTTTATTAGTTAGATTCAAAGTTCACATGCCTTTTAGGCGTTACAATTAAGAACAAATCTAAAAAACTAGAAACCAAAAATCAAAAATCCCATGTATGCTTCCTCTTCGTGCCGAGATAGACATTAAGGCTTCTTTCCTCCTGGAGATGTTTTGTGAGCTCTAAGACCTTCCTTTCCTGTGCACAGAACCGGTCCCTGTAAGTATCTCGCTCTTTCTTCAACTGAATCCACGACCTTTGTAATTCTCCAAGATCAGTGGGCATATCAGGATAGA
Organism: Vicia faba; assembly: GCA_948472305.1. Classification (NCBI taxonomy): domain Eukaryota; kingdom Viridiplantae; phylum Streptophyta; class Magnoliopsida; order Fabales; family Fabaceae; genus Vicia; species Vicia faba. The sequence goes on from OX451740.1 coordinate 1,119,994,051, forward strand.
GAATCGTGTAAGGAATACCCCCTTCAGTAGTGGGTTCCACAATCACCGGTAGAACGGTTGTGTAGGGCATCATAAGTTTTTGGGCGCGAGCTCGTACCCATCGGAGATAGGGTTCCATAGGAATGGAAAACATTGGCCCTAAAGCCTTGGCACCAGATCTGTTTACCATGCCCCAAGCTCGTATGAACCTCCGTTGATACTCTTGAACATCATCCTCATAGTTGAATACAATACCCTCGATAAGTAACTCATGGGGACCATTCCTTCTAGTGTAACCAAATTGTCTCAGAGCTAAACAAGGATTGAAGGTTATACCCCCTCTGATGCCAAGTAACGGGACATTAGGGTATTCCCCATAGCTGTCAATAATAGCAGTATTTTCCATAGCTCGGGAACACCAGAGAATATCCATGTGAGTGAGTGACATTATCCTTTGTGACCAAACCACACCATCTTCATTCTTCAGTATAGACTTAGGGAGGTGAGAAATAAACCACCTCGACAGCAACGGTATGCAACACATAAGAACCCCTCTTCTCTTCATGTTACGAGTATGGAGAGCGTGCAAAATGTCTCCGAGCAAGGTAGGCACGGGGTTGTGAGAGAGGAAAATCTTGATAGCATTCACATCTATGAATGAGTCTGGATTAGGGAATAGTACTAAACCATAGATTAGAAGAGCCAAAACCTCCTCAAAATCCTGAAAATCCATATCATCCCAAAACAGCTGGGCCTTGTCTATCAGGAACTTTGCTAGAAAACCCTTGACCCCGCTTCTTGTTTCCCAATTAGATACCACGTCGGCCCGTTTCAGATGCAAAGCTGAGGCAATGACTTTTGGCTTAGGAACTTCTTCCAGACCTGTGAAAGGCAACTGTTCAAGAATGGGTATATCCAACAACTGAGAGAACTCTTCCATGGTAGGCAACAACTGATAGTCTGGAAAGGTGAAGCAGTGGTGCTTGGGATCAAAGAACTGAAAGAGTACACTCATCATGTTTTCATAAAAGTTTGAAGTAACCAGGTTGAGAAGTTGACCATGTCTCTTAGTGAACGCAGAAGTTTCAGAAACCCTTGATACTAGCTCTTTGAGTTGGGAAGGTATCTTCACAAAATTGATTCGGATAGTGTTTCTACAAACGAAAGCCATGATCTGCAAAATAGAACAAAGATAAATTCTCTTGGTCCTTGAAATGGTTAGTGCAATAAGAATGGATGTTATGTTATGATGCATGATGTCATGATAAACCACAAGTATAGCAAACACAGACAAATCACACCAAGCCCTTAGGTTTAAGGCTTGCATGAGTTTTAATGTCATACCTTCTTGAAGCTGGATTGGTTCAACCTGTCCTATAAATATGTAATCGGGTTCTAAAGGGATCTCAATATCACTGATCATCCTTTATCGGGCATTGTTTCAGCTCAAGCAATCTTTTCTCACGGCCGAAATATCTCGAAAGTCTGATCTCAATGAGTGTAGCATTGAGTATCAACCAATCCTCAGCTTTATACCGAGGCCGACTATCTCACTACTTTCTAATGGCCAAGTTTGTTCAACTAAAGTTCTAAGTTCCATTATTGCTTCACGACACCATGCGGCGGCCCCGTATTCTCCTCGTTTCCCCACGAAGGATACCGATACCAACCAAAGTGTCACACCAACACAACCATCGCTTAAACCATATCGGTCTACGATGTACATTCTCCATGATCTATTTCTATTTACCTAAAAAGTGTCCCCATATCCGGGTGTATGATCTTTAATACCCAAACAAACCCTTGAATTTAAAGCAGGCAAGGAAAAATAAGAAAGCATTTTTTTAGAATGACCTAGATCCTAAGGTGTACCCCACTCATATTCTCCCCAACAGAGTCGCCAGTTCTGTGATACGGTGGCAGAACCGACTGTTAATATTGGTTTACATTTTTTGTTCACAAAATGTTACGGTAAGCAAGAGTCGCCACCGACTTTTATTTTATCCAATCAGGAAAAGGAAAAAGAACAGAAAAAACCTTTTTCGAGATGTTTCTGAGTACGGGGGGTAGATTATAGAAAGGGAAGGTGTTAGCACCCTTTCTATCCGTGGTTTTCCATGGGCTCTTAGGTACTTGCTCATTTTGAAATTTCTTGTGTGTGCTTGTTTTGAAAAGTTTTGTTTTACTTCATTTTAACCCTTGTTTCTGTCCTTAAGAGTGTTACGAAGTTGTTTTTTGAAAACTTTGTTTGAAAAGTATTTTGTGTGAAAAAGTTTGTTTGTTTGAGCAAGTACCTAGGAACTAATCTACCTACTCGAAAATTTTTGTTCGTTTTCCTTTAGACATCGCTATCCTATTATTAAGGAATAGGTAGCACCGTCGTTGGAGTTTTTAAGGGACGTCTGAAGGGACATGTACGATCACAAAAGCAATGTTAAGAAATGTTAGTAATTAACCTAAAGCCTTAAATATCTTTTTCCGAGGCAACATCTGAATGGGTCATTTTAGATCTTTCAGGGCTAGAGGACGACCACTAACAAACCCTATACTTCATGACCATTTAACCGAAGGCAACCGGAGTGGAGTAAACCCTAGGAGTGAGCATGTGCGAATGAATTTTTTCAGTTAATTTGTCTTTGCACATTTAGGGTTTTCTACCGTTTTAATTTTTAAGTATTCTTTCCATACAATCCTATTAGCATATATCTAGACAGTTAAAATTTGCAGGAATTTAAAGTGCGGAAATAGAAATCCTAACTATTACAGGGCTTTCGCAGATACAGGATTATTTTTTACTGTAAATAAAATGCGGAATTAAAACCTAATTAAGTCTATTACAACCTCGGAGCAATTACAATAATAATAAAAGGTAATTAAAATGCGCGCGACGAATTAAATGCGAGGACGATTATAAAACTTGAAAATCTAATTGAGAAAAAATATTCAAGTTATTTTTTGAGAAAGAAAATTAATTAGGTTATGTACAAAATTAAACCCTAATTCTAATTATTTTAATTATGAAAAAAAGTTAAGTTACCCTAAATTAATTAAACTAATTAATTCAAGAAATAAAATACTTTATATAAAAAAAATGATTTTTGACGTTTTTTTTGTGATTTTGATTAAATAAAAAAAATATGATTTTTGATTTTAATTAAAAAGAAAATAATTAAGGAAATAATTAAAAAGAATTAAAATAAAAGGGAGAAGAATGGGCCTATATAGCAATCCAAAAAGGGGTGTGTGTTGCTGAATTGGATGAGCCCATTGGCTGTTCAGCCCACTCCCAGTGTTTGGTCCTGTATTTCCATTTTCTGGTGGTGTACCATGGTCCTTCGGTGATGAGCGCTGGATATGATTGATCGTGGATCCGCTGGTTGGATATGTGTGATGTATGGTGGACTTCGTTGGACATGGTCCATAGGATCTACAAAGAAGAATTAAAATGAAGAAAGTTGTTGGGACCTGGGATAAGACCCAGGTCCTCCCACTTATTGCAATGCACGCTTCACTAACTAGGCCACATGTTTTGTTTGTTAACATAATAACAATAATATATAATATATAAATCAAGGTAACTGAGTCACAAACGCGCGCGAAATTCAAAATGGCCAGTCAGATCTTGACACGCCTTCATCCTCCTCCCTGTTCCATCGATTTAGACACCGACCCTTTACCCACAGCAATTTCCGTCATTATAGGCTTTAGTGATGGTTTTTATGCGTTGCTATAGGCCTGCAATATCTCAAAACGCAAAGCAAGCAATATTAATCAGAGCTAAGAACATAGATCCACTAAGAATCTTGTCCTGAGTTCATTGGTATCATTAATCAGTCCTAATTTTGCTTCTACGAGGAATCCCTAATTTGAAGCTTCCAAACCCTAATAATGGCGTAAGCTTGTTCCTGCACTAGAAGTCAAATCCAGGCTATCCAAAAGGTCATAAACATGATTATGAATACATTTATGCAAGAAAATCGAATGTAAAATGCGTAAAACCCTAAAAACGAATCTGAGTTACAAGGGTGAAAACCGTGATCTGTATCTTAAAGTTTGGGACGTTTTGTGGCTTGAGAATGATTGGAATCAATTCAGAGTACTTCTAGGAAAAAATTAATGGCTTTGGAATTGCTTGAATCGGACTGCAAATGAAAATCTGACCTACACTTTTCTTTAGAAATTTTGGAATTTGTTCTTGTGTTTTCTCTAATGCCAACCCTTATTTTCGTGTCTGCTCTTGCTCTCTCTATATATCCTTGAACGAATTAGGGTTATAAAAACCACTTGTATCTTGAAGTTTTTGAAGATTTGATATGATTTTCCTTTCTATAATTTGTTTCCAAATTAGGCCTAATCATGCCATTCTTGTTCCAATCAATCTTGATTCGATTTGATCCTGATATGCTAGCATAATTAGCTTGTGATTCTGTCCAAAAATCATATCAAAACAAATCTTTGCTATTATTTATCATTTATTTGATATAACTTGAATTTTTAATAATAAAAAATCAAAATAAAATAAATAATAAAGAAAATAACATGTGGGTAAGTAATTGGGTCTTGGACCATGTTATGAGTGAGGTGCAAGTGTGATCGGTGGAAATAGAACTGACTGTTTTGAAATGCTGGTTCACAAAATGTCGCGGTAAGAAAGAGTCACCACCGTCTTTTATGTTCTCCAACAAGGAAAGGACAAAAGCACATCAAAATTCCTTTTCAAGATGTTTCTCGATTCGGGAGGTAGATTATAGAAAGGGAAGGTGTTAGCACCCTTTCTATCCATGCTTATCCATGGGCTCTTAGGTACTTGCTCACTATGTTTTCAAAAATTGTTTTCTTTTCAAGTGTTTGTGGGTTTTGAAAAAGTTTAGTTTGAAAAACTTCTAGGTAACTCTTGTATCAGTCCTCAAGAGTGTATGAAGTATTTGTTTGAAAACTTTTTGAAAGTGTAGGTGCGAAAAGATGTTTTTGTTTTTTGAAAGAGCAAGTACCCAGGAGAAATCTACCTACTCTAAGGAATTAGGCTGTGTAAGAGTCCTTTAGACAGTACTATCCCACTATTGAGAAGTAGGTAGCACCATCGTTGGAGGTATTCGGGTCAATTCGATTATAGGGACAATGTGTTGTCACCAAAGCAATAGTAGGACGCCTTAGCGGTAACCCTAATGTCCTAGATCCTTTTTTATCCGAGGCAACCATTTCGAGGCAACTGGATCTTTAGACAGGAGGGCGACCTCTAAAACACCCTATACTTGACGACCACCTCGAGGCAACCAAGTGAGGCGTACCCTAGGAGTGGCATGTGCATGTGTGTTAAGTTCAGTTCATATTATCTTTGCACATGTATTTGTGAGCTACGGCTTGATTTTATTTGTCATACAAGTCTTGTCATGCACATTAACAGTTAAGAGTGCGAAAAATAAATTGCGGAAAGTTGAATCTACGCTATTACAAGGCGCGGGTCTATACATCGCCAAAAACAAAACCCGTTTGGAAAATAAATGCGAGAAAATAAATAAAGCGATAGAAGAGGTCCTAATTATCTATTACATACTCGGAGCAGATACATTAAATATAACCAAAAATAATAATGCGCGACAAGAAATTGAATCGGGACGTCCTTAGGGTTTTGACCCTTTTTGAGAAATAAAGAAGTTTTGGTCCTTTTTTGCAATTAATTAATATTAAACCTAAAAACTAATTAACTAAATAAATTAAAAGAAAAAGTGTTTTTTATGTTTTTTATGTTTTTGATGAAATAAAAATAAGGAATTAAAAGTCAAAAGAAAAACCCTAATTCTAATCTATTTTAAGTTATTGAGAAAAAATTAAAGTTGACCTAATTTTAAAAGACTAAATTAATTAACCATATTTATTTACAAAAATAATTATTAATAATGAAAATAATAAATAATAAAAATAAACAATATTTTAAGTTGCTGATTTTATTATGAAAAATAATTTATGAATTAATTAGATAATAGTAATAATAATTATTAAAAGAAAAATAAAAAGAAAGAAAATAAAAAAGGAAATAGAAACCATGGGGGGTGTTGGACCCATTAGGAGGTTTTGTTTAGAAATCTGAGGCCCAACAAGCTCAAGCCTGCGTTGACTTTGGAGATTGGCTGCACGTTGCTTTGACTGGGATCATGGTGTTCTCCACTTTTGGCCACTGGATTTGTGCATAGGGCCACATGGCGTCTGATTGCTTGAAGCGCATGATGGACATCACTTGAGAGCCTGCACATGATTAGGTAAAGAAAAACAATATAGAAATTTTGGGGGACCTGGGAATCGAACCCAAGTCCCAATAGTCACATTCCAGCACATTTACCACTGAACCACTTGCCTGCATTTGTTAGTATAATGATTATTGAAAATAATATATACAAACAATCACATGTGCTGTACAAACCAAATCGCACGCGTATATTTGAATTAACCAATAGCCTGCCACCAGCTCATCATCTTCTCCATTTACCTGAAACAAGATAAAGAGATAGCGGGGGTTTTTAATCCCCACAATATAGGACGGCAAAAAATAACGAATAGGCCTACAAGCTATATAAATAGAGCGCGATAGTCTTGTTAGATTCGTCTAGTTCTCAGGATTACAACCATAGGCATGAGAAGTCTTAATTTTACTGGATGTGGAAAACCCCAATTTTGAGATTCAAGAACCCTAGAACTCGTTAATGGCATTTCTTGATTCTGGACACCATAATGCAATTCACCTGTACCATTAGCTTCAGAAAGGTTCTAGCAATGCAAAGCACACAAAAATTCTCGTTAATGATGCCTGAATATTGAATTACGATTAGGGAAAAAATAACCAAACCGTGTGACTGTTTGTGGAGATTTCTGTAGCTTTAAGACTTGGTTTTGATTGTAAATCGTTTCTCACTCCTCCAGCAATGTTTTTGAATCACTAAAACACTTTGAATTGGCCTGGAAGACTGAAAACAGTTTTGAGTTTTCTTTGGTTTTTTCCAATGTTCTTATGGCTTTGTGCAACAATTTTTCACGTGAACAGCATTAGAGTTGGCTTGCTTGCATATATGGGAATAGAATTAGGTCAAGTCTTGGCCGAAAGATCCATTGCATTCATGTTTGCATATTTGATTTTCAATCAAATCTTTTTTCCTCTTTTTGATGGAGAAAACTTGCCAAAATTGGAGATCTTTGTCCCCTTGATGTGCATACGAATTTGCCAGCTCATATTGGTCATATTTGCTTCATAAAAAGATTTGAAAACCATATCTTTGAATTTCCAACATTTTAAATCAATTAAATGAATTAATATTAATAAAAAATCCAATTAATTAATAAAAATAAGAAAATAAACTCAAATAGGCTTGATGGGTCGTGCATATGCTTTGGGTAAAGATTCAAGAAGGAATTTGAGGCCCATTAGCAAAAATGATGTGTTTTGAGCAAAGTTGACTTTTGCAAATTCACAAAAATTTCCCAACTTCTCCAATGCATATCTTGCTCAATTTTAATCATATGAACATGTTCTTGGACATTTTGTAAAGGTCTTGAAGTCCTCTAACCAATGCCTTTGGTCCCATGTCATTTTGATTTACCAATCTCAAGTTATGGTCTTTGACTTAAAATGCCTTTTTGTTGACTTTTGAAATTGACCTATAATGTAGAAATTGATAACTTTTTGTGAGAGCATTTCTTGGACTTGGAATGTGAAGATGAGTTGTAGGAAATGTCATCCCCTTCAAAATGAGCATTGGATGGGATTTTTCTGATGAACCATGAAAAAGTTATTCCTTGGTCAAGTTACAGCTGACTTTTCAGCTGTCCAAAAATAGTAACTTTTGGCATCTTGATGATTTTTGAGCCATGCTTGTGGAATCATGATCAAGACTTGATCAAATGATGATTGTGGCTTCAAAATAAGATGTTGACCAAAATTTTTGACTTTTGACTGCCAAATGACCATTTTACCCCTATAGTTGATTGTGAAGCAAATGAGACATTTGACTGTGCAATTTGCCTCTGTGAGTCTTGAAACTTGACATGTAGATGCTTGGAGATGTATATAGGCCTATGGGACTTGATTGAGCCATTGAAAACCTCAAATTCCTTGCAAGAACTAAAACCCTAATTTTGACTGGCTTAGAAGATGGTTTGACTGTGCAACCCCTTGAGAAATCTTGAACCATTTGAAGATGATTCTTGACAAATCTTGAAGAATATGGGAGGGAAAATTTTGGGGTACAAAAGTTGCCCCTGTTCAATCTTCTTAGACCTGAGGATGTAGATTGGCTTGCGTGCCTTTCGTGATCCGAAGGTGGAAGATGATTGAACACTAGAGTGCCTAGAAATTTGCACTCGCATAGTGGATTATCAGCAATGTGATGTCGGGAATGGGCTTACAGATGCCATTTGGAGATATGATGGATATGAGGATGGGCTTATAGATGCCATCTGGAAATGTGATAGAATCTTGTCGTGAATGGGCTTATGGATGCCATTTGGAGATTGTTGGTAGGATTGTAACTTCGTAAGTTGAAAGAAGGAACCTGTGTAGGGTTGCCTGACGATGAGTCCATGTAAACTGCATCTTTGAAGGAAGGAAACCTGTGTAGGGTTAACTGATGACGAGCCCGTGTGAAACTGCATCTTGGAATGAAGGAAACCTGTGTAGGGTTGACTGATGACGAGTCCGTGTGAGACTGCATCTTTGAAGGAAGGAAACCTGTGTAGGGTTTACTGACGATGAGCCTGTGTGAAACTGCATCTCGAGCTGAGAAGGAAACCTGTGTAGGGTTTACTGATGACGAGTCCGTGTAAAACTGCATCCAGAGTTGAGAAGGAAACCTGTGTAGGGTTTACTGAGTCCGTGTAAAACTTCATCTTTGGAAAGAGAGAACCTGTTTAGGGTTTCTTAATGACGAGTCCGTGTAAAACTTCATCTTTGGAAAGAGAGAACCTGTGTAGGGTTTCTTCGGGATAAGTTCGTGTGAAACTTCTGGATGAACCGGGGTAAGGTTACTGTGAAATAAGTTCGTGTAAAACTTCTTGAGGAACCGGGGTAAGGTTACCTTGGGATAGGTCCGTGTAAGACTTTAGGAGGAACCGGTGTAGGGTTGCTTTATGACGATCAAGTAGATAATCGTCCTGTCTGCTTTCAGGTATTAACCCATGATCAGTCGTCCATAGAATTTTCCTGGCTTGTTACCGGTGTTGATCTGGAACTGCAAAGGTAGATGGTAATCATCTTTTGATTGACCTTTTCCTGAAAAGGCAAAAACATTAGCTATATGCAACGTCACGATGCATGAATTGCATGATATTAAGATATTCTCATGACTAAATGAGATTTATGGCGTGTGATGCATATGCATGTCATAATGTATGAAGATGTGACGTTCATGAATGTATTTTCGTCTAGGAAAATAAATCCTTGACGAATGTCGGGAGTTTCGTTAAATCCTGGGCTGATGTTTGAAGAGTAGAGTTCTTCGTTTCCGCTGGGGATGAAGATTGCAAGAATGAACCGGTAGGAGAAGATGACTCCGTTGGGGAATAAACTTGGTGAAGAGATTACTCTGTGGGAAGAGATACTTCGCTGAGATTTGAACGGTAACTCCGCTGGGGATTCCGTTGATAAGTTTTGTTGAGGAATTTGATGAACTCTGCTGGGGATAGGAAGAACTTCGCCGAGGACGATCTTTCCGTTTGTAATTAGCTGAGGATAACCCAGTTATAAGCTCTGGTGGGGAATAACCCTTGAATATGGTCGGGGAGAGACGTATATACTCTGCAGGGGACCAGCTTCCAGGCTCTACTGGGGAACTTTGGATTGTACTGGGGGATGGCTCCAATGGGGCATCTTGTATTCCGCCGGGGAACAATCTTATATTAAGATTGCCGGGGATACTTGCTTAGGAAGATTTGTATACTCCGCTGGGGAACGTTGAGATCTTCTGGGGATACCCAACTTCCTTAAGGCTGACAGTAGACTAACTCTGCTTGGGGAGAGTATCGCTGACTTGCTGGAGATATTATGCCTTTTCGGGGCTGACGGGAGACCAACTCTGCTCGGGGAGAGTATTGCTGAATCTTGTCTTAATCTGCGGGGAGTGAAGATGTCTTGGTCAGATTCTTTAGCCGAACCTATCTTGGTACCTGGAGGACAGAGTAACTTGTACAGTTTGGACAACTCTTATTGCCCCTGCTTCTGCGGGAGAAGGTACCTGTGGAGGTGCTTGATGACTTCCGATTGACAAATCTTCTGGTAGGCAGGTGACGAGATGACAGGACATAGTCGTACGCTTTGATCCCTAATTTTTGCCTGGACCGCCCTTTCGGGTTTTTAGTCCACCAGGATACCCATTTTTTCCCAAGCCACCTTTTCAGGTTTTCGACTTGCCGGGTGTACAGATTTTTTTTAATTTTCATCCCTTATTTTTGCCCGAACCCTTTTGGTTCGCCGGGAAGCCTTTATTTTTCCTAGGTGTGTCAACCTAGCGGGTCTTTGATTATGCGCAGTATTTTTTTCGACTATGTCCATGTTCTCAGAATGCAGGGAGTTGTCATTGTCAGTAGTTTTGTGTCGTCATGCTACCAGAAGATGTCTGACCGTGCAAGATTCGTTGCTGGAATCCATGTCTAATGCCCCAAGTGATTCAGGCGGAGATTTGCCCCAGGTTGTTTGGCATTTGAGAGATTCTCTGAATCTTGACTGGACTGCCCCAGATGATGGACAATGATCATGCCGTGCCCCTTGATTGGAAGTGCTTTTATTCACTAGATATTCTTCGTGCGAATTTCTCTGATGTTCGAACAAATCATCATATGCAAACAATATCATATCAAGAATGCAAAGCCTATGTCTGTTTTGAAGATTTTGAAAATGCATTTTTCAGTAAAACAAGCAAATTTTGTAAAAATGTGATGTCAACTCGTTATTTTACTGCAAGCCTTAAGGAGTCAGGATACCTTTCGTAATAGTATGCTTTCGAACTAACCCATGCTTCAGCTGGGACTTTTAAGGGTTGTAGCGTGGCCTGGTTCACGGTTTAAGAAACAAAGGATAAAGGCTCAAATTTCATTTGTACCCACCCGCTCTTCGTGATGTTCTTCGATCCTAAACTCAGCTAATCGTGCATTAGGCCTTGTTTGAGTCTTTGTCCTGATATTCCAATGATGGTTCGGATATTGCCAGTTTATTTTGAATAGGCAGTCATTCTTTTTTTGGTTGAGGGTTTGTAGGACCTCTTTCTTTTTTGATTTTGTTATCCCTGTTTTTGCCTGAACTGTTTCTTTTTGTATTTACAGTCAGCGGGATGCCCCAGTTTTGCAAGTCTCCTTCATAGGTGTTGACTTTAATGGGCTTTTATTTCTGAGAGATAATGACTGCCTGTCTTTGTGATTTATTCGGAACCATCACTGTCTTTTGTTTTAGAAGGACTCCTGTGATTCCATTCATTGTACACCTGGATCAACTGAGAAAACTATCCTGCCCCAGGTTATGATTAAGGGTTTTAATTTTTTTATGAAAAGAAAAAAACTCCTACTTCTTTGGCTCGAAGGGGTTGACGAGGGATTATCTTCCTTATAACTCCAGTGTTTAGGATTTGAAACAATTCATGTACCTCATCAGCGGGGTCTGTTCAAAAGCATACTGTAAATGTCGTGGTATCATTTTCGTCATCCTTCCTCAAGAGGCCTAGAATTTTAAATCGAGAGTTGAACATCAAAAATAAAAGCAATTTTGAATATAGTGAAAACGATTACTTCAAAACAGACACGTGTAATGCATTAATGAAATAAGAAAGTTTGACATGACAATTGTTTGAACAATCAAAGAAAAATACAACTTGAACATTCGAATGAACAAAAGTTTTTTCAATCCTAGCCATGTTTTGGCAAGGGAGCAGTGATCACATTGGGAGTCTCAAATGGCTCGAATTCGATCTCCTTAGCGTCGATCATATTCTGAATCTTGTATTTCAGCGCCCAACAATCCTCAGTATCGTTCCCCGGGCTGCCAGAATGATAAGCACACCTCGTCTCTGGGTTGTAGCTTGGAGAAGAAGTCTTGGGATTTGCAGGAGGGTTGATCACCGTAATCAGATTCATCTTCAACATATGCTGCAATGCTTGTGACAATGGCATATTGATGTCGGTGAACTGTCTTTTAGGCTCGTCCGGCCTTCGTTGATTTCCCTTTTATGGTTGTCGGCGTGACGCAGAACCAGAGATCATGACTGCCCTTACGTGTTGGTCACGACGACTCTTTTGACTGTACGCAGCATTGGACTCTTTCTTCCCACTGTAAGGTTTTTTATGAGCATCAGAAGGTGTGGCCTCTTGAATCTTCCCAGCCTTGATACCAGCTTCAATTCTCTCCCCAGTCAAGATAAGGTCTGTAAACCCGGCTGAAGAATTTCCAATCAAATGGTTGAAGAATGGACCAGACAGGGTCCCTAAGAACATATCAACAAGCTCATGGTCAGTTAAAGGTGGCTGCACCCTTCCAGAAAGGTCTCTCCATTTTTGGGCGTATTCTTTAAATCCTTCACCCGTCCCTAGTGACATACCCTGGAGTTGGGTACGCATAGGAGCGAGGTCAGAATTATACTAATACTGCTTGTAGAACGCAGTAGCCAAGTCCTCCCAGTTACAAATACTGGCTCCATCCAGCTGATAGAACCATTCGAGTTGAGTCCCTGAAAGACTTTCCTGGAAGAAATGGATCCATAAATTCTTGTGTGCAATATACGGTTGGATCTTCCTTACGTATGATCTGAGATGCAGCTTAGGACAGGAAGCCCCATCGTACTTCGCAAAGGCAGGTGCCTTGAACTTGTGTGGGATCACCACCCCAGAGGATAGACCTAGATCTTCGAAGTCCAGGCTGGGCACTTTCTGTATCTCCATAGCACTTAACCGGTCTTCGAGCTATTTGTACTTATCCTCAGCAGGAGGATACTATTCATCATTGTAATCCGTCTCGTTGTCGGAGACCACAGGACTAGGGACCCTTCTTTCTTGGGGACTGTCTTTGCCTACGGATAAGGTAGTCAACTCAGCCTCATTCGGTAGTCCATTCCCAGATCTGCGTCTAGTGTTGAACAAAACAGTCTTCTTCTTCTTCTTCTTCTTCTTCTTCTTCTGAATCATAGTCTTCAACTCTTGTTGACCCTGGGTCAAGCTCATGACCAACTCTTGAAACTGGGCGTTCTGGGCCTGGAGGGCCTTGATAGCTTGTTCAGTAGTAGGCTCATAAGACATGATGACTGCTGAAATAAACAGCGAAGAAGGTAAGTGACATGTAAAAAGGGGTACCTGTAATGCAATGATATGTATGTATGCAGGCAATGTTTTCAAGGATCTCGCGGGGTAAACAAGAAAATTGTTAGCATTTGAATTTTGTAGCTTGATTGAAGGAACTTCATGTTGTTGAGAGTCCTTCTTCAAGAGTCAAAACTCACCATATCGAGTGGGTCATAGCCCCTGACTCAAATTGTCATGTTTTGATCTCCACACAACCTTGGCTAGAGGAAAATAAATCCCCTTTGCCCCTTGCTGGACATTTGATTCATCATGACCTGTATCACAAACCCTTGAGATCCTTGAAATGGGTTAGTTCTTATGCAGGATGTATGCAATGGTATGATGGTATGATGTTATGCTATGCGTGTAGTGAGGTAAGTAAACCCTGTTATGAGTCCAGATTAAGGACTGTAAACAAAACCTGCAAGGAAACTCATGTGTCAGATAACAAGCATGCAAGTAGTCAAGTTTGAAGGCACACAAGATAGCCCTTAGAGTTTAGGCCAGCATGAAGTTTAGGTACTACCCTCTTTCAGTTTCGTTGGTTAAGACCTGTCCTAGAAAATAGTAACCGGGTTCTAGAGGATCTCAATATCACCGACTACCCTCAATCGGTCATAACTCCAGCGTCGCAATCTTTTCTTGTGGCCAGAACCATCGCGAGAGTTTAGCCTCAATGAGTGTAGCATACTGCTACTGTTCTATGGCCAAGTTGGGTCAATTTAGGGTTCTAAGGTCGGTTGGTGCTTAATGACTCCTCAGAAGACCCATATTCTCCTTGTTGCAACATAAGAGATATCGGTACAGACCAAGGTGTCACACCAACGTAGCCACTGCTTCACCCGTGTCGGTCTACGCCGGACAGGTCCCTCACAGCTTATGCTACCTAAAGGGTATTCCCCAGATCCGGGTTAGGATCTATGAAACTCCAAGAGATGCCCACAATATTAAAGCAAACAAATCAAGCAATTGAAAACAAGAGTGGTCTAATCCTAAGGTACACCTCACTTTTATTATTGTTCCCAAGCAGAGTCGCCAGTTCTGTGATCGGTGGAAATAGAACTGACTGTTTTGAAATGCTGGTTCGCGAAATGTCGCGGTAAGCAAGAGTCGCCACCGTCTTTTATGTTCTCCAACAAGGAAAGGACAAAAGCACAGCAAAATTCCTTTTCGAGATGTTTCTCGGTTCGGGAGGTAGATTATAGAAAGGGAAGGTGTTAGCACCCTTTCTATCCATGGTTATCCATGGGCTCTTAGGTACTTGCTCACTATGTTTTCAAAAATTGTTTGCTTTTCAAGTGTTTGTGGGTTTTGAAAAAGTTTAGTTTGAAAAACTTCTAGGTAACTCTTGTATCAGTCCTCAAGAGTGTATGAAGTATTTGTTTGAAAACTTTTTGAAAGTGTAGGTGCGAAAAGATGTTTTTGTTTTTTGAAAGAGCAAGTACCCAGGAGAAATCTACCTACTCTAAGGAATTAGGCTGTGTAAGAGTCCTTTAGACTGTACTATCCCACTATGGAGAAGTAGGTAGCACCGTCGTTGGAGGTATTCGGGTCAATTCGATTATAAGGACATTGTGTGGTCACCAAAGCAATAGTAGGACGCCTTAGCGGTAACCCTAATGTCTTAGATCCATTTTTATCCGAGGCAACCATTTCGAGGCAACTGGATCTTTAGACAGGAGGGCGACCTCTAAAACACCCTATACTTGACGACCACCTCGAGGCAACCAAGTGAGGCGTACCCTAGGAGTGGCATGTGCATGTGTGTTAAGTTTAGTTCATATTATCTTTGCACATGTATTTGTGAGCTACGGGTTGATTTTATTTGTCATACAAGTCTTGTCATGCACATTAACAGTTAAGAGTGCGGAAAATAAATTGCGGAAAGTTGAATCTACGTTATTACAAGGCGCAGGTCTATACATTGCCAAAAACAAAACCTGTTTGGAAAATAAATGCGAGAAAATAAATAAAGTGATAAAAGAGGTCCTAATTATCTATTACATACTCGGAGCAGATACATAAAATATAACCAAAAATAATAATGCGCGACAAGAAATTGAATCGGGACGTCCTTAGGGTTTTGACCCTTTTTGAGAAATAAAGAAGTTTTGGTCCTTTTTTGCAATTAATTAATATTAAACCTAAAAACTAATTAACTAAATAAATTAAAAGAAAAAGTGTTTTTTATGTTTTTTATGAAATAAAAATAAGGAATTAAAAGTCAAAAGAAAAACCCTAATTCTAATCTATTTTAAGTTATTGAGAAAAAATTAAAGTTGACCTAATTTTAAAAGACTAAATTAATTAACCATATTTATTTACAAAAATAATTATTAATAATGAAAATAATAAATAATAAAAATAAACAATATTTTAAGTTGCTGATTTTATTATGAAAAATAATTTATGAATTAATTAGATAATAGTAATAATAATTATTAAAAGAAAAATAAAAAGAAAGAAAATAAAAAAGGAAATAGAAACCAGGGGGGGTGTTGGACCCATTAGGAGGTTTTGTTTAGAATACTGAGGCCCAACAAGCTCAAGCCTGCGTTGACTTTGGAGATTGGCTGCACGTTGCTTTGACTGGGAGCATGGTGTTCTCCACTTTTGGCCACTGGATTTGTGCATAGGGCCACATGGCGTCTGATTGCTTGAAGCGCATGATGGACATCACTTGAGAGCCTGCACATGATTAGGTAAAGAAAAACAATATAGAAATTTTGGGGGACCTGGGAATCGAACCCAGGTCCCAATAGTCACATGCCAGCACATTTACCACTGAACCACTTGCCTGCATTTGTTAGTATAATGATTATTGAAAATAATATATACAAACAATCACATGTGCTGTACAAACCAAATCGCGCGCGTATATTTGAATTAACCAATAGCCTGCCACCAGCTCATCATCTTCTCCATTTACCTGAAACAAGATAAAGAGATAGCGGGGGTTTTTAACCCCCACAATATAGGACGGCAAAAAATAACGAATAGGCCTACAGGCTATATAAATAGAGCGCGATAGTCTTGTTAGATTCGTCTAGTTCTCAGGATTACAACCATAGGCATGAGAAGTCTTAATTTTACTGGATGTGGAAAACCCCAATTTTGAGATTTAAGAACCCTAGAACTCGTTAATGGTATTTCTTGATTTTGGACACCATAATGCAATTCACCTGTACCATTAGCTTCAGAAAGGTTCTAGCAATGCAAAGCACACAAAAATTCTCGTTAATGATGCATGAATATTGAATTACGATTAGGGAAAAAATAACCAAACCGTGTGCTTGTTTGTGGAGATTTATGTAGCTTTAAGACTTGGCTTTGATTGTAAATCGTTTCTCACACCTCCAGCAATGTTTTTGAATCACTAAAACACTTTGAATTGGCCTGGAAGACTGAAAACAGTTTTGAGTTTTCTTTGGTTTTTTCCAATGTTCTTATGGCTTTGTGCATCAATTTTTCACGTGAACAGCATTAGGGTTGGCTTGCTTGCATATATGGGAATAGAATTAGGCCAAGTCTTGGCCCAAAGATCCATTGCATTCATATTTGCATATTTGATTTTCAATCAAATCTTTTTGCCTCTTTTTGATGGAGAAAACTTGCCAAATTTGGAGATCTTTGTCCCCTTGATGTGCACACGAATTTGCCAGCTCATATTTGTCATATTTGCTTCATAAAAAGATTTGAAAACCATATCTTTGAATTTCCTACATTTTAAATCAATTAAATGAATTAATATTAATAAAAAATCCAATTAATTAATAAAAATAAGAAAATAAACTCAAATAGGCTTGATGGGTCGTGCATATGCTTTGGGTAAAGATTCAAGAAGGAATTTGAGGCCCATTAGCAAAAATGATGTGTTTTGAGCAAAGTTGACTTTTGCAAATTCACAAAAATTTCCCAACTTCTCCAATGCATATCTTGCTCAATTTTAATCATATGAACATGTTCTTGGACATTTTGTAAAGGTCTTGAAGTCCTCTAACCAATGCCTTTGGTCCCATGTCATTTTGATTTACCAATCTCAAGTTATGGTCTTTGACTTAAAATGCCTTTTTGTTGACTTTTGAAATTGACCTATAATGTAGAAATTGATAACTTTTTGTGAGAGCATTTCTTGGACTTGAAATGTGAATATGAGTTGTAGGAAATGTCATCCCCTTCAAAATGAGCATTGGATGGGATTTTTTTGATGAACCATGAAAAAGTTATGCCTTGGTCAAGTTACAGCTGACTTTTCAGTTGTCCAAAAATAGTAACTTTTGGCATCTTGATGATTTTTGAGCCATGCTTGTGGAATCATGATCAAGACATGATCAAATGATGATTGTGGCTTCAAAATAAGATGTTGACCAAAATTTTTGACTTTTGACTGCCAAATGACCATTTTACCCCTACAGTTGATTGTGAAGCAAATGGGACTTTTGACTGTGCAATTTGCCTCTGTGAGTCTTGAAACTTGACATGTAGATGCTTGGAGATGTATATAGGCCTATGGGACTTGATTGAGCCATTGAAAACCTCAAATTCCTTGCAAGAACCAAAACCCTAATTTTGACTGGCTTATAAGATGGTTTGACTGTGCAACCCCTTGAGAAATCTTGAACCATTTGAAGATGATTCTTGACAAATCTTGAATAATATGGGAGGGAAAATTTTGGGGTACAACAGCAAGCATAAAAGGTTAGGCCCATTTGGCAAAAATTGCATTTTTGAGCATATTTGACTTTTGACAATTTTATAAAAATGGTCAACTTTGACAAGGCATATCTCTTCCAATGTTAACCCTAGAGAGGTGTTATTTCATTTTTTAGAAAGCTTAGGATGTACCCTAAACAACCCTTTTGGTCTCATGTCAATTGGATCTTCCATGCTCATGTAAGAAGCTTTGACCCAAAAGGTGTTTTTGTTGACTTTTCAAAAGGACCTATAATGTAGAAATTCATATATTTTGATGAGTTCATATTTTGAACTTTAGGGATGAAGATGAATTGTAGGGAATAGCATCCTCTTCAAAATGAGCCTTGGATGGAAACTTTCTGATAAAGTATGAGGAAGTTATGCTTGGTCAAAGTTTGGTTGACTTTTCCTAAGAAACCCTAATTTAGTAACTTTTGAGTTTTGATGAATTAGGAGCATTACTTGAGGTATCATGATCAAAACTTGATCAAATTATGAATATCACTTCAAAATGTTGATGTTGACCAAAAATCTTGAAGTTTGACTGTATGTGGGCCACAATTGACTTTTGACTTAGTATAGTTGACTTTCAGGCATCTGAGCAGTTGATTGAGCAAACTTCTTGTGCAAGGCATGAAACTTGACATGCATGATATTGAGAACATATTAGGACCATGGAAAGAATTTGGGACCTTTGGAGTTCCCATACCCTGATGAAAATGGAAACCCTAATTTGAGGTACATTGCCTTAGGAGAGAGTTTGTCTGGTCAACTCTTGGGCATCCTTGAGCAACTTGAGGACCTCAATGAGCATGTGTTGAGTAAAATGAGAGAGCAAATTTTGGGGTACAACAACTGGGAATACAACAGGAATGATTGTGGGTCCAGAAATTGCTTTTGGGGGAGCAATTTCTGGAGAGAATATCCTTCCGCTTCGGGTTATCTTACTAGTCCCTACAATATTACTGACATCAGAGTCAACTTACTCAGAACTGAAATATTCAGTAGCTGGCCAACCTTGCTTGATACCGTGGTAGTAGACATCCCCTCCATAATTCCATGGTACGGTTTTGTCTGACGAATACGAGATTGGTACAGGTATTGTAATTATCAAAGAAGCTACTTTAGGAACTGATGTAATTCTAACGGGTCTTTTGGTGGAGACCCTGGAAGAATTGTCGAAAATGGTCATGATGGAAACATCATTATAAGAAACAGATGGAATTGAAGCCTTCTCGAACAAAATTTTCTTGTTATCTATTAGGCACTGAACACCTGTTTTTAACAAAGGACAGTTGGTTGGTGAGGACAAACAGAAATGACAACTTTCATCACAGCCTGGGAATACACCTACGTTCAAAAAGTTCTTTTTGATAGTTAGGAGTGGGGGCATAAGTTCATCAACTGAAGTAACAAACATATCTTCCTCAATGGCGTTGGCATTATGGCCGTGCTTGGGCATATGGGCAGTAATGACATTTGGAATTTCTAGCGCATCAAATTCAATCTCTTTAGCTTCAAGGAGGTCTTGTACCTTGTTTTTTAGAGCCCAACAGTTATTAGTGTCATGGTCGAGACTCTCAGAATGGTATGCACAGCGGGCATTAGAATGATAGTGAGGAGAGGTTGTGTTAGCGTTCTTTGGAGCTTCTTTCAAGGTCACTAGATTGGATCTTAACAAACGTGGAAATACTTGAGAGAGTGTCATGTTAATTCTGGTGAATTGTCTGACTGGACTTTCCATTCTTGGCTGGTTGCTTCTTTGTTGAGCAGGCGCTGGTTTAGGAACCATAGCAGCCCCCACCATTGGACGGCGTTCAACCCTATCTTGATTTCTCTGAGGATATACAGCAACAACTTCTTTCTTTCCGATGAATGGTTTCCTTACAGCAACAGAGGATGCATCTTTTTGAATCTTCCCATTCTTTATCCCGACTTCCACCCTTTCTCCGGTCAATATCAGTTCAGTAAAACCTGCCGATGAACTCCCAATTACGTGATTGAAGAAGGGACCAGACAAGGTGCCCAAAAACATGTCTGCCAACTCTCTTTCAGATAGGGGAGGTTGAACTCTTCCGGCTAAGTCCCTCCATTTTTGGGGGTAGTCCTTGAAGCATTCACTTGAAACCATGGCCATACTCTGGAGTTGAGTACGGGTAGGCACAAGATCAGCGTTGTATTGGTATTGTTTGTAAAAGGCAGCGGCCAGATATTCCCAATTATGAACATTGTCTCTTTTTAACTGATAAAACCAATCAAGTTGAGTCCCAGACTAGATGTCTTTAAAGAAGTGTACCCATAAATCCTTGTCGGAGGTATGAGGCTGGATTTTCCTCACATAGGACCGAAGATTCATTTTGGGGCATGAGACTCCGTCATATTTGGAGAACATAGGTGCTTTGAATTTTGGAGGAATGACAATCCCTGATACTAATCCCAACTCCTAAAATTCCAATCCAAGCACTTTTTGGATTTCCATCGCACTTAACCGTTCTTCTAGATGCTTATACTTGTCGTTGGATGGAGGGTATTGTTCTTCAGAATAATCTTCTTCTTCCTCTTCCTCTTCTGACTCTGATTGGACAACTGTTTCTTTTCCCTTCCCATCTTGATTGTCTTTCTCACCGGATGTCGTTGCAAAGTCTAAGGCCCTTCTTGTTTGCCTTGGAATCTTCTTCCCATGTTTAGAACTCCGGTTATTTTCTTTGTCTTCTTCTTTTTCTCTTTAACCAGCAAGGTCTTCAACTCTTCTTATCCTTTAGCTAGAGTTAAGAACATCTGTTGAAACTGTGCATTTTGAGCTTGGAGGTCCTTCGTTGTTTTCTCGAGATCCATCTTACTGAAATAAACAGTAGAAAGATGAGGAGACTTGTTGCAAGAAACCTGCTTATGTTATGATGAATGGTAAACGCGTATGCAATGATTTCAAAGATCTTAAAGATTCAAATTTGTTTTAGACAAAAAGGAAACACATGCTATATTAAAGCTTGAGTACATCAATGCCTTTTTGGACAAATAATACAAAAAACTCTAAGATAAAAAGGTAGTACCCATCCTCTTTAGTGAGATGTAGGTATTCAGGTTCCTCTCCTCATGAAGTTGCTTCGTGAGTTCCAAAACCTTCTTCTTGCTTGCATAGAATTGGGCTTCGAAAGTATCTCGCTCCCCCTTGAGTTTTATCCAATCTCTTTGTAGGTCTTTAAGAGAGATGGGCATGTCAGGATGTAGGATAGTGTATGGAACATCTCCTTCCATGACAGGCTCAATGATTATCGGGAGAATGGAAGGATAAGGCATCATAAGACTCTGAGCGCGAGTTCATACCCATTTGAGGTAAGGCTCAAGAGGGATGGAATTCGTATGCCCCAATGTCTTGCTATCTACCTTATTCAACATCCTCCAAGCTCAGATAAATCTCTGGCGAAGACCTTGATCGTCGTTCTCGTAGTCAAATACCAAACCTTGAATCAACATTTCATGTGGGCCATCCCTTCGGGCGTAACCAAACTTTCTTAAGGCTAAGTAGGGGTTGTAGGTGATACCTCCCCTAATGCCAAGTAAAGGTACATTAGGAAATTCTCCACAACGGTCGACAATAGTAACATTCTCTATGGATCGGGAACACCAATAGATGTCTGAATGTTTAAGCATCATCAACCTTTGTAACCACCTTGAACCATGCTCATTCTTCAATGCATATTAGGGAAGATGTGAAATAAACCATCTTTCCAAGAGAGGAGTGCAACACATAAGGACACCTTTTTTCCTCATAGTGCGAGTGTGAAAAGAGTGTAGGATGTCTCCTAGCAAAGTAGGCATCAGATTGCGGGATATGAAGATTTTGACGGCGTTCACATCTATGAGTTGGTCAGGATTTGGAAACAAAACCATTCCATAGATGAGGAGAGCCACAATTTCCTCAAAAGCTTGCAGGTCCAAAGAGTTCCAACAGTTTTGGGCTTTCTCGAAAAAGAACTTTGCTAGGAAACCTTTGACACCACTCCTTGTTTTCCAATGAGTTGTGACATCAGATAAGTGCAAGTGTAGAGCTTGAGCAATCTCTTCTGGCTTTGGGTCTCTTTTCATACCGTTGAAAGGTAGTTGATTGAGAATGGGAATCCTTAAGAGTCGGGAGAATTCTTCCAAATTAGGCACAAGTTGATAATCGGGAAATGTGAAGTAATGGTGTAAAGGATCAAAGAACTGAAAGAGCACCTTCATCATGTCCTCATCTGTGTTGGAGGTGACCAAGTTGAGTAGGCGACCATGTCTCTCAGTGAATGGAGAATTTTCTGGAATCCTTGAAGCTAGTTCCTTAATTTGTGGAGGGATCCTTACAAGGTTGACTTGAACAGTTTTCTTGCGAAGAGAATCCATATCCTACAAAACAGAACAAAGATAAATCCCAAGATCCTTGAAATGGTTATTAAATGAGTATGATGTTATGATGTTCATGATTTTATGTACAAGTATGTATATACAAACAAGGCAAACAAGTCCTTAGGTTTAGGCTTGCATGGATTCTTATAGGTAAGTACCCTCTTGAAGTTTAGTTGGCTCAACCAGTCCTAGCAATGGTGACTGGGTTCTAAGGAGCTCAATATCACCGGTTTGTTTCCTTGGTCATTGCTTCAGCACAAGCCTCTTAAATGGTGATCGAAATATCCCAAGAAACCAAACCTCAATGAGTGTAGTATCGAGTATCTACCAACTTCGAACTGCACCAAAGATGGTCATCTCACTATGTCCTAAAGGCTAAGTTGGTCAAGTAAAGGTTCTAAAAGTTCATTAGTGCTTCATGACATCACTCAACGGCCTTGTATTCTCCTTGATAAACTCAAGGGCTACCGGTACCCACAAATATGTCGCACTAGCGTAGCTATTTCTTAGACCATGTCGGTATACCATGCATAGTTTCCACAACATATTTCTACTTACCTATAAGGTATCCCAAATCCGGGTAGAGGATTCAAACCCAAACAAAGAACCATAATGTAAAGCAAACAAGTTAAACAAAGAAAGCAAGTAAATTTGATCTAACCCTAAGGTAACCCCACTTTTAGAATAATCCCTAGCAGAGTTGCCAGTTCTGTGATACGGTGGGAGAACTGACTTGAAGGTTTTGCGTTTGATCACAAATATTGCAGTTAGCAAGAGTCGCCACCGACTTTTCTTTTATCCAAAAGGAATGGTGAAAAATCACAGAAAAGACCTTTGAGATTATTTCTTGAGTTCGGGGGGTAGATCATGAAAAGGGAAGGTATTATCACCCTTTTCATCCATGGTTTTCCATGGGATCTTAGTTACTTGCTAGATCACTTGCTTTTGTTTGAATTTATGCTTTGTGTGGTTTTATTGAAATTATTTTGAAAAGGAGACATCATTTAGGAAAACTTTTTAATGATTCTCGTTCGTAAGAATGTATACAAAGTGTTGATCTTTTGAAAATGTTTTCAAGTTTGAGAGATGTTTTGAAAGTGTTTGGTGTTTGTTTTTAAAATAGAAAGGACATTTCGGTTTGAAAGTGGGCAAGTACTAGGAACAATATACCTACTCAAAAGTCTTTCTTGTTTATTTCCTATTTCCTTTGATATTGTTATCTTACCATTGATTTGGTAAGCAACCCTATCTTTGGATGTAAACAGGACGGGCGTGGGTCATCGTATAACCATGATTAGAAATGTTGCAAGGTATCTTAGCATATTTATTTAGGGACTAATATCATTTGAAAGCAACATGGATAACGTCATCGAGGGACTATGATCTTGTATTTTTGCTTGTTTTTCCTAAGATACCTTACATGCATAACGTGGCCATTTTGTAAGGCAACCAAGTAGATTTTACCCTAGGGGTGCTTGTGTGCAAGTGCATTGTTTTTCATGCTTGGTTTTATCTTTGATTAGGGTTTTCTAATTGATGGGTTTTAGTCTTTCCATACAAAATCCTAATTACTAGTTGTGATACATAAACCGATAAATTACAAAATTTAAAGTTACTACGCTATTACAATATTTGTGGGAGGGGGTGTACAAATTGTAAATGGGGATTGCAAGAATATAAACCTAATTAATCTATTACAACCAAATTGAATTTGTACAAGAATTGAAATAAATAATGTACAAAATGAATAAATGTTTAAGAATATAAATATGAAGAAAATGGATATTTTTGTTTGGATTTTTTTTAGGAAAAGTGAATTTGTTTTAACCTAATCAATTAAAAGAAAATAATTAATTAAAATAATAAAAGTAAACCTAATTTAATAAGAAAATATTTTAAATAAAACCCTAAGTCTATTAATTGAAAAAATAAATTAAGTTTAAGAAAAGTATTTTTTTTGTATTTTTGTCTTGAAAATAAATTATAGTATTATAAAATATTTTTGGCCTTTTCTATATTAAAATAAATATATTTTAATTAGTGTAAAAGAAAATAAATAATAACCTAGTTTTAAATTAAATTTACAAGAATAATTAGTAAAAATAAATAAAGTATAGTTAAATAAAACTATTTTTTGTGAGAAAAATAAAATAAACTAAGTCAAAATATAAATCTATTATTTTTTATATTTTTTATGATTTTTTTATAATATTAGGAAAAATAATTAAGAAAAACATATAAAAGAAAATAAGAAAAGAAATTAAAATTTGGCCAGGGGTGCAAATAGTCCACAGGGGGGGGGGTGTCAGAAAGTAAAAACAAAAACAAAGCCCAAAGAGGCCCAACGCATGTCCAAAAAAACAAAGTCAGAATGCAAAAGTATGAAAAAATAAAAAGGGTACCACTAGGGCTCGAACCCAGGTCCCAAAGGTTACAGGCGCGCGCTTCTACCACTGGGGTGGCTATACATCCATTAATATAAGCAAAATAATAAATATATGATACAAAATGCACCCTGATTTACACTTCATCTTCAACCTCCAGCTAGACCAACTGTAACTTGTTCATTTCTCAACAAAAATGAAAACTGTAAACATGAAACTTGTAGCAAATTTCCTCACGGTTTTAGAAATGTAAAGCATTAAAACTAAAAATCAAAGATAAGCAAGAATTTCAATGGCCCTATTTTGAACCCTAAAAATCTCCGAAAATTAAATCTTAAAATTCTCTAAGCTCAGGCAAAATTAATGGAAACTATGGACATGGTTAGCTATAGGGCAATGGTATCTACATGTTTTATTCATAAATAAATCATTGATGATGCTTGCATGAAGAGTTCCAAAGTTAGAAAACTTACCTTGCGAGAGGGTATCGGGTTTGAAGTTTGAGCAGCTTTCAAGGAGTTCCAATGGTTGGGTTAGCTTCCTCAAGTTCCCAGGAAGCTAATGGAATGCTTAGCTTGAGCTGAAAGGGCCTGAGGAGTTCTGGAGAAGTCCAAGTGCAAAGCTCTATTTTTGAAAATGGTGGATGATGATAGAGATGTTATAGTGATGCTGCAGGTGTTGGGATTGTTTGTGTATGTTGTTTAGAAACTTTTGAAAACAAAAGGCCAAGAAATGCACGAGTGGATTTGAAGATTAGCTTCAAAACTCAGAAATGACAAGTTTTGAAGTGTTTTTGGTGATTCTGAGTTCTAGGTGTTTTCAGGGCTTAAAAATTCCTCTATTTGATGCAAATAGTTTGTGTATCTATAAGCAAAAGGATTGGAGTGCATTGGCAAGTCAGAAGTACAAGTTATAAGCTTTTGGCTAGGTTACTTGATTTTCAAGAAAAGAGGGAAACCAAGTTTTAATGTGAGGTACAAGCATGGGCTAAGTGATTGTAAGTGTCTAAACCATTTATCATGATTTATAGGACTTGTATGATCATAAGAGAACAAGTGCAAGGCTCAAGAACAAGTTTTTATGCAAAAATGCACTTTATCAAAATGACAATGTAACCTTTCTCCCAAAAATGGATATAAAGCATGTCCATGCATTGAATGCTTGAAATGAGACCTCTAACAGATGTGCAAGCCATTAATTATGGAGTGCCTAATAAGTTTGAGGCCTGCAAAGTAGATTTTATGCATCACAGCTTTGAATTTGAATTTTGTTCATCACTAAATGCCTTGTAAATCAAGTGATAAAATCCTAACTTCATCTCTTCGATTCTCCCTACTCAAGAATGATCTCAAGGAGTTCTTGGAAATTTTGGAAATATTGCAATGTGCTCTACAACCCATATTTGAATTGCTTTTTAAGATTCCCCTTGGAACTATATGAAAAAGTGCCGTGAAGTTGGGTCAAAATCCTGACCAAATTAGGGCAAAAATTCCACTAAGTGTTTTGTTTCATGACCATATGTTCTTAAAATTATAACTTGAGATATAAGCACTTTTGGAAGGATTTGTGTAAAGAAAAGTTGTAGATTTCATGGATATCAACAACTTTCATGTTGGAAGTTTCTCTTGAATCATCTTGCATCATGGTGAAAAATTTGTTCAAAGTTGTGCAAAAACATGAAATTTCCAACACTTAGAAAAATTTCTAAGTTTAGAAATTTTGACTTTTCAAAATGAAATATTGAATTTTTGATTTCTTGATGAATAAGTTTCATATTTTGACATGTTTTGATGAATTGTGATCTTTGGCATTTGAAATTGACCAAAAAGTCAAAGTTTGACTTTTCAGTATATAAACTTTTGATCAGTTGACTGAAAAATTCATATGTCAATCCAATGGACTTGCAATGTTTTGAACCATGTCATTAGGTCAAAATTATGCAATTGTACTCTAGAGATCATGCCTTAAACCAATTTATCATTTGCTAGGTCAAAAATCAGAAATTGCCCTTTCCAAGTCAAAACCCTAATTTTGACCATTTTGCCCTTTTGGAGATTTGATCAAATTTCTTGAGGAATTATGGTACAAACTTGATCAAATGATACATATAAGTTTAGAATGTTGATGTGGATCCAAAATTATGAAATTTGACTGTAAATTGGCCATGGTTGACTTTTCCCCCAATACAGTTGATTTTTAGGTCAACTGCACAATTGACTAAGCAAAAATATGATCCAAGGCTTGAAACTTGACATGAGTAATCTTGGGGGTCCATAATGATCCATGAAAACCATATGGCTCATTGGAAGTTAAAAAACACTTGTGCAAACTCAAACCCTAATTTTGGTCATCAGTGCTTAAGGAGGTGTCTTAAGCTAATCAACCCTAGTGCAGTCTTGAGCCCAAGGAGATTTTGTGAGCAAATTCTTGATAAGTGAGAGGGCAAATTTTGGGGTACAACACAAGGTTTTAAAAGTCTGAATTGTTTAATTATTACAAGTCCGATAAAAATTTAAAGACAATTATTGTTGGATAAAAGTAATTGGGACAAAATCTTTGGCTTCCCAGTTGGTGAGTCCTCCGTTGATAGTTGGGAAAATCCATTCCTCCAGGTCGCATCTGTCATCACTATCCTCCACTATATTGAATCCATGGTTGCTGATCTTCAAAGGTGGTCCCCCAGCACGACGAACAACTTTCTGGGCTCCTTCTTCGACCACTGCCTTGACATCTTTCAGTGAAGACATGTTTAGCGAAGGTCTTGTAATTTTCGGGACTTAGGAAACGGTCTTGGTTGTTGCCACTATTTGTGGGACTTCGTCGAAATGCTCAAATGGAGTTTCAATGAATTCACCATCCAATTCCACGTATCTGAAGGAGTTCAGGTGACTGACCATATATTCCTCTTCTCCATGGACAGTGATGATTTTTCCCTTGGTTGGGAATTTCAGCATCTGATGTAATGTAGAGGTGATGGAACCAACATTATGAATCCATGGTCAGCCCAATAAACAGGAATAAGAAGGGCGAATGTCCATCACGTAGAAAGTTGAATCAAAGGTTTGAGTTCAACTTTTATGGGGATGTCCACCTCCCCATGCACCATTCTCTTTGAACCGTCGAAGGCCCTTACCACTATGTTGCTGGGTTTTAAGGTCAAAACTTCACAGTCGAGTCTATCCAGAGCCTTCTTAGGCAGCACATTCAAAGACGAACCAGTATTAACTAGGACATAGGCCAAAGTTGTGCCCCTGCATTCGACAAAGATATGAAATGCCTTGTTGTGTTTCCTCCCTCTAGGTGTCAGGTCAGAATCGGTAAAGCCTAAGTCGTTATCAGCGGTCAAACTGGCCACACAGTCTTAGAACTGATCATCAGAGGTTTCTTGTGGCACATGGGCAGTTTTAAGAAATTTCACCAAGGCCTTCGCATGAGCCTCGGAGCACAACAATAAAGCTAGCATAGAGATCTTTGACGGAGTCTACCCTAGCTGTTCGACTACGTTGTAGTCGCTTCTCTTTATAATTTTCAAAATTTCTTCCATCTCCTTTTTAGAGGCTTCTGGGATAGATACTGATTGCGCCTCATCCAGACAGGCTCAACCAAAATGCCTTTGCCTCGAGTCTCGATCGACTCGGTGATAGGGGTGTTAGTAGGGGTAACCATATGGATTGTAGTAGTAATGTCAACATGAACAAAAGCAGGAATGATCACAGGACTGGTAACAGTTTTCAGAGGAGTAATCTTTGGGGAGAATACTTTTCCACTTCGGGTTATTTTTCTAGTTCCCGCAATGTTTCCGATGTCGGGGTTAGCCTTCTCAAAAATCGAGTCTTCATCAACTAGCCAATCCTGTTTGACACCGTCATAGTAGACGTCACCCCCATAGTTCCATGGGACAATTTTATCTGAGGAGTACGGGATCGGCCCTGGCATAGTAATTATCAGTGGAGTCACCTTAGGAACGAATGTAATCCTAACAGGTCTTTTGGTGGAAACTCTGGAAGGATTGGAGGAAATGGTTACTATTGAAACATCCTTGTAAGAAATGGTTGGAACGAGAGTCTTTTTAAACAAAATATCTTTGTCATCCATTAGGCGCTGGACACCTGGTTTCAATAAATGACAACCAATTGGTAGGGATAAATAGAGGTGGCAGCCTTCACCAAAGCCCGGAAATAAACCGACCTTCAATAGGTTCCTCTTCACAGTCAGGAGAGGAGTAACAAGTTCATCAACAATAGTAACAAACACACCATCTTCAACAGCGTTAACATCACGACCATGATTGGGCATATGAGCGGTGATAACATTTGGGATCTCAGCAGCATTGAATTTAATTTCTTTTGCATCGAGAAGGTCTTGCACCTTGTTTTTCAAAACCCAGCAGTTGTTGGTATCATGGCCTGGACTTTCTGAATGGTAAGAACAGTAAGCATTAGGATTGTAATGAGGAGAAGCGGTGTTTGGATTCTTTGGTGCTTCCTTCAAAGTTACTAGATTAGATCTCAACAAATATGGTAAGACTTGAGATAGCTTCATATTTATCCGGGTAAATTCTCTTATCGGTCTTTCTGTTCTAGGCTGGTTATTCCTTTGTTGAGTAGGTGCAGGCTTAGGGATCATGACGCCCCCTATCGTTGGACGGTGTTCAATTTTATCTTGATTCCTTTGAGGATACACAACACCAACTTCTTTCTTCCCAATAAATGGTTTTCTCACGACATTGGAGGATGCATCCTTTTGGATCTTCCCACTCTTAATCCCAGCTTCCACTCTTTCCCCAGTCAAGATTAATTCAGTGAAGCCGGCTGAGGAGCTTCCAATTAGATGATTAAAGAAAGAACTATACAGGGTGCCTAGAAACATGTCTACTAGCTCCCTGTCAGACAACGAAGGCTGGACTCTTCCTGCTAAGTCCCTCCGTTTCTGAGCGTAGTCTTTGAAACTTTCGCTTGAAACCATAGCCATACTCTGGAGTTGAGTACAGGTGGGAGCAAGGTATGTGTTGTATTGATACTATTTATAAAAACCAGAGACAAGGTCTTCCCAATTATGGATATTGTCCCTTTCCAGTTGATAGAACCAATCTAGCTGAGTCCCGGATAGACTATCCTGAAAGAAGTGGACCCACAAATCTCTGTCAGCAGTGTGAGGCTGTATCTTCCTCACATAAGATCAGAGGGGCATCTTGGGACACGAAACCCCATCGTATTTAGCAAACACTGGTTCCTTGAACTTTGGTGGAATAAAAATTCCAAACACTAAACCCATCTCTTCAAAGTCCAGCCCGGGCACTTTCTGAATCTCCATTGCACTTAAGCAATCTTCTAACTGTTTGTATTTGTCGTCGGCCGGAGGGTACTGCTCTTCAGAGTAATCATCGTCTTCTTCCTCTTTGGATTCTTGATGAGAAATCACTTCCTTGTTTTTCCCTTCTTGATTATCCTTTTCACCCGATGATGTTGCAAAGTCTAGGGTCCGTCTGGCTGGCCCTGGGAACCTTCTTCCTAGATTCAAAACACCGGTTACTTTCTTTGCTTTCTTCTTCTTTTCTTCGATCAACAAAGTCTTAAAATCCTATTGTCCTTTGGCTAGACTTAAGAACATTTGTTGAAACTTAGCATTCTGCGCCTGGAGATCTTTTACCGTCTGTTCCATGTACATCTTACTGAAATAAACAGTAGAAGGATGAGGAGACCTGTTGTAAGAAACCTGCTTATGTTATGATGAATGGAGATGCATATGCAATGATTTCAAGGAAATTAGAGACTTAAATTTTCTTTAGACCAAAAAGGAACACACGTTATATTAATATATCAAAGTTTGAGTACATCATTCCTCTTTGCGCTTACAAATAAATACAAAAACTCTAAGATAAAAAAGTTGAACGCATCCTCTTTGGTGCGATGTAGGCATTCAGACTCCGCCCCCCATGAAGCTTCTTAGAGAGTTCCAGAACTTTCTTCTCACTGGCATAGAATTGGGCCTCGAAAGTGTCTTGCTCCCCCTTAAGCTGTATCCAATCCCTTTGCAAGTCTTCAAGAGAGGTGGGCATGTCAGGATGCAGGATAGTGTATGGGATATCTCCTTCCACAATAGGCTCTATGATAACCGGGAGAATGGAGGGGTAAGGCATCATAAGACTTTGAGCACGAGCTCATAACCATTAGAGATAAGGCTCAAGAGGGATGGAATTCTTATGCCCCAATGTCTTGCTATCTACCTTGTTTAACATCCTCCAAGCTCGGATAAACCTCTGGCGGTAACCTTGATTGTCATTCTCGTAATCAAATACCAACCCTTGAATAAGAATCTCATGTGGACCATCTCTTCGGGCGTAACCAAACTGTCTTAAGGCTAGGCAGAGGTTGTAGGTGATGCCTCCTCTAATTCCAAGTAAGGGGACATTAGGAAATTCTTCACAACGGTCGATGATAGTAACATTCTCTACAGATCGAGAACACTAATGAATGTCTGAATGTTTGAGCGTCATCAACCTATGTGATCACCTTGAACCTTGCTCTTTCTTCAGTACAGATTGGGGAAGATGCGAAATAAACCATCTTTCCAAGGGAGGAGTACAACATATAAGAATACCTCTTTTCCTCATAGTGCGAGTGTGAAAAGAATGTAGGATGTCTCCTAACAAAGTAGGCACCGGGTTACGAGACATGAAGATTTTGACGGCGTTTACATCTATGAGTTGGTCAGGATTTGGAAATAAAACCATCCCATAGATGAGGAGAGCTACAATTTCCTCAAAAGCTTGCAAGTCCAAGGAGTTCCAACAGTTTTGGGCTTTCTCAAACAAGAACTTGGCTAAGAAACCTTTGACACCACTCCTTGTTTCCCAATTAGTTGTGACATCAGATGGTTGCAAGTGTAGGGATTGAGCAATCTCTTATGGATTTGGATCTCTTTCCGTACCGTTGAAGGGTAGTTGATTGAGAATGGGAATCCTCAAGAGTTGGGAGAACTCTTCCAAAGTTGGCACAAGTTGATAATCAGGAAATGTGAAGCAATGGTGTAGAGGATCAAATAACTGAAAGAGCACCTTCACCAAGTCCTCATCAGTGTTGGAGGTAACAAAGTTTAGGAGGTGACCATGTCTTTCGGTAAATAGATAATTTTCGGGAACCCTTGATTCTAACTCTTTAAGTTGAGGAGGGATCCTCATAAGATTGACTTAAATGGTTTTCCTGCGAATAAAATCCATGTCCTACAAAACAGAACAAAGATAAATCCCAAAAAACCTTGAAATGGTTAGTGAGTATGAGTATGATGTTATGATGTTTATGATGTTATGTACAAGTAAATATATACAAACAAAATAAACAATTCCTTAGGTTTAGGCTTACATGGAGTCTCATAGGTAAGTACCCTCTTGAAGTTTAGTTGGCTCAAACCTGTCTTAGCAATAGTAACCGGGTTCTAAAGGAGCTCAATATCACTGGTTTGTTTTCTCAGGCATTGTTTTAGCGCAAGCCACTTTAATAGCGACCGAAATATCCCAAAAAACCAAACCTCAATGAGTGTAGTATCGAGTATCTACCAACTTCGGACTGCACCAAAGCCGGTCATCTCACTACGTCCTAATGGCCAAGTTGGTCAAGTAAAGGTTCTAGAAGTTAGTTAGTGCTTCATGACATCACTCAGCGGCCCCGTATTCTCCTTGACTACTCAAGGGCTACCGGTACCC
Source organism: Vicia faba (assembly GCA_948472305.1). NCBI lineage: Eukaryota > Viridiplantae > Streptophyta > Magnoliopsida > Fabales > Fabaceae > Vicia > Vicia faba. The sequence goes on from OX451740.1 coordinate 1,120,026,493, forward strand.
ACAAATATGTCACACTAATGTAGCTATTGTTTAGACCATGTCGGTATACCCCGTACAGTTTCAACAACGTATTACTACTTACCTATAAGGTATCCCTAATTCGGTTAGAGGATTCAAACCCAAACAAAGAACCAAAATTTAAAGCATATAAGTCAAACAATGAAAGCAAGTAAATGTGATCTAGCCCTAAGGTAACCCCACTTTTAAGATTTTTCCCAGCAGATTTGCCAGTTCTGTAACGCGGTGGGAGAACTGACTTGGTTGTTTTACATTAGATCGCAAATGTTGCGATTTAGCAAGAGCCGCCACTGACTTTTCTTTTATCCAAAAGGAAAGGATGAAAAGAATAGGAAAGACCTTTGAGATGTTTTCTTGAGTTCGGGGGGTAGATTATGAAAAGAGAAGGTGTTAGCACCCTTTCCATCCATGGTTTTCCATGGGCTCTTAGTTACTTGTTAGATCACTTGCTTTTGTTTGAAAATATGATTTGTGTGGTTTTTGAAAGTATTTTGAAATGGCGCCATCGTTTAGGCAAACTTTGTAATGATTCTCGTTCGTAAGAATGTATACAAAGTGTTGAACCTTTGAAAATGTTTTCAAGTTCGAAAGATGTTTTTGAAAGTGTTGGTGTTTATTTTGAAAATAGTGAGGATGTTTTTGGTTTGAAAATGAGCAAGCAACTAGGAACATTCTACCTACTCAAAAGTCTTTCATGTTTATTTCCTGTTTCCTTTGACATTGTTATCTTACCATTGATTTGGTAAGAAACCCCTATCTTTGGATGTAAAAGGGACGGGCAAGGGTCATCGTATAGCCATGATTAGCAATGTTGTAAGATATCTTAGCATTTTCTTTAAGGTCCTAAGATCATTTTTGAAAGGCAACTTTGATAGCGTCATCGAGGGACTATGATCTTGTATTTTGTTTGTTTTTGCTAAGATACCCCACATGCATAATATGGCCATTTTTGTAAGGCAACAAAGTGGATTTACCCTAAGGGTGTAAGTGTGCAAATGTATTAATTTACATGCATTGTTTTGTCTTTGAATTAGGGTTTTCTAAGCATTTATTTTATCTTCCAATACAAACCTTAATTACTAGCATTTGTATATAAAGCATTTAAATTGCGAAAAATAAAAATACTAAGCTATTACATCATTTAGGGGAGGGGGTGTACAAATTACAAATGGGGAAATTGCAAGAAAATTAAATCTAAATAATTATTACAACCATATTGAATATTGTACAAAAAATGAATAAATAAAAATACAATAATGTAAATGTAAAAAGAAATGTGATTTTTGTTTGGTTTTCATGAAAAGGGTTTTTTGACCTAATTAACTAAAATAAAATAATTAATTTAAAAGTAAGAAAATTAAGCTAAGTTAATTAAAAGAATATTCTTTTAGGTTTTTTTTATGGAGTTTTTTTGTGAAAGGGTTTTAATTAAATTAAACTAGTATGAAAAAATGAATTAATTAAAAATCCTAAGTTTCTAAATTAATTTTAATTAAAAAAAAAACTAAACCTTATTCTAATTATTATTTTATTTAAGAAAATAAATTAAATTTGTATAAGAAAAATATTTTGTCTTTTTGGTCTTAAAGGAAATAAAATATAAATATATTATTACCTAAATAATAAATAAAAATGTTTGTGGGATTTTCATTAATAAAAATAATAATAATATTAATATTAATAATAATAAAAATAAAAAAAATAAAAAATGAAATAAAATGTGAAAATAAAATCAGGGGTGTAAAACATATTTTGAGTGTATGTGTGTAAAAAAGTTTATGGTTTGACCCAATGCAGTTTTTGTTAGAAACATAAATAAAAGAAAATGTTGCATATATGAAGCAAACGGGGGGTGATGTTAAGAAAAAAAGTCTGGCCCATGAGGTGGAGGCCCAAGCGCTACCTGAAATAAATAAAAAAGGAAAAAATGACAAAAATGTGAAAAAAATGCAAAAGGCAACGCTGAGGTTCGAATCCACGACCTCTACCAATAACGCGCGCTGCCTTACCAATGGGGTGGCTGTAAATCCGTTAACTTAAATGAAAGAATAAATACATAATATAAAATGTCTCCATGACCTGTACTTCATCTTCAACCTTCATCCAGCCAGACCACATACATCTCATTCATTTCTCAACAAAAATGGAGAATGCAAACATGAAAGTTGTGCTATTTTTCCTCACAAATCTAACCATGTAAACAACTAAAGCTATAGATCAAAGATGAATGATAATTTATCTTGTTCTAATTTGAACCCTAATTTTTTTTCAGAAACTTCAAACTTAAAATTCTCTAAGCTCAAGCCATGTAAATGAAAACTATGGATATGTACAGCTTCAGGGCAATGATATCTACATTATTGCTTCAGAATATATGCATAAAAGATGCTTGTATCAAGATTTTGAAGTTTAAAAACTTACCTCTTGCAGCTGGAGTCGAGTATGGAGTTTTTGCAACTTTTAAGTTATCCTGATGATCTGTTTAGCTTGCCAGAACCTCCTTGAGTGTATTCCAACCCTTGCTTTGCTTTAAAAGTCCTTAAATCCCTCTAACCAAGTCGACTTGCAAGCTCAGTTTTTTAAATGGTGGATTATGCAAATGGAGTTACAGTCCAGCAACAAAGGCCTGGATCACTCCTATGTGATGTATAGAAGGTGTTTGGATGGTTAAAACTCAATACGCAAGAGTGGATTTGGAGATGGCTATGTGAAGTTCAAAACTGTCAAGTTATGGAAAATTCTGAGTTGTAGAGTGCTTAGGAGTGTTTTGGAATACTTGAGCTTGTCCCTAGGTTGTATAAGAGTGTTTTGATATATAGGAAAAGGTTTGGATACTTGAGGTGGTCAGAATCACAATATCACAAGTTATGGGATTTTGACTTGTTTTTGAAGCAAGCTTGACAAGTATGGTTTCAAGGTAAGGTACAAAGCTATCTAGAGTGGTTACCAACTTTAAACATGCTTATCTGACTTTGTAGAGGAAGCTTGTGCAGAAGGAACAAGTGCAAAGCTCAATGCAAGTTGACTTTGCATAAAGCTTGCTGTAAATGGCAATGGTGCCTTTGTGCCATTAATGGAAAATTATCTTGGATAAAGCTTGAATCAAATGGATAATAGCTTAAAATCAAGTGTAATCTTCCGATTAGGGAAATATTTTGAGGTTTAGAGGTCTGCAACGCAAGATTGTGCAGCATAGGCTTGATATTTGAATTCTTGTTCATCACAAAAATGACCTATAATTCCAGTTTGAAACCCTAACTTCCTCTCTTCGATTCTCCTTGCTCAAGAATGATATCAAGGAGTTCTTGGATGTTTTGGAAAGCTTGTAATGTTCTATATAATCCATCTTTGAATCACTTTTGCAAAATCCAAGTGGAACTATGTGAAACTTCGCCAAGAAGTTAGGTTAAAATCCTGACCAAAAATGCTCAAAATTTCACTAAAGTGTTTTAATTTCATGACCATGACTTCATGGATTAATAACTTGAGATCCAATCATTTCCAGGAGAAGTTTTGTAAATAAATGTTTTAGATCTCATGGAGATCTAAAACTTTCATGTTGAAATTTTCTTTTGAATCATCTTGCATCATGGTGAAAAATTGGCTCAAAGTTGTGAAAAAATATGAAGTTTTCAACACTTAGAAAAATTTCCAAGTTTGGAAACTTTGACTTTTCAAAATGAAATCTTGACTTTTTGATTTCTTGATGAACAAGTTTCATGTTTTGACATGTTTTGATGAATTGTGATCTTTGACACTTGATTTTGGCCAAAAAGTCAAAGTTTGACTTTTTAGTATACAGTTGACTTTTGATCAGTTGACTGAAAAATCAACTATCAATCAAATGACCTTGAGCAATGTTTTGAGTCATGCCATTAGGTTAAAATGATGCAATTGAGTTCTTAAGATCATGCCTCAAACCAAATAACCATTTTCTAGGTCAAAAATTAGAAATTGCCCTTTCTCAGTCAAAACCCTAATTTTGACCATTTTGCCCTTTTGATGATATGATCAAATTTCTTGAGGAATTATGGTATAAACTTGATAAAATGATACATATGAGTTTATAATGTTGATATGGATAAAAAATTATGAAGTTTGACTGTAAATTGGCCACAATTGACTTTTTCCCCAATACAACTTATTTTTATGTGAACTGCTTAATTGACTGAACAAAAATGTGATCTCAGACTTGAAACTTGACATGAGAAATATTGGGGGTCTATAATGATCTATTAAAGTCATATGGGGCATTAAAAGTTAAATTATCTTTGTGCAATCTCAAACCCTAATTTCAGTCATCAGTGCTTAAGGAGGTGTCTTGAGCTGATCAATCCTTGTGCATTCTTGAACCAAATGAGATCTTGTGAGAAAATATTTGATAAATGAGAGGAAAATTTTGGGGTACAACACATGAGGTTAAAACCAAGGAGACTTCAACTCTAAAACCCTAAAATTCTTTTCTTTAAATATATAGAAACATTAAACTGCCAAATACCCATATTACCTTTAAACCTACAAGTGGAGCCCCTTGAGAACAAGGGAGAGGAAGGGTGCCGAACACCTTCCCTTCGTCTAACCAACTCATGAATTTAGAATCTCTGTACGGATTAGGGTTACCCGTTATTTCTCAGTCCTTAGAACAAAAATTAATGGTGGCGACTCTTTATTTTTTTCTTCCGATTATGATAGTTAACAACTCTGCTAGGGACACAACCCCAAGGTTTAGAGTCTTCCCTATCTTTTAGGTCTAGGGTTTCTTGGGTGCTTTCTATTTTTGGTATGTTTCTATATATGTTTATCTGTTCATTTTATTTATTTATTCATATTATCATGTTATATATTGTTGATGAGGGGTTTAATTTAAATATAAAATCAAACCTTAGAAAGAAGGATTGTCTATTGGCCAAGGGGGGTAAACATCCCTACGAGCTTTTGTGACGACTTTGTCTAGAGTCAGTTGAATTCCAAGGAAGGAATACCTTTTAGAGGGCTAGACTCTCTAGGAGGTAGGACTTCGGAATTTGACAAATGACTCTTTGTATAACCCTAAAACAAAATCTCATGGTGAGACCTTGTACGACCTAAGAGATGAAAGTCTTGGTCTACAAAGAGGCTCCTCTTAAGGGAGGCCCTTGTGCTTTTCCCTCTAGTGTTATCCATGATACCCTTAAGGAAGTCACCCTTATGGGGAGGGTAAATTATCCGTAGGACAAAACTAAGAACCTATATACTAAGGATGCCTTTCAATCCCATTACCATGATACATTACCATGCATACATGCATTTTACATTTCAAATGTTCATTATTTTTTTGTTTTGCATTTGTGTTGTCTTATTCACAGGATTGATGAGAAGAAATAATCAAGGGTTTTTTGTGAGTATAATTAAAAATGAATACTAACAAGAAACAAACCATAAGAGTTAGCATTGTGATTCCTGATATGCAGAAAACAAAGCTGATTATGGGAAAAATTGACTGACAAAGCTAGGAAAATGTTTGTTCGATGCTATGGAGACATCCTTGAGTTGACCAAAGTAATTATACAAGAAGAAGTTGTTACTGCCCTAGCTCAATTCTACGACCCTCCACTCTGATGTTTCACTTTTCAAAATTTTCAATTAGCACCTACGTTGGAGGAATTTGATAGAATCCTGGATTTCTCTATAATCAAGGATGAATCTTACATGGGTATTGGGCAGACTGTCAATGTCCGAGATTAGGCTAACAAATTAAGAATACCCTTTACTGATTTGTTGCTCAATTATAAGAAACATGGCAGAGTTAAAGGGATTAAAAGTTAGTACTTGGAGGCCAAAGCTCTTACTTTTTCTAATAAGAAAGAATGGGGGCCTTGTGTAGACTATTTGGCACTACTGATTTTTGGTTTGATTCTATTTCCACATACTCTAGATTACATAGATCATGTTTCTATTAGTGTGTTTTGGGTCGTAAAGGTGTTAAATGCTGACCCTAATCCCACTTTACTCGTGGATGTTTATTACGCTCTTCATACCTATGATGCGGTGGGAGAACTGACTTGAGGGTTTTGCATTTTATCGCAAATGTTGCGGTTAGAAAGAGTCGCCACCGACTTTTCTTTTATCCAAAAGAAAAGGTGAAAAAGCACAGGAAAGACCTTTGAGATGTTTTCTTGAGTTCGGGGGGTAGATTATGAAAAGGGAAGGTATTAGCACCCTTTTCATCCATGGTTTCCATGGGCTCTTAGTTACTTGCTAGATCACTTGCTTTTTGTTTTGAAATTGTGCTTGGTGTGGTTTTTGAAATTATTTTGTAAAAGAGGTCATTGTTTAGGCAATCTTTGTAATGATTCTCGTTCGTAAGAATGTATACAAAGATGTTTGTCTTTTTGAAAATGTTTTCAATGCTTGTAAAATGTTTTTGAAATGTGTGTGTTTATTTTGAAAAATAGCAAGGATAGTTGTTGAGAAATAGAGCAAGTAACTAGAAGTAATCTACCTACTCAAATGTCTTTCTTGTTCATTTTCTATTCCTTTGACATTATTGTCTTACCATTGATTTGGTAAGAAACCCTATCTTTGGATGTAAACGGGACGGGCGTGGGTCATCGTATAACCATGATTAGCAATGTTGCAAAGTATCTTAGCATTTTTGAGGGACTAAGATCATTTTGTAAGGCAACTTAGAATAGCGTCATCGAGGGACTATGATCTTATATTTGTTTGTTTTGCCAAGATACTTCGCATGCGTAATATGGCTATTTTTTTGTATAAGGCAACCAAGTGGAGAAACCCTAAGGGTGCTTGTGTGTAAGTGTGTTATTTTCATGCTTGATTTTGTCTTGGATTAGGGTTTTCTATTTAATTTGTTTTGATCTTGCCATACAAACCCTAATTACTAGCATGGTATATAAAAGCGGTAAATTGCGTAATTTAAAGATTACTACGCTATTACAACATTTTATGGGCAGGGGAATACAAATTTTGAATGGGGATTTGCAATAATATAAATCTAATTAAGCTATTATAACCAAATCGAATTTGTACAAATATTTGAATAAACAATATACAATATTTAAATATGCAATATTATGTATATGCAAGGAAAAGAAATTGTTTTATTTTTCATATGTAAAAGAATTTTGACCTAATCCTAATATCTTTAAGAAAAAGAAATTATTTCTTGAAAAAATGGTTAACCCTAATTTCTAAATTGAAAGAAAAATACAGTTCCTTAAGTATTATTTTTTTGTGTATTTTTGTCTTAAAAATAATAAATAATATTCATGAAAATATTTGGTCTTTTTATATATATTACAAAAATATTTACAAGTATGAAAGAAAAGGAATAAAACATACTTAAGTTTACTTTATTTTAAAAGTTTGTTTAAGAAAAAATAATTAGTATATAGTTAAAATAAAATATATTTTTTTTATGTGAAAATAAAATAAAATAAATCAAAATGCCACATTTATCATATTTATATTTTTCATGATTTTTATGTGTTAAAGAAAATATTTAATAAAACAAAAATGAAAATAAAACAAATATATAAAATGTATGGGCCAGGGGGTATCCTGAGTAAACAGGATGTAAGCATCAGAAGAAAAAAAAAATAAAGTCCAACAGTTGAGCCCACGCTACAAAAATGAAAGAAATGGCCAAAAAATGAGAAAATATGCAAAAAGACAGGCACCAAGGCTCGAACCCATGACCTTGGCATTCTCAGCGCGCTTCCTTACCACTGGGGTGGATGTACATTCATTAGTTTAAAATAAATGAAATATACATAACACAAAACCACTCCTAGCCCTGTACTTCATCTTCTTCCTCAAGCTAGCCAGAACCCGTGTATCTTTCTCATTTCTCCATGAAAATGGAAACTTCCAACATGAAAATGATAGTACTCATTTCCACGATTTCAACCATGTAAATCATGTAAGCTAACAATCAAAGATCAAAACGAATTTTAAAGGCCCTAATTTTTACATAAATTTGAACTCTAAAATTCTCTATACACAATGAATATAAATGAATTTTATGAACATGGTTGGTTTTAGCAAAAGGATATCTACATTTTATCTTCACAAATCGTGACCAATAGATGCTTGTATGAAGAGATAGAAGTTGGAACTCTTACCTCTTTCAACTGAGATCGTGAATGGAGTTTGAGTGAGATTTATGAAGGCCTGAAGATTCCTTTAGCTTGCCTGAACCTACCTGAGTGTGTTCCAATCCTTACCTTGCTTTGGAAGTGCCTGAATCTCTCTATCCAAGTTAACCTGCAAGCTTGAAAAACAAAAATGGCAGATGAAGAAGGAGGAGTTACAGTACAGGGATGATGGTCTGGAACACTTAGATATGAGGTAGGTAAAGTGTTTGGATGATTAAAACTTAAAATGCACGAGTGGATTGCTATGCTATGCTCAAACTGCAAGTTTTTTGACAGGTTTTTGCTGATGGGGAGTTTTGGAATGTTTTAGGCCTTTTGCAATCGTGTTATAAGTTGTAATGTGTTTGTGTATTAGTATAGAGAAGGTTTCTCCCCCACTCCTCAACAGATTTCTTAGTTGTGTCCTTTTTGCACTCTTACTTGCTTTTTAAGAAAGATGAAGAGACCACTCATTACATGCTTGTACAGGCTTGCTTGGAGTTGGTACAAGTTCTATACAACTCTATTTTGGTTTATAGGACTTATGTGTGCAGAGAAAACAGGTCCAATGCTCAAGAAGTGAAAAGTTACAAAAGTTAAGCTTTTCCAAATTGGCAATGGCAACTTTGTGCCATTTATGGAATTAAAGCTTGGACAAAGACTCTTGTGCTTGGATTAAGGCTTTGTCAACCGAGTAAGCATTAAATTATGAAGTGAGAAACAAGTTTGAGTCCTGTAAAGCATGGATTAGGCAGCATAGGTTCAGATTTGAATTTGTTCTTCATGTAATGGCTTGAAATCAAAGTGAGAAATTGCCAACTTCATCTCTTTGATTATCCCTACTCAAAAATGATCTCAAGGAGTTCTTGGACATTTTGGAAAGCTTGCAATTTTCTCTATAACTCATCTTTGAAATGAGTTTCAATATTCCTTTTGGAACTTGGTGAAAAATTGTCATGAAGTTAGGTCAAAAACCTGCCTAAATTAGGGCAAAATTTCACTAAGTTATCTTAGTTCATGAGCATGTATTCACAAAATTATATCTTGAGATCCAAGCATATTTAGGGAAAAATGTGCGAAGAAAAGTTGTAGATTTCATGGAGTTCTATAACTTTCATGTTGGGAACTTTCTTTGAATCATCTTGTATCATGGTGAAAAAATGGCTTAAAGTTGAGAAAAAATAAGAAATTTTCTATACTTAGAAAAATTTCTAAGTTAAGAAAAATTTCAAATTTCAAAATCAAATCTTAAATCTTTGGTTTCTTGATGAACAAGTTTCACATTTTGACATGTTTTGATGAATTATGATCCTTGGCATTTTATTTTGACCAAAAAGTCAAAGTTTGACTTTTCAGTATACAGTTGACTTTTGATCAGTTGACTGCAAATTTCATATGTCAATCCAATGGATTTGCAATACTTTGAACCATGTTATTAGGTCTTGATGATACAATTGAAACCTTGAAATAATTCTTCAAATCAATTGGTCATTTGCTAGGTTAAAAATCAGAAATTGCCATTTCTCAGTCAAAACCCTAATTTTGACCATTTTGCCCTTTTTGAGGATTTGATCAAATTTCTTGAGGAGTTGTGGTCCAAACTTGATCAAATTATACATATGAGTCTAAAAGGTTGATGTGGATAAAAAATTATGAAGTTTGACTGTAAATTGGTGATGGTTGACTTTTTTCCAATACAATTGATTTTTAGGTCAACTGTCCAATTGACTGATCAAAAATATGATTCAAGGCTTGAAACTTGTCATTAGTAATCTTAGGGGTCCATAATGATGTTTGAAATTCATATGAAGTATTGATAGTCCAAAAATATTTAGGCAAACTCAAACCCTAATTTTGGGTCATCAGTGTAAGATGAGAGGTCTTGAGCTGGTCAAACCCTAATCCAGTCTTGAGCCTAAGGAGATGTTATGAGAAAATCTTGATAAATGAGAGGACAAATTTTGGGGTACAACAGCTTCCCCTGTTCAATCTTCTTAAGCCTGAAGAGTTAGATTGGCGAGCTTTGCAATTCGTGACTTGAAGGTGAAAGATGATTGGACACTAGAGTGCCCATAAATTTGCACTCGACGATGTGTAGTTGAGGCAATAAGCTTAAAGATGCCATTTGGAGAAGTGATAGAATCTTGTTAGAGATGGGCTTGTAGATGCCATCCAAAAATGTTTGTTGAATTGTAAGTTGTAAGCTGAAAGAATGAGTATCAGAACGGAGTCCGTGTCTGGAGCGTGTCTGAACTGTATCTGAAAGTTGATTTTGACTAAGTATCAGAATGGCATCCGTGTCTGGCGCATATTTGTACTGTATCTGAAATTTATATCTGAATAAGTATCAAAATGTCATCCATGTTTGGAGCGTGTCTGAACTGTATCTGAAAGTTGATTTGGACTAAGTATCAGAATGGCATCCGTGTCTGGCGCGTATCTGTACTGTATCTGAAAGTTGTATCTAAATGAGTATCAAGATGGCATCCGTGTTTGGAGCATGTCTAAATTGTATCTAAAAGTTGATTTTGACTAAGTATCAGAATGGCATCTGTGTCTGACGCGTATCTGAACTATATCTAAATGAGTATCAGAATGGCATCCGTGTCTGGCGCGTATCCGTACTGTATCTGAAAGTTGTATCTGAATGAGTATCAAGATGGCATCCATGTTTGGAGCGTATCTGAATTGTATCTAAAAGTGAATCTGAATGAGTATCATAATGGAATCCGTGTCTAGAGCGTATCTGAACTGTATCTGAATTCTGAATCTGAATGAGCATCATAATGGCATCCGTGTCTAGAGTGTATCTGAACTGTATCTGAGTATCAGAATGGCATCCGTGTCTGGAGCGTATCTGAACTGTATCTGATTGCATATTGTTAATGGTAGCTGTTAATCTTATCCTGAAAAGGGTAAAATGTTAGTTGAAACACAAAGTTATGTTGCATGAAATGTATGATGCAATGTATTTTCTTTATCAATGTTTATGATATATGGATGCAATGTATGCACATGTGATCTGATTTGCTGTATTGTTGTTTGATTGAGGAAAATAAATCCTTGAATGCTACTGAGGATATGTTGAATTTTCATGTCTTGAAGTGTAAGTACTGAAGAACCCTTGTTGAGAGAAGTAAATTCTGTTGTGAGGGAAATGCCATGTACTGCTTGGGGAATCCCGAGAATTTTGACAATTTCTACCGGGGATTAATAATTTGAAGTTTAGTTCTGCTCGGGATTCAAATGACGTACTGTGGGGATTTCTTAGGTAATAGCCTAGAGACATTTTCCTATTCTTTCAAACTATCAGTAATTGTCTTTCTCATTTTGTTTATTTGTAAACAGTGATTATGTTCAAATGCATATGTTCATCAATGAATCATCAGACGTTTTTGCAAACAAAACACAATCGTAAAGAAAAGACAAATAATTTTTGCACTTTCAAAGGGGTATCTTTGTATTGACTTTGAATAAGTATTTTTTATACAAAGGGGACAAACATTCTAGTAAGATAATGCTGTCATAAAACAAGAAAAATTTATACAAAGAAAGATAGCTATGTGTAATAATCCCACGGGGTTCCCATTCTGCTATAGCCTTCATATCTCCGAATATCTTATCTATTTGTTGCTTCGTCCGAAGATGATTGAATTGATCAGAACTCCGAGTTTGTTAGTGGAAGTCAAAGGTTGTTCATAAAGTGATCCGACGGGACATAGCCATACGCTTTAATTCCCTAATTTTTGCCTGGACCACCCTTTCGGGTTTTCAGTCCACCGGGAAACCCTTTTTTGCCCAAGTCGCCCTTTCGGGTTTTCAACTTGTCGGGTGTACATATTTTTTTATTTTATCCCTAATTTTTGCCCGAACCTTTTGGTTCGCCGGGATTCCCCTTGTTTTTCCTAGGTGTGTCAACCTAGCGGGTCTCTTATGCGTAGTATCTTTTGACTATGTTCGCATTTGCGGGGTGCGGCAGGTCGTCGCCATCCATGGTGGTCAAGATCATCGTCCCACCGGAGAATATGTTCTTGATTACAAATGGTCCTTCATATGTAGGAGTCCATTTGCCCCTACGATCACTTTGCGGCAGGATGATACGTTTGATCACTAGATCCCCAACTTGATATACTTGGCGTCTGACTTTCTTGTTGAAAGCCTTGATCATCCGTTTTTGATACATCTGACCATGGTAAATAGCAGTAAGTCTCTTTTCATCAATTAAGTTCAGTTGATCAAGTCGAGTCTGGATTCAATCGTTTTCATTCAATCCTGCATCCTTCATAATTCTCAGAGAGGGTATCTGAACCTCAATAGGTAGAACAACCTCCATGCCGTAAACCAAAGAATAGGGTGTCTCCCCGGTTGATGTGCGAGCCATAGTATAATACCCGTGGAGAGCGAATGGTAGCATCTCATGTCGGTATTTGTATGTGACTGTCATATTTTGTATGATCTTTTTAATGTTTTTATTCGCAGCCTCGACAGCACCATTCATCCTTGGCCGATAGGGATAAGAATTGTGATGCTGAATCTTGAATTTCTCGCACAAGGCGATGATCATAGTGTTGTTGAGATTTGTACCATTGTCAGTGATGATCCTTTCTGGGATACCGTATCGGCAAATAAGGTTTTGCTTGATGAAGCGAGCCACAACATTCTCGGTAACAGAGGCGAAGGAGGTTGCTTCAACCCACTTTGTGAAATAATCAATGGCCACTAGGATGAAGCGGTATCCATTGGAGGATGTCGGCTTGATCTCTCCAATCATATCAATTCCCCACATAGCAAAGGGCCAAGGAGCCGTCAAAACATTCAGAGGAACCAGAGGTACGTGCACCTTGTCAGTATAAATTTGACACTTATGACAGGTCCGAGAGTGTTGATAGCAATCTGCTTCCATGGTAGACCAATAATAGCCTGCCCGTAGGATTTTCTTCACCATCGTATACCCACTGGAGTGGGTGCCAAAAGTACCTTCATGTAATTCAGCCATGATCTTTTCATCCTCAATCTTATCCATACACCGAAGCAGAATGGAGTCATGACTGCGTTTGTACAGGATGCCATTACTAAGGAAGAACTTAGCAAAAAATATCCTTAAGAACTTTTTATCATTGATTGAAGCTCCTTCTGGATATTCTTGAGCCTCGAGATACCTCTTGACCTCATGAAACCAAGGTTGTTCCACTACTTCTTCAGTATTAATCTCGTGACAATGTGCTGGTTCATACATTCGTTCGATGGTGATCTGGGGAGCCTCATTATCCCAATTAAGTTTAAACATAGATGACATTGTGGCTAGAGCGTCTGCTAGCTGATTTTCTTCTCGCGGGAAATGTTCGAAGGTAATCTTCTCAAAATGTGGTAGCAATGTCAAAACATGTTCTTTGTAAGGGATAAGATTTGGGTGCTTAATGTCTCATTCCCCTTTGATCTGACTGATGACCAAATCTGAATCTCCAAACACATTTAAAGCTTTGATTCCCAAGTCTATGGCAGCCCTTAGACCAAAGATGCATGCTTCGTACTCCGCCATGTTGTTTGTACAATTGAAGCAAAGTCTGGTAGTAAAGGGAGTATGACACCCTTCTGGAGATATGAATATAGCGCCTTACCATTACCAAGTGCATTGGATGCCCCATCAAAGAACAGGGTCCATCGGGATCCTTGTTCAGGTCCTTCATATGGCCTGATTTCTTCACAGTTGTCTAATGTCATGATGTCTTCATCCGGGAATTCAAACTTCATGGACTGATAGTCTTCTATAGCTTGATGAGCAAGGTGATCAGCTAGCACACTGCCCTTTATAGCTTTCTGGGTAGTATATTGTATGTCATATTCAGTTAGGATCATCTGCCATCTAGCTATCCTTCCAGACAGAGTAGGCTTCTCGAAGATGTATTTTATCGGACCCATCTTAGATATCAACAAGGTAGTATGAGTCATCATATATTGTCTTAGCCGGTGAGCAGCCCAAGCCAGAGCGCAACAAGTTTTCTCGAGCAGTGAATATCTGGTTTCACATTCGGTAAACTTTTTGCTCAGGTAGTAAATAACGTGCTCTTTTCGGCCAGACTCGTCATGCTGCCCCAATACACACCCCATTGAGTTTTCTAAAACAGTTAGATACATGATCAGTGGTCTTCCATCGACTGGTGGCATCAAAACAGGAGGATCTTGTAGGTACTCTTTGATTTTGTCGAAAGCAGTTTGACATTCATCATTCCATTTGACTACTTGATCTTTCTTCAATAGTTTGAAGATTGGCTCACAAGTAGCTGTTAGGTGAGAAATGAATCTGGCAATATAGTTCAAGCGTCCCAAGAATCCTCTGACTTCCTTCTCAGTACGAGGAGCAGGCATTTCTTGTATTGCTTTAACCTTTGCAGGATCAACCTCAATACCTTTGTTGCTGACGACAAAGCCTAGGAGTTTACCGGACCGTACTCTGAATGTGCACTTGTTTGGATTCAACCTTAGCTTGTATTTCTTTAGCCTCTCAAATAGCTTTTGCAAGTGATCCAAGTGCTCTTCTTCTGTTTGTGATTTGGCTATCATATCGTCTACGTAGACCTCTATTTCATGATGTATCATGTCATGAAACAAAGCTACCATGGCGCGCTGATAGGTTGCCCCAGCATTCTTCAGTCCGAATGGCATCACCTTGTAGTAGAATATGTCCCATTGTGTGACAAATGTCGTTTTCTCCATGTCCTCAGGTGCCATCTTGATTTGGTTGTAACCTGAGAATCTGTCCATGAAGGAAAACACTTTGTGTTGGTCCGTATTGTCAACCAGGATATCAATGTGGGGTAGTGGAAAATCATCTTTAGGGCTTTCCCTATTCAAATTTCTATAGTCCACACACATTCGCACTTTACCGTCTTTTTTAGGTACGGGAACAATGTTCGCAACCCATTGAGGATAGGAAGTGATGGCCAAGAATCCAGCATTTAATTGTTTCATGACCTCCGCTTTGATCTTCTCTAACATATCAGGTCTCATGCGGCGGAATTTTTGTTTTACTGGCGGACAATCTTCTCTTGTTGGCAGACGATGTACCACGATGTCTGTATCAATTCTCAGCATATCTTCATATGACCAAGCAAAGATCTCAACATAATCTTGCAACAGCTGAATCAGACGGTCCTTGACACTGGGCTCCAGATTGGCACCCACCCTGACCTCTTTTTTATCCTCCACGGTGCCCAAGTTGATTGTATCCACAGGTTCCTCGTGAGGCTGAATAACTCTTTCCTCTTGTTGTAGTAGTCTGGCCAGTTCCTCTGGTACTTCACAATATTCCTCACCTTCGTCTTCGGCTTGGTAGATTAGATCCTCAGAGTCACAAAAGGCCATAGTAGTATCGTTACCCATGGGATCCGGAATGGAGGGGTACTTGCATTTGTGAGTGTGGGTGTGTGTAAGGGTATAGCCATCCTTAAAAATAAAATGTAAAAGAAAAACAATAAGCACAAAAGTCTATATGTGAAAAACGTCCATGATTCATTGAATGTCATATGAAGATGAAATAAAAACCCTTACAAATGGACCATTGTGCCTCGGGCAAGACACAAGGTTTTAAATGTGCAAATTGTTTGTGAATATTACAAGTCCAACAGAAATGTAAAGATAAATTACTAAGGGATGAAAGTTATTGGGACAAAGTCTCTGGCTTCCCAATTATGAAGTCCTCCGTTGACAGTAGGAAAGATCCAATCCTCCAAGCTGCAATCATGTTCACCATCTTCTACCGCATTGACTTCTCGGTTGCTAATCTTCAAGGGTGGCCCTCCAGAACGGGCACGGCGTACAGCCTTCTCAGCACTTGAAGTGAACCCTAGACCAAACTTGTCAGATTTATACGGAATATCCATAAGTTTCCCCCAGATGGTGCATCCTCCTTCCTCTACTACTGCTTTGGCATCCTTTAGAGATGACATCCGGAGCGGAGGTCTTGTAATCTTGGGAATCTGGGACACTGTCTTAGTTACTGCTACCTCTTGGGGGACCTCTTCGAAATGTTGAAAAGGAGTTTTAATGAACTCGCCGTCCAATTCTACATACCAGAAAGAATTGAGGTGGCTAATCATATACTCTTCCTCTCCATGGACAGTGATAATCTTTCCCTGGACCGGATATTTCAGCATCTGGTGCAGTGTAGAGGTGACAGCGCCAGCATTATGGATCCATGGTCGTCCTAGCAGACAGGAGTAAGAGGGGCGGATGTCCATTACATAGAAGGTTGAGTTAAAAGTTTGAGTCCTAACCATTATGGGGATATCCACCTCCTCGTGCACCATCCTTTTTGAGCCATCAAATGCCCTTACGACTATGTTACTGGGTTTCAACGTCAGTCCTTCGCAGTCCAGTCTGTCGAGAGCTTTCTTCGGTAAAACATTCAAAGATGAGCCAGTGTCCACCAAGACATGGGCCAGAGTTACGCCTCTACATTCCATAGAGACATGCAGTGCCTCGTTGTGCTTTCTTCCCCTTGGTGTCAGATCAGCATCCGAGAAGCCTAGGCCGTTATCCGCCGTCAAACTGGCCATGCAATCTTGAAATTGGTCAGCAGACGTCTCTTGAGGCATATGGGCTGTCTTTAGGAACTTCACCAGGGCTTTCGCATGTGCCTCGGAACACAGTAACAATGCCAGCATGGAAATTTTGGAGGGAGTTTGCCCCAACTGTTCAACTACGTCGTAGTCGCTCCTCTTTATTATTCTCAGGATCTCCTCCATTTCTTTCTTGGAGGTTTTGAGGATAGTCAGTGGTTGAGCCTTCGTCCGGACAGGCTCTACTTGAATACTTTTTCCTCGAGTTTCAGCAGTAGGAGTGTTGGTAGGAATGGCAGCAGGAGTTGTATCGTCTTCGTCAATAGGAGCACTTGCATATATGATTATTGGTACGGGGGTAACCTTTGGAGAAGCCACGGGTCCAAAAATTTCCTTTGGGGGGGGGGGGGGGGGCAATTTCTGGAGAGAAGATTCTACTGCTTCGGGTAATCTTACTGGTTTCGGCAATATTGCTAATGTCAGAGTCTTCTACTTTGGAGTTTATCTCCTCGGCGGCCAGCCCATCTTGTTTGATGCCATGGTAGTAGATGTCCCCACCGTAATTCCACGACATAGTTTTGTCTGATTCATACGGGACTGGCCCAAGCATTCTGATTATAAGATGAGTAGTTTTTGGAGTTGATGTAATTCTAACGGGTCTTTTGGGGACCCTGGAAGAATTGGCGGAGATGGTGATGATTGAAACGTCTTCAACAAGAACAAGTCAAATAAAAGTACTTTCAAACAAAATCTCTTTGTTGTCTATCAAGCGTTGAATGCCTGTTTTCAACAAAGGGCAAACAGTTGGTGAGGATAAGCAAAGATGGCAGTCTTCATTACCACCTGGGAATACACCGGCTTTCAACAAGTTTATCTTAATGATTAGGAGTGGAGTCAAAAGTTCATCAATTGTGGTAACAAACAAATCTTCCTCAATAGCACTGGTGTGGTGACCATGTCTAGGCATAGGAGCATAAATGACATTTGGCTTCTCAGGCGCACCAAACTCAATCTCTTTTTCCTCTATAAGGTCTTGAATTTTTTTCAAGGCCCAACAGTTGTTAGTGTCATGACCCGAACTTTCGGAATGATATGCGCAACGGGCATTTGGGTGATAATGAGGGGACGCTGTGTTGGGGTTTTGGGGAGCTTCTTTCAAAGTTGCCAAATTGGATTTCAAAAGGTGCGGTAAAACCTGGGCTAGAGTCATATTGATTCTGGTGAATTGCCAGACAGGCCTCTCTACCCTCGGTTGATTACTTCTTGGTTGATCAGATGTAGGCTTTGGGATCATAACAACCCCTACCATTGGTCGGTGTTCGGATCTCCCTTGGTTCCTTTATGGATAAACAGCATATACCTCCTTATTCCCAATGAATGGCTTCCTCACAGCTGTAGAGGCAGATGAATCCTTCTGAATCTTTCCACTTTTTATGCTAGCTTCCACCCTTTCTCTGGTCAGTATTAACTCAGTAAATCCTGCAGATGAGCTTCCAATTAAATGGTTTAAGAAAGGTCCGGATAGAGTGCCTAAGAACATGTCCACCAATTCCCTTTCAAACATAGGGGGTTGCACTCTCCCAACTAGATCTCTCCATTTCTGCGCGTAATCCTTGAAACCCTCGTTGGAAGCCATAGCCATACTCTGAAGTTGTGTACGGGTAGGCGCCAAATCAGCATTATATTGGTATTGCTTATAGAAAGTTGCGGCAAGATCTTCCCTGTTGTGGACGTTGGCCCTTTCCAGTTGGTAAAACCAATCGAGTTGTGTTCCAGATAGACTATCTTGGAAAAATGCACCCACAAGTCTTTATCGGCAGAGTGCGGCTGGATCTTTCTCACATATGATCAGAGATGCATCTTATGACATAACACCTCATCATATTTTTCAAACAAAGGCACTTTGAATTTCGGAGGAATCACAATCCCCGACACTAGTCCCAATTCTTCAAAGTCTAGACCTGGCACCTTTTGTATTTCCATAGCACTCAAACTCTCTTCAAGATGTCTGTACTTATCATCAGCTGGAGGATACTGTTCCTCAGAGTAGTTTCCTTTCCTTTCCCCTCTCCTTCACCGGATGTTGTTGCGAAATTCAAGGTTCTTCTAGTCTGTCCCTGAAACCTTCTCCCCATGTTTAAAGCCCCAGTGGCTTTCTTTGTTTTCTTTTTTCTTTCTTCAGTTAACAGAGTCTTCAACTATTCTTTCCCCTTGGCTAGGGTTATGAGAAATTGTTAGAACTACGTGTTTTGAGTTTGGAGATCTTTGATTATCTGTTCGAGATCCATCTTACTGAAATAAACAGTAGAGAGATGAGGAAACTCGTTGCAAAAGACATGTTTATGTTATGATGAATGATATGTGCATATGCAATGTTTTCAAGGATTTCAAAGATTCAAGTTTGTTTTAGACAAAAAGGAAACACACGTTATATTAATAAGATAAAGTTTGAGTACATCAATGCCCCTTGGGAAAAATAATAAAAAACTCTAAGATAAAAAAGTGGTGCGCATCCTCTTTGGTGCTATGTAGGCATTTAGAGTCTGCTCCTCATGAAGTAGCCTAGTGAGTTTCAAAACCTTCTTCTCGCTTGGGTAGAATTGGGCTTCGAAAGTATCTCTCTCTCCTTTGAGCTATATCCAATCCCTTTGTAAGTCTTCAAGAGATGTGGGCATGTCAGGATGTAGGATAGTGTATGGAACTTCTCCCTCCTTAACAGGCTCAATGATCACCAGAAGGATGGAAGGATAAGGCATCATAAGACTTTGAGCGCGAGTTCATACCCATTTGAGGTAAGGCTCAAGAGGGATGGAATTCTTGTGTCCCAAAGTCTTGCTATCCACATTTTTTAGCATCCTCCAAGCTCGGATGAATCTCTGGCGAAGACCTTGATCGTCGTTGTCATAGTCGAATACTAAACCTTGAATCAACATCTTGTGCGGGCCATCCCTTCGAGCATAACCAAACTGTCTTAGAGCTAAGCATGGGTTGTAGGTGATGCCTCCCCTAATTCCAAGTAGAGGGACGTTAGGGAATTCCTCACACCGGTCAACAATGATAACATTATTTTTGGATCGGGAGCACCAATGAATATTTGAATGTTTGAGCGTCATTAACCTTTGTGACCACCTAGAACCTTGCTAATTCTTTAAGACTGATTGGGGAAGATGAGAAATAAACCATCTTTCCAGGAGAGGAATGCAACACATAAGGACACCTCTTTTCCTCATTGTGCGAGTGTGAAAAAAGTGTAGGATATCCCCTAGCAACGTAGGCACCGGATTGCGTGACATGAAGATTTTGACGGTGCTCACATCTATGAGTTGGTCAGGATTTGGAAACAAGACCATCCCATAGATGAGGAGAGCCACAGTTTCCTCAAAGGCTTGCAGGTCCAAGGAATTCCAACAACTTTGGGCTTTCTCAAACAGGAACTTTGCTAGGAAACCTTTGACACCACTCCTTGTTTCCCAATGAGTTGTGACATCAGATGAGTGCAAGTGTAGACCTTGAGCAATCTCTTCTGGCTTTGGATCTCTTTCTGTACTGTTGAAAGGTAGTTGATTGAGAATGGGAATCCTCAAGAGTTGGGAGAATTCTTCCAAAGTAGGCACAAGCTGATAGTCGGGAAATGTGAAGCAATGGTGTAAAGGATTAAACAACTGAAAGAGCACCTTCATCATATCCTCGTCTGTGTTGGAGGTGACCAAGTTGAGTAGACGACCATGTCTCTTGGTGAATGGAGAGTTCTTAGGTATCCTTGAAGCTAGATCCTTAAGTTGTGGAGGAATTCTTACAAGGTTGACTTAGATAGTTTTCCTGCGAAGTGAATCCATATCCTACAAAACAAGAACAAAGATGAATCTCCAAAATCCTTGAAATGGTTAGTGATGTATATGATGTTCATGATGTCCATGATGTTATGTACAAGTATGCATATACAAGCAAAGCAAACAAGTTTTTAGTTTAGGCTTGCATGGGGTTTTATAGGTAAGTACCCTCTTGAAGTTTAGTTGGCTTAAACCTGTCCTAATAATAGTAACCGGGTTCTAAGGAGCTCAATATCACCAGATTATTTCCTTAGCCATTGTTTCAGCTGAATCCTCTTTACTGTCGACCGAAATATCCCAAGAAACCAACCCCCAATGAGTGTAGTATCGAGTATCTACCAACTTCGGACTGCACCAAAGTTGGTCATCTCACTACATCCTAAAGGCCAAGTTGGTCAAGTAAAGGGTTCTAGAAGTTCATTAGTGCTTCATGACATCACTCAGCGGCCCCGTATCCTCTTTGATTGACTCAAAGGCTATCGGTACCCACAAATATGTCGCACTAACATAGCTATTGCTTAGACCATGTCGGTATACCCCATACAGTTTCCATAATGTATTTCTATTTACCTATAATGTATCCCAAATCCGGGTAGAGGATTTCAAACCCAAACAAAGAACTATAATGTAAAGCATACAAGTCAAACAATGTAAGCAAATAAATGTGATCTAGCCCTAAGGTAACCCCACTTTTATAAAAATCCCCAGCAGAGTCGCCAGTTCTGTGATGCGGTGGGAGAACTGACTTGAGGGTTTTGCGTTTTATCGCAAATGTTGCGGTTAGCAAGAGTCGCCACCGACTTTTCTTTTATCCAAAAGGAAAGGTGAAAAAGCACAGGAAAGACCTTTGAGATGTTTTCTTGAGTTCGAGGGGTAGATTATGAAAAGGGAAGGTATTAGCACCCTTTCCATCCATGGTTTTTCATGGGCTCTTAGTTACTTGCTAGATCACTTGCTTTTTGTTTTGAAATTGTGCTTGGTGTGGTTTTTGAAAGTATTTTGTAAAAGAGGCCATTTTTTAGGCAATCTTTGTAATGATTCTCGTTCGTAAGAATGTATACAAAGATGTTTGTCTTTTTGAAAATGTTTTCAATGCTTATAAGATGTTTTTGAAATGTGTGTGTTTATTTTGAAAAATAGCAAGGATAGTTATTTTGAAGTGGAGCAAGTAACTAGAAGTAATATACCTACTCAAATGTCTTTCTTGTTCATTTTCTATTCCTTTGACATTGTTGTCTTACCATTGATTTGGTAAGCAACCCTATCTTTGGATGTAAACGGGACGGGCATGGGTCATCGTATAACCATGATTAGCAATGTTGCAAAGTTTCTTAGCATTTTTGAGGGACTAAGATCATTTTGTAAGCCAACTTAGAATAGCGTCATCGAGGGACTATGATCTTATATTTGTTTGTTTTGCCAAGATACTTCGCATGCGAAATATGGCTATTTTTTGTATAAGGCAACCAAGTGGAGAAACCCTAAGGATGCTTGTGTGTAAGTGTGTTATTTTCATGCTTGATTTTGTCTTGGATTAGGGTTTTCTATTTAATTTGTTTTGATCTTGTCATACAAACCCTAATTACTAGCATGGTATATAAAAGCGGTAAATTGCGTAATTTAAAGATTACTACGCTATTACAACATTTTATGGGCGGGGGGATACAAATTGTGAATGGGGATTTGCAATAATGTAAATCTAATTAAGCTATTACAACCAAATCGAATTTGTAGGAATATTTGAATAAACAATATACAATATTTAAATATGCAATATTATGTATATGCAAGGAAAAGAAATTGTTTTATTTTTCATATGTAAAAGAATTTTGACCTAATCCTAATATCTTTAAGAAAAAGAAATTATTTCTTGAAAAAAATGGTTAACTCTAATTTTTAGAAAATAAAGTTCCTTAAGTATTATTTTTTTTATGTATTTTTGTCTTAAAAATAATAAATAATATTCATGAAAATATTTGGTCTTTTTATATATATTAAAAAAATATTTACAAGTATGAAAGAAAAGGAATAAAACATACTTAAGTTTACTTTATTTTAAAAGTTTGTTTAAGAAAAAATAATTAGTATATAGTTAAAATAAAATATATTTTTTTATGTGAAAATAAAATAAAATAAAATAAATCAAAATTCCGTATTTATCATATTTATATTTTTCATGATTTTTATGTGTTAAAGAAAATATTTAATAAAATGAAAATGAAAATAAAACAAATAAATAAAATGTATGGACCAGGGGGTATCCTGAGTAAACAGGATGTAAGCATCAGAAGAAAAAAAATATAAAGCCCAACAGTTGAGCCCACGCTGCAAAAATGAAAGAAATGACCAAAAAATGAGAAAATATGCAAAAAGGCAAGCACCAAGGCTCGAACCCATGACCTTGGCATTCTCAGCGCGCTGCCTTACCACTGGGGTGGCTGTACATCCGTTAGTTTAAATGAAATGAAATATACATAACACAAAACCACTCCTAGCCCTGTACTTCATCTTCTTCCTCAAGCTAGCCAGAACCCCTGTATCTTTCTCATTTCTCCATGAAAATGGAAACTTCCAACATGAAAATGATAGTACTCATTCCCACGATTTCAACCATATAAATCATGTAAGCTAACAATCAAAGATCAAAACGAATTTTAAAGGCCCTAATTTTAAACCTAATTTTTACAGAAATTTGAATTCTAAAATTCTCTATACACAATGAATATAAATGAATTTTATGAACATGGTTGGTTTTAGCACAAGGATATCTACATTATATCTTCACAAATCGTGACCAATAGATGCATGTATGAAGAGATAGAAGTTGGAATTCTTACCTCTTTCAATTGAGATCGTGAATGGAGTTTGAGTGAGATTTATGAAGGCCTGAAGATTCCTTTAGCTTGCCTGAACCTCCCTGAGTGTGTTCCAATCCTTACCTTGCTTTGAAAGTGCCTGAATCTCTCTATCCAAGTCAACCTGCAAGCTTGAAAAACAAAAATGGAAGATGAAGAAGGAGTAGTTACAGTACAGGGATGATGGTCTGGAACACTTAGATATGAGGTAGGTAAAGTGTTTGGATGATTAAAACTTGAAACGCACGAGTGGATTTGTGGATTGCTATGCTATGCTCAAACTGCAAGTTTTTTGACAAGTTTTTGGTGATAGGGAGTTTTGGAGTGTTTTAGGCCTTTTGCAATCGTGTTCTAAGTTGTAATGTGTTTGTGTATTAGTATAGATAAGGTTTCTCCCCCACTCCTCAACAGATTTCTGAGTTGTGTCCTTTTTGCACTCTTACTTGCTTTTTAAGAAAGGTGAAGAGACCATTCCTTACATGCTTGTACAGGCCTGCTTGGAGTTGGTACAAGTTATAGACAACTTTCTTTTGGTTTATAGGACGTGTGTGTGTAGAGAAAACATGTCCAATGCTCAAGAAGTGAAAAGTTGCAAAAGTTAAGCTTTTCCAAAGTGGCAATGGCTACTTTGTGCCATTTATGGAATTAAAGCTTGGAAAAAGACTCTTGTGCTTGGATTAAGGCTTTGTCAACTGAGTAAGCATTAAATTATGAAGTTAGAAACAAGTTTTAGACCTGTAAAGCATGGATTAGGCAGCATAGGTTCAAATTTGAATTTGTTCTTCATGAAATGGCTTGAAATCAAAGTGAGAAATTGCCAACTTTATCTCTTCGATTCTCCCTACTCAAAAATGATCTCAAGGAGTTCTTGGACATTTTGGAAAGCTTGCAATGTACTCTATAAATAATCTTTGAAATACATTTCAAGGTTCCTTTTGGAACTTGGTGAAAAATTTCCATGAAGTTAGGTCAAAAACCTGCCTAAATTTGGGCAAAATTTCACTAAGTTATCTTAGTTCATGAGCATGTATTCACAAAATTATATCTTGAGATCCAAGCATCTTTAGGGAAAAATGTGTGAAGCAAAGTTGTAGATTTATTGGAGGTATATAATTTTCATGTTGGGAACTTTCTTTGAATCATCTTGTATCATGGTGAAAAAATGGCTTAAAGTTGAGAAAAAATAAGAAATTTTCTATACTTAGAAAAATTTCTATGTTAAGAAAAATTTCAAATTTCAAAATCAAATCTTCAATATTTGGTTTCTTGATGAACAAGTTTCACATTTTGAAATGTTT
Organism: Vicia faba; assembly: GCA_948472305.1. Taxonomy (NCBI): domain Eukaryota; kingdom Viridiplantae; phylum Streptophyta; class Magnoliopsida; order Fabales; family Fabaceae; genus Vicia; species Vicia faba. The sequence goes on from OX451740.1 coordinate 1,120,051,187, forward strand.
TAATGAATTATGATCCTTGGCATTTGATTTTGACCAAAAAGTCAAAATTTGACTTTTCCGTATACAGTTGACTTTTGATCAGTTGACTGCAAATTTCATTTGTCAATCCAATGGATTTGCAATACTTTGAACCATGTTATTAGGTCATGATGATACAATTGAACCCTTGAAATAATTATTCAAATCAATTGGTCATTTTCTAGGTTAAAAATCAGAAATTGCCCTTTCTAAGTCAAAACCCTAATTTTGACCATTTTGCCCTTTTTGATGATTTGATCAAATTTCTTGAGGAGTTGTGGTCCAAACTTGATCAAATGATACATATGAGTCTAAAAGGTTGATGTGGATAAAAAATTATTAAGTTTGACTATAAATTGGCCATGGCTGACTTTTTTCTAATACAGTTGATTTTTAGGTCAACTGTCCAATTGACTGATCAAAAATGTGATTCAAGGCTTGAAACTTGTCATGAGTAATCTTAGGGGTCCATAATGATGTTTGAAAGTAATATGAAGCATTGATAGTCCAAAAATATTTAGGAAAACTCAAACCCTAGTTTTGGGTCATCAGTGTAAGATGAGAGGTCTTAAGCTGGCCAAACCCTAATCTAGTCTTGAGCCTAAGGAGATGTTATGAGAAAAACTTGATAAATGAGAGGGAAAATTTTGGGGTACAACAATACCTGTTATGAAAAAGGAAGATGCGTGTTGAATTGTTGTATCCCTCTCTTATATTCTTGGCTTATCATTTTCTTCAACATATTCATAAACTAAGTTGGATTCTTGATCATTTTTATCTATTTCTACATAAGCAATTTTTTTCTTTTTTGTGATATTTATTCGACCTAGCCTTTCCAGCTTTCAACCATTCGACTTGCATAACCCTATTTGCTAACTGGGCTTTGTCGGGGTGAAAAAATAGGGAGAGTAAGCTATTGACTAACTTGACTCACAAAGACTTAAGAAATCACCACCGAACTTTATTGTTTCCAAGGAAAAGGGAAAAGATCAAAACCCTATATTTAAACATGCAATGAAAGAAGTAGAAACTAAAAGCAAAGCAAAAAGAAGAGATCTAAGGTATGGGGGTTGGTTATACAAAGAGAAAATATTAGCACCCTATGTATGTATAGTACTCTATAGGAACCTGTTATAATATCTGTTTTTGGTTAAAATTATTTGTTTGCTAAATGAGTGTGGAGATGGGAAAAGAAATATATTTTATTATATTTTTGTTTGGAAAGACAAAGTCTTATACCTACGTACCAATGAAGGATCAAAACCTCGTAGTTCGTGGTAAAAATGACAAAAAGGTTTGTTGTGATTGATTTTAGGAGAAGAGATATTTCATCATCTTAAGGATAATACTCAAATAATACAACCACAAGTATGAGAAGATAGATCTTGCATCATCATAAAGGAAGGACTACTAACTTGGATATAAGATCAACAAGTTTCCACTAGTTTCCTTATGTGGGGAAGAATCAACATTTGCTTCAGTCATTACTATGGGGATAGGAGAATTATATTTCAACTATGAAGAGGATTTATATCTAATCTCTTTGAGGAATAAAGTTTTAAATTGAAAAGCCAAGGTGGCAAAAAGATTTGGGTGAGGTTGGATCACTTTTAGTCTTTTGAAATTGTTTTGATATGCCAAAGTATATTGAAGCATTTATTTAAGAAAGTAAGTTTTGAAAATGCAATGACACAAAGTAAAGGTTTTTATATGAAAGTGGTGAAAGTTTGAAAATAATATTAGGGTTTTAATCACAAGGGGTAAACACCAACAATTACAAAATGTAATACACAAGGATAAACACAAAAGGGTAAACCTAAGACAATGCACATGTACATGACTATAAAGTCAACAATATTATCCCTTTTCCTTAGATTTTGGACATAATTATTAACACAAATAAAGTGTAAACATCAATGATCATTATATGAACATTTAAATTAACACCAAAGCAAATAAACATGCAACAACAATTAGGTCAAAGAAACATTCAAAGAACATCTAAAACACTTAAAGAAAACACTTTAAAAGTACTTGTTTTTAAATTAAATAAAAAAGATAAAATAAATATTATTTTTGGTAATTTTTCATGTATTGACAAAATAAAGGGGATTAATAACAAGTGTGCAAAAAATCAACTTTAAAGGATAAAAATTGCATATAGAAATAATTAAAAGAAAATGATAAAAAAAGAATAAAACAAGTGATAAAAAGAATGGTTGGGGCTGTCAATATTTGAACTCATTGCTTTTGTCGTGAGCATAAAGAAGAAGATAAGCAAATAAAACAAAACTGCTCTCAGCAAATTGATTTCCCAAAATGAGGTAATCGATTTCCCTTTCGATACCAACCAAAACAGAGACGCTGGAAAATAAAATTTTATTGTGAAAATCGATTACCCTCTCTGAGGAAATCGACTTTCTATACGAAAATTCAAATTTTTTTGGTTTCCAAACTTATATCATCTTCAACCTTAAGTTTTCAAAAATGACAATTCTCTCATTTCTCAACCAAATGCAAAAGTGTAAAGATCAAAGTTGCTCATATTTTAATAAGGATTTAGAAAATAGGAATTGATTGAGCTTATATGGAATTTAATATAGGGCTTCAGACTACACCAATCATATGAACATAAATGTATCAAGAATGAATGAAAATGATAGCTTAAACCATGAGTTCAAAGTAAAAAAATATTACCTATTGGAGCAAAAGTCCAAAGCCTCTTTCAATGGTTCCAGAAGAAAATGAATGATCCTATTAGCTTCCATGAACCTACCTTAAGCTAATGGTGTACTTACTTTTCTTTGAATTATGCTCAATCTCTCTAACCAACCCGATATGCAAACTTATATTTTTTTTTGGAAATGGCTATGATGAAAGAGTAGTTATAGCTGTGTAAAAAGGTTATAGATGAGTTGTATTTGATGTATGGAAGGTGTTTGAGGTGAAAATTTATAGAATGCACCAATGGATTGAGAATTTGAAGTTTATGGTATGAAAACTTGCAACAATGGAGTTTTTATGCAAATTCTGGTGTGTTTAGCTTTGAGGCTTGGCTATCTATTTATAGAGGTTCCATATGGTCTCTCTAACTTGCAGAAGTTGATTTTAGGTCACATGGAATGATATTTTGATAAATTGGTTTCATTTTGCATAAAAAAGCATGTTTCATCATGATGAAAAGGTGGAATGAATCAAGAAGTTTGTCAATATTTTCTAGCCTCTATAAAGGTTGCTTCTGATTCATAAAATTGTTTGTGATCTTTAGAACAAGTTACAAGCTTGAAAGAAGAGAGTTGTTGGCAAAAAGTGATCTTTATTAAAGTATCAATGTGACTTTTTGAAAAATGCTCCAAAATGGTATGTGAATTGGGTAATATTTCAAGCTATTGTGTAATGCATCAAAGATTTGTGTAAATTTTTTATTATAGAGAGATTTAGAAGTTAAATGGTCTGAAAAGCAAGATATCATGGTAAGGTTTTGAGATTGCTCATGAACTTGTCACAAAATGGACCTCTAAATTCAGCTTTGGATGCCAACTTCATCCCTTCGAAACTTCTTGCTCAAGTGTGATAAGTTCATGCTCTTGGACATTTCTGAAAGTTTGAAACATCCTTTACAACTTTCATGTTGAAAACTTGGAATGAATAAATTTGAATCTTGGTGAAAAATGGCCATAAAGTCAGCTACTACACAAGATCAGAATGCTAGAAAGTCTTCTCTAAGTGTCTGTTAATGAAGTCATGACTTTATGAGCTCATATATTTTATCCATGCATTCTTTGGAGATCATCCCCTATGACAAAGTTGTAGTATAAAATATTATAATCATTTTTATTATTGGAGCAAGAAAAATGGTGGCTTGATGAAGAAGTTACAAGCTTGCATAGTGATGTACTTCAACATGAATTTTTGACACATAGTGAATTTTCCAACTTCTTTAACTTTTCCCTTTTTGCAAGTTAACTCCAATTTTGTGATTTCACTTGATAAAATTCACTCATTAATAAAATATTCATGAAATTTGACTTGAGAAGTCCACATTTGACTAAAAGGTTAAAGTTTGACCTCGCAGTTGACTTTGTACCAGATGAACCCAATTTGTCCAATTTCAATGGAATCTTTTGATTATGATGCAATCCTTAGCATGTCAGATATCTTTGAAGTTAAACAGGTGATGGTATGATGAAGCCTTGAATACTGCACAATTGGAGACCTCAAACCCTAATTCTTGATTTTTCATCTGGGGACATTGAAGTTCCTGACATTGAAGTTCCTGTACCACCAACTGTCGATTCAACTAGTTGTTCTTATGTATTAGAAGCATCGTTCTAGAGAAGGGGATAATTTTTTGGAAGAACCATTTCAATAAGAATTTTACTACTCCTCTGACGCATAAATACTCAGACATTGAACACATTGCATGTATGAAGAACAACACAAACAATAAAGCACTAACACTTTTCTGTAATAGTTTGAATCTCTCATGCAAAGGGTCCCACCGGACATGCTAATTTGTTTACTAGTTTTTTCAATAAATCAAATCACAATCTTTAGTTCACTTAATGGATTAAACTCGAAAAAATATTATGGATAGTTCGTGTAGAAAGTTTGATGAAATGTGTTTGTGTTTGGGGATTATATGTTTGAATATGGAGAAATTGGAAAGAATGTCCAATAAGAACAATGCATAATTGTTTAAAGAAATAAAGTAAATAAAGAAAACAATGCAAGTAATAAAATGAATTCTTTGATTTCAGAATTATAAAGGGACACAAATTCATACATGTTTCTCATATACTTTTTTCTCTCTGTGACTTGGATACTCGAGTTTTATAGAGGTTACTGATGGAATTTGCGAACCTTTATTACATAAATAAAATCGACTTATACACTAAATACATTAATAACCTTCGATAAGATTTACTACCCCAAAACTCAATATGTATCATATTACATGTGCCTCTGTCTTCTATGCGTTTCCACGTGTCTCTGGTCTTTGAACTTCCTCTCAACTATTGTTTACTCCTTAAACCATCTTCACAACCTCTAACTACTTCTGTAGAAGAACTTCTTTGTCGAATGTTGTAGTGCAATGGCAAAATGTTTCTAGATCACCTAATCTTTGGACTCCAGAATATACTAAGTCCCAAAACTTGATAGTCGAGTCGAACTCACCACCTTTATACCAAACTTTCATGTCGAAGAGCTAATTCAGTACAAACCCTTTCGAGATTCTGAACATGTTTTGAAGAGAGAGTGATCGTAATCTTGTGGACCTGTTCCTGAGATTTTTGCAAACCAGACTTACTGGGTTTCAATGCCTTGTCGAAAAATCATAGGCTAACAAATTCCCAAACACTTCTCTCCGTCTTCAGCTCTAAGGTTCAGATGGTTGTGAGGGCAAGCATGCAAGAGATATATAATTATAAATGTTGAAATCCAACAGATCTATGAACAAGTTTAAAACATAACTCATTAACAAACAAATCCATAAACTAAAACAATGAAGCCCGATACACGCGAATCGAAAAAACTAGACCCGAGACCTGACTAACCGAACCACCGCCAGACTCAAATCCACTATCACACTGTTGCCAACCTCCTGCCACGCCAACTCCACCTCCATCCTTACTTTGCCTCGCTATGACGTTGCCTCTATCGCCAGCCTCACGCTGCGGCATCGCGCCTGCTCCGCCGCCAGCCTCCTTCGCATCTTTGTGGTCTTTGCCGATTTCCATATTAATTTCTAATTTCTACAATTCAAAATACATCTTCTTTCTTTTTTTCATCACTTAAGATTTTAATGCATACTACAACCATTTTAATCTAACTTTTAATTGTAATCCCATATCAATAAACATGGATGGGTGAAGTGTTTACCCCACGTCATGATGCTGTCACCTTCATACTATTTACACATTAACTAATGTATAAATTTCATTTCTACTAACACAAAACTTGTTGCACAACGGTTCTTTCATGATCATGATCTTATGTATTCAACATTATTTCGAATATATAACTAAATATTTTAGAATACAGATGCTTAGATTAATTACTAACCAGACTACTCAGAGCCATCCAACAAAAGAAATTGATGCTTTCATCATGGTGTGTTTATTTTCATCATTCATCCAACAGTTGTCACATTGAGAAATTCTGATGCCAACTTTATTACAAACATACAATCACAATATTATTATATTTTTAACCTACACATACTATACATTCGTGTTACATTATATTATACTAACTTTCCACCAATTCAATTCATACATGTATAATCTGAACTTAACTTGTCCATTATAACATGCAATGCAATCCAACTCATATGCTTTTCAAGTTTTAATTTCAACTTTAACTAACTTTACACATAATTTATCTACTTATTTATGTTAAACTTTACTTAAGTACCTTTAGTTAATAACTCATTATAACAACTCATAAAAGCACATTTGATTCCTTCAATTCAAACACCACACACACATACACACATTCACCACCTTTCACTGAAAAGTGCAACCACACCTGCATTCATTTTCCTTCTTCTTAAAAGTGATTTTTCCTTTGGTTCATGTGACTTTCAAGTTTCCATTGATAGAGAGAATGAAGATGCTGCTGAAGTAGCTGTTTGAAAATGGGAGTTGTAACTCTTGGCGAATTGAAGCCCAGTGTTTCAGGAAAAAGAACCTTTCGTCCAAGTTCAAGCATAAGACATGCCACTGAATGGTACTATATATATTCTTCTACTATTTCTTAACATGTTATACTCCATTTTTGTGTGTTTACTGCAATCCACATACACATACACCAGATACAGATACAAGATACAGACATTGGAAACGTCACTGATAATATAATGTGAAAAGATGTGTCTGTGACGTGAGAGACTAGTAGATAAAGAGGTAGAGTTTGATGACATGTTTTTATCTATCAATTATTAATTTAGCTTTTGGTGTGAATGAATTTGGAGATGCAATAGGAGTTCACCGACAATGGACAATATTTTTGGCTTCATATAGAACATGACAACTGTGAAATCAACTAGACCATACTCTACTGTGACTCCAATGATTTGCATGAATGGGTTCCACTCTATTGAAATAGCCATTCTTAAAATATTCTTATCCAAGATCTTGATTTGGAACTTCAACATGAGATTGAGTTCCATTTTGTGCTAGTAGAGTCTCTTTCTATGTCTCTGGTAACTCATTGAAACTTTCATGTTTTTGTGTATCTATAGTGATTCAGAATGAGTACTTTTTTTGCAGGCCAATTTCTGATGTTTCTAGTGATCTTACTATTCAAGTAGGAGCATCAACTTTTTCACTTCACAAGGTAAACGAAACAATCTATCTTTCCATTTTGGTATGCAAGGCCGTGTTTGAGTGTCAGCAACATGTGCTGGCCTCAAATTTTTCATAATAGATTTGTCACGACTAAATCACTGCAAAATATGACTCCTAGATGTTTTTGTCTAAATTGAAAGTGACTAACTTAAACAAGGTTTTCAAAAACTTAAGACGGCCATGTTGATGAATGGTTGAAAATATTCATATAGGAAAGCTTTTTGAACTAACTTAAAAGTCTTGCAAATTGTTTTTCAGTTTCCTCTTGTTTCTAGGAGTGGAAGATTCAGGAAACTACTACTAGATGTAAAAGATTCGAAAGTTTCGCGCGTAAGTTTTCCGGCTGTACCAGGTGGTGTAGAGGCATTTGAACTAGCTGCAAAATTCTGTTATGGAATCAATGTTGATTTCAATCTCTCAAATATTGCTATGATACATTGCACATCTCATTTTCTCGAAATGACAGAAGAATTCTCAGAAAAGAATTTGGTGACACGAGCCGAATCGTATCTAAAGGAAATAGTACTCCCAAACACATCAAGCATTATAAATGTTCTTCACCATTGCGAGAATCTTGTTCCTTTATCCGAAGAAATAAATCTGGTTAATAGGCTCATCAACGCGATTGCGAATAATGCGTGCAAAGAGCAACTTACATCTGGTTTGTTGAAACTTGATCATAATTTTCCTTCTAAGGCAGCATCAATAATGGAACCAGAAACACCTCTAGATTGGTGGGGGAACTCGATGAATGTTCTTAGTCTCGAATTCTTCGAACGAGTTGTATCCGTTATGAAGTCGAAGGGACTAAAACAAGACTTGATCAGCAAGATTTTGGTAAACTATGCACATAATTCTCTTCAAGGGACTAGTACTGTTAGTTCCCTTGACGTAGAATCACAGAAGAAACAAAAGGTTATTGTCGAAACTATAGTTCGGTTACTACCAACTCAATCAAGGAAAAGCTCAGTTCCAATCGCATTTCTATCGTGTTTATTGAAAACCGCGATAGCAACAATGGTTCCAACTTCTTGTAGAAGTGATTTGGAGAGGCGAATCGGTCTACAGCTCGATCAGGCGATACTCGAAGACATTCTTATTCCAACGAACTCGCCTTTGAGTACTCACAACACAATGTATGATATAGATTCGATTTTGAGGATCTTTTCTACTTTCCTAAACTTGGATGAAGTGGATGACCAAGATAGTGATTTCAGAGATGAAAATCAAATGATGTATGAGTACGAATTCGACAGTCCTGGATCTCCCAAACAAAGTTCAATTCTTAAAGTATCCAAATTAATGGATAATTTTCTTACTGAAGTTGCACTAGACTCCAACCTTTTGCCATCAAAATTCATAGCCCTTGCTGAACTACTTCCTGATCATGCTCGCGTTACAAGCGATGGACTCTATCGAGCGGTTGATATCTTCCTTAAGGTTAGATCTCGAAATCGAATCCTTTTAAAAAAGTTTTACAAATATGTTTATTTATGCCTCATGATGATATCCACTGAAATTCAGCCCTTGTTGTTTTGATTCGTAAATATACATTTATTTGTTATTTTTAGGTTCATTCGAACATTAAGGACTCAGAGCGATACCGTCTAAGCAAAACAATCGATTGTCAGAAACTATCTCAAGAAGCATGCAGCCATGCAGCACAAAACGAAAGACTCCCGGTACAAATAGGCGTACAAGTTCTTTACTACGAACAAATAAGGCTTCGAAACGCGATGAACGGAGGGCACAATCAAATCATGTTTGGTGGAAATCATGGCCAGTTTCCTCAAAGATCAGGAAGTGGTATAGGAAGTGGAGCAATATCACCAAGAGACAACTACGCATCAGTGAGACGAGAGAATCGAGAGTTGAAGCTTGAAGTAACAAGAATGAGAATGAGGTTGAACGATTTGGAGAAAGACCATGTTTCTATGAAACAAGAGCTTGTGAAAACAGGTCCTGCGCAGAGATTTTTCAAGTCATTTGCTAAGAAACTAAGCAAATTTAATGCTTTGTTTCGTATAAATAGTATTCGCGGGAGTGGAACTGCAAGGTCTGGTTCACAAACTCGGTCTCGGTTTCCTTTTCAAAGGCGAAAGTGTCACTCAGTTTCATGATTATGTTGTTAAGATGTATAATGTGCTTAAAACATGTAATGCATGATGTGAATGTGATTAAACTTGACCAAATTTTGAGTTTATTATAAATGTTCATTGGTGATTTTTTGTGTTCGTCGTGGTTTTAAATTGCAGTCGAGTCGAGGTCATGTGTCAAAATCTCATCTCATCGTGTGAGCCACAAATTTTTTTAGAACACCGAACACATTTTTTTGCAGTCAATACTAAATAAGTAAAGATACACCTAACCTGTTTCACCTTAATATTGACAAAGTAGATGTATATGGGATTAAGACTTTATGACAAGAGTTTCTAAGACATCAAAATCAAAACATGGCTACAAATTAGAGTCTTTGAGTAAAGGACTTGAAAGTAGATAACAAAAAGTCAGCAGGATGAGATACAATGAATCATATCGTATATTTTTTTGGTAACAAAGAATCACATAATTTGATTATGTGGTAGCATAATGACTAGAGTGACAAAAAATGCAATGATTATTCATAACCTATAAAAACAAGCAATGATTATTGATTATTTCCCACTTCTACACCATTTTTCATGCGTAATCATACCATGTTCACAAAAAATATTGGATAAAACTTTTCCGACAAGAATAGGTTTTGAGCAAAAGCAAGAAAATGATGGTGCCATGAAAAAAGAGGAACAACACATAATGAGAAATGAACTCCTTTATTTGTTTTATTTTGCACTAGTTGCCCTACGTTCTCCTTTTTTTGGTTAATTAAGAGGGACAAGCTCAAGAGTTATGTGCTCACCTCTATCCCCTTAACCCATTTAGAAAACAACTATTATCACCCTAGTTTTTACTCGTTAGGGAAAAAAACAAATAATTAATGTTTTTAAAAAGGGGAACATTTTTGCACATGCATGCAATTAAATAGATAACTAGCAAATTGAATGTTAAAATATAATAATGGTGAGTAATCACCCGGAGAGAAAAATAAAGAGGAGAAGACACAAAATAAAGAAATATAATTATTTTGTGTCTTCATAAGGCTCATGACGAAAGACTCAGTAATAAAGCAAATGCAGAAAGTACAAAATCATATTAATCCCTATTCTCTTTTATTCAAGTAATATCGTTTTCAGGAGCAACACTAGCTATCAAGATCAATCAGACGGTTGACCGTAATCTATGTCTCACTCCATACATTATGTTTTAAACAATTTCTACTATTTAAGTGGAAAAATGCGACATTCTAAGGTATTAAAATCCATGTCACTTTTGATTCTCTCACTGATTTAGGCGTTTGAGTGTTAACCTTGCAGGTCAGTCTCCTTTTCATCATATCGGAAGCTCAATTACATTGTATCAAGCACTAATTTCATCGCTCACCAAACAATTTTGACTCCACCACAGAACATAGGTGTCATATGTGGAAATTGAAATTAGTTTCTACGCATTTTCATGTTCAGATCTCTTATGATCCAAAGATTCAGATCTTCTTTTCTAGAAGCTTCAGATTCTGTTTCTTGATCTTCTTTCTTGGAGTTTCAACTTCCTCCTCCGATAAATCCATCCACAGATTCATCAACCATGTTGGCATCCAAATCCACTCGATATATCATTCAACGGCAAGCTAGTGCTGCACTTGTTGAAGTTGTTAGATCTTTGCCTTTTCCTTCTCCTCAAGCGGGAGACGATCTAATTTTGGTAGCGTCTCCTTCCAATTCTTTGCAACAAGTCCTACTCCACCAAAAGTCAGTCCAAGAGTATTGTTGTGTAGTTTTACAATAAGCAAGTGTAATATTATTGTATCCACGTGGACTGGTTATGCTCAAAGACAAATTCAACAACTTTTATGATTTTAAGGTAAAGTTGTTTGGTTGCGAAAAAGTAAATGACATAAAAACAAATGGACATTTCGATGTTAACAGTGAGAAAAATTGCTAGGGGTAGATATCATCATTATTATACTCATGCATAATCATTGACCAATAATATGCTCTTCTACTAAGCTATGAATATTACCGCTTGTTACTCTCACCATATCTCTTTAATAACTCAACAACGTGAGATCAATTTGTTACCTAATATGTGATATCTCGAACTATTAAATACAACACCATTAAGTTCCAACAGTGACATACATACATGGATTAACAATTATCCGTATTATGCAAATATTAAACCTAAAACTATGTCTAGACATTAACATCCAATAGATGGACAATGGATCTAGTAACAACCAACACCTTTCATATGTCAACCCATATCATTGAAAAAAGATTTTACATAGATAATCCAAAATCAACATTAAGAATAAAGAATCATCAATATTGAAGCTTAAGTAGAATTACATAAAATGACATGATCAAATTAAACATGAATATATAATAACTACATCTACCCCCAACAAAGAGATTTCTAGCTACGCTTACTCATCGTAGTTGTATAGGTAATCTCAAGAAGACAAATTCAAAGAGCCATCTGCAAGTGTCACTGCAAGCAGTGTTTCCGTGTTTAACCCCTCTCTCTTATTCTCCTATTAATACCAAGGTAAACCTACTCCTTTTATATACTCTCTTGAATCCACAAAAAATCTCTGAGAAATGAAGTTGAATTTCCTATTTATAGGCTAGAGAAAGGTAGACTCGCTAGGCGCACTGCCTATCCTCGCCTAATGTGCATACTTTCTTCTAGGTTAAGAAATGCCAACACACCCTGTAAGTAACCTTAGCCTCCCTAGCATGCCCGTGAACATAGACTAGCGAGCTTTGTTTGTAGAAAGTTGGTATTGATAAGTTCTATGTGTGTTGCTTGATTGTTTTTCAATTGTTTTCACCTGTTTTTCATAAATATGCAAGTAGAAAGTCTAAAATGGTGTTTTAACACTTTTCATAGATAAATCAAGATTTTTTTATGTTGATTTCAGCTTAAAATAAGTCGATAAGTACCTATATACTTTATGTAATTTTGGAAGTTATAAGTATTCTAAACATTTATGTTCTTTGGATCCACACACCAATTCCGTCAAGGTGAACCTTTTCATCGACCTCCACGACTACCTGTTATAAATGGATAAGAATTTCTCCCTCACCTTCTACTGTTACAGGCTAACCTCAGGGGTGCAAGGATCTATTGATTGTCTCAACAATGTTTATAATCTAGTGTAATAGCATAATTCACAAGTATGTACATCAGGTGTGTATTTTTTGTGTACTGAAACACTTATATCAAGATGTCCGGTTTGCATTTATAATTTTTTATGTCACATGTATGGAAATTCCTCTACAAATATGCGATAAAACCAAATATGTGTAGATACCTCTGATGCATTCTCAACTACTCAAATATTTAATACACGAGAAGAGGTGATAAGGTGGATTAAAGAGGTCGAAATAAAAAATAAAGTAATTGTTATTATCACTTATTCAGATACCAAAACAGGAAAGAGAGGGAGAAGCAACAAAGTAATATTTAGTTATGATAAAGGTAAGAAATACAAGGATACAAATAGTGGAACACAAAGTGCGACTAAGAAATGTGGATATCCATTAAAAATTAGGTCGACCCGGGAGAAATATGGGTTTGGATGGAAGGTTGATGTAAAATATGGAGCTTATAACCATGGTTAAACTGATAGATTAAAAGGTCATTCATTTGTTGGTAGGTTGACCATAGATGAGAAACAACATGTTATGATTTGAAAAAGAAACATGTTGCACCTAAACACATATTGTTTTCCTTGCATGAACGAGATATGGAGAATGTCACTCGTATCACACAAATATCTAAGTGTAAGAGTAAGTTGAAAAAAGAGATAAGAGGTCCTATAAGTGAGATACAAAATTTGTTTAAGCTTATGCAGGGAACATGCTATGTTAATTGAGTAGACAAAGAGATGACCTGGAAGCTGTGAGATATTTTTTGGGCCATCCAAATTCACTTAAGTTGTTGAATATTTTTCCTATCGTGTTAGTTATGGACATCACTTACAAGAGAAACAAATATAGACAACCTCTGTTTAAAAATTTTGGCATGACATTAACCGAGTTGACAATTTGTTTCGCATTTGCTTATATGGAGTCTGCGAAAATAGATAATTTTTGTTGGTTGTTGGATAAGCTGAACCTATTGTTTGTGAAGAAATATTTGTGTCCACAAGTGATTTTGACAGATAGAGATCTTGCTTTTATGAAAGCAATTGAAGTTGTGTTTCCAAGGACGGTTAATTTGCTACGTCGATTTCACATTAACAAAAATGTTGGTGCAAAATACACATTACATGGTGGATGACATGCAATAGACAATTGGAACATTATGGATGGAAGATGTACGAGCTAGTGATGAGGTTGGGTATGATCAGTGGTTACAACAACTTGAGCAAGCATGTGTTAATTATAGTGAATTTATTGATTATATGAAAGACACATGACTGACTTCACATCGGAGGAGATTTGTTGGGGCATGTACTATTTGAGTGCTACATTTGGGTAACACCACAACTAACCAGTATGTATTTTTTTTTGTATTTTTACTATGTATTATATTTAGGGTTGAGTCTGCTCATTGGAAGTTAAAGCAAATGTTGGGGAACAATATAGGTGACATGGTCAAATGTTGGGAGTCTATGGATAACAACTTGAAGTTACAACTGGGAAACATTTAAGCTTATTTTTAGAAAAGTTTTTTATGAAGTTGAGAACACACACATAAGTCCATTTTATGGTAATCTACGTAGTTCAGTATCTCGAGTTGCTTTGAGATGTATTACTAAAGAGTTATTAAGGGTTGACTATGTTGGAAGTAACATGCAAGTTTGTGGTTCTACTCTTATAACATCTTATGGGTTACCTTGTGCTTGCGAGTTAGGAAGATACACAATTGGTGGTATACCAATACCAATAGACAATATTCATGTTCATTACAGGAAACTAAGTATGGAAGTTGAGTTGAAGGTAGAGGTAGATGGTGGATCAAATGTGGATATGAGTAGTTAATGTTGTATCAGATAGTAATTATGGATTTAGAGACATTGCATCATTGCATGGATATACTGAAGATGGTTGGCCAATGGTTTGTTGAGACTTGAAAGAGGGATTTTCGTTGCCACCAGACACATTGGATTGGAAGAAGTCTCGTTCTCCAACAGTAGCATTTTAGATGTTAGGATTTGCAGGATGTCTTCAATATTGTAACTACTTACACATGTATTACCATCTTGAGTTAGCTTAGAATAAGTATATTATGTCATTGAGTATTAAAATATGTAATCGAAATATGAAGTTTAAACTATGTCATTGATTTTTAATTTCATATGTCTCAAGATCACATAACTGATAATAAATTAAACATAAGCCTAAAATTTAATACATATGAAAATTAGAAACATAAATCAACTACTACGAGTAATATGCAAAGCTTCAAATAAATTAGCAAACTGTGGGTCATCCTCATCAACACCAACTTGTTGGAGATAATAATTAAGCAAGGTAGAAAAACGAGCCCAACTCGGATGAGATAGTCCTACTTCATAAGCGAGTCTCTTGGCACATCACGAGGGTGCGTTACCAATCGAGGATGTGAAACACGATAATACCACACTAGGTATCCAACACCGATATCATATGGAATGGTGGGAAATGATATCATACGGATCACATCAATGATGCTATGATGGTAACCAATCCACTCAACATCAATATCATTAGCCATCATATAAGCAAGAGGTAGGGGTGGAACATATTGCCTGTATCCAAACTCACGTATACATTTGTCAGGAAAGTATGGAATAATTGTGTCACCCCGCTTCAAACACCCCCTTTACAGATATAACTCATCAAATTAGAGTCATACTCTATGATCCTCGAATGGGTGACATATGATGCCAATAAGTTTAAACTCGTCCAGAATAGGTCTCAACTCGTCCACCTTCAGGATTCCTTCCTTATAGGACCATCTCATAACTCGAGGAAGTCCATAATTATCAACTGCTTTCCAAAATTTTCCCGTCTTCCCATATGTTGGAAAATACTCATGAATCCAACATTGTTACAAAATTATACTATTAATAAAAAAATTTAACAAATAATAATAAATTTACTAAGTTAAAATAACTACTTGTAGCACAGTAGGATATCCATCAAACTTCTTGCAACTGAACATGGAAGCATCTCTGACATATCTATAGAGGGTAACCAAAGCAAGTGCTCCCTAATTGTATCCCTCACGTCTCTTCAAGTCCATATACAGTAATAAATATCGTACATCGACAAGTGTAGCACCCCCAAAATTTAGAATTATTTAATTAATTGATTAATTGTGATTAATTTTTGAATTTATGTGATGTGTGTGATATGTTGTGGGGTAGTAAGTGGGAATAGAGGTGATAATTAGAATTATTTAGATTTATAATATAGTTTATATTATTTAGAATTATATTAATAATTAAAATATTAAGGTGAAAAATGAGAATAAGGGCATAGTGGTAAGTGTGTGAGATAAGATAGGGCATAAGAGGAAAACCATATAAAGGCTAGGGCTTGTTCTGTATGATAATAGAATTTGGGAGAACATAAAGAGATGCTAGGGCTTAAAGAGAACCAAGAGGAGAACTTCGTAGAATGTGAAGGAAGAGATCGATTGCTAAGAATTGAAGTAAGGGGTGTAAGCCAAGTTTGTTATGATTGATAGGGGGTTAAGGTAGATGTAGGTCTTTATTTGTATGATGATTTTGATGAAACACGTGATGAAATTGTTGATGAAGATGTTTATGATACCATGATTAAGTCTATGATGTATATGATGATGTGTTGTTGTTGAGTTGTGAAAGTATGATGATTACTATGCGTTTCAGACTGAGTTTGGTACTGTAATCGAAATTATTATGGGGATGGAAAGTGAAGAAATCCCAACTGAGAAGTTGTTGTGTGGCACGCGTCATCGGACGAGCAAGGGGCGAGACAGTCTCCCAATATTCACTGGGCGAGCTAGATGGTGAGCGAAAGGGCGGAAAAAGAGGGCTCTTGGAAAATGTATAAAGAGGGGATCATCGCCAGAGCTTTATCGGGCGAGCGAAGTAGAAATGAACCCAATCGTGCATTTATACGGGTGAGCTGAGTGCCCCAAAGCTTTTTTGGGTGAGGCTGAAGCGAGCAGACCTGAAAGTGAAAGTTGAAAATACGGAAACTTGAGTTTCAAGAATCCGTTTGACGTGTCGTTCAAAGCATTAAGAAGCTGACGCGTAGAACTATATTATAACAGAGTTATATGAATGGTTTGAAGCATGATTCTAGTACCTAGGTGTTTATGAGATTGAATTATTATATGCTTGATATGCTAATATGTTCTATTTTAATGATGAGTTTGATGATGTTGTAAAGTTTCTATTATGTTGTTGTTGTGATGTAATTAATGTTACCCGTGATGATGTTTTAAGGATGTGCATGTTTAATGTGTATAGAGGCTATGTGATGATGATTATTTGAATGGTGATGCAATTGACTAGTCGTGGTCGAACTTTATATGACGTTGTTATGCATCATACATTCATAGCATTTTTGGACGGTGGTCCGCTTGTGACGATCCTCAATCTCATTGTGCGAATTTAGTGTGTTTATGATATGCTCTGGTTCTGAGAGGGAACCGATCCTATGGTGGGGATCATGGAGGGTGGTGAACCAGATGTTCATAAATTTGGTACCACATACATTGTGTCAGTGTTATTGCATTAACGTTCTATGTGACATTGCATGGATTTTGTGGATGCGTTGTAATGTGATGATAATTATGAACGGTGTGATCATATGATGATTTGATGATGAAAGATGTCTAAGTGCTATTATGATGTATCAGTGAGTATGAAGTGTTGATAAATGATATGTGTTGATTATATGATGATGTTGTTTATGACTACTAATCTTTTTCTTATATCTTTTATTATGTATTTTGATTACTCACCCTTTCTGTTTGAATGTTGCCTCCACGTGGGTAACATGCAGATGCTCTGGAGTAGCTTGTAGGGGCATTGGAGATAGCTTTAGATTATTTTTTTAGTTTCGTTATATTAGTGGTGTCTTGCTCTGATATGGAACATCGGGTTGGGAACGCTATGTTTTGCGAATGTTATGTTACTTTTTGTTAACATATATTATGAGATTTTTGGATGTTAAAGTGCTTGTAAGTGCAACTTTTGTTGAAATTATAATACTTGATTTTCTGGAAGATGAATTAATTTTATTTATGATGATGAATTTGATGCGATGTTTTTAAATGATGTGTTGAGTTATAATCAGATGCATGTTTTAAATTGTTGTAACCCATGTTACAGAACATGAATGATATTATGATGTTTTCTATAAAGTGTGACACCCTTGAGTGATGATTTTACTTAAATTATTCCATAAATTATATGAGAAATATATGTTGGGTTATAAGGGTTTTATATTAGTCGTATCAGATTGGGCCGGTCTGTCTGGCTAGGTTTTTATATGATGTTTATGTCTCAATGATCGATTTATGTGTAAAAACAATAAATGTTTTTTTCCTCTAATGATGTTTGCCATATGCAGAGTGAAATGGCTGGAGGAAGAAACAATGATGAAATTGTTGAGGCTTTGGAGTTATTGGCTTAAGCAATGGCCCAGAATCAGCAAAATCCCCATAATGCTAGAGGGAATGATGAGTTTTGTGTTTTGGAAAGGTTTTAGCTAAATAACTCGCCAATCTTTAAGGGCACACATGATCCTGATGGTGCACAGGTGTGGCTCAAAAAGATCGAGAAGATCTTCAAAGTGATGGCTTGGTCAGAGAAGTAGAAGGTGCGGTTTGGTACCCAGATGTTGGAAGCAAAGGCTAAAGAATGGTGGGATAACGCACGTCAGAGGATGGTGATTTTGGGTACAGAGATTACTTGGGTTGTTTTCAGAGTTGAATTTTTGGAAAAGTACTTTCTTGAAGATGTGTGTGGCAAGAAGGGGATTGAATTCCTTGAGCTGAAACAAGGGAATTTGACTATTGTTAAGTATGCTACCAGGTTTGAAGAGTTGGTGAAGTTCTGTTTGCATTATAATAATCCAGCAATTGAGGCGTCTAAGTGTATCAAATTTGAGAATGGGATGCGTCCAGAGATTAAGTAGGGAATTGGATATCAGAAGATTTTCCAGTTTCTTATATTAGTGAATAAGTGAATGATCTATGATCAGGATACCAGAGCCAAATCTTATTTTTATAAGAGTTATAATGAGAAGGAGAGGAAGAACCCTGATTGTGGTAAGTCGTATAGTGTTCCTGCTGACAAGGGGAAGCATAAAGTTTATGATAAGAAGAAGCCAAGTGGGGGAGAAGCTCCCGCCTCTATCAAGTGCTTTAAATGTGGCGAGCAAGGCCACCATGCTGATAGTTGCGACAATAAGGTGTTGAGATGTTACAAATGTGGTAAGACGGGTCATCATGCTTCTGAGTGCAAGAATGAAGGTTCGACTTGTTTCAACTATGGTAAACAGGGTCACATCAGTACCCAGTTGCATAAGCCGGAGAAGACTACTACTACTACTACTCATACTAATGGCAAAGTGTTTTCTTTGAATGGTTCAAAGGTTCCCAAGAAGGATGACCTGATTCGAGGTATTTGTTTTATTAAAAATGTCGAGTTAATTGCTATTATTGATATGGGTGCTACTCATTCGTTTATTTCGCTTGAATGTGCCACGATGTTGGGATTGAAATTGTCTTCTATGAATGGTAGTATGGTGATAAACATTCCAGCTAAGAGTTATGTTACTACTACTTTTACCTATTCGAGTTGTCCTTTAACTATCTTTGGTAAGATTTTCATGATGGATTTGGTGTGTCTACGCTTGCACCAAGTTGATGTTATCCTTGGAATGAACTGGTTAGAGTTCAACTATGTTCATATAATGTTATAATAAGATTGTGAGGTTCCCTAAGTTTGGTGATAATTGAGAGCTTGTGTTTATATCTTCTAAGAAAGTGGAGGGACTCTTAGAAGAAAAGGCCTTGATGTTTGCAATGTTTGCATCATTGCAAGTTGATCGTGAAGCTCCAAGTGTTGAAGTACCAATTGTGTGTGAATTTCCAGAAGTGTTTTCAGATGACATCAGTGAGTTGCCTCTAGAGCGTGAGGTAGAGTTTTCAGTAGAGTTGGTACCAAGTACAAGTCTTGAGTCGATGGCTCCTTATAAGATGCCAGCTTTAAAATTAGGTGAATTGAAGAAACAATTGGAAGAATTACTTGAGAAGAAGTTTGTTCAGCTGAGTCTTTCTCCGTGGGGGTGCTCATGTGCTATTGGATAAGAACAAATATGGTAGTATGAGGTTATTTATGGACTACATACATTTGAATAAGGTGACTATTAAGAATAAGCATCCACTTCCGATAATTGACTATTTGATGGATCAATTGGTTGGTGCTTGTTTGTTTAGAAAGGTTGATTTGAGGTCCGGTTATCATCAGATTCATGTTAAACTAGATGATATTTTGAAGACGGCTTTTAGAACGAGGTATGGTTATTATGAGTACACTTGAGATTCTGGCACATACAATATAGATGTCAAGATTGTTGTCTTAACAATACACAATGTCACAATAGACGTTACGAAATTTGGTGACAACAAATAAACTTTCCAAAACAGAAGGAAGATGCAAGAAGATAAAGTGCAGAAACGTAATGAACATAGAGAATTGTTAACCCAGTTCAGTGCAAACTCACCTACTCCGGGGCCTACCAAGCTAGGAAGGAAATTCACTATCAGTAGTATTAATTCTAAGTTAAACTACCCCGTTTACAACTTATCACTTAACCACTACCCAATGCAACTTCTACCTAGGCACCTCCTAGATATGAGAACCCACTCACTTCCAATCACCACAGTGATAAAAGACCCACCCCAATCCCAGTGGCAATCTATAATCCAACCATAATCATAGTGACTCGAAATCAAACTTAAAACTTAAGTTTACACTTCAATCACAATATTTAACTCTTGCTTAAAAGCTTCGAGTGAGAATAATAACTTGATTAACAGTCAAGAACAATCAGTCAACTAAAATGTATCAGAGATACATGAGGACGTACAATAAAAACAAAAACTCCCTTGAAGAACCCTCAAACCATAAGATTGAGAAAATACGACATCCCCTTATTTTTAAAAGTTCCTAATGATATTAGGTCTGGGTAGTTTCTCTAAATACTCCTACGCAATTCTTGGGCCTTGCAACTGTGCCTAAATGTTCCTTGTTGTCCACATTGAGGGCTGCACAAAACTGTGCAGCAAAATCTCCTTGAATCTTGGAATAAAACACAAGGTTTTCTAATTAGTCTCAATCAACCAATTATACAACCTGCGTACACCTGGAGATATTATTTGTTCAGATTCATAATTCTTGACCTGCGATAAATCAATGAGATAAAAATAACTTAAATCTCACATAATCAATTAAAAATCTGTCAAGAATAAACCAACCAGTAGCACATGCTGCACCAGACCAATATGTCATGAAATTCCTTCGACATTTGGCTTAAAATCACATAATAGCAAACCTATTATGGAAAATCATGTTTTTGGAAAATTTTAGTCAATCTCAAAAACATAGTATTAACAACATTGCAATGTCGTTTGGTGTATCTGATGCACCAGGTGTTTTCATGGAATATATGAGTCAAACTTTCCATTTGTATCTGGATAAGTCCATGGTGGTCTTCATTGATGATATTCTGATCTATTCTAAATTAGAAGAAGAGCATGTTGAGCATTTGCGAATTGTGTTGCAAGTGTTGAAAGAGAAGAAATTGTATGCAAAATTGTGAAAGTGTGGGTTCTAGTTGAAGGAAGTGAGTTTCCTTTGCCATGTGATTTCAAGTGGTAGAATTATTGTTGATCCTTCTAAAGTAAATTTTATGTTGGAATGGGAGACTCTTAAGTCTTCTACTAAGATTAGAAGTTTTCTTGGTTTAGCAAGTTATTATCGCAGGTTTATTGAAGGATTTTCAAAATTTGCATTACCATTTATGCAGTTGACTCGAAAGGGTCAAGCTTATGTATGGAATATTGCGTGTGAAGAAAGTTTTATGAAACTAAATAAGAAGTTGAGGATTGATCTAGTATTGGTTTTGCCTAATTCTAGTGAATCTTTTGTTGTACATCATGATGCGTCAAAGATGGGTCTTGGTGGTGTACTGATGCAGAATGGTCAAGTTATTTCTTATGCGTCTAGACAATTGAAGGTTCATGAAAGGAATTATCCTACGCATATGACTTGGAGTTGGCGATTGTGGTATATGTGTTGAAGATTTGGATACATTATTTGTTTAGATCCAAATTTGAAGTGTTCAGTGATCACAAGAGTCTGAAGTACTTGTTTGATTAGAAGGAATTGAATATGTGGTAGAGAAGATGGCTTGAGTTGTTAAAAGATTATGATTTTTATTCGAGTTTCCATCCTGGTAAAGCAAATGTTATGGAAAATGATTTGAGTAAGAAGTCCATGCATATGTCAATGTTTATGGTGCGTGAGTTAGAAATGATCGAACAAATCAGAGATATGAGTTTAGTGTGTGAAGAAACTCCTAACGGTGTGAGGTTGGGGATTTTGAAGTTGAGTAGTAGTATTCTTGAAGAGATTAGATAAAATCAGAAACATGATCCGAGTTTTGTTGACCGGTTGTTGCTAATTAACCAGGGTAGTGGAGGTGAATTTCAAGTTGATGAAAATGGTGTAATGAGGTTTGGTGATAGGGTGTGTGTTCCGGATGTGCCAGAACTTAAGAAGAGTATTCTTGAGGAGGGACATCAAAGTGGTATGAGTATTCATCCCGTTGCTACAAAGATGCATCAAGACTTGAAGAAATTATTTTGGTGTCCCAGTATGAAAAAGGAAGTTGCTGAATTTGTGTATGCTTATTTGACTTGTCAGAAGTTGAAGATTGAACATCGAAAGCCTTTTAGTCTAATGCACCCATTGAATATTTAGAAGTAAAAATGGGACATTATTTCCATGCATTTTGTGTCGGGTTTGCCGAAGACTTCTAAGGGAAATGATTCGATTTGGGTGATAGTGGATAGATTGACTAAATCGGATAATTTCTTACTGATGAAGATTAATAATCCCATTTAGAAGTTAGATGAGATGTATATTAAAGAGATTGTGATATTACATGGCATACCTTCGAGTATCGTGTCAGATAGAGATCTGAGGTTTATGTTAAAGTTTTGTAAAGGTTTGAAGAAAGATTTTTGTACTAATTTGAAGTTGAGTTCTGCATGTCATCCGTAGACAGACGGTCAGACGGAGAGGACTATCCAATCCCTGGAGGATTTGTTGAGGGCTTATGTGTTAGAAGAAGGAGGATCTTGGGATAGCCACTTGTCATTGATTGAGTTTACGTACAACAATAGTTTCCATGCTAGAATTGGAATGACACCATATAAAGCGTTACACGGTAGGAGGTGTAGGACTCTGTTGTGTTGGTATGAGTCAGGCGAGAGTGATGTGCTCGAACCTGAGATTGTGCATGAAATGACTGAGAAGATCAAGATGATCTAAGACAGAATGAAGGCTTCGCAGAGTCGTCATAAGAGTTATCATGAAATTATGGCACTTGCAATACAAAGGTCAAGACTGATGTCTTAACACACAAACACGATGCCAGGACAAATGTTATGAAATTTGTTGATAGAAAACTTGCTAAAACTATTGATTGTGCAGAAAGATAAATTGCATAAATTTAAAGAACACAATCAATTGTTAACCCAGTTCGGTACAACGTCACCTACTCTGGGGGCTACCAAGCAAGGAAGGAAATCCACTATGATAATATTAGTTCAAAGCTAAACAAACCCTAGTTTACAACTTCTCGCCTAATCACTACCTTGTGCAACTTCTACCTAGAAACCACTATATATGAGATCCCCCTCCCACTTCCAATCACCACGGTGATATACCTACAACCACAGACCTTGGTAATAGACTCAAATAACAAAAAAAATTACACTTCCAATAAACAATACTTAGTTTTGCTTAAAAGCTTCAACTAAGAACAATACTCAACTCTACGCTTAAAAGTTCATAAGTGAGAATAATAACTTAATAAACAAGCAACAAACAACCAACTCAATGCATTAAAGATACATGAGTGACACACAAAGAACATAAACACTAAAAACCTAAAAGACTCCCAAAACCCTAAACCTTATGTTACACACGCAATTTCTTCTTTGTGAATGCTTTTTATTTTAGGTCATAGTAAGTAATTTTATATAGACTCTTGCATAATGGGCCTGGACTCTTCAAATCTAATCCATTATTTTCTTTTCAAATCAGCTGCAAGATCTTCACATGAAAATAGGAACAAATCTTTTAAAGTTTCCTAAAAAGTCTCAAAGATCCTTTTTAATGAAATAAATCAAATTCGCACATTGCTCCTAAATAATCTCCTTTACCTGCTCATAATGATGAAGTATATCCAATAGGATCTCATAAAATCAAAACAAATATGTCAAGAGATAAACAACAACAACGCGTATTGTACATAGACCAAGATATCATGACACTTGTCTTTAACATCTTGCTGAAACACATAACAGTAAAATTGTTATGACAATTGACGAAGATGTTAAAACATCTTGCTCAACATCAGTATAAAACCATGTTTTACCAAAATTTAGCCAATCATAAAACAATGGAACTAACAATCTCACCATTTGGAAAATTTTAGCTAAAACAACCGAAGCACAATAATCTTGGAGAGAGGAATAACACTACAACACAAGCTACATGTAAACATATAAACTTTGTAAAAACTATAACAGAAAAAAATACATCAGAGAATGCATGTAGTTATAAATCACCATATTCAATACTCCTAAAAGACAGATGTCCAGATATGTGGTCTGACATCACAAACATGTCCAAACTCTTCCTGTCACATAAGATCAAGACTCCCCCTCAAAGGGAAAACCCATCACACCAGAAAATACAAAACACCAAATATGAACTACCCATGTTCACACATAAAAGGCAGCAGTAGCAGAAGAACAAACAGTCTCACATCAGAATTTCCTCACATCTGGTAAGATTTCAAAATATCAGAGAGGACGTAATGCATACAAACTCCACCATCAGTAGCAGTAGCCGTAAAAAATTCAAACTAGTATGACAGACTATCATGCTCCCCATAAATAGTTGCATTTAGAAAGCAACCATAATCACTACTCTCTCCTTAGAAGTAGTGCAACCCTATCGACATGTTAATTAACATGTCAAGACATGTTTAATAACATCAGGACACACATAAATCACTAACACTTTACTCCCTATTTTTAGACAAAAATTGACATAAATGGAGTAAATGTAAGCACACACAAAAATGCAAGCACACATATTACACACAAGCAATAAATCACAGATGGAAACACACATTGGAAACACACACTAGATGATGGAACCAAAAAAAACTTCAACAACTTCAGGTGGTTTTCCACCTCTTGCCCCTGCAAAGATCCTTATGCACTCTTTGGTGCTGTCACAACCCTTTGTAGAGAGCCTTTGTTCCATCCAATAGCATCTTACTAAGGCTTTCTAAGCATCATAACATAGAGGAAAGATGCAGTATCAATTTCCCTCCTCCATAAATGTAATTGCTATAACTCTTCAATAGTACAAGTTTCAATCACACTACTTACAACAATAAGTTGTTACTTGTTGTCCATATGCTCCAGAGTAATAATCTTTCCTCCAACAATATTCTTGATAAGTTGCTTATGACTTTCAAGATTCTTGTTCCATCCATGTTAAATGAAATATATGAGATAATACAGGTCTTCACCAAATAATATCATGACATCATGTTTGACATTATTATCCTTCAACATCTGGTCTATCCATACCAGTTGAGAACAATCTCTCATTGTTCCACTATGCTCATATATAGTAGTATCTCCAGAGGCATAAATCAGATTTTTTCTCATATGCAAATACCTACTAACCCACTGTGATCTACTGATGTAATTCAAGATCCTTCTTTCTTGAATAATATAACACATCCTCGGTTCAAGTCTAGAAACAAGACATGCATTAGCAGTGTCTACTTCATTTTAGTGTGTTGTATTTATCTCCTTAAGATGATCTGTCTAAAATCTAACTATAGAGTAATCTGGATCAATAATTGTGAACTCGCATATAGCTTCTCTTTTTGTCTCCTCGGTCTGCACAAAAGATGCTCCAACATTTTCTTCAACATCCTTTTCCTTTTAAGGGAAAGAATAATCAATTATCACACTTGTGGATTCCATTACATCTTTAGCTCTGGAGTTAAATACTCTATAAGCTCTTCTGTTTGAAGAGTAACCCAAAAATATTCCTTCGTTCCTTATGAGATTTTCCTTACCTTTTTTATCTTGTTCACTAATACATAACATTTAATTCCAAAGGTATGAAAATGCCTGAATGTAGGCTTTCTTCCAGTCTATATCTCATAGAGAGTAATTGAAGTACCTCCTCTCAACGTGACCCTATTATGAATGTAGCTAACAGTACTCATAGCTTCAGCCCAAAACTCCAATGGTTAATTTCTTGGTAGAGAGAAAAACTCTAGATGATTCATGTATAGTCCTAGTCTTTTGCTCATCAATTCCATTTTACAAAGAAGTGGTGGAATGAGAAAACTCATGACTAATACCTTCAGAATCACAAAATTCAGAGAAATGTTCACTTCTAACTTTCATAATCACACTTTTCTTCCTCTTGAATACTTAGTAGACATAGATTTTTGAATACTTCAAAAACCACTTATTTTTCTCTAAGAAAAATCATCCAAGTATATCCAGAAAAGTCATTTATAACCATATAAACATACCTTTTTCCTCCCAGCTATCTATCTGCATAGGTCCCATTATATTCATATGAAGAAGTTCCAACACTTTGGAAGTAGTCTGATGTTGCAACATAAGGTGTGACTTCATGGATTGCTTTCTAATTTCACACACACCACATACTTTATTTCTCCAAGTTTGAGATCTAGAATTACCTTGATAGATCCTTCAGATAAAATCACCATCATTTCTTTTATATTAAGATGTCCAAGTTTCTGGTGTCACAACTTTACTTCTTCTTCATGAGTTATTAGGCAAGTGGAAGAATAAGCAGTTATCTGAGATTCCCATAGATAACAATTATCTTTAAATCTAACTCCATTCATTAGGATAACATCCCTTTTATCTTTGAACAGACATTCTGACTTTGATAAGTATACTAGCCGACCTTGGTCACACAATTGACTAATGGTAATGAGATTAGCAGTTAACCCTTTTACATAAAGAACATATTTTAAACTAGGAGAACCATCACACATCAACTTACCAACACCTTTGATTTCACCATTAAACCCATCACTAAATATTACAGATCTTGTGGGATGAATCCTAATATTCACCAATAAATTGTGAACCACTGTCATGTGCCTAGAGCACCCACTGTCAAATACCAGTCTTCCCCATTTGAGTCTCTTAAGGAAGTATGAGTAATAAAGTTCATATTCATATTTTCAATACTTCTCTTTTTGCTCACTGGATCAGCCTTAGAATGAACTGAAGATTTTTGATCTCCATATAGTTTATAATAGAAAGGCTTAATATGGCCATTCTCACCATAATAATGACATATCTTCTTTGAAGATTGGAATCTGAACAGTGTTTTATCATGTCTGCCAGGATATTGTAACATGTTGTTGGACATGTTGATCATTCTATTCCTTTCAGGAGGAAGAGACTTCTTTTCAAATATTCTTCTTTGTTGAATATCAAAATGATAATCAACTTCTATATCTTCATCCTCTTTTACC
Organism: Vicia faba; assembly: GCA_948472305.1. NCBI lineage: Eukaryota > Viridiplantae > Streptophyta > Magnoliopsida > Fabales > Fabaceae > Vicia > Vicia faba. The sequence goes on from OX451740.1 coordinate 1,120,078,503, forward strand.
ATATCAGCATTACTATTCATATTTTTCAAATAATTTAACATGTTATTGAGATTAGAATTTAAGAGAGATACCTCATATTGAAGATGTGAAATAATACATATACACTTCTTCTTTTCATTCTCCAATTCAGCCATAATCTTCCTCTGTTCTTCTACTGTTTGAAGACTTTCTTCACACCTGTTACAAGTATCCTTGTAGGATACATCAAGGTCTTCATAGAGGACACTTTCATCATAGGCTTCCACTTCATTTTCCCATCTTCCATAAAGAACCGCCACAAGTTTTATAGATTCATTGTTAACCTCATCTTCTAACTCATCATCATCATACCAAGATACAGTAAAGCCCTTTTTCCGCCTCTTGAGAAAAGTGGAACATTCTGGTTTGATATGACAAAAACTTTACACTCATAGCATTAAATGCATTTTCTTTAATTGGTCTTTTCTTTAGGTCTGGTATTCTTCTAAAAATCATCATCACTCTTGATGTCAGATGAGATGTTCCTAACATTTGGTCTTCCTCTTTTGTCCATCTTTTTCAGAATTCTATTGAACTACTTTTCAAGTAACACAATAGTATTGGACATGCCTTCATCAGTATCAGCTTGGCCTTCTTCATCTTCAACATTGGAAACAAAATTTACGCTCTTATTCTTTTTCTCAAACTTGTCACTAATGGCCAACTCAAAGGTTTGAAGTGAACCAACAAGTTCATCAACCCTCATGTTGTTGATGCCATGAGCCTCTTCAATGGTTATTACCTTCATGTCAAGTTACCTAGGTAGAGACCTAAGAATTTTTCTAACAAGCTTTTCTTTTAACATCTGCTCTCCCAAGGAACTAGATACATTAGTTATTTCAAGAATCTTTATATGATATTCCTGGATAGTCTCATCATCATTCATCTTTAGATTCTCAAATTTAGAGGTGAGAAGTTGAAGTCTTGACATTTTAACTTTGGATGTACCTTCATGATTTGTTCTGAGAACTTTCCAAGCATCCTTAGCCATAGTACATGTGTTGATCAACCTGAACACATTCTTGTCTACTCCATTGAATAAAGCATTCAAAGATTTGGATTTTGAAAGATACAAATTGTTATCCTCATCATTCCATTCTTCCTCTGTCTTTAAGGACACATTCCCATCTTTGTCCTTGTTAACAGGATGTTCCCATCCTTTCAAAATAGCCTTCCAAGCCTTGTTGTTCATAGATTTAAGAAAACACACCATTCTAACTTTCCACCAATCATAATTGGAACCATCTAATAGAGGTGGTTTGTTGTTGTGTACTCCTTATTTATCCATATTACTAGAAAAATAGTCTCCCTGGAGCTCACACAGTAGACAGAACAGAGAGCCTACTCTGATGCCAATTGAAATTATGACACTTGTAATATAAAGGTCAAGACTGATGTCTTAACACACAAGCATGATGTCAAGACAAATATTATGACATTTGTTGACAGAAAACTTGCTAAAATTTGTTTATTATGCATAAAGATAAATTGCAGAAATTTAAAGAACATAGTCATTTGTTAACCCAGTTTGGTGCAACATCATATACTCTAGGGGCTATCAAGACAAGAAGGAATTACACTATGATAGTATTAGTTCAAAGCTAAACCAGCCCTAGTTTACAACTTCCCGCATAATCCTTACCTTGTGCAACTTCTACCTAGAAACCGCTAGATATGAGATCCCCCTCTCACTTCCAATCACCGCAGTGATACATCTACAACCACAAACCTTATGACTAGACTTAAAGAATCCAAAATAATATTACACTTCCAGTAAGCAATACTTAGTTTTTCTTAAAAGCTTCAACTAAGAATAATACTCAACTATTTTCTTAAAAGCTCGTGAGTGAGAATAATAACTTGATAAACAAGCAACAAACAGTCAACTCAATGCAACAAATACACATGAGTGACACACAAAGAACACAAATACTAAAAACCTAAAAGACTCCCAAAATCTTAAACCTTATGTTACACACACGATTTCTTCTTTGTGAATGCTTGCTATTTTAGGTCATAACAAGTCCCGTTATATAGACTCTTACAGAATGGGCTTGGACTCTTCAAATCAAATCCAATCTTCTATTTTTAAATCAATTGCAAAATATTCACATAAAAATAGGAACAAATCTTTTAAAGTTTCCTAAAAAGTCTCAAATATCCTTTTTAATGAAACAAATCAAATATGCATATTTCTCCTAAATAATCTCATTTACCTGCTCATAATGATGAAGTATATCCAAAAGGATATCATCAAATTAAAACAAATATGTCAAGAGATAAACAACAGCAACTCCTATTGTACACAAACCAGGATTTCATGACATCTATCTTCGACATCTTGCTAAAACACATAACAATAAAATTGTTAAATAGTTGATTTAGATGTTACAACATCTTGGTCAACATTCGTATAGAACCATGTTTTACCAAAATTTAGCCAATCATAAAACCATGGAACTAACATATCATGGTAAGAGGAGAAAGTAACTTGACTTCTAGAAGGGAGATCACACGCTCTTGAGAGTTACACCGGTAACTAGTGATGGTAGAGCTCTGAAGTCGCGGAAGCTTATATCGCATTTTATTGGTCCATATTAGATTTTAGAGAAGATAGGTGAGGTGACCTATCAGATTAAATTGTCGATGTCGCTTGTGAATCTTAATGACGTGTTTCATGTATCTATGTTGAGGAAATACGTTCCTGATCCTTCGCATGTGATCCAAATGGGTGATGTATAGGTGAGAGATAATCTGATAGGTGTAGTATCACCCTTGTAGATAAAAAGTCGGAAAGTGAAGCAATTGTGGGGTAAAGAGATTGCCTTGGTGAAGGTACTATGGGGTGGACCAGCTAGTTGGTGAAGTTTAACTTGGGAGCGCGAGGATCATATGAGAGAGTCGTTCTTGACTCTGTTTTCCTCCGATAACTTTCGAGGACAAAAATTATTTAAGTGTGGGAGAGTTGTAACTGCCAAAAATTTAGAATTATTTAATTAATTAATTAATTGTGACTTATTTTTGAATTTATGTGATGTGTGTTGTATGTTGTGGGGTAGTAAGTGAGAATAGAGGTGATACTTAGAATTATTTAGATTTAATAATATTGTTTATATTATTTAGAATTATATTAATAATTAAAATAGGATATTAAGGGGGGAAATGAGAATGAAGGCATAGTGGTAAGTGTGTGAGATAAGTTAGGGCATAAGAGAAAAACCATAGAAAGGATCTAAGGGTTAAATAAGTAAAACAAGGAAAATAGGAATCATTTTGTACGATCGTAGAATTTAGAAGAACGTGAAGAAAGGCTAGGGTTTATATAGAACTAAGAGGCAAACTCTGTAGAACGCGAAGGAAGAGACCAATTGCTAGAAATTGAGGTAAGGGGTATAATCTCAGTTTATTATGATTGATATGGGGTTATGGTAGATGTAGGTCTTTGTTTCTATGATGATTTTGATGAAACGAATGATGACATTTTTGATGAACATATTTGTGATACTAGGATTAAGTCTATGATGTATATGATGATGTGTTGTTGTTGAGTTATGAAAAATGTGATGATTACTATGCGTGTTAGACTAAGTTTGGTGTTGTAATCGAAATTAGAATAGGGTTGTGTTGTACCCCAAAATTTGCCCTCCCATTTTATTCAAGGCATGCTCATTGAGGTCCTCAATTGCTCAATAAGTTTCAAATGATTTCCATGGCACCCTATACGCCTCAGCATAATGGCATGGCTAAAAGAAAGAAAGGAAGTGTACATGACAAGGTGTAGGTCGAAAGCTGAAAATATGCCTAAGAGGTTTTGGGTCAAGCACCTTCGACAACAGTAGGCAGTATAATTAGATGCCTAATGAAGCATTATGATCAAATGAAGGATAATTTGAAAGAAAGCGTGAGGAGGATTTTGTGAAGTAGTCGATTGATTAAGAGCTAGTAAAGAGCGTCTTCGAAGGGTTCGTATTTGAACAATTGAAGTATAGGCCATTCGAAGCATTACAAGGAGAGACCTTTCGACTTACATGGTGTTTGAATGGACGCTTCGAAAATAAGAATATTTGGAATTCAAAAAGCTTTTACCTTATCCAAATAAACACATGGAAATCTAATGGTTCGAAAGAAAATGTAAGGATGCTTTTATGAAGTCTTCGATTGGAAGAGCTAGTAAAGAGCGTCATCGAAGAGTTCATTTTCGAACCATGGAAATGTAAGCTATTCGAATCATTACAAGGAAGACACACTTTGATTTCCATGTTGGTTGAATGGGCGCTTCAAATAGAAGAATATTTTTAATTCGAAAGCTTTTATCTTATACCAAGAAGCACGTGGAAGTCTAATGGTTCGAAGGACATGAAATCTTCAAACATGGCGTGATCGAAGGACAGTTAGGGACGAATCAGCCAAATGTAAGTAACCTTAGAGCTTTTGGCATGTACCTGAACAAGTGTTGGATGATTGAAGTGAAATCCTGATGCTTATAGGTTACCTTTCGATTGGTGCATACAAGCTGCATTCACCAATCGAAGATGAACTAGTGAGCAAGAAAGATATTATTGTAGACAGAAGTAAAGGGTGGGAGTTAGAATCTAAGGACCACCTACACAACTGTGTTCGAAATAAAGAAGAAAACGAAGCTTCGACATGCCAAGGTGAAGAGGTAATGTTTCGATTGGTCTGATTGAAGGGAAAGAGAATCAAAAGGAACAAGAGTTGAGTTCGATTGGGCTGATTGGGTAGTTTTCAGATTAAGAAACTAAGGCAGATAGTGACCCAATCGAAGAGGCCATGATGATGAGGCCTTGAACCATTCAAATTGGGACTAGGAGCCATCGAAAAGAAAAAAGTTTGGGAGCATTTGAAAGAATCAAGATGTGAAAAGTTGAAACGAATACTGTCCAGGTTCACTTAAAGTCCAAAATGGTAGAAATATCTCAAAATGGCAACTTCTTAAAACTTTCGATTTTTCTTTCAAAGCCATGGTTAATGGATGATTCATGCCATTTGCGTCCACCACCACACCCCTATAAATATAATACAATATTGTCTATCAAGGTTCCAGACACAAAAACATTGCCTACACACACAAGAAGCTGCCCCAGAAAACCACACCAAATTCTCCAAACCTTCACAAAGTTTTCAGAATCGAAACAATCTTTGTAGGCCTCCTCAACCCAAAACAAGCATTCCAATAACTCCCTGAAGGTTCCAGAAGACATTTCCAAGCATTAGGCAGGTCCAACGCACGCAGGAGTATAACTCACACAATCCCTCCGTTGGTAACTTGCCTTCGATCTCAAACTCATTCAATATGTAATTTAAATCCATATTGATTGTATATCCATGATATGAATGATGTTTGTGATTTTTTAACGTGTTACATGTGAAAATCAGTACTAAAGTAACATGACATCATTAGAAGGGCATTTAAAACTGAGTCCTTTCGAATCTCAAAATCCAGACGTCTCTTTCCTTTTGGCTTGTGCAACGCGCATGTGTTGGTTTTGAATTATACATATATATATATATATATATACATATATATATATATATATATATATATATATATATATATATATATATATATATATATATATATATATATATATATATATATATATATATATATATATATATATATATATATATATATATATATATATATATATATATATATATATATATATATATATATATATATATATATATATATATATATATATATATATATATATATGATTTGTTTTACTAATATAATGTCATGATTTTATTTGTATCAATAGATGAACAATAAACTCAGATGTTAAAGGGGAACGTGCGCAGTTGAAAGGGCATGAGTTCGATACCCAGGTCGTGTATTATGTTTTTTTTTATAAATTATCTTGCAGATCCAGTGTGCTGCATTTCAAACACTTACCACGCGCCTTCAAGCTCCAGCCAATGGATGACAAGGAGATCTGATTCAATGCCCCAGGAGTACCACCTCATGATGGACCCTCAATGGCCAATAACACAGGATCCCAACGTGGCCTCGGCTTATTTTCATTTGGACTAAACAAAAATCCAATTCACACCTTTGTTACCTTTACTATTCTGGCCCATTTTATTTAGCTTTTAATTGTTTTTTTATAACATTGTAAAAATCAAATAAAAAAATCACAAAAAATATTAGGTTAATATTTTCTCAAATTAATTTTGTAAATTAATTGATTAATTATTTTAATCCTTTTCTTAATTTAAAAATAAATATACTTAGGATTTTAAATCAAATTTAATTCCATGGTCAAAAAATAACATAAAGATTTCATTTTTATTAGGCGTTTTAGACATTTTTTTCAATTCGCGCGTTTACCTTTACTTTCGCACTTTTGCATATTATTGTATCTGCTTACTGGGATGTAATAGACTTAACTAAGACTTTACTTTTACTGCTTTTTATTTTCCCCCATTTTGAACTTGTAAATTCCCCCTCCCCGAAGCCATGTAATAGTTAGGATTTTATATTTCCGCACTTTTATTTTTTGCAAATTATTAACTGCTTAGATGTATGCTAACTAGGATTGTATGGAAAGAGAATTAAAAATAAAACTCTAGCTAAATTAACACAAGACTAAAATAACTGAAAACAACACAATTGCATATGCGCACCTCTAGAGTATCCCACTTCGGTTGCCTTCGGAAAACAATCACAACTTTTGAAACGTGGGAGACTTTAGTGGCTACTCTCCGGTTTAAAGATCATAAGTCCCTCGATGACCCTCTCGATGTTGCCTCGGATAAAATGATCTTAAAACCCTAAGGTAGTTACTAAGTTTTCTCACCCAGTTACCTTTGTGACTATAAACGTCCCTTCGAATATCCCTCAAAACATCTAACGACTAGGGCTACCTACTCACTAATAGTAGGATTGCACTATCTAAAGGAAAAGAGGAAAAGAACAACCCTTTCGAGTAAAAGTAGATAGTTCTTAGATGCTATGCTCAAAACAAATTTTTACACCTACACAAGACAACTTTCAAAAACATTTTCAAAAACGCTTTATCAACACTCTTGAGGACTGATACAAGAGTTATCATAAAGAAAATTTCTTTAATATTTGCGTTTCAAAAATACTTTTCAAAAACACACAAAGCACAAGGTATTTCAAATGAGCTAAGCATCTAAGAGCCCGTAGATATCTACAGATGGAAAGGGTGCTAACATCTTCCCTTTCCGTAATCTACCCCCCTTAATCAGAAATAATATCGAAATATATTTTTCTGTTCTTTTCACCCTTTCCTTTGTTGGATAAAATAAAAGTCGGTGGTGACTCTTTCTTACCACAACATTTGCAAACACAAACGCAATACTAGTATAATAGTCGGTTCTGCCACCGTATCACAGAACTGGCGACTCTACTGGGGAATTTTACTTTATAAAGTGGGGTTTACCTTAGGGCTTAGTTCATTTTATATGCTTTACATTGTGTGTTTGTATGCTTTACTTTTAAGGTTTTTGTTTGGGTTGTTACTAAAGATCCTACACCCGGATCTGAGACACCTTTTAGGTAAGCAGCAATAGATCATGGAGACTGTACAGCGTGTATCGATATGGTTGAAGCGATAGCTGCGTTAGTATGACAAATTTGTTGGTACCGGTATACCTTGTTGTAACACGATGGTAGAACTGATTTAGGATGTTTTGCGTTTGATCGCAATTGTTGCGTATAGCAAGAGTCGCCACCGACTTTTCTTTTATCCAATAAGGAAAGAGTGAAAAGAACAGGAAAGACCTTTGAGATTATTTTCTTGAGTTCGGGGGGTAGATTATGAAAAGGGAAGGTGTTAGCACCCTTTTCATCCATTGTTATCTATGGGCTCTTAGTTGCTTGCTAGATCACTTGCTTTGTTCGATAGTGTGTTGTGGTGTGGGTTTTGAAAGTATTTTGAAAATGTGCCTTTGCAATGGTTCTCGTCTCTATAAGAACATGTACAAAGTGTTATTTTGAAAATAGTTTAAATAGGTGTTTGTGGAATGTGTTTTTGAAAGTGATTTTGAAAGGGTATCTTTGTAATGATTCTCGTCTCTATAAGAACGCATACAAAGTGTTTCTCTTTTGAAAATGTTTCAAAAATGAAAGTGTTGGTGTATAAAATGTTTTTGTTGTGCGTAAGCGAGCAACTAAGAGCAATCTACCTACTCAAAAGGTCTTAAATGTCCTTTTCCTCCTCCTTTAGATGTTTCTATCTTACCATTGGTTTTGTAAGAAGCCCAATCATTGGATGTGAAGGGGAGGGCATGGGTCATCGTATAGTCATGGTAGCAATATTGTAAGATATCTTAGCATTTTTCTTAGATAATTTGTAAGGCAACATCTGAAGTGTCATCGAGGAACTATGATCTTGTATTTTGATTGTTTTTGCTAAGACGTCTCACGTGCATAACATGACCATTCTTATAAGGCAACAAGTGGAGTTAACCCAAGAGGTGAAAGTGTTTGTATTTCATACTTAGTTTATCTTGGATTAGCGTTTTCTAAGATTGATTTTATCTTCCCATACAAATCCTACTTTACTAGCATTTACATGAAAGTGATAAATTGCGGAAAGTAAATATTTTACGTTATTACAATCATTTGGGGAAAGGGGTGTACAAATTTACAAATGGGGATTGCAAGAAATTAAAGTCCTAATTATCTATTACAACCATATTTAAATAATGTACAAGAAATATAAAATAGACTTGTTTTGTTTTTGTTAAGAGATAGAAATAAATTTTATTAAGGAAATATTTTTAGTCTTTTTGTTTTAAAAGAAATAAAATAAAGCATGTGAATATAAAGTATTTTTGGTGTTTTTGATTGATGAAAATAAAGCGATGATAAAAATAATAAGATAGTGTTGTACCCCAATTTTTCCCCCTAAAATCCCCTCATCATACCATGTTGATTCCATCACAACAAGATCACATTAGGATTCTTGGTTCCCCTCCCTATATTTAGCTTTGCTCTTTGAGGAATCACTAAGCACCTTGACTTGTGTTCTTTTGTGATCATGAATATTTTTTGTTTTGATTTCTTCTTTTAATTAATAAAATGCAATATTGGTTTACCTTGCTTGTTACTAATGTAGGTAAAGGCAATGAGATTCAGCAAGTTGCTCCATGGGCTCATGAGTTTATTTCCATGCCCTAGTCAATAAAGCTTGAGAAGTTCAAACTTCACCATTGGATTTTTTTTGGAGGAAATTACATGGCAAGGTTATTTTGGCTCACCACATTTCAAGATTATCAAATTTGGTTCAAAAGTACAAGGGATTGATTGGAGAAGTTGTCATGCTTGGACAAGGATTTGTTCCCATTGGTCACAAATGCATATTTCTACCAATCCTAAAGATATGGAAGTGGTTGTGGTTGCTATGAGTTCTCATTATCATCCTGAACAACTTATATTTACAAAGCATTTGTGTTGGTACAAGAAGTTTGTTCAAAATTGTCAAAGTTCCTCAAGGCATTTTTCGTGATCTAGGAGCTAGAGTTTTGAACTTCAAAGAAGCATATCTTGCTCATCTTTTGGTATTTTGGATTGATTCCAAAGACATCATTCTCTTAAAAGGGTTATTAACAAATCACTTCAAAAGTTCCAAGGATTTTTCATGTGGAAAAAACTTGATGATGAAGAAAGATTACAAGTCCTCCAGACGAACCCCCATTTTCCTATGTGTGACTTCAAATGATCATAACTTGGTCAATTTTTATCACCTTGGGCCCATTCATTTTCCAAAATTATCTTGAGTATGTGAACTTTATACCTTTTTTTATGTTCAAAGTGAGAAAATGGAAGGAAGATGCCCTAAGGATACAAAAGACTATAGGGTCATTTCATGATTTTTTTGCCAATTTCAACAATTCATAACTCTCTCAATTTTTGGAGATTTTGATTGGTTCAAGTTTAAAAATGTCATTAAAGAGGTCTATTTCATGCCATCTTTTTTGGTCAATATGAAATTCCAAGAGAAAGGCCATGTTTGGATGCAAAACATTATAGGTCACTTTTGAAGAAAAACTTGAAATATTTCTAACTATGGAAAGTCAACCTTTTTCCCCCAACTTTGACTCAATACAACTTTCAGCTCAAGAATCCATTTGATTTCATTCTTTTTCCATTGCAAATCTTGTAACCTCATCTTTCTAAAGCATCAAGAATCATTCCTTAAGACCCCTTGAGCTGAGAATGCCATTGGATTGAACTTGGTAACTTGGAACTGAATTTTCTCCATAAGTCAGAATTTGAAATCTTTATTTTTGCTTCTAATCACAAGTTTTCCACGCGTTTTTTCCTTTAAACATGAGATTAGCAGTTAACGCTTTTACATAAAGAACATCTTTTAAACTAGGAGAACCAGCACACATCAACTTACCAACTCCTTTGATTTCACCATTAAACCCATCACCAAATCTTACAGATCTTGTGGGATGAGGCATAATATTCACCAATAAATTGTGAACCACTGTCATGTGCCTAGAGCACCCACTGTCAAATACCAGTCTTCCCAATTTGAGTCTTTTAAGGAAGTATGAGTAATAAAGTTCATATTCCTATTTTCAATACTTTTCTTTTTGCTCACTGGATTAGCCTTAGAATGAACTGAAGATTTTGATCTCCATATAGTTTAGAATAGAAAGGCTTAATATGGCCATTCTCGCCATAATAATGACATATCTTCTTTGAAGATTGGAATCTGGATAGTGTTTCATCATGTCTGCCAGGATATTGTAACATGTTGTTGGACATGTTGATCATTCTACTCCTTTCAGGAGGAAGAGACTTCTTTTCAAACATTCTTCTTTGTTGAATATCAGAATGATAATCAACTTCTATATCTTCACCCTCTTTTACCATATCAGCATTACTATTCATATTTTTCAAAGAATTTAACATGTTATTGAGATTAGAATTTAAGAGAGATACCTCATATTGAAGATGTGAAATAATACATATAAGCTTCTTCTTTTCATTCTCCAATTCAGCCATAATCTTCCTCTGTTCTTCTACTGTTTGAAGACTTTCTTCACACCTGTTACAAGTATCCTTGTAGGATACATCAAGGTCTTCAAGAGGACACTTTCATCATAGGATTCCACTTCATTTTCCCATCTTCCATAAAGAACCGCCACAAGTTTTATAGATTCGTTGTTAACCTCATCTTCTAACTCATCATCATCATACCAAGATACAATAAAGCCCTTTTTCTGCCTCTTGAGAATGGAACATTCTGGTTTGATATGACCAAAAACTTTACACTCATAGCATTAAATACATTTGCTTTAATTGGTCTTTTCTTTAGGTCTATTCTTCTAAAAATCATCATCACTCTTGATGTCAGATGAGATGTTCCTAACATTTGGTCTTCCTCTTCTGTCCATCTTTTTCAGAATTCTATTGAACTACTTTTCAAGTAACACAATAGTATTGGACATGCCTTCATCAGTATCAGCTTGGCCTTCTTCATCTTCAGCATTGGAAACAAAATTTATGTTCTTATTCTTTTTCTCAAACTTGTCACTAATGGCCAACTCAAAGGTTTGAAGTGAACCAACAAGTTCATCAACCCTCATGTTGCTGATGCCACGAGCCTCTTCAATGGTTGTTACCTTCATGTCAAGTTACCTAGGTAGAGACCTAAGAATTTTTCTAACAAGCTTTTATTTTGACATCTGCTCTCCCAAGGAACTAGATACATTAGTTATTTCAAGAATCTTTATATGATATTCCTGGATGGTCTCATCATCATTCATCTTTAGATTCTCAAATTTAGAAGTGAGAAGTTAAAGTCTTGACATTTTAACTTTGGATGTACCTTCATGAATTGTTTTGAGAACTTCCCAAGCATCCTTAGCCATAGTACATGTGTTGATCAACCTGAACATATTCTTGTCTACTCCATTGAATAAAGCATTCAAAGATTTGGATTTTCAAAGAGACAAATTGTTATCCTCATCATTCCATTCTTCCTCTGTCTTTAAGGATACATTCCATCTTTGTCCTTGTTAACAGGATGTTCCCATCCTTTCACAATAGCCTTTCAAGCCTTATTGTTCATAGATTTCAGAAAAGACACCATTCTAACTTTCCACCAATCATAATTCGAACCATCTAATAGAGGTGGTTTGTTGTTGTGTATTCCTTATTTATCCATATTACTAGAAAAATAGTTTCCCTGGAGCTCACGCAGTAGACAAAACAGGGAGCCTGCTCTGATGCCAATTAAAATTATGACACTTGTAATATAAAGGTCAAGACTGATGTCTTAACATACAAGCATGATGTCAGGACAAATATTATGACACTTGTTGACAGAAAACCTGCTAAAACTGTTTATTATGCATAAAGATAAATTGCATAAATTTAAAGAACACAGTCATTTGTTAACCCAGTTCGGTGCAACATCATATAATCTAGGGGCTATCAAGCCAGGAAGGAATTACACTATGATAGTATTAGTTCAAAGCTAAACCAGCCCTAGTTTACAACTTCCCGCATAATCCTTACCTTGTGCAACTTCTACCTAGAAACCGTTAGATATGAGATCCCCCTCTCACTTCCAATCACCGTAGTGATACACCTACAAACATAAACCTTGTGACTAGACTTAAAGAATCCAAAATAAGATTACACTTCCAGTAAACAATACTTAGTTTTTCTTAAAAGCTCCAACTAAGAACAATACTCAACTATTTTCTTAAAAGCTCGTGAGTGAGAATAATAACTTGATAAACAAGCAACAAACAATCAACTCAATGCAGCAAAGATACATGAGTAACACACAAAGAACACAAATACTAAAAACCTAAAAGACTCCCAAAACCATAAACCTTATGTTACACACACGGTTTCTTCTTTGTGAATGCTTGCTATTTTAGGTCATAGCAAGTCCCTTTATATAGAATCTTACAGAATGGGATTGGACTCTTCAAATCAAATCTAATCTTCTATTTTTAAATCAACTGCAAAATATTCACATAAAAATAGGAACAAATCTTTTAAAGTTTCCTAAAAAGTCTCAAAGATCCTTTTTAATGAAACAAATAAAATATGCATATTGCTCCTAAATAATCTCATTTACCTCCTCATAATGATGAAGTATATCCAAAAGGATCTCATAAAATGAAAACAAATATGCCAAGAGATAAACAACAGTAACGCCTATTGTACACAAACAAGGATGTCATGACTTCTGTCTTTGACATCTTGCTAAAACACATAACAATAAAATTGTTACATTAGTTGATTTAGATGTTACAACATCTTGCTCAACATTCGTATAGAACCATGTTTTACCAAAATTTAGCCAATCATAAAACCATGGAACTAACATATCATGATAAGAGGAGAAATGCACTTGACTTCTAGAAGGGAGATTACATGCTCTTGAGAGTTACACCGGTAACTAGTGATGGTAGAGCTCTGAAGTTACGGAAGCTTATATCGCGTTTTATTGGTCCATATCAGATTTTAGAGAAGATAGGTGAGGTGACCTATCAGATTACATTGTCGATGTTGCTTGTGAATCTTCATGACGTGTTTCATGTATCTATGTTGAGGAAATACGTTCCTGATCCTTCGCATGTGATCCAAATGGGTGATGTATAGGTGAGAGATAACCTGACAGGTGTAGTATCACCCTTGCAGATAGAAGGTCGGAAAGTGAAGCAATTGTGGGGTAAAGAGATTGCCTTGGTAAAGGTACTATGGGGTGGACCAGCTAGCAGGTGAAGTTTAACTTGGGAGCGCGAGGATCAGATGAGAGAGTTGTTCCTGACTCTGTTTTCCTCCGGTAACTTTCAAGGACAAAAATTATTTAAGTGGGGAGAGTTGTAACACCCTAAAATTTAGAATTATTTAATTAATTAATTAATTGTGACTTATTTTTGAATTTATGTGATGTGTGTTGTATGTTGTGGGGTAGTAAGTGATTATAGAGGTGATAATTAGAATTATTTAGATTTAATAATATCATTTTTATTATTTAGAATTATACTAATAATTAAAATAGGATATTAAGGGGGAAAATGAGAATGAAGGCATAGTGGTAAGCGTGTGAGATAAGTTAGGGCATAAGAGGAAAACCATAGAAAGGATCTAAGGGTTAAACAAGTAAAACAAGGAAAATAGGAATTATTTTGTACGATCGTAGAATTTAGAAGAACGTGAAGAAAGGCTAGGGCTTATATAGAACTAAGAGGAAAACTCTGTAGAACGCGAAGGAAGAGACCAATTGCTAGAAATTGAGGTAAGGGGTATAATCTCAGTTTATTATGATTGATATAAGGTTAAGGTAGATGTAGGTCTTTGTTTGTATGATGATTTTGATGAAACGAATGATGAAATTTTTTATGAACATATTTGTGATACTAGGATTAAGTCTATGATGTATATGATGATGTGTTGTTGTTGAGTTATGAAAGTGTGATGATTACTATGCGTGTTAGACTAAGTTTGGTATTGTAATCAGAATTGGAATAGGGCTATGTTGTACCCCAAAATTTGCCCTCCCATTTTATTCAAGGCATGCTCATTGAGGTCCTCAATTGTTCAATAAGTTTCAAATGATTTCCATGGCACCCTAATAGCTTCAGCATAATGGCGTGGCTAACAGAAAGAAATGAACTGTACATGACAAGGTGTAGGTTGAAAGCTGAAAATATGCCTAAGAGGTTTTGGGTCAAAGCACCTTCGACAACAGTAGGCAGTCTAATTAGATGCCCAATGAAGCATTAGGATCAAAGGAAGGATAATTTGAAAGAAAGCGTGAGGAGACTTTTGTGAAGTATTCGATTGACGAAGAGCTAGTACAGAGCATCTTCGAATGGTTCGTCTTCAAACTATTAAAGTATAGGTCATTCGAAGCATTACAAGGAGAGACCTTTCGACTGACATGGTGTTTGAATGGACGCTTCGAAAATAAGAATATTTGGAATTCAAAAAGCTTTTACCTTATCCAAAGAAACACTTGGAAATCTAATGGTTCAAAAGAAAACGTAAGGAGGCTTTTATGAAGTCTTCGATTGTAAGAGCTAGTAAAAAGCGTCATCGAAGAGTTCATTTTCGAACCATGGAAATGTAAGCTATTCTAATCATTACAAGGAAGGCACACTTCGATTGCCATGTTGTTAGAATGGGTGCTTCGAAAGAAGAATATTTTTAATTCGAAAGCTTTTATCTTATCCAAAGAAGCACGTGGAAGTCTAATGGTTCGAAGGACATGTAATCTTCAAACATGGCGTGATCGAAGGACAGTTAGGGACGAATCAACAAAATGTAAGTAACCTTAGAGCTTTTGGAATGTACCTGAACAAGTGTTAGATGATTGAATTGAAATCCTGATGCTTATAGGTTACCTTTCGATTGGTGCATACAAGCTGCATTCACCAATCGAAGATGAACTAGTGAGCAAGAAAGATATTCTTGTAGACAGAAGTAAAGGGTGGGAGTTGGAATCGAAGGACCACCAACACAACTGTGTTCGAAAGAAATAATAAAATGAAGCTTCGACAGGCCAAGGTGAAGAGGTGATGCTTCAATTGGTCTGATTGAAGGAAAAGAGACTCAAAAGGAACAAGAGCTGAATTCGATTGGGCTGATTGGATAGTTTTCAGATTAAGCAACTAAAGCAGATAGTGACCCAATCGAAGAGGCCATGATGATGAGGCCTTGAACCATTCAAATTGGGACTAGGAGCCATCGAAAAGAACAAAGTTTGGGAGCATTTGAAAGAATCAAGATGTGAAAAGTTGAAACGAATACTGTCCAGGTTCACTCAAAGTCCAAAATGGTAGAAAATATCTCAAAATGACAACTTCTTAAAACTTTCAATTTTGCTTTCAAAGCCATGGTTAATGGATGATTCATGCCATTTGCGTCCACCACCACACCCCTATAAATATAAGACAATATTGTCTATCAAGGTTCCAGACACAAAAACATTGCCTACACACACAAGAAGCTTCCCCAGAAAACCACACCAAATTCTCCAAACCTTCACAAAGTTTTCAGAATCGAAACAGTCTTTGCAGGCCTCCTTAACCCAAAACAAGCATTCCACTCACTCCCTAAAGGTTCCATGAGACATTTCCAAGCATTAGAAAGGTCCAACGCACGTAGGAGCATCACTCACACAATCCCTCCGTTGGTAACTTTCCTTCGATCTCAAACTCATTCAATATGTAATTTAAATCCATATTGATTGTATATTCATGCTATGAATGATGTTTGTGATTTTTTAACGTGTTACATGTGAAAATCAGTACTAAAGTAACATGACATCATTTGTAGGGCATTTAAAACTGAGTCCTTTCAAATCTCAAAATCCAGACGTCTCTTTCCTTTTGGCTTGATTTTATTTGTATTAACGGATGAACAATAAACTCAGATGTTAAAGGGGAATGTGTGCAGTGGAAAGGGCCTGGGTTCGATACCCAGGTTGTGTATTATGTTTTTTCTAAAAATCATCTTGAAGATCCAGTGTGTTGTATTTCAAACACTTTCCACGCGCCTTCAAGCTCCAGTCAATGGATGACAAGGAGATCAGATTCAATGCCCTAGAAGTACCACCTCATGATGGACCCTCAATGGCCAATAACACAGGATCGCAATGTGGCTTCGTCTTATTTTTATTTGGACTAAACAAAAATCCAATTCACACCCCTGTTACCTTTACTATTCTGGCCCATTTTATTTTTCTTTTAATTGTTTTTTTATAACATTGTAAAAATCAAATACAAAAAATAACAAAATATACTAGGTTAATATTTTCTCAAATTAATTTTGTAAATTAATTTAATAATTATTTTAATCCTTTTCTTAATTTAAAAATAAATAGACTTAGGATTTTAAATCAAATTTAATTCCATGGTCAAAAGAAAACATAAAGATTTCATTTTTATTAGGCGTTTTAGACATTTTTTTTCAATTTGCGTGTTTGCCTTTACTTTCGCACTTTTGCATATTATTGTATCTGCTTACTGGGATGTAATAGACTTAACTAGGACTTTAATTTTACTGCTTTTTATTTTTCCCCATTTTGAACTTGTAAATTCCCCCTCCCCGAAGCCATGTAATAGTTAGGATTTTACATTTTCGCACTTTTAATTTCTGCAAATTATTAACTGCTTAGATGTATGCTAACTAGGATTGTATGACAAGAGAATTAAAAATAAAACTCTAGCTAAATTAACACAAGACTAAAATAACTGAAAACAACACAATTGCAAATGCGCACCTCTAGAGTATCCCACTTCGGTTGCCTTCGGAAAACAATCACAACTTTTGAAATGTGGGAAACTTTAGTGGCTACTCTCCAGTTTAAAGATCATAAGTCCCTCGATGACCCTCTCGATGTTGCCTCAGATAAAATGATCTTAAAACCCTAGGGTAGTTACTAAGGTTTCTCGCCCAGTTGCCTTTGTGACTATAAACGTCCCTTCGAATGTCCCTCAAAACATCCAACGACTAGGGCTACGTACTCACTAATAGTAGGATTTTACTATCTAAAGGAAAAGAGGAAAATAACAACCCTTTCGAGTAAAAGTAGATAGTTCTTAGATGCTATGCTCAAAACAAATTTTTACACCTAAACGAAACAACTTTCAAAAACATTTTCAAAAGCTCTTTATCAACACTCTTGAGGACTGATACAAGAGTTATCATAAAGAAAATTGCCTTACTATTTGCATTTCAAAAATACTTTTCAAAAACACACAAAGCACAAGGTATCTCAAATGAGCTAAGCATCTAAGAGCCCGTAGATAACTACAGATGGAAAGGGTGCTAATATCTTCCCTTTCCATAATCTACCCCCTTACTCAGAAATAATTTCGAAAGGTATTTTTCTGTTCTTTTCACCCTTTCCTTTGTTGGATAAAATAAAATTCGATGGAGACTCTTTCTTACCACAACATTTGCAAACACAAACTCAAAACTAGTATAATATTTGGTTTTGCTACCGTATCACAGAACTGGCGACTCTGCTGGGGAATTTTACTTTATAAAGTGGGGTTTACCCTAAGGCTTAGTTCATTTTAATTTATTTAAATTATGTGTTTGTATTCTTTACTTTTAAGGTTTTTTTTGGGTTGTTACTAAATTATCCTACACCCGGATCTGTGACACATTTTAGGTAAGCAACAATAGATCGTAGAGACTGTACGACGTATATCGATATGGTTGAAGCGATAGATGCGTTAGTGTGACAAATTTGTTGGTATCGGTATACCTTGTTGTAACACGGTGGGAGAACTCATTTGGGATGTTTTGCGTTTGATTGCAATTGTTGCGAATAGCAAGAGTCGCCACCGACTTTTCTTTTATCCAGTAAGGAAAGAGTGAAAAGAACATAAAAGACCTTTGAGATTATTTTCTTTATTTTGGGGGGTAGATTATGAAAAGGGAAGGTGTTAGCACCCTTTTCATCCATAGTTATCTATGGGCTCTTAGTTGCTTGGTAGATCACTTGCTTTGTTCGATAGTGTGCTTGTGGTGTGGATTTTGAAAGTATTTTGAAAACTAGCCTTTGCAATGGTTCTCGTCTCTATAAGAACATGTACAAAGTGTTATTTTGAAAATAGTTCAAATAGGTGTTTGTGGAATGTGTTTTTGAAAGTGATTTTGAAAAGGTATCTTTGTAATGATTCTCGTCTCTATAAGAACGCATACAAAGTATTTCTCTTTTGAAAATGTTTCAAAAATGAAAGTGTTGGTGTATAAAATGTTTTTGTTGTGAGCAAGCGAGCAACTAAGAGCAATCTACCTACTCAAAAGGTCTTAAATGTTCTTTTCCTTTTCCTTTAGATGTTTCTATCTTACCATTGATTTCATAAGAAGCTCCATCATTGGATGTGAAGGGGCGGGCGTGGGTCATCGTATCGTCACGATAGCAATATTGTGAGATATCTCAGCACTTTTCTTGAGGGACTAAGATCATTTGTAAGGCAACATCTGAAGTGTCATCGAGGAACTATGATCTTGTATTTTGATTGTTTTCCTAAGACGTCTCACGTGCATAACATGACCATTCTTATAAGGCAACAAGTGGAGTTAACCCAAGAGGTGAAAGTGTGCAAGTGTTTATATTTCATACTTAGTTTATCTTGGATTAGCGTTTTCTAAGATTGATTTTATTTTCCCATACAAATCTTACTTTACTAGCATTTATATGAAAGTGATAAATTGCGGAAAGTAAATATTTTACGTTATTACAATCATTTAGGGAAAGGGGTGCACAAATTTACAAATGGGGATTGCAAGAAATTAAAGTCCTAATTATCTATTACAACCATATTGAAATAATGTATAAGAAATATAAAATAGACTTGTTTTGTTTTTGTTAAGAGATAGAAATAAATTTGCTTAAGGAAATGTTTTTAGTCTTTTTGTTTTAAAAGAAATAAAATAAAGCATGTGAATATAAAGTATTTTTGGTTTTTTTGATTAATGAAAATAAAGTGATGATAAAAATAATAAGATAGTGTTGTACCCCAATTTTTGCCCCTAAGATCCCCTCATCATACCATGTTGATTCCATCACAACAAGATCACATTAGGATTCTTGGTTCCCCTTCCTATATTTAGCTTTGCTCTTTGAGGAATCACTAAGCACCTTGACTTGTGTTCTTTTGTGATCATGAATATTTTTTGTCTTGATTTCTTCTTTTAATTAATAAAATGTAATGTTGGTTTGTCTTGCTTGTTACTCATGTAGGTAAAGGAAATGAGATTCAACAAGTTGCTCCATGGGTTCATGAGTTTATTTCCATACCCTAGTCAATAAAGCTTGAGAAGTTCAAACTTCACCATTGGATTTGTTTTGGAGGAAATTGCATGGCAAGGTTATTTTGGCTCACCATATTTCAAGATTATCAAATTTGGTTCAAAAGTACAAGGGATTGATTGGAGAAGTTGTCATGCTTGGACAAGGATTTGTTCCCATTGGTCACAAATGCATATTTATACCAATTCTAAAGATATGGAACTGGATGTGGTTGCTATGAGTTCTCATTATCATCCTGAACAACTTATATTTACAAATCATTTGTGCTGGTACAATAAGTTTGTTCAAAATTGTCAAATTTCCTCAAGGCATTTTTCTTGATCTAGGAGCTAGGGTTTTGAACTTAAAAGAAGCATATCTTGCTCATCTTTTGGTATTTTGGAGTGATTCAAACGACATCATTCTCTTCAAAGGGTTATAAATAAATCACTTCAAAATTTCCAAGGAGTTTTCATGTGGAAGAAACTTGATGATGAAGAAAGATTACAAGTCCTCCAGATGAACCCCCATTTTCCTATGTGTGACTTCAAATGATCATAACTTGGTCAATTTTTGTCACCTTGGGCCCATTCTTTTTCCACAATGATCTTGAGGATGTGAAATTTATACATTTTTTATGTGCAAAGTTATAAAATGGAAGGAATATGCCCTAAAGATAAAAAATGTTATAGGGTCATTTAATGATTTTTTGCCAATTTTAACAATTCATAACTCTCTCAATTTTTGGAGATTTTGATTGGTTCAAGTTTAAAAATGTAATTCAAGAGGTCTATTTCATGCCATCTTTTTTGGTCAATAGAAAATTCCAAGAGGAAGGCCATGTTTGGATGCAAAATATTATAGGTCACTTTTGAAGAAAAACTTAAAATATTTCTATGTATGGAAAGTCAACCTTTTTTCCCCAACTTTGACTCAATGCAACTTTCAGCTCAAGAATCCATTTGATTTCATTCTTTTTCCATTGCAAAGATTGTAACATCATCTTTCTAAAGCATCAAGAATCATTCCTTAAGACCCCTTGAGCTGAGAATGCCATTGGATTGAACTTGGTAATTTGGAACTGAAGTTTCTCCATAAGTCAGAATTTGAAATCTTTATTTTTGCTTCTAATCACAAGTTTTCCACGCGTTTTTTCCTTTAAACATGAGATTAGCAGTTAACCCTTTTACATAAAGAACATCTTTTAAACTAGGAGAACGAGCACACATCAACTTACCAACTCCTTTGATTTCACCATTAAACCCATCACCAATTTTTTCATCAATTCACATTCCTTGATATTTCTTGAAGCTAACCATATAATTATATTCAAAAATCGTGCCTTAGATTGCTCCATAGAAGTCTAGTTTCAGACCTCTGCAACTCAACTTCAATAGGTAGATTCTTTCATCAATTCTTCAAAACTTTGATATCATTATAATGCTCTCATTTCCCTGGTTCTAGTTGCAACACTTACTTTCATCTGGAAACTTGTTTTGACCATGAAATTTCAAATCCCTTTTCAAAACTTTCCTTCCAAATTGCTTGAGCTACAATTTATATAAATTTGTCGCGAAGGTGTGGTTGTCTTCGTCTTGAAGAGACGAAGTGAATGACATAGGTCTGAGCTTCTGATTTTACAG
This sequence comes from Vicia faba, assembly GCA_948472305.1. Lineage (NCBI taxonomy): Eukaryota > Viridiplantae > Streptophyta > Magnoliopsida > Fabales > Fabaceae > Vicia > Vicia faba. The sequence goes on from OX451740.1 coordinate 1,120,099,951, forward strand.
TTTGAGAGACCTGCAATTTATGTTGGCTGGACGTTGAAGATGACCAACGTGTCACCTTCCAACCAATGATGGCACGCCACTTGTATTTTTCGAAATATGATTTAATTAGTGATTCAATGCATTATCCACTAAAGTCCATAACATGCACATCGCACCAGGTCCACTTGATCTGTCTACTAACGCGTTTTGACGTTGATCAGATGACCCATATTTTTTTGATTTTTATTTTCTTTTCTGATTTTTTATATTTAATTGTTTTAAATTTCAAAAAATCATAGAAAATTCATTTTTAGTCCAAAAAATCTGAAAAAATAATGAAAAATATTTTTAATTTTTCTCTTTCTAATTTTTATTTTTTCACAATTTTATTTTGTGTTTTGGTATTTTTTAAATAAAATTTCACTTTATTAGATTTGTTTTTAATGTTAAAAAATACTTTTATGCATTTTTAAATCCTAAAAAAAATATGGAATGATCCAATGATATTGTGACAAATATTGGTGACCTCACTTATTTTTTATTTTTGACTTTGGTATTTTTTAGTCATTTTTGGTTTATTTTACTCATTTTTTTTAATTTTTAAAATAGTTTCTGACTTAAAAAAAATTACCAAAAAAATTTATAAAAATATTTGAGTCCATTTCTGATTTTTCTATGGTCTCACTTTTTATTTCTTGATTAATTTAAACACAGTTGACATTTTTATTTCTTATTTCTATTTTAAATATTTCTAAAACCTTTTTTAATGTATCTATTAATATGCAATATTATTTTGTGATTATTTTCTGGCTAATCTCGGGTTGAATTTTTGATCATGAACTTTATTAACATCATTGAGTCCATGGTGTTGAGTTTAACTCCACAAAAATGGATGAATGATTTTAATAATAGTTTGATTAAATTTTAATTCGAATGTGGTTTGTATATTCTTTCCCACCCATCTTCATCTCATCCCTTTCTTATTGCACTAAGTGTTATTGGAGCATGATCTCAATATCATGTCTCAAAACAAATGGTGCATAGATTGCTATTGACCGGCCTTAAAATAGGTGCGACTTCTATATAAGTCCACTTACGATTTCTTAACATAGCGCTAAATTTTGTCCCGATTCAAATAAATGATCATTCGTGGCCCAAACCTATGTTTGTAAGCCCAAGTATGTTAATTTAATTTCTTTGATCCAATAACCTTGAGATTCATTGTGTGGAGGCTTTAGTTCTACCAATCCTCTAATGGATCTACAACACTTTTGGTCAAAGCAAATCACTTAAACATCATTGATCATTAAATGGTACTTTTGAGGATTCCAAATAGATGATATACTTGACAAAAAGCAAATGCAACTTGTTGTGTGGAGGTTTTGGTTCTACCAATCCTCTAATGAGTTCCAAATGCAATTTTTAAGATGGTCATCCAACTAGCCACTAATTATTAAATTGCTTTTACTTTGTGCCCTTTTATTTTTTATGCTTTATGTACCATTTATTTTAGCATTTACATTTCATGTTATTTTTCATCTTTGCTCACTTGAGCCCATTTACTTTCTTGTCATTTTTATTTTTGCTCACTTGAGCTTTACTTTTGTTTTTCAAGACACCCAATAATCGGCATGAACCCTAAAAATCATTAATGATACTTGGACTATTTTGTTACTATCCTTGGCATTATGGAGTATGGGACTTCTTGGACTTAGGATTAGAAACCTTGGCCTATGTTGGAGACTTTGTAACCTTAATTGATATTTTGTCTAGGGTTCTTGAGGTTTACCTCAAGACATTGGGTTGTTTGTTTGTTTTGTGTGCAAGTTATTGTAATTACATTCTTTTTTTGTAGTCTGAAATTCACCCGGATACAGCCGTTACTCTGCCCAATTTTTGTGAATACTTAATACACTTGAAGTTTGGTTCTTTCAAGAGGTCTAGTATCTTTGCTTGCTTGATTTCAATCCAAAGAATGGGAATTCTATCTTGGCTCATAGTGTCAAGTATTGGCTTCTTGTTTGTTAGATGGTTCCTATCCCTAGATTTTACCTTATGCATTAGGATAGTCTCTTATTCTCCTCCCATCTTCTTTAATTTCAAAAATCTTCTTCCTCCTTTTGAAAACTCTTCTTGTTTTGAAACTTGAACCACTTTCATAATAAACTTGGACTTAGGTTCATGCATTTTCAAAACATTTTTCATGAATAAACTTCAATCAACTTAATAATATTTTGACATCATTTTTTTTGTGAGAAGACTAAAAGTCAATCAATCTCATTTCAAATCATTTTGCCACTCTGGCTTTCTTATTTTAAAACCTTTCTCAAATGATTAGACTCTTGTCAATCCTTGTAGTGATGCAAACAACTATACTTCTATAATACATAGTGAAGAGAGATATTTTCCACTTGGGTGTTGAGTGAGGCATTGTTGATTTTAAAATCCAAGTCATATCCTCCACTTTGAGATGATGCAAAATCTCCTTTCTCATGATTGTGGGTAGTAGGTATGTTTTCCACACGGACAATGACAATGATGTTTTATCTCATAAAAATAACCAACACACTTGTATTTTAAATTTATTTTTAAGGAGAACTACGTGTACCCTGATCCCCTATTGCACGAAAGGTGGTACATAGGCACTAAAGGTTCGCAACCGCGACAGGTGCAAAAATCATAAAAAAATATATTTATTTTCTCACCTCCACCATCCATTTTTACACAACATTTCATAGCCAAAATATACAGATTTTACAAAGAGGTTCCTGCGGAGTACCGTAGATGTCTAGGGTTCTAATACCTTCCCTTTACATAACCAACCCCCTTACCTTGAATTCCCCCCCCCCCCCCTATTTTTTTGGGTTACTCGTTATTTTCCCATTCCTTTGGAAACAATAAAGTGAGGTGGAAATTTCTATTTTGATTTGTACAAGTCTAGTTAATCCCATGGCTTAGTCTTAAACATTCCTACCACTACAGAAAAATGGCGACTTCACTGGGGAAAGATTGACCTCTTGCTGGTCCATCCCTAAGTGGGTTGAGCCTATCTTTGTTTATATCTGCGTATATGCTATTGTTGTTTATGTTTTATATGTTGTATATATGTTTATCTGGATTTTCCTGGTTTTCAAGGTGCTTGGTGATTACTCATAAGTCCTATACCCGAGCTTGGGAAAAATTTAAGATAGGACGGGCGGTATAGTCATGTTAAATTTGAGGAAGTAATCCCAAAAAAGGAGGCATGAGATCCCCTACTCAGTGGAGGCCCCTTTGACTGTAGTGTCGTTTACCGAGTAGTCGAGAAGACGTACTACTTTCGACCTGGGAGCCTGCTGAAGCTAAGGATCATAGAATACCAAATCCATCTTGGCCTTTTAGGTGTAGTGCGGAAGCTATGGCGAAGTTATCCAAAAATAGTTGTCACACGATGCTACGCTCGGACGAGTCTTTCTTGAGAATATTACCTATTACCGAATTAATCGAGAAGTTGGTAATATCCTAAGGAATGATGTAGACTCTGGGAACCTCTAGAACCTTGTTCGACAGGTGATAACTTTTAGATCATACCTTATGGGTAATACCTTCAACCTCATGCTCGTGACATTAAATCTATGAACCCTATATGTGTGATCTTGTGTGTGATTGTTACATCATGCATCCATGCACTCATAATCATCTTTTGAAGAAATCTTATTTCAAGGGATTTAAAAGTTGACCATTTGTGAATATCTCAGGCACCTTTTAACCATGGATTCTGGAAAAAGAAAGACCGGGAAGTACAGTTTCAAGGATCCCAAGATAGATGAGTTGATCAGTCTAATTCCCGAACTCGAGTGTTCTGCAGATTTTCAGAAGAAGTATGGACCCATCATTCCTCTCATTAAGCTGAAGATGAAGGAGGGTATTCTCTCAACCTTGGTCCAGTTCTATGATCCTATGTATCATTGCTTTACTTTTCCCGACTATCAGTTGATGCCTATACTAGAGGAGTATTCTTATCTATTGGATTTACCTGTTACCGATCGTGTTCCTTTTACTGGCTTGGAGGATGAGCCAAAATCACATGAGATTGCTTCTTTGATCCATCTGGAGAAGTCTGAGGTTGAAGCCCATATGACTACTAAAGGAGGGATTAGAGGATTACCAGCTCAGTTCTTATTGGAGAAATCTTGCTACTTTGCCAGGATGAAGAGTACAATCGCTTTTGAGGCCATCTTTGCTCCACTTGCTTACGGGTTGTTCTTATTTCCTAATGTGGAAAAATTTGTTGACACTAATGCTATCAGGATCTTCATGATCGGAAACCCAGTTCCTACATTATTGGGTGATGCTTATTACTCTATTCATCTTCGAAATTCTTACCATGGGGGGATGATCATCTATTGCACGCCTCTGTTGTACCGGTGGCTTATCTCTCATATGCCTCAGTCTGATGCTTTTTGGGATGTCAAAAAGGAACCTCGTTGGACTCCTAAAATCATGGAATTTACTCACTCAGATATTGATTGGTATCATCGAGCTTACCAGGATATAGAGATTATTGACAGTTGTGGTAGTTTCCCCAATGTACCTCTTCTTGGTTTAAAGGGAGGAATTAACTATAACCCTATTCTTACACGATGACAGCTTGGTTATCCGATGAGGGATAAACCAAATAGTATTTATTTGAGTAGTTTATTTCTGAAGGAGGGAGAAGACCATAGGAAATCTAGGGAGAAGATTGTGAAGGTCTAGCGTCATATTCATAGGAAGAGTAGGAAGGATTTAGGATCTAGGGTTGTTGTTTCTTTGGAGCCATATCTGCAGTGGGTCCAGACGAGACCCATTCAGTTGAAAATGCAGTATTCCCGGGAAACACCTATGCCTGATCTGCTTGTGAAGACCACTCCTCCCCTATTAGATGATCTAGAAGAGCTGCAACTTGCTTTGGTCAGGATGCAACAGGAAAAGGACGCTTGGAAGAATAAGTGCCAAACTTTAGATATTTCCTATAGAACAGACTTAAAGTAGAAAGACGACTTGATTGAGATCCTTGAGAGACCGCCTGTAGAGCCTATGGAGAGGCAAGGGGATTTATTTTCTCCTAAGCCTCGGTCAGATGCTATTTGCTCACTCCCTGATTCAGGTGGTTGGAAGGAGGTTGCCACCAGATATGCAAAAGAAAACCAGAGGTTGAAGGCTCAGAATGCCAGGCTCACAGGGAAGCGCCGGCGTGTAGAGTGATCTTCATCAAGCTTTACTTCTCAGGATTTTAGATTTTATTTTCATCTTGTACTTGGATCATTAAAACTTATAACCCATTTTGAAGTTATTATAATAAAACTTTTTCAATATTTCAAATGTATTATTACTTTGATATTTGCAATATGTCCCTAAATTTTAAATCCCTTGAAATATTAAATAAAGAAATAAAATCATGAGCATTGCACATCATGCATCATATTATACATATTTCTTGAATTTGTTATGCATATCCAAGTGTCTTACCAAGCTTCTTTACTTCATTGAGCAAGCTGACTCATCACTACAACACTCGGGCTAATTTCAGAAAGAAGATGGACAACTTAGAATAAGAGAATCGCGAGCTGCACGAGGAGGTTTCTGCTTTGAAGGCCGGCATGGCCAATATTACTGCTCTGATGGAATCTCTGATGGCTGCTCAGAATCAGCCACCGAGTGTTCAACCTCAGCTAACAAGGGTTACTACTGAAGCTCCGACTGTTCCTGTATCTGCTACTCCAGCTGTTGATCAGAATCGCATGCCTCAAGGTTACCCTTTGGGAATTCCAGAGAATTTTGCGCCTGAAAGTTTCAACCTTGGTCCTCAAGATACTCCAATTGTTCAAACTATTGTTACTCCGGCACCTCCTGTGGTGCATGCTGCTCCTGCTGCACCTCTTTCGATGAATATGGCTCCATTTGTAAACTATGATGCGTGTCATCCTTTCCCTGCACCGAGTGAAGACTTGGGTCTTTGTGACAGAATGGATGATTTTCAAGAGCAGTTTGACAAGATGCAGAGGGAGATGAAGGCCCTCAGGGGAAAAGAGTTATTCAGGAAGAATGTGAATGAATTATGCTTGGTCTTGAATGTTAAGATACCTGCTAAGTTTAAGGTCCCGGAGTTTGAGAAGTACAAGGGCAACACTTGCCCTCGTGCTCATCTGGTGATGTATGTAAGGAGAATGTCTACCCATACTGATGATCAATGTCTGCTGATTCACTTTTTTCAGAATAGTTTGAACGGTGCCGTGCTGAAGTGGTATATGAGTTTGGACAGTGTCAACATCCATACTTTCAATGACTTGGGAGAAGCGTTCATCAAACAATACAAGTAAAATGTGGACATGGCGCCTGACCATGATCAACTCAGGGCCATGGTTCAGAAAAACAGGGAATCATTCAAAGAATATGCACAGAGATGGCGTGAAGTGGCCGCCCAAGTGATTCCTCCCATGGAAGAGAAGAAGATGACTAAGATTTTATTGAAAACTCTGGGTGCTTTCTACTATGAGAGGATGGTAGCGAGTGTGCCAAGTGACTTTACTGAAATGGTAGGCATGGGTATCCGCTTAGAAGAGGATGTAAGAGAGGGCCGTTTAATGAGAACTCAAGGATCTAGAGGTGTGAAGAAGCTATCTTATGGGTTTACCAAGGAGAAGGAAGGGGATGCAAATGTAGTCATGCAAGAGAGGAGGGTTAATACTCCTAGAAGGAATTCTCAGCGTCATCAGCAAGTCGCCTCAGTTACTCCAGTTGTGGGTGTAGCTCCAACTACTGTTGGGTATCAGAGACCGTCCTAGCAGGGGAATCAAGCGTATAATCAGAGAAGGGAAAGTTATGACCCTATTCCTATGATCTATATGGAGTTACTACCGGAATTGATTCAGAAAAAGTTGGTTCAAACCCGACCACCTCCCGCTGTTCCATCACCATTGCCTTGGTATTACAAGGCAGACCAAACATGTGCTTTTCATCAGGGAGCACCAGGGCATAATGTTGAGAATTGTTATCCTTTGAAGAATGAGGTGCAAAAATTGGTGAAGTCTGGTATTCTATATTTTAAGAATGTGGGCCCTAATGTGAAAGACAATCCTCTACCCAAGCATGGAGGAGTAAATGTTGTGAATATAGTGGCCGAATGTCCAGGCGAATTCCGGATTTTTGATATTAATCTGGTTAGAGGGGATTTAGTGAAAATGTATGCAGACCTCTGTGAATTTAGCTACTATACGCATGACCATTCCGGTTAAGCTATTTGCAGTACAGACATACATGGTTGCGATAAGATAAAGGCTAATTTACAGGAGATGATGGATGAGGGCCTCATCCACATAATCAGGCCTAGGGAAGAGTATGAAGAGGAGGTGAATATGGTTTTTGGATGTCCTGGAGAATTCATAATTTTTGATGTAGAGTATATGAATGAGGACATTGTGCAATTGCATGCTACTTTCTTCCATATGGCTGGTCAGTGTTCCCCAGCCGAAGCCGCCCTTTCAGGCAAAGTCAATGTTCCCCAGCGAAGTTTTCCTCAAACAACAAAACAGGAATCCCCAGCGGAAACATTCTAAACAAGGTCTGAAGATGTGAATACTCTTCATCTCCAACCATAGTTAGGGATTTAACTTCCCAAAGGCTCCCCAGCATTTGTCAAAGATTTATAGTCCAAGACAAAAATACATTTCAATAACATTTCACATTCATACATCGTATTACATACATTCATACAACATAATCTCATTTATTTTGAGAACATCATTGCAACATGCACACATCTACATGCAACCCACCTTTTTCCTTGCAGGAAAAGTCGACCGACAAGACAAAGACATCTTCTGGTTGGAATAGTCTCCCTAGTGAAGTCGCCAAACAACATACCTCTTCGGTCACTCTGGATGGCATCAGTAAGCCCATCTTCGACAAACTCTCCATCACCTCTCCATATGGCATCTATAAGCCCATTCCCAAATCAACACATCATAGAGTGCAAATTTCTGGGCACTCTAGTGTTCAATCATCTTTCACCTTCAAGTCACGAATGGTGGATCCGCCAATCTAACTCTTCAGGTTTAAGAAGATTAAACAAGGGCAGCTGTTGTACCCCCAAAATTTGACCTCTCTTTTCTCAAGACATTTCTCACAAAGATCTGCAAAAGTTCAAGCTTGCACAAGTATTGACTAGGTCAAGCCATCTCCTCAACACTGATACCTCAAAATTAGGGTTTGAGCTTGCACAAGAACAACTGGACTTCTAATACTTCAAATTATGTTCATGGATCATTATGGACCTTCAAGAATGCTCATGTCACGTTTCAATTCTTAGATCACAAATTCTGCTCAGTCAATTGACCAAGTGACAAAAATCAGTTGTACTGATGAAAAAGTCAACTGTAGCACCAAAAGTCAAACTTTGACTTTTTGGTCAACATTAAGTCTCAAAGGTGAAAATGCATCAAGAAATTCAAGAATATCAAGCTTGATCATCAAGAAATCAAGAAAGTCAAAAGTCAATGTAAAAAGTCAAACTCTTTAAGACTTAGAAATTTTCGTAAGTGTTTTTATACATGATAATTTCATGTCTTCATGCCAATTTTTCATCAGGATGCAAGATGATTCAAGGAAAACTTCCAACATGAAAGTTGTAGATCTCAATGAGATCTAGAACTTTTTAGGGCAGGACTTTTTCTAGAAATGCTTGGATTTTGAGTTATAAATTCCTGAAGTCATGGCATTTTTAAATAAACACTTTAGAGAAATTTTCAGCAGTTTTGATCAGGATATTAGCGCAACTTCTTGGCATTTTTTCACATAGTTCTAAGATGATTTTCTCATAATGTCCAACATAAAAGTTATAGAGGGTATTTTAAGCTTTCCAAAACATCCAAGAGCATGACTTTATCATACTTGAGCTAGGAGATTCTAGGGCATGAAGTTGGGCCTCCATTCTTGAATTGCAAGTCATTTTAGTGAAGAACACATAACAAAACCCTTATATTATGCTGCATAATGTTGTGTTGCAGGCCTTTTTGCTTGCAAATATCATCATAATTTAATGCTTACACCCACTCTTGAGCTATTACCCAAGTTTTTAATCCATTGTCCAAAAGATCTTTCCATTTTTGGCATAAAGGCACCATTTCTATTCTTGAAAAGCAAGCTTGTTGGTGCAAAAATTGTCTTGAACCCATACCTTGTTCGTTTCTGATTTTACTCCACCATAAATCATGGAAATCATCCCCTCTAAACCAGCAACTTTGGTACTTCAACTTGGTACCATGACATAACTTGCTATTTGCAATCAAACCTAGCCATAACTCCATAGTTTGTAAACCAAATCAGCTTGTTCACAAACCTCTTGCCTATAAATAGAAGAAGCATTTGTAAGAGAAAGAGGTCAGAAAAATAGAGAGAAAAGCCAGAAGTTTTGTTGATAAACCCTCAAAATCTCATATTCACAAAAAGCCATAACAGTCCACAAAGCTTACACTCTTGAGTTTTGAAGTACAAACTTTTGAACCTCTGATACTTTGAAAGTTTTGTCCAAACATCTAAGCACCCCATAGAAGTTGTTCAAACTCAAGAACAAGCTTCTGTAACACCTCTATTTTTTTCCAAGTTCAAGAACACTCAAGGCAGCAACTCAAGCTCAAGACACAAATCCCAGCTTCAAGGTAAGTCTCCTTGACTTTAAACTCTTCATTTCAAGCATCATTAGTTGATTCACCTTTGAAGATAAAATGTAATAATCATCCCCCTTGAAGCTAACCTTTGTTTGTCTTCCATTCTTATAATTTATATATTGAGAAGTAACCCATGTATGCAGCAAAACAATGTTGAAGTGAAAATTGACAGTATGAGTCGACACATACCTATATGAGTCGACATATCTTAGTGAAAAAACAGGTTATGAGTCGACACATAGCCTTATGAGTCGACACATACTGCTGTACAGGCCCAAAATAGAAGGCAAAAAAGGTGTATGAGTCGACACAAAGTACGTATGATTCGACACATATAGGGTATGAGTTGACACATACCATTATGCATCGACTCATACTGAGTTAATTTGCTAATACAGGGGCGAGGGAAGGTTATGTGTCGATGCAAAAGAGCATGTGTCGACACATAATGTTCAAAAATGCATTTTTATTTCCCTTTCCTTTGTTTTTACATATTTCACATATTTTCTTCATGGCTATTCAATATGGTTGTAATATTTAAGCACCTATCCATCCCAATTTATAAATTGTACCCCCGTCCCCCTAAACGATGTAATAGCTTAGGACTTTATTTTCCATAATTTACCGCTTTCGAATATAAATGCTAGTAATTAGGGTGTGTATGGAAAGATAAAAATCAATCTTAGACAATCCTAATCCAAGACAAAACAATGCATGAAAAATAAACACTTTCATAATTGCATCTCTAGGGTTAACTCCACTTGTTTCCTTAAAAAATGGTCATGACATGCATGTGAGACATCTTAGAAAAAACAAACAAAATACAAGATCAAAGTCCCTCGATGACGCTATGAATATTGCCTTACAAATGATCTTAGTCCCTTAAGAAAAATGCTAAGATATCTTACTACATCGCTATCTATGATTATACGATGAACCACGTCCATCCCTTCACATCCAAAGATAGGGATACTTACTAATCAATGGTAAGTAGCAATATCAAAGGAAAAGAGAAATGAACAAAAGACTTTTGAGTAGGTAGAACGTTCTTAGTTGCTTGCTCACAATCCATATTCAAAAACAAACATCTTTTCAAATACACCAAACACTTTCAAAAACATGAAATATTTTCAAAAAGTCCAACACTTTGTATGCATTCTTATACGAGAATCATTACAATGTTTGCCTACACGAAGGCGCTTTTCAAAAATACATTCAAAACACACCACAAACACATTTAAAACAAAGCAATTTCAAAAGTGATCTAGCAAGCAACTAAGAGCCCGTAAATAACTACAGATGAAAAGTGTACTAACACCTTCCCTTTTCATAACCTACCCCCCGAACTCAATAAAATATCTCAAAAGTCTTTCATGTTATCTCCACCCTTTCCTTATTAGATAAAAGAAAAGTCGGTGGCGACTCTTGCTATCTGCAACAATTGCAATCAAATACAAAACACCCAAGTCAGTTCTCCCACCATATCATAGAACTGGCGACTCTGCTGGGGAAATTAATTAAAAATGGGGTTACCATAGAGCTAAATCACCTTTAAATACTTTCATTATTTAACTTACTTGACTTACATTATGGTTCTTGTTTGGGTTTGTATTGATCATCTACTCGGATCGGGGAACATTATTAGGTAAGTAGCAATAGATCGTGTAGACTGTGCGGGGTGTACTGACATGGTTGAAGCGATGGCTATGTTAATGGGACATATTTGTTAGTACCGGTAGCCCTTGAGTCTAGTCAAGGAGAATACGGAGCCGATGTGTGGTGTCATGAAGCACTAACTGACCTTAGAACCTTTAATTGAACAACTTGGCCATTAGGAAGTAGTGAGATAGCTGTCTTTGGTGCAGTCAGAAGTTGGTTGATACTCGATACTATGCTCATTGAGATCGGACTTTTGGGATATTTCGGTAACCAATAAAGAGGCTTCCGCTGAAACAACGCCCGATGAAGAAAGATCAGTGATATTGAGATTCCCTAGAACCCGATTACTTTCTAGGACATGTTTAACTAACTAAAATTCAAGAGGGTACTTACCTATGAACCTCCTGCAAGCCTAAACCTAAGGACTTGTTTGCTTTATATGTATATGTTTATTTGTACATAACATCACGACATCATACCATGGCATTTTGCACTAACCATTTCAAGGACCTAGAGATTTATCTTTGTCTTGTTTTGTAGGACATGGCTCCCACTCACAATAATACTGTCCAAATCAACCTCGTCAAAATGCCTCCTCAACTTAAGGAATTGTCATCAAGGGTCCCCAATGATCCCCCCTTCACCAAGAAATACGAGCGTCTCGTCAACTTGGTTACAACAAGCTTTGAAGATGATATGGTGAAAGTGATATTCCAATTCTTTGACCCTAAACACCATTGCTTTACCTTTCTTGATTACCAACTTGTGCCTACTATGGAAGAATTCTCCCAACTCTTGGGAATTCCTATTCTTGATCGACTACCCTTCAACAGTATTGAAAGAGACCCGAGACTTGAAGATATTGCTTGAAATCTACATTTACCTTGGCCCAATGTTGTGGCCAATTGGGAAACAAGAAGTGGTGTCAAAGGGTTTTTAGCCAAGTTTTTGTTCGGGGGGGCTCAATATTTTTGGGATGCTCTGGATTTACAAGCCTTTGAAGAAGTGTTGGCTCTTCTCATCTATGGGATGGTTCTTTTTCCCAATCCTGACTAACTCATAGATGTGAACACAGTCAAAAAATTTCTATCTCGCAATCTGGTGCCTACATTACTTGGGGATATCTTGAATTCTCTTCACTCTTGCACCATGAAGAGAAGAGTACTTCTCATGTGTCGCACTCCTCTATTGACTAGGTGGTTTGTTTCGCGCCTACCCCGATCTGTCGTGAAGAACGAGCAAGGCTTAAGATGGTCTAGTAGGTTGATATCGCTCACACATTCTGATATTTATTGGTGTTCTCGATCCATGGAGGACATTATAATTATTTACCGTTGTGGGGAATTCCTTAATGTCCCTCTACTTGGCATTAGGGGAGGTATTACCTACAATCCTTGTTTGGCTTTGCGACAGTTTGGATATGCTAGGAGGGATGGCCCTCATGATGCACTTCTCCAACGAATTGCATTCGACTACGAGAACAATGTCCAAGGTTATTGTCAAAGATTTATACGAGCTTGGGGCATGGTTAACAAGGTTGATAGCAAGACGTTGGGGCATAAGAACTCCATTAATTTGGAGCCTTATCTCAAGTGGGTGCAAATTCGCGCCCAAAATCTGATGGTGCCTTATGAAGCCATCCTACCTATCATCATGGAGTTGGTTGCCGAAGGAGATGTTCCATATATTATCCTTTATCCTGATATTCCTACTTCTCTCGAATATTTGCAAAGAGCCTGGATTTTGCTAAAGAGGGAGCGAGACACCTTTGAAGCGCAACTTTATGCAAGCGAGAAGAGGACATTAGAGCTCATGAGACAACGTCATGAGGAGAGGAGCCTGAATGCCTATATCACTCCAAAGAGTAAGCATCCATATGAAACTTGAGCCATTTTTATTGTATTTTAGTTCACTTTGTTTCTTTTGTTTCAATGTAAGCCCAAGAGGCATGTTGTAATCATTTTGAACTTATTAATACAATTAATGTTTGTTCACTTTTGTCTAAACAAATTTAAATCTTCTAAGTCCTTGAAATCATTTGCATACGCATTTTCATGCATCATAACATAAACAGGTTTCCTTATCTTTCTACTGTTTATTTCAGTAAGATGGATATCAAACAAACGGTGAAGGACTTGCAAGTGCAGAATTCCCAGTTCCAAGCAACCTTGCTAACCTTAGCCAAGGGAGAACAAGAGCCAATGACGATGCTGGCGGCCAAAAAGAAGACTAAGAAGAAGGACCTCGTCAACATGGGGAAAAGGTTTAAAGGCCCAGTCCGTCAGGTGCAGATAGTTGAAGAGTCATCCGAGGAAGACGAAAACTAGGTGGAAGAGGCAAAGAGCACCCGTGCTGGGGGTGCCAATGACCAAGCTTCTAAGGACGAAGACTACTTTGATGAACAGTTCCCATCGGCCGAGGATAAATATAAGCAGTTAGAGGATAGACTGAAAGCTGTTGAAATTCAAGCCGTTCCTGGCTTGGATTTTAGTGATTTGGGCTTGATACTTGGGGTCGTCATTCCCCATAAGTTTAAAATTCCATTCTTTGCGAAGTATGACAGAGTTTCATGCCTAAGACTTCATCTGAGATCCTACATGCGCAAGATACAACCGCACACTACCGACAAAAAGCTCTGGGTCCATTTCTTCCAAGAGAGTCTGGCTGGGACTCAACTAGAATGGTTCTATCAATTGGAGGGTTCCCGCATTCACACATGGGAATATTTGGCCACTTCTTTTTATCATCAATACCAGTATAACATTGATTTAGAACCGACAAGAATTCAACTTCAAAGTATGACAATGGGTACCAATGAGGGGTTTAAAGAGTATGCACAAAAATGGAGGGATCTTGCTGGTAGGGTCCAACCACCACTAACTGACAAAGAATTAGTTGATATGTTCATGGGTACATTAACTGGCGCATTTTTCAATTTGTTAATTGGAAGTTCTTCGTCTGGTTTCACCGAGTTGATCCTAACTGGTGAAAGGGTCGAAAGCGGCATTAAGAGCAGAAAAATTCCCATGGCATCTACTTCCGCATCCAGCTCTGTAAGGAAGCCCTTAACGGGAAAGAAGGGAACATATGTCGTGTATGGGGCAAGGGCCTATACCAAGAAGGATCCCCAACCCTCTGTTAATGTTTTATTAATCTCCAACCCTCCATCTGCCCAAAGATAATCATCCAACAATCAACGATTTGAAGTTCCTCGAAGACAATTCACGAGAATAAGCATGTCACTGTCACAAGCCTTACAACATCTATTGAAGGCCAACTTAGTGAGATTGCACAATCCACCATCCAATCCTGACATTTCATCAGCTAAGTACAATTCGAATGCCAAGTGCGCGTGTCATTCCAACAGCCCTGGGCATGAAACTGATCAATGCTGGGCTCTGAAGAATAAGATTCAAGATCTGATAGACAATAAAACAATTGAATTTGATCCACCTTCTAGTCCAAATGTGATAACCGCACCAATGCCAAACAATGGCAAAGGTGTTAATGCAATTGATGATACTACTTTTGTTTCCTCCATTAACTAATGTGAAGGATAATTTGATGAGAGTCGGGGTGTTCCCTGGATGTTCTAAAGATTGTGTTTGTTGTGATCGACAAGTAAATGGGTGCAAGCGGCTGAAGGAAGGTATACAACGCCTGATAAATAGTCGTGAGATTCTGTTTGAGAAGATTCCTGCCATCAAAAGTTTAACCAACAAAGCTGAAGACCTTTCCATCATAACAATTTCCATCAAGCCTCTTAGGATCCCCTCAAAGGGTCCTATTAGAATTTCAAATGAACCAACCATTTATACTTTAATAATCACTTCCGCTGGGCCTATTCCCTACTCCTCTGACAAAGTTGTTCCATGGAACTATGGTGCCGAGGTTTATTATCATGGGATAAAACAAGATTCATGGCTCAACGAAAACAAAGTTGATGTTACTAATATTGCAGGTTCTAGTAAAGTAACAAGAATAGGGAGGATCTTTTCCCCTGATATTTCACTTCCCATTACTACAACAACTCCCATCCGCATAACTAATGACAAGTCTAGTGCCAACACTAGAGGCAAAGAGAAAGAAGGTGAGCCTGCTGGGATAGAGGAACCTACTAAAAATACTGATGCTGAAGGACCATCCACTTGAGAGATGGAGGAAATCCTGAAAAACATAAAGAAGAGTGACCTCAAAATAGTTGAACAACTGGGGAAACCCCCTCCAAGATCTCCATGATTTCATTGTTACTCTATTCGGATGCTCATGCCCAAGATCTAATCAAGTTCTTAAAGAAAGCCCATGTGCCCCAAGAAACCATAGCTGACCAGTTCAAGAACTGTGTAGAAAGTTTAACGGCTGACAATGGATTAGGATTCTCCGATGCTGATTTGTCTCCTATGGGAAGGAACTACAACAAAACCTTGCATGTCTCTATTGAATGCAAGGGAACCACCCTGGAACATGCCTTAATTGATACTGGCTCATCTCTAAATGTGTTACCCAAAGGTGCTTTGGACCGGCTAGATTGTGAAGGACTGGTATTAAAGCCAAGCAATATTATTGTAAGGGCTTTCGATGGGTCTAAAAGGATGGTTGATGGAGAGGTGGATCTCCCAATTAAAGTTGGCTCGCAGATTTTCAACTCTACCTTTTATATAATGGACATCCGTCCCGCTTACTTCTGTTTACTTGGGTGCCCTTGGATACACGGGGCAGGGGAAATAACATCCACCCTTCATCAAAAGTTAAAATACCCAGTCAAGGGGAAGATCATTACTGTTTGAAGTGAAGAAGAATTTATGGTGAGCCACCTAAATTCCTTCAAGTATGTGGAAATGGATGGTGATTTTATAGAAACACCGTTCCAGGCTTTCAAAGTTGTTCCTCCAATGGTTTCCATCACCAAAATCTCCTCTGACATACCAAAAGCTGATAAAGTTTTGCCAAGAATGGTTTTGCTTAAGGATGCCCATGCCACAATCGAAGACGGAAGTTGTACTATCTAAGGGAAACTCCCCAAGATATCATTTAAAACAGACAAATTTGGAATGGGTTTCAACATCAAGGCTCAAAGAGAGGTCATGCGTGCTCACATGGGAAAGCTACCTCTTCTCATCGGAAATTCTGAAGTAAATGTTGTCGAAGACTCTGATGATGAATGTGCTTTTGAAGAATGGATCTACCCTATTGCCGAAGGAAAGCTCAACAACTGGCATGCAAAGGATTTTACTCCCACCTCCTTCATTAAGGAGTAATTACTTTTTATTGTTTTCTGTCAATTCGAGAACTTTTGTCTATAATTTTAAATTCCAAACAATGACTTTTAAGCCATGTGCCTTGCACGGGGCACTATGGTCCATTTGTTAAGGGTTTTGTTCATGTTCATTTATCATATGATCATTTAATATAAACCATTGTACCTTTTGCATTCAAATTTTATGTTCATTGTCTTTCTTTATCACATTTTTCAATAGCCATGTGTATTACATGCACACATACACACTTGCAGATCCCCATCCACTCTGGATCTCATTGCCAACGACTCTACTATTTCCAGTTATGACTTCGAGCATCCAATTAACCAAGCCGAAGACGAAGGCGAGGAAAATTATGAAATACCAGGTGCGGTACGGTGGCAGAACCAACTGTTTATATTGGTTTTTCATTTGTATTCGCAAAATGTTGTGGTAATCAAGAGTCGCCATTGACTTTTATTTTATCCAATTTAAGGAAAGGGTGAAAAGAACATAAAAAGACCTTTTCAAGAATTTTCTGAGTAAGGGGGGTAGATTATGGAAAGGGAAGGTGTTAGCACCCTTTCCATCCATAGTTATCTACGGGCTCTTAGATGCTTAGCTCATCTTAAAAGTACCTTGTGCTTTGTGTGTTTTGGAAAATGTTTTGAAAATGTCTTAGTGTGGCGATTCACTCTGTGATAACTATTGTATCAATCCTCAAGAGTGTTGACAAAGAAAATGTTTTTTAAATTTGTTTTTGAAATGTGTAAGTGTAAAAAAGTTTGTTTCGAGCATAGCATCTAAGAACTATCTACTTATACTCGAAAAAGTTCATTCTTTTTCTCCTATCCTTTAGACAGTGCTATCCTACTATTAGTGAGTAGGTAGCCCTATCATTGGATGTTTGAGGGACATCCGAAGGGACGTACAGTCATAAAGGCAACATGTAGAGACGCTTTAGCCATTTTGTTGAGGGACTAGATCTTTACCGAAAGGAAACTGTAGGGTCATCGAGGGACTATGATCTTTTGATTTATGGGTCTTTGCTAAAGTGTCTCTGTCTCGAGGGACATGACTGTTTTTCCGAAGGCAACCAAAGCGGGTGTACCCTAGAGGTGTATATGTGCAATGATTCTATTCAGTTCATTTATCTTTGTTATTAGGTTTGCTAACGTTTTGTTATTAGGCTCTTGTCATGCAATCCTATTAGTCATACATCTAACATTTAATATATGTACATGAATTTAAAGTGCAGAAATATAAATCCTACACTATTACAAGGCTTTGGGGATTAATTACATGTCCAATAATAAAGGGAATAAAGCATAAAATTAAGTCCTACTTATTATATTACAAGTTATGAGCAGTTACAATAATATGAAAAATGTGATAATAAACAAATGCGTGCGAATTGTGAAAAATACGTCTGAAACCCTAAAAATTTCTAAGTAAACAAGAAATATTTTTTTGGTTTTGTTTATTTTAAGAAAATACAACCTAAGTCTATTTAATTATAATTTCAAAAAAAGGTTAAAATGATTAATTAATTTGTTTACAAATTAATTTGATTAATAAAAACTAATCTAATGTCTTTTTTTTTGTGATTTTTTGGATTCAAAGTTAATTTAAAATAAATAAAGAAATGAATAAAGAAAAATTAAAGATATAAGAACCCTCCTTCAATTCAAAGGGAAAACATGGCCTTTCGATTCAGGGAAGAATGATGGGCTTTTCGATCCAGGGGGAATATGATTTTTTCGATCCAAGAAGGGTTGTTTTGCTTTTCAATCCAGGGGTGGATGCTTCCTTTCGATTTGAATCTGCAAGACAAATATTAGCCAAATAAAGATGCAGGACCTGGGTATCGAACCCCAGGTCCTTCGATCCTGCGTGCGTTGGTCTATTCAGGCTGGATCTGCAACAAGTGTTATAAACAAAACAAATGCAGACCTGCGTGTCGAACCCAAGTCCTTAATCTTGAATACAAATCGAATGAACTACAAGTGTTAATATCTCATGCAAATGTAAAGTTTGATCTTTTTACCAGTTTTACCAACAGTTGGAAGCTTCGATTTGGCACTTCTGGATGTGGAGATGTCTGCTTAAGGGCTGGTGATTGGGAACACTTCGTGCAGACTTTAGGGAGTGAATAGAGTGTTGTTAAAGAATCCTCCGATTGGGACTAATTGTAAGGATTTTGATAGTTTCAGTATGGCTTTTGAGGCAGCGTGTGCATGTCTTTCTTTCTTGTGGGCCTGTCCTCTTAGGCCGTCCTTGGAGCTTTCTGGTGTGCTCCTTATATAGAGGGGAAGGAGGGGACAAGAGGGCAAAGGAATAAACAGTCATTAAGTTGGTGTTTTAAGGCCATAAATATCACTTTGAAACTTTGCCGAAGACATGGTTTCTTGTCCCTTTTTGAATTTGCTATAAACCTGGACACATTTAACCTTTGAATGCCCTCCTTCAAATGACTCTGATTGCCTCCTTCGAATGGCCTAGAGTCTTGATTCGAAGTGTTCAGAAACCTCCTTATTAGCGCTTCTTCGATTGAGTCTATATACTTTCCCTAGCTGCTTGATTCAAACAACTCAAATGAAAACGTCATTCTGGCCAAATGAAACCTCCTTTGTCACCACCTTCGAATGCCATTGCACAAGAGGCCTGGGCCTAGCCACATGTAGGACCAAGACCCATCATAAGACAAGCTTGTATTCAGTAACCATGTGTCCTTCGAATGGACCAATGAATGCTTCTTCGAAGGGATCTCATGAATGATCCTTCGAAGGGACTAACATGCGTGTCGAAGTATGAAAAACTGTTTCAAAGGGGACCATTGTCCAATCGAAGCTGGCACAAAGGCATCCACTATGTTGTGGGTCGAAGGGAGCTTTTTGCCTGGTGAATTGAAGGAAAATCTGAAGAAGTCTTGGCCTTGTGTGTTGAAGGCAAACTGAAGAGGGGGCCTTTGCCTTGTGAATCGAAGGCATGTCTAAAGCAGCCCTTTGTCTTATGAATCGAAGACCAGTGAAAGGGGCCTTTTTCCTTGTAGATAGAAGGCACGCTGATGGGTCTCTTCCTTCTGAAACCAAGGCAAACATGAGGAAGGTTTGTGAATTAAGCTTGATTGAAGGAGATTTAGCGCCCAATCGAAGCTTGCATGTAGGAGTTCATTGTTGGTGGATCAAAGAAAACTTATAGGGGATTCTTGCTTTGTGCACTAAAGGAACGCACAAAGGGAGTATTTTCCTAGTGCGTTGAAGGCATGTACAGAGGACACTGCTGGAATGATACTCGTGGACCAAAGCTTACTCGAAGGGGAACCAACACACAATCGAAGTTGATGGGCCAATGCTTGGTCGAAGGGTTTTTAAGAGCCCAATCGAAGCTTGTTGTTATGCCAATCAAAGGACATTGTTTAGATATAAATTGAAGGACATTGTTGAACTTCCAATCGAAAGATACTTTTCTAACATTCAAAAATTTCATTTTCTTTAGGCAAGTGTTTGTAACCACCCAAATAAGAGAAAAAAAACCTTGGGAAACATGAGAGGGAAAATTTTGGGGTACAACACCAGGAAAACTAGCCAGGCTGTTGATGTAAGAGGAGAAAGCTATTCAACATCATGAAGAGCCAGTCGAAGTTATCAACCTAGGTACCGAGACAGACAAGAAAGAAGTCAAGATCGACGCCAACCTAAAAGGCCGTATCAAGAGCAGATTAGTTCAGATGCTACATGACTATGTTGTAGTGGTTTCTTGGTCATATGAAGATATTATAGGGTTGAATATTGATATTATGGTTCATCGTCTTCCAACAAAGGAAGATTTCCCTCTTGTTAAGCAAAAGGTTTGTCGCATGCGGCCTGACATGTCTGAAAAGATAAAAGCTGAAGTGATGAAACAATTCAATGCAGGTTTCCTAGCAGTGACATCTTATCCTCAATGGGTTGCAAACGTGTTCCCTGTGCCGAAGAAGGATGGAAAGGTTCGTATGTGTGTAGACTATAGGGATTTAAAAAGGTCAAGCCTAAAATATGATTTCCCTCTACTTCATATTGATGTCTTGGTTGACATCACCGCTCAACATAAAGTCTTCTCCTTCATGGATGGATTTTCTGGCTACAACCAAATCAAGATGGCTCCCGATGACATGGAAAAGACCACCTTTGTTACACAATGGGGCACCTTTTGTTACAAGGTCATGCTGTTCGGATTAAAGAATGCAGGGGCAACATATCAAAGAGCTATGGTAGCTTTATTTCATGATATGATCCATCATGAAATTGAGGTATATGTGGATGATATGATTACAAGATCGGAAACTGAAAAAGAGCATCTCGATCACCTACACAAGCTATTTGAGAGGCTCAAGAAGTACAAGTTGAGGTTGAACCCTAATAAGTGCACATTCAGAGTAAGGTCTGGAAAGCTTCTAGGTTTTTTCGTTAGTGGTAAAGGCATCAAAGTTGATCCTGCAAAGATAAAAGCCATTCAAGAAATTCCAGTTCCCCATTCTAAAAAAGAAGTTAGTGGATTCTTGGGTCGTCTTAACTACATTTCCCACTTCATATCTCACTTAACTGCTACTTGTGAGCCAATCTTCAAACTCTTGAAGAAAGATCAAGTAGTCAAATGGAACGACGACTGCCGAGCTGCCTTCGACAAAATCAAGGAATATTTGCAAGAGCCTCCTATCCTTATGCCTCTAGTGGAAGGAAGACCATTGATCATGTACTTTACTGTGCTAGAGAATTCTATGGGGTGTGTGTTGGGCCAACATGACGAGTCTATCCAAAAAGAGCATGTAATATACTACCTGAGCAAAAAGTTTACCGACTGTGAAACCAGATATTCACTGCTCGAGGAAACTTGCTACACTCTGGCATAGGATGCTCACCGACTAAGACAGTATATATTGACTCACACCACTTTATTGATTTCTAAGATGGACCCTATCAAGTACATCTTCGAGAAGCCCGCTCTCTCCGGACGGATAGCTAGATGGAAAATGATTATGACTGAATACGATATTCAATATAAAACACAAAAAATCATCAAACGAAGTGTATTGGCAGATCATTTGGCCTACCAAGCTGTTGATGATTGTCAATCTATGAACTTTGACTCCTCGAATGAGAATATCATGTTAGTGACTGACTGTGCAAAACCTGGACCGTATGACGGACCTGAACAAGGATCCCGATGGACTATGGTTTTCAATGGGGCTTCCAACACTTTGGAAAATGTAATTGGTGTCATGATTATTTCACCTAAGGGTTGCCATACTACCTTCACTGTTAGATTATACTTCGATTATACGAACAACATGGCTGACTATGAAGCATGCATGTTGGGTCTAAAGGCTGTCATTGACTTAAGGATCAAGTATTTGGATGTATTCAGAGATTTATCTCTAGTGATTAGCCAAGTAAAGGGAGAGTGGGACACTAAACATCCTAACCTTATTCCTTACAAGGAGCTTATATTAACCCTGATACCATAGTTCGAGGAGATCACCTTTGAACATTTCCCTAGAGAATAAAATTAGTTGGCTGACGCCTTGGCAACAATGTCTTCCATGTTCAAAGTCAAATGGGACAACAAAGCTCCCATGATTATAATCGAAATATTCGACGAACCTGTGCACTGTTATGAGCTTGACTCTGACGAAGATAAACCATGGTACCATGAAGTAAGGAGATATCTTGAGGGACAAGAATATCCTGAAAGAGCTTCCATAAATGATAAGAAATTCTTGCGAAGATTTTCAGCCAAATTCTTCCCAAGCAATGAAATTTTGTATAAGCGAAATCATGATTCTATTCTACTCTGGTGTGTGGACAAGAAGGAGGCAGAGAAAATTATGAAAGACATGCATGATGGCCTCTTCGGGACCCACTCTAGTGGACACACTATGGCTAAGAAAATCCTGAGGGCTGGTTACTATTGGTCCACAATGGAAACTGACTGTCATCATCACTCAAGGACTTGCCACAAGTGTCAAATCTATGCTGACAAGATCCATGTGCCTCCTATTCCTCTAAATGTCATGATTGCTCTGTGGCCGTTTACAATGTGGGGCATTGATATGATTGGAGAGATCAAACCTACCGCTTCCAATGGACACCGTTTCATCATTGTTGTCATTGATTAATTTACCAAGTGGGTCAAAGTTTCCTCATATGCCTCAGTCACCAAAAACATTGTAGCCAGGTTTATCAAGCACAACCTCATCTGTCATTACGGTATCCCAAAAAGGATCATCACTAACAATGGAAACAACCTCAACAATGATATGATTACAGAACTTTGTACTTAGTTTAAAATCAAGCATCACAACTCTTCTCCGTACAAACACAAGATGAATGGCACAGTGGAAGCTGCCAACAAAAATATCAAGAAGATTGTGCAAAATATGGTGGTGACATATAAAGAATGGCATGAGATGTTACCGTTTGCTCTCCATGGCTACCGTACTTCAGCTCGAACATCAATTATGGCAACCTCGTTCTCCTTGGTCTATAGCATGGAAGTTGTCCTACATGTCGAAGTTCAGATTCCCTCTCTACGGATAATGAAGGAAGAAAATTTAGGTGAAGACGAATGGATTCAGACTAGGTTGGATCAGTTGAACTTGATTGACGAGAAGCGACTGGATGTTGTTTGTCATGGTCAGATGTACCAAAAATGTATAATCAAGGCTTTCAACAAAAAGATCAAGCCTCATGTATATCAGATTGGCGACCTGGTAATAAAGCGCATCATTCTTCCACAAGGCGACTCCAGGGGAAAATGGAATCCCACTTATGAAGGACCATTTATTGTAAAGAAAGTTTTCTCTGGTGGTTCTGTAATGCTGAGTACTATGGATGGTGAAGACTTCCCACATCCCGTAAACACGGACATAGTTAAAAAATACTACGCATAAAATGACCCGCTAGGTTGACACACCTAGGCAAAAATAAGGGCATCTCGATGAATCAAAAAAGGTTCAGGAAAAAGTTAGGGATATACACAAAAAATTGTACACTCGGAAAGTCGAAAACTCGTAAGGGAGATTTGGGCAAAAATGGGTATCCTGGTGGGCTAAAAACCCGAAAGGGCGGTGTGATACGTTGGGAGAACTGACTTGAGGTTTTGCGTTTGTGTTCGCAAATGTTTCGGTTTAGCAAGAGTCACCATCGACTTTTTATTTTATCCAAAGGAAAGGTCAAAAAGCACAGGAAAGACCTTTGAGATGTTTTCTTGGGTTCGGGGAGTAGATTATGAAAAGGGAAGGTGCAAGTACCCTTTTCATTCATGGTTATCCATGGACTCTTAGTTACTTGTTTAGATCACTTGCTTTTGCTTTTCAATTGTTTGAAATGGTGCTTTGTGTATGGTTTTGAAAATATTTTGAAAAGAGGCCATCGTTGTGGCAACCTTTGTAATGATTCTTGTTTGAATATATACAAAGGTGTATTGTCTTTTGAAAAGATGTTTCAATGTTTGAAAGTTTGAATTGTGTTGTGAAGTGTGTTTGAAATTAGCAAGGAGGTTTTTGCGAGTTTTTGATCAAGTAACTAAGAGTTGTCTACCCTATTTTACTCAAAGATCTTTCCTATACGTTTTTTAACCCTTTTTGACAGTGTTGTTTTACCATTGTATTTGGTAAACAACCTTGTATTTTGGATGTTAAACGGGGTAGGCGCGGGTCATCGTATAGACCATGATAGCAATTGTGTTAAGTATTTTTGGCAATTTTCCAAGGGACTTGATCATTTTGTTTAGGAAACCAAGATAGCGTCATCGAGGGACTATGATCTTTTGTTTTGTTTTTGCTTTACCAAAGTACCCAACATGCATAACATGGCCCATTTGTTTAGGCAACCAAGTGGAGATACCTTAAGGGGTATTTGTGTGCAAGTGTGTTTTATTGCATGCATGATTTTATCTTGAATTAGGATTTTCTATTTCATTGATTTTATCTTGCCATACATATCCTAATTACTAGCATTTACATTTTGAAAGCAATAAAATGCGAAAATGTAAAATCCTACGCTATTACAACATTTAGGGGATGGGGGATACACACTTGTACATGGGGGGTGGTTCAACGAGAAAAATAGATAAGAAAAGAAAATAACAAGGGGAAGAAAAAGAGAAAGAGAGAGAGGGCTAGCGCACTGCTGAGAGGAAGTCAGAAGTTCTGACCCAGGCCTGCTGCAGGATTATCAACCTGTTAGTGAAACTGTATGAGTCAGAACTTCTGACTCTGGTGCCCTGCAAAACAGAAACCTGTTAGTGGGAAGGTCAGAAGTTCTGACCCCCATGCGCTGCAAGACAAAAGTTTGTTAGTGGGGAAGTCAGAAGTTCTGACCCTGCTAGAAACACAATAATTTTCAGAAGTTCTGATATTATTGACAGCAAAACAGGCCTCAGAAATGCTGACGTCAAAGTCAGAGCTTGATTTCCTCCTGTGCTAGCCAGAACATCTGCTGTTTTATTATTTTTCCACAAAACAGAAGGCATGCCTAGGATGATATCAGCAGGTGTCAAAGTGTTTCAGAAGGCAGAACCAACAAGGTCACAAATAGGTTCTACACTGATTCACTTCCTATTTAAGCATTCAGAGGTATGAAAATCCTCAGAACGCATACAGCAGCAACATGATATTTACATTGTGTTTATTAAGCATGCAAAGCTGATGATGCTTAGCAGCGTAATCAAAGTCAGCAGGTGCTTACCTTGCTGTTGGAAGAAAATTTGTGAGTTGGAGCTAACTTTAGCTCTGATGGTGTTCTGGACAGGTTCTTTTTAGAATGGGTGGATGGAGAAGATATGTGTGTGTATGGTCAGAAACTGTATGGGCGTTCTCTAGTCAGGAAGCAAACTGAGTATCAATGAAGTTTGGAGGCAGGAAGTTCAAAGTTATGAAACACTGGGGATTTTGGCAGAGTTTCACAAGGTTTCCTTCACTAGAGTTTTCTGTTCCTCTTCTAACAATTTTTCTGGATGTTTTTTCACGTCCCCCTTGTGATGGACAATGGTGTCCTATTTATAGGCAAGGCTTTTATGGATTTTTGAATGTTAAATGGCGCCAATATTATGCAGTAGAGGCTAACTTATTTTTGAAGGAAGTTCATGAAAAGTTGTGATGATGGACAACTTTTCAGCCTAGGTTGGAACAGTAAGCGAGGATTAAGGAGAAGTGACACCTATAGGAGAAAAGTGGCGCATAGACCCATGCCTAAGCCTGCACAAAGGTGTTTAACAAGCCACACATGGAGAGACCCCTTGGATGAATGCTCAGGAGTGGTTGTGAGCATTAATGAACATTAAATGGTGATGAGATTTATCAAAATCAAAAATCTTGTAATAGGAGATTTTGCATCATTACCTAAAACCTGAGCCAACAGTTCTGCTTCACCAAAAACAACATAAACCAAGCTCTGACCTTGGCCTCTTGCTGCCTCAGCAAGCTCTAACAGTTTTCCAGTATGCTCCTTTGATCTGCCTTTAAAGACTTTGGACTTAGTGATCCTGCTTCAGTATTTTACCCAATCTACTGATCCCATTACCTTCTGATCCCAGTATGTTCTAAAGGAGTTTCAGGCTTTGTTGCCTTCTTTACACTTCTCTAATAAACTCTGGCTGAACTTTTGCGTAACTACTGAAAGAGCCATGTTCTGTTTAAAGATCACGTGCTGAACCACTTTTACAATCTCTGACTGAGTTGGTGTAGCTGCTAAAGAGCCACCTTCTGACTGGATGTTATGTGCTGAGCTAAATTTGAAACTTCTGAATGTTTCTGCCTGGAGGTTGGTTCAGAAGCTCAGAGGTGCCATTAAACATTTTTCACTTTTTTAGAAAAATTCTAAGTATTTAGAATTTAATTTTTTCAAGGTGAAAGTTTTGACTTTTGAGCTTGCAAATGAACATTTTGTTCTTGTAAATTGTTTACTTGGAAAGGAATGATAATAAAGGGCTTAGCTTTGTTTAAGAGAAAATCTGAGAGTTCAGGATGAATTCCTGAAGGATGGGAGGGAAAATTTTGGGGTACAACAGGCGGTCCAGGAAAAAGTTAAGGATTAAAGCGTATGACTATGTCCCATGGGATCTTTAAAACCATCTCTATTACCAAAGTCCAGACACAAATGGAACAAGATCAATCCAATCAACTCCTATTCAACGGCAAGGGATAATGTTTAAAGCCATAGGGGCAATAGTGGGGTTGGAACACAATGAGATCACTTTCATATGGCTAATATTTTTCATTTTCACTTTGCATTCTTTCCATTATTTCGACGATTTCCTCTTACTAGGATCTCGATCTCTTTGTACAAAAATGCCTATTCATGAGCAAAACATCAATACAAATATACTTTGAAGTGCAAACTTCCTGCTTTTTCTATTTTGAGTGCGAAAGTGTCCAATGACTAAAATTAATTGAACATATGCATATGAACATGATTAAACTTTAACAAATGTATGCTTAAAAATAGTGACAAGCATCTCCTTAAATGCATTTGAGATATCACCATAAAGTTATTTTAATAACATTATTTGGATTCATAAAATCCCAAGCCATAGTTTCAATCTCCGGAATATCCTCTCCCCACCTGAGTTGGTCTTAAAAGGAAGCCTTATGGAATTATTCCTAAAAATATCCTCCCCAGCAGTTCGGAGAATATCCTCTTTAACATGGTTTATTTCCCCAACAAACTACAGATTCCCCAGTTTGAGTTTACCTCTTAGACTATTACAAATCAATGGACCACAACCCCTAATCCCCAGTGAGGTTGCCAACATAGTCGTTACTATCCTTGAAAGTGACTGTGAAGCCTGGAACCCGACCATATAACAGTTGACTCCATTCCTCCAAAGCAAGTTACTGCGAAGCCTGGATCTGACCAAATATAGTTCAAATTCATACATTCAAGAAAATTACTGGAAGACTGGACCCGACCTGATAACAGTTAATTCATTTTCAAGTTACTAAAGCCTGGACCCGACCAGATAATAGTTCAACTTCTCAAATCATTACTGAAGCCTAGATCCGACAACAGTAAATATCAATTTCAAGTTACTAAAGCCTGGAATGGACCAGATAATAGTTTAACTTCTTCAACTATAGAGCCTGGACTCGACCAGTCAACAGTTCAAGCCTAGACCCGGCCAGATACCAGTTAACCTCAAGTATAAATTGCTGAAGCCTGGACCCAACCAGTTAACAATTTAAAATTCTGAAGTCTGGACTCGACCAAATAATAGTTCCATTTTCTGAAACTTGGACCCGACCAGATAACAGTAAATCTCAAATTTAGTTGCTAAAGCCTGGACCCGACCAAATATTAGTTTAACTTCTTCAACTATAGAGCCTGGACCCGACCAGTTAACAATTCGAGTTGCTGAAACCTGGACCCGACCAGTTAACAGTTCGAGTTGCTGAAACCTGGACCCAACCAGATAACAGTTTAATTCTTACAAATCACTAATAAAACTCCTCTTCCCCCGTAGAGTTTGCCATTATCCCTAGTGAGTTGCTGCGAAGATTGGAATACGGCCAAATAACAGTCAACTTTATTATCCCCGACAAGTTATTGCGAAGCCTGGAATCCGACCAGATAACAGTTAATTTCATCTTCCCCAATAAATTTCATCTTTCCCAGTAAGTTGTTGTGAAGCCTATCCGACTAGATAACAATTAACTTCCATTCTCTCCAATCAAGAGATAACTCCCCAGTAGAGCAACGGACAACTAAAACTCCTGAACTCTGTCCCCCAAACAGAAATCAATACTCTCCATAGAGTTTCTCTCAGGAAAAGTCAATGTTCCCCAGCGGAGTTTTCCTTAAACAAAAAAACAGGAATCCCCAGCGGAATCATTCTAAACAAGGCCTGAAGATGTGCATACTCTTCATCTCCAACAATAGTTTGGGATTTAACTCCCAAAGGCTCCCCAGCATTTGTCAAAGATTTATTTTCCAAGACAAAAATACATTTCAATAACATTTCACATTCATACATCGTATAACATACATGCATACAACATAATCTCATTTATTTTGAGAACATCATTGCAACATGCATACATCTGCATGCAACCAACCCTTTTCCTTGCAGGAAAAGTAGATCGATAAGACAAAGACATCTTCTGGTTAGAATGGTCTCCCTAGTGAAGTCGCCAAATAACATACCTCTTCGGTCACTCTGGATGGCATCAGTAAGCCCATCTCTGACAAACTCTCCATCACCTCTCCATATGGAATCTATAAGCCCATTCCCAAATCAACACATCATCAAGTGTAAATTTTTGGGCTACTGCTGAGGATTGAAGATCCTTGGTGACTTGTGGGGAATTGAGAATCCTTCATGACTTTCCTGGGGAAATAAGGAAAAATCCGACGACCTCTACTGGGGAATTAAAACCTGGGAGGCTTCAAATGGAGAAACGGGAACAAGAATCTCCGTTCTGTCGGGAAATAACTCTGTGGGGAGAATGTTTATCATGTTGGAGAATTCTTCGAAAGCTTGGGTTGTATGCCAATCTACTGGGGGAATCGGAGGAAGCTGGATAGTATTCCACTGGGGTTTAAAATTTGAAGTTTTTGGACTCCGTTGGGGAAGAAAGTTTAAAGTATTCTGGCTCCGCTGGGGATGTTGAACTTTAACTCGGCTGGGGATGTTGAACTTTAACTCCGATGGGGATGTGTATTTCAAGGTTTTAGCCCTGTTGAGGATCTGAATGACATATTGTAGGGGATTTCTTCCGGAATAGCCTAAAGACGTTTTCCTATACTTTTGACCTATCAGTAATTATCCTTTCTTATTTTGTTTTATTTGTAAGCAGTGATTATATTCAAATGCATATGCTCATTTAACAAATCATTGGACGTTTTCAAATAAACATAATTGTAAAAAAGAAAGAAAAGGCAAGCCAATTTCTGCACTTTGAAGTATCTTTGTATTAACTTTGTAAGTATTTTTGTACAAAGGAGATAGTCATCCTAATAAGAGAATGTTGTCGTAAAAAATGAGAAAAATTTAAACAAAGAAGGATGGCTATGTGTAATAATTCCAAGGGATTCCCATTCTGCTATAGCCTTCACAACTCTGAATATCTTGTCTATTAGTGGCTTCGTTCGCAGATGATTAGATTGATCAGAAACCTGGAGCTTGTCCATGAAGAGATTGTCCTTAAAGTGATCCAACGAGACATAGTCGTACGCTTTAATTCCCTAACTTTTTCCTGGACCTCCCTTTCGGGTTTTCGATCCACCGGGAAACCCTTTTTTGCCCAAGTCGCCCTTTCGGGTTTTCAACTTGCCGGGTGTACAGATTTTTTTAAAAATTTATTTATCCCTAATTTTTGCCTGAACCGCCCTTTCGGGTTTTCGATTCACCGGGATGCCCATTTTTTTCTCAAGAAGCCCTTTCGGGTTTTCAACTTGTCGGGTCATTTTATGCGTAGTATCTTTTCACTATGTCTGCGTTCGCAGGGTGCGGCAGGTTGTCGCCGTCCATGGTGGTTATAATCATTGCCCCACCAGAAAAGATATTCTTGATCACAAATGGTCCTTCGTAGGTAGGAGTCCACTTGCCCCTGGGATCACTTTGCGACAAGATGATCTGTTTGATTACAAGATCTCTAACTTGATATACCTGACGTCTGACTTTATTATTGAAAGCCCTGATCATCCGTTTTTGATACGTCTGACCATGACAAACAGCCGTAAGTCGCTTTTTGTCGATCAAATTAAGCTCATCAAGTCGGGTCTGAATCCAATCGTCTTCACTTAAACCAACATCCTTCATAATCCTCAAGGAAGGAATATGAACTTCCATAGGTAAAACAACCTCCATGCCATATACCAAAGAAAAGGGGGTTTCCCCAGTTGAAGTACGTGCCATGGTATGATATCCATGCAGAGCAAACAGTAACATCTCATGCCAGTCCTTGTAGGTGACTGCCATTTTTTGAATGATCTTCTTGATATTTTTGTTCGTAGCTTCAACAACACCGTTCATCTTTGGCCTATAGGGAGATGAATTGTAATGTTGAATTTTGAACTGCTCGTATAGAGCGGTGATCACAGTGTTATTTAGGTTCGTACCGTTGTCTGTGATGATCCTGTCGGGGATACCATACCGGCATATGAGGTTCTGCTTAATGAAGCAGGAAACCACATTCTTTGTAACGGAGGCGAAGGAAGCCGCTTCGACCCACTTGGTAAAATAATCAATAGCCACCAAGATGAAGCGATGTCCATTGGATGCCGTAGGCTTGACCTCTCCAATCATGTTGATTCCCCACATCGCGAATGGCTAAGGAGCTGTTAGAATGTTGAGAGGAATTGGAGGAATATGTACCTTGTCAGCATAGACTTGGCATTTGTGACAAGTACGGGAATATTGATGACAGTCAGCTTCCATGGTAGACCAGTAGTAGCCTGCCCTTAGAATCTTCTTAGCCATCATATGTCCGCTCAAGTGGGTGCCAAATGTGCCGCTATGTATTTCAGTCATGATCAATTCAGCTTCAACTTTGTCCACACAACGAAGTAGAACATAATCATGGCTGCGCTTATATAGGATACCATTGCTCAGGAAGAACTTGGCAGCAAATCTCCTTAAGAACTTTTTTTCGTTGACTGAAGCTCCTTCAGGGTACTCTCGAGTCTTGAGATAACTTTTGATTTCATGAAACCAGGGTTGTTCCACTACTTCTTCGGTATTAATCTCATGACAGTGTGCAGGTTCGTCCATTCGCTCGATGGTGATTTGGGGAGCCTCATTATCCCAATTGAGTTTAAACATGGAAGACATTGTAGCTAGAGCATCTGCTAGCTGATTTTATTCTCGCGGGAAGTGCTCGAAGGTAATCTGTTCGAAATGAGGCAACAATGTCAAGACATGTTCTTTGTATGGGATAAGATTAGGATGTTTAGTGTCCCACTCTCCTTTGATTTGAATGATAACCAAAGCTGAGTCCCCAAATACAATCAGAGATTCGATTCCTAGGTCAATTGTAGCCTTGAGACCAAAGATACAAGCTTCATACTCGGCCATGTTGTTGGTGCAGCTGAAGCAGAGTCTAGCAGTGAAAGGTGTATGGAAACCTTCTGGAGAAATAAGTACCGCGCCGATACCGTTGCAAGTGCATTTGAAGCTCCATCAAAGAATATGGTCCATCGGGATCTTTGTTCAGGTCCGTCGTACGGTCCGTTACCTTTAATGTTGTCCAAAGTCATAATATCCTCGTCAGGGAAGTCGAACCTCATAGATTGATAATCTTCGACGGCTTTGATGAGCTAGATGGTCAGCTAGTACACTCCCCTTTATAGCTTTTTGGGTTGTGTACTGGATATCATACTCAGTTAGGATCATCTGCCATCTAGCGATCCTTCCGGATAAAGCAGGCTTCTCGAAGATGTACTTGATCGGATCCATCTTGGAAATCAGTAGAGTGGTATGTGTCAACATATACTGCCTTAGCCGGCGAGCAGCCCATACCAAAGCGCAACAAGTTTTCTCGAGCAGTGAGTAGCGAGTCTCACAGTCGGTAAAATGTTTGCTACGGTAATAAATGGCATGCTCTTTTCGGCCAGACTCGTCATGTTGGCCCAGTACGCACCCTATTGAGTTATCCAAAACAGTCAGATATATGATTAAAGGACTTCCTTTGACGGGTGGCATCAAGATAGGAGGTTCCAACAAGTACTCCTTGATCTTATCAAAAGAAACTTGACAATCATTGTTCCATTCAACCACCTGATCTTTCTTCAACAGCTTGAAGATTGGCTCACATGTAGATGTTAGGTGAGAGATAAACCTTGAAATGTAGTTTAAGCGTCCCAAGAAACCTCTAACCTCCTTCTCAGTGCGAGGGGCAGGCATTTCTTGTATAGCTTTGACTTTGGCAGGATCAATCTCGATGCCCTTGTTACTAACGATGAATCCAAAAAGTTTATCGGACCTGACTCCGAAAGTACACTTGCTAGGGTTCAGTCTGAGCTTATATTCCTTTAACCTGACAAACAGTTTTTTGCAGATGGTTGAGGTGTTCTTCTTCTGTTTGTGAACGGGCTATTATGTCGTCTACGTAGACTTCAATCTCATGATGTATCATGTCATGAAACAAAGCTACCATGGCTCGCTGATAGGTTGCCCCAACATTCTTCAGTCCGAATGGCATCACTTTATAGCAGAAGGTACCCCACTGCGTAACAAAAGTAGTCTTCTCCATGTCTTCGGGGGCCATTTTGATCTGGTTGTACCCTGAGAATCCATCCATGAAGGAAAATACCTTGTGTTGAGTTGTGTTGTCAACCAAGATGTCAATGTGTGGTAGTGGAAAATCATCTTTAGGGATAGCCCTATTTAAGTCTCTGTAGTCCACACACATTTTGACTTTGCCGTCTTTCTTAGGTACGGGCACAATGTTAGCAACCCATTGTGGATAGGAAGTAACAGCCAGAAAGCCAACATTGAACTGCTTCATCACCTCAGCTTTGATCTTTTCAGACATGTCGGGCCTCTTTTGGCGGACCTTCTGTTTGATTGGTGGACAGTCTTCTCTTGTAGGGAGACGGTGAACCACAATATCTGTATCCAGTCCCGGCATATCTTCATAGGACCAGGCAAAGATCTCAACATATTCATTCAACAGCTGAACTAGACGCTCTTTGACATTTGGCTCCAGGTTGGCACCCACTATAACCTCTTTTCTGTCTTCCTCTGTTCCCAAATTGATAGTCTCTAACAACTCTTCATGGGGAAGAATATCCCTTTCTTCTTGTAGCAAAATTCTAGCCAACTCTCCAGGCACTTCACAGTCTTCATCACCTTCGTACTCGGCATGATTGACAAAATCTTCAGAGTTACTAAAGTCCAAAGAAGAATAGTCACTCATGGAATCCGGAGTGGATGGGTACCTGCATTTTGTGAGTGTGGGTGTGTGTAAGCGATAGCCATCCTTAAACAAAATAAAATGTAAAAGGAAAGAAAATGAACACAAAAGTTTATAGATGCAAACGTCTATGATTCATTAAATATGGCATATGAAAAATGAAAAATCAAAACCCTTACAATTGGACCTATGTGCCCCGGGAAAGGCACAAGGCAAAAGAGTGTACGAATTGTTTAAAAGTTATTACAGACCAACATAAATGTTTCAAAAGATAAATTACTGATTGATGAAAGTAATGGGAACAAAGTATTTCGCCTCCCAGTTGTTTAGTCCTCCTTCAATGGTTGGAAAGATCCAATATTCAAAGTTTCCCTCTTCATCATCATCTTCTAAAGCATGAACTTCATGGTGAATAATCTTTATGGGTGGTCGTCCAGCCCAAGAGCGACGCACAGCTTTCTGGCTAGCAGCAGTGAAACCCAATCTGAACTTGTCTGTCTTGTGAGGAAAATCTGGTAGCTGAGCCCACACTGTACTTCC
The DNA here is from genome assembly GCA_948472305.1 of Vicia faba. Lineage (NCBI taxonomy): Eukaryota > Viridiplantae > Streptophyta > Magnoliopsida > Fabales > Fabaceae > Vicia > Vicia faba. The sequence continues at coordinate 1,120,133,946 of OX451740.1, forward strand.
TCCTTCCTTGATTACAGCCTTCACATCTTTAAGGGATGACATCCGAGACACATGCTTGGTGATGATAGGCACATCAGTCATTGTCTTTGCTACTGCGACCTCAGGAGAAACCTCTTCAAAGTGTTGGAAAGGTGTTTCTATGAATTCACCATCTAACTCCACATAGCGGAAAGAGTTAAGGTGGCTTATCATATACTCTTCCTCACCATGAACTGTTATGATTTTACCCTGGACTGGATATTTTAGCATTTGGTGTAGAGAAGAAGTGACTGCCCCAGCGTTGTGGATCCATGGTCTTCCCAATAAGCATGAATATGAAGGACGAATATCCATCACATAAAATGTAGAGTTGAAAATTTCTGTACCCACTTTGATTGGAATGTCCACTTCTCCGTGAACCATCCGCTTAGAACCGTCGAAGGCTCTAACAATAATATTACTGGGCTTTAGGGTCAAACCCTCACAGTCCAATATGTCCAATGCTTTCTTTGGTAGAACATTTAAAGATGAACCGATATCAACCAGAACATGAGCAAGTGTGGTCCCTCTGCACTCTACCGAGACATGTAGCGCATCATTATGCTTTCTTCCCTTAGGATTCAAATTAGCATCAGAAAAACCAAGACCATTGTCGGCTGTAAGGCTAGCCACGCACTCTTGAAACTGATATGCAGAAGTTTCTTGAGGCACATGTGCCGTCTTTAAAAATTTGATCAAGGCTTTGGCATGAGCCTCGGAGCAGAGTAAGAGAGCCAACATAGAGATTTTGGAAGGGGTTTGCCCCAGCTTCTCTACGACATCATAGTCGCTCTTCTTAATTATCTTTAAGATTTCTTCCATCTCCTTTTGGGTGGTCTCGGGGATAACCAAAGTTTGAGCCTTCGTCCTGACAGGCGCTTCTTGGATCCCCTTACCTTTATCGGTAGTAACAACAGAGGGTCTAGCTTCGGGAGCATCAATTTCTTCAATTACTGGACTTTGCACAGATGGCTAGACAAGCACATAATCTCTTGAGGGTCCGAAGACCGCCCGTGGAGGAGCAATCTCCGGAGAGAAGATTCTTCCGCTACGAGTTATCTTGCTTGTCCCTGCAATATTCCCTATATCAGGAGTTTCTTCATCGGAATTCTCTTCGGCTGATTTGATCTGCTTGACACCATGGTAGAAGATCTCTCCTTCATAATTCCATGGTATCATCTTGTTGGACTTATATGGGATAGGCCCCGGCATGGTAATTTTCAGCGGTACAAACTTAGGATCGGGCGTAATCTTAGCAGGCCTTTTGTAGGTCTTAGAAAGATTGTCGGAGATGGTGATTATAGCAATGTCATTGATTGGAGTAACAAAGGTAACATGAGTAACATGAGTGATAGTAGCAACAGGAGTTTTCTGAAAGAGGATCTCTTGGGTATCCATCAGGCGTTGGATGCCTGATTTCAACCATGGACAGTCGGCTTGCATGCTTGAACAGAAGCAACACTCTTTTTCACAGCCTGGGAATATCCCGGCTTTCAACAGATTCACCTTAATCATTGGCAGCATAGTCATTAATTCGTCAACAGTGGTAACATGAAGATCTTCCACAATTGCATGGACATTATGACCATGTTTTGGAATAGGAGCGGATATCACATTAGGTTTTTCGGAAGAATCAAACTCTACCTCCTTGGCATCTATCAAATCTTGGATCTTGTTTTTAAGAGCCCAACAGTTGTTGGTATCATGCCTTACACTGTCCGAGTGGTATGCACACTTTGCATTTGAATGATAATAGGGAGAAGAGGTATTTGGGTTTTTCGGCGCTTCTTTCAAGTTGGTGAGGTTTAACTTTAACAAATGAGGGAGGACCTGAGCCGGTGTCATATTGATTTGAGTGAATTGTCATTGTGGCCTTTCTACCCGTTGCTGGTTAGCTCTTGGTTGATTGCTGCGAGGTTGATCGGCTGAGGAGTTCTGGATCATCACAGCCCCTACCGTTGGTCGACGCTCCGTTCTTCCTTGGTTTCTCTGGGAATAAACAGTAGAAGCTTCTTTCTTGGCTGGGAAGGTCTTCTTAATAGCAGTGGAAGCTGAGGCATCCTTCTGAATTTTACCACTCTTAATGCCAGCTTCGACCCTTTCACCGGTCAGAATTAATTCGGTGAACCCTACAGATGATCTCCCGATCAAGTGATTGAAGAATGGACCTGACAGAGTCCCTAAAAACATGTCAACCAGCTCTCTATCTGACAATGGTGGCTGCACCCTACCAGCCAGATCCCGCCACTTCTGGGCATACTCCTTAAATCCCTCATTAGAGGCCATACCCATACTCTGTAGTTGAGTACGAGTAGGCGCTAAATCTGCATTGTATTGGTATTGTTGGTAGAAAGCAGCAGCCAAATCTTCCCAGTTATGAACATCAGATCTCTCAAGTTGATAGAACCAGTCCAATTGCGTACCCGATAAACTATCTTGAAAAAAGTGGATCCACAGATCCTTATCAGAAGAGTGAGGTTGGATCTTTCTGACGTAGGATCTTAGATGCATCTTTGGACAGGACAAACCGTCGTATTTGGAAAATGTAAGCACTTTGAACTTGGGAGGAATGACGATCCCAACAACCAACCCTAGTTCTTCGAAATCCATCCCGGGAACCCTTTGTACTTCCATGGCCGCTAACCGTTCTTCAAGATTCTTATACTTATCATCTGCAGGAGGATATTGCTGCTCAGAGTAATCTTCCTCTTCTTCCTCTTCTTCCTCTTCAGCTTCAGATTCAGAGGGCATTGCAACTCCTTTTCCTTTACCAACCCCTTCGTCAGACGTCAAGGGGAATTCCAGAACTCTCCTAGCTTGATGCTCAAATCTTCTTCCCATAGTGGCCACACCAATTCTTTTCTTTTTCTTCTTTTCTGGTTCCTTCTCTTTCTCTAACAGTGCTTTAAGATCCTCTTGCCCCTTTGCTAAGGTTATGAGGAGTTGTAGGAATTGCAAATTCTGTGCTTGCAGATCTTTAACCGTCTGCTCTATATCCATCTTGCTGAAATAAACAACAAAAAGATAAGGAAACCTGGTGTGAAGATCTGTTTATGCATATGATGAATGATATGTATTCATGTAATGCATTCAAGGATTCAGAAATTCAAAGTTGTTGCAAACAAAAAAAAACACATGTCATATTAATAAGAAGAAATTTGTTAGTACATAAATGCCCCATGGGCAAAATATTACAAACTTCTTAATGGAAAAATACATTGCGCATCCTTTTTGGCGCGATGTAAGTGTTGAGAGTCTCCTCTTCATGAAGTCGGCGGGTAAGTTCCGAAACCTTCTTCTCACTAGCATAGAAGCTGGCTTCAAAAGTGCTCCGCTCTTCCTTGAGCTGTATCCAACTCCTTTGTAATTCTTCCAATGATGTTGGCATGTCCAGATGTAGGAGGGTGTATGGAACCTCTCCTTCCATAACAGGCTCTTTGATCACAGGGAGAATGTGAGGGTAAGGCATCATAAGATTTTGGGCGCGGGTTCATACCCACTTGAGATAAGGCTCAAGGGGGATGGAATTCTTATGTCCCAGCGTCTTACTATCCACTTTGTTGGGCATCCTCCAAGCTCGGATAAACCTTTGTCGAAGTCCTTGAGCATCATTGTCAAAGTCAAAAACCAAGTCAGGAATCAGCATATCATGAGGGCCATCCCTTCGAGCATATCCAAACCGTCTCAGAGCTAAACAAGGGTTGTAGGTAATGCCTCCCCTAATGCCAAGTAATGGGACATTAGGGAATTCTCCACAACGATCAATGATGATGACATTTTCTCTAGTCCGAGAACACCAATGAACATCAGAATGTGTGAGGGTCATCAACCGTTGTGACCACCTTAAACCCTACCCATTCTTCAGAACTGACTGGGGAAGGTGAGAAATAAACCACCTTGCTAGGAGAGGAGTACATCACATGAGAACACCTCTTTTCCTCATTGTTCGTGTGTGAAATGAGTGTAGGATGTCCCCAAGCAATGTAGGCACAGGATTCCGAGATATGAAAATCTTGACAGCATTCACATCTATAAGCTGATCAGGGTTTGGGAACAAGACCAACCCATAGATGATAAGTGCTACAATCTCCTCAAAAGCTTGCAGATCTAGAGAATTCCAGCAGTCTTGTGCCTTTTTAATCAGAAACTTTGCCAAGAAACCCTTGACACCACTTCTGGTTTCCCAATGACCTTTGATATCAGATGGTTGCAAGTGTAAGGCTTGAGCAACATCTTCAGGCTTTGGTTCTCTTTCCGTACCGTTGTAGGGTAGTTGATGAAGAATAGGAATCCCCAGGATTTGAGAAAATTCCTCCAAAGTAGGTACTAGTTGGTAATCAGGGAATGTGAAACAGTGGTGTAGGGGGTCAAAGAACTGGAAAAGAACTTTCACCATGTCTTCTTTAATGTTGGAATTGACCAAATTGAGAAGTCCACCATGTCTTTCACTGAAGAGAGAATTCTCTAGAATCTTGGAAGTCAGCTCCTTGAGTTGAGGAGGGATTCTCACAAGGTTGACTTGAATTGTTTTCCTGCGAAGAGATTCCATGACCTACAAAACAAGAACAAAGATGAAGATCCAAACCCTTGAAATGGTTAGTGGATGCATATGATGCTTTATGATGTTCATGATGTATGCACAAGCATATGTATAAACAAGTCACACAAGATCCTTGTTTCAGGCTTGCATGAGGTTTCATAGGTAAGTACCCTCTTGAAGATAGTTAGCTCAACCTATCCTATAAATAGTAACCGGGTTCTAAGGATCTCAATATCACTGGATTATTTTCTGTGTTCATTATTACAGTTTAGCCACTTAACTGGCAACCGAAATATTCCAAGAAAACAACCCTCAATGAGTGTAGTATCGAGTATCTACCAACTTCGGACTGCACCAAAGCCGGTCATCTCACTACCCCTAAAAAAATCCAAGATGGTCAAGTAAGGTTCTAAGAGTTCATTAGTGCTTCATGACATCACTCAGCGGCCCCGTATTCTCTTTGATTGACTCAAAGGCTACCGGTACCCACAAATATGTCGCACTAACATAGATATTGCTTCAACCATGTCGGTATACCCCGCACAGTTTCCAAAATGTATTACTATTTACCTATGAATGTTTCCCCACATCCGGGTAGAGGATGTCAAGCCCAAACAATAGAACCAAATGTAAAGCAATCAAAACAAACAAGATAAGCATGCAAAGGTGATCTAAACCCTAAGGTTACTCCACTTTAAAAGGTTATCCCCAGCAGAGTCACCAGTTCTGTGATACGGTGGGAGAACTGACTTGAGGTTTTGCGTTTGTGTTCGCAAATGTTTCGGTTTAGCAAGATTCGCCACCGACTTTTTATTTTATCCAAAGGAAAGGTCAAAAAGCACAGGAAAGACCTTTGAGATGTTTTCTTGGGTTCGGGGAGTAGATTATGAAAAGGGAAGGTGCAAGCACCCTTTTCATCCATGGTTATCCATGGGCTCTTAGTTACTTGTTTAGATCACTTGCTTTTGCTGTTCAATTGTTTGAAATGGTGCTTTGTGTGTGGTTTTTAAAATGTTTTGAAAAGAGGCCATCGTTGTGGCAACCTTTGTAATGATTCTTGTTTGAATATATACAAAGGTGTATTGTCTTTTGAAAAGATGTTTCAACGTTTGAAAGTTTGAATTGTTTTGTGAAGTGTGTTTGAAAATAATAAGGGGTTTTTTGTAAGTTTTTGATCAAGTAACTAAGAGTTGTCTACCCTATTTTACTCAAAGATATTTCCTATACGTTTTTTAACCCTTTTTGACAGTGTTGTTTTACCATTGTATTTGGTAAACAACCTTGTATTTGGATGTTAAATGGGGCAGGCGCGGGTCATCGTATAGACCATGATAGCAATTGTGTTAAGTATTTTTGGCAATTTTCCGAGGGACTTGATCATTTTGTTTAGGCAACCAAGATAGAGTCATCGAGGGACTGTGATCTTTTGTTTTGTTTTTGCTTTGCCAAAGTACCCAACATGCATAACATGGCCCATTTGTTTAGGCAGCCAAGTGGAGATACCTTAAGGGGTGTTTGTGTGCAAGTGTGTTTTATTGCATGCATGATTTTATTTTGAATTAGGATTTTCTATTTCATTGATTTTATCTTGCCATACATATCCTAATTACTAGCATTTACATTTTGAAAGCAATAAAATGCGAAAATGTAAAATCCTACGCTATTACAACATTTAGGGGATGGGGGATACACACTTGTACATGGGGGGTGGTTCAACGAGAAAAATAGATAAAAAAGAAAATAACAAGGGGAAGAAAAAGAGAAAGAGAGAGAGAGGGCTAGCGCGCTGCTGAGAGGAAGTCAGAAGTTCTGACCCAGGCCTGCTGCAGGATTATCAACCTGTTAGTGAAACTGTATGAGTTAGAACTTCTGACTTTGGTGCCCTGCAAAACAGAAACCTGTTAGTGGGAAGGTCAGAAGTTCTGACCCCCATGTGCTGCAAGACAAAAGTTTGTTATTGGGGAAGTTAGAAGTTCTGACCCTGCTGGAAACACAATAATTTTCAAAAGTTCTGATATTATTGACAGCAAAACAGGCCTCAGAAATGCTGACGTCAAAGTCAGAGCTTGATTTCCTCCTGTGCTAGCCAGAACATCTGCAGTTTTATTATTTTTCCACAAAACAGAAGGCATGCCTAGGATGATCTCAGCAGGTGCCAAAGTGTTTCAGAAGGCAGAACCAACAAGGTCACAAACAGGTTCTAAACTGATTCACTTCCTACTTAAGCATTCAGAGGTATGAAAATCCTCAGAATGCATACAACAGCAACATGATATTTACATTGTGTTTATTGAGCATGCAAAGCTGATGACGCTTAGAAGCGTAATAAAAGTCAGCAGGTACTTACCTTGCTGTTGGAAGAAAATTTGTGAGTTGGAGCTAACTTTAGCTCTGATGGTGTTCTGGACAGGTTCTTTTTAGAATGGGTGGATGGAGAAGATATGTGTATGTATGGTCAGAAACTGTATGGGCGTTCTCTAGTCAGGAAGCAAACTGAGTATCAATGAAGTTTGGAGGCAGGAAGTTCAAAGTTATGAAACACTAGGGATTTTGGCAGAGTTTCACAAGGTTTCCTTCACTAGAGTTTTTTGTTCCTCTTTTAGCAATTTTCCTGGATGTTTTTTCACGTCCCCCTTGTGATGGACAATGGTGTCCTATTTATAGGCAAGGCTTTTGTGTATTTTTGAACGTTAAATGGCGCCAATATTATGCAGTAGAGGATAACTTGTTTTTGAAGGAAGTTCATGAAAAGTTATGATGATGGACAACTTTTCAGCCTAGGTTGGAACAGTAAGCGAGGATTAAGGAGAAGTGACACCTATAGGCGAAAAGTGGCGCATAGACCCATGCCTAAGCCTGCACAAAGGTGTTTAACAAGCCACACGTGGAGAGACCCCTTGGATGAATGCTCAGGAGTGGTTGTGAGCATTAATGAGCATTAAATGATGATGAGATTTATCAAAATAAAAAATCTTGTAATAGGAGATTTTGCATCATTACCTAAAACCTCAACCAGCAGTTATGCTTCACCAAAAACAACGTAAACTAAGCTCTGACCTTGGCCTCTTGCTGCCTCAACAAGCTCAAAGAGTTTTCCAGTATGCTCCTTTGATCTGCCTTTAAAGACTTTGGACTTAGTGATCCTGCTTCAGTATTTTACCCAATCTGCTGATCCCATTACCTTCTTATCCCAGTACGTTCTGAAGGAGTTTCAGGCTTTGTTGCCTTATTTACACTTCTATAACAAACTCTGGCTGAACTTTTGCGTAACTGCTGAAAGAGCCATGTTCTGTTTAAAGATCACGTGTTGAACCACTTTTACAATCTCTGACTGAGTTGGTGTAGCTGCTGAAGAGCCACCTTCTGACTGGATGTTATATGCTGAGCCAAATTTGCAACTTCTGTCTGTTTCTGCCTGGAGGTTGGTTCAGAAGCTCTGAGGTGCCATTAAACACTTTTCCCTTTTTTAGAAAAATTCTAAGTATTTAGAATTTAATGTTTTCAAGGTGAAAGTTTTGTCTTTTGAGCTTGCAAATGAACATTTTGTTCTTGTAAATTGTTTACTTGGAAAGGAATGATAATAAAGGGCTTGGCTTTGTTTAAGAGAAAATCTGAGAGTTCAGGATGAATACCTGAAGGATGGGAGGGCAAATTTTGGGGTACAACAGGCGGTCCAGGAAAAAGTTAAGGATTAAAGCGTATGACTATGTCCCATGGGATCTTTAAAACCATCTCTATTACCAAAGTCCAGACACAAATGGAACAAGATCAATCTAATCAACTCCTATTCAACAACAAGGGATAATGTTTAAAGCCATAGGGGCAATAGTGGGGTTGGAACACAATGAGATCACTTTCATATGGCTATTATTTTTCATTTTCACTTTGCATTCTTTCCATTATTTCGAAGATTTCCTCTTACTAGGATCTTGATCTATTTGTACAAAAATTCCTATTCATGAGCAAAACATCAATACAAATATACTTTGAAGTGCAAACTTCCTGCTTTTTCTATTTTGAGTGCGAAAGTGTCCAATGACTAAAATTAATTGAACATATGCATATGAACATGGTTAAACTTTAACAAATGTATGCTTAAAAATAGTGACAAGCATCTCCTTAAATGCATTTGAGATATCACCATAAAGTTATTTCAATAACATTATTTGGATTCATAAAATCCCAAGCCATAGTTTAAATCTCCGGAATATCCTCTCCCCAGCTGAGTTGGTCTTAAAAGGAAGCCTTATGGAATTCTTCCTAAAAATATCCTCCCCAGCGGTTCGTCCAATATCCTCTTCAACATGGTTTATTTCCCCAACAAACTACAGATTCCCAGTTTGAGTTTACCTCTTCGAGTATTACAAATTAAGGGACCGCAACCCCTAATCTCCAGTGAAGTTGCCAACAGAGTCATTACTATCCTTGAAAGTGACTGTAAAGCCTGGTACCCGACCATATAACAGTTGACTCCATTCCTCCAAAGCAAGTTACTGTGAAGCCTGGATCCGACCAGATATAGTTCATATTCATAAATTCAAGAAAATTACTGGAAGACTGGACCCGACCAGATAACAGTTAATCTCATTTTCAAGTTACTAAAGCCAGGACCCGACCAGATAATAGTTCAACTTCTCAAATCGTTACTGAAGCCTAGATCTGACAAGATAACAGTAAATATCAATTTCAAGTTACTAAAGCCTGGAACGGACCAGATAATAGTTTAACTTCTTCAATTATAGAGCCTGGACTCGACCGGTCAACAGTTAAAGCCTAGACCCGACCAAATACCAGTTAACCACAAGTATAAATTGCTGAAGCCTGGACCCGACCAGTTAACAATTTAAAATTCTGAAGTCTGGACTCGACCAAATAACAGTTCCAATTTCTGAAACTTGGACCCGACCAGATAATAGTAAATCTCAAATTTAGTTGCTAAAGCCTGAACCCGACCAGATATTAGTTTAACTTCTTCAACTATAGAGCCTGGACCCGACCAGTTAACAGTTCGAGTTGCTGAAACCTGGACCCGACCAGTTAACAGTTCGAGTTGTTGAAACCTGGACCCAACCAGATAACAGTTTAATTCTTACAAATCACTAATAAAACTCCTCTTCCCCCGTAGAGTTTGCCATTATCCCTAGTGAGTTGCTGCGAAGATTGGAATACGGCCAAATAACAGTCAACTTTATTATCCCCGACAAGTTATTGCGAAGCCTGGAATCCGACCAGATAACAGTTAATTTCATCTTCCCCAATAAATTTCATCTTTCCCAGTAAGTTGTTGTGAAGCCTATCCGACTAGATAACAATTAACTTCCATTCTCTCCAATCAAGAGATAACTCCCCAGTAGAGCAACGGACAACTAAAACTCCTGAACTCTGTCCCCCAAACAGAAATCAATACTCTCCATAGAGTTTCTCTCAGGAAAAGTCAATGTTCCCCAGCGGAGTTTTCCTTAAACAAAAAAACAGGAATCCCCAGCGGAATCATTCTAAACAAGGCCTGAAGATGTGCATACTCTTCATCTCCAACAATAGTTTGGGATTTAACTCCCAAAGGCTCCCCAGCATTTGTCAAAGATTTATTTTCCAAGACAAAAATACATTTCAATAACATTTCACATTCATACATCGTATAACATACATGCATACAACATAATCTCATTTATTTTGAGAACATCATTGCAACATGCATACATCTGCATGCAACCAACCCTTTTCCTTGCAGGAAAAGTAGATCGATAAGACAAAGACATCTTCTGGTTAGAATGGTCTCCCTAGTGAAGTCGCCAAACAACATTCCTCTTCGATCACTCTGGATGGCATCAGTAAGCCCATCTCTAACAAAGTCTCCATCACCTCTCTATATGGAATCTATAAGCCCATTCCCAAATCAACACATCATCAAGTGTAAATTTTTGGGCACTCTAGTGTTCAATCATCTTTCACCTTCAAGTCACGAATGGTGGATCCGCCAATCTAACTCTTCAGGTTTAAGAAGATTGAACAGGGGAAGTTGTTGTACCCCAAAATTTTCCCTCTCTTTTCTCAATACGTTTCTCACAAAGATAGGCAAAAGTTCAAGCTTGCACAAGTATTGACTAGGTCAAGCCATCTCCTCAACACTAATACCTCAAAATTAGGGTTTGAGCTTGCACAAGAACAACTAGACTTATAATACTTCAAATGACATTCATGGATCATTATGGACCTTCAAGAATGCTCATGTCAAGTTTCAAGTCTTGTATCACAAATTCTGCTCAGTTAATTGACCAAGTGACCAAAATCAGTTGTACTGATGAAAAAGTCAACGGTAGCACAAAAATTCAAATTTTGACTTTTTGGTCAACATTAAGTCTCAAAAGTCAAAATGCATCAAGACATTCAAGAATATCAAGCTTGATCATCAAGAAATCAAGAAATTCAAAATTCAATGTGAAAAGTCAAACTCTTCAAGACTTAGAAATTTTTCTAGTGTTTTTATACATGATAATTTTATGTCTTCATGCCAATTTTTCATCATGATGCAAGATGATTCAAGGAAAATTTCTAACATGAAAGTTGTAGATCTCAATGAGATCTAAAACTTTGTAGGGCGGGACTTTTTCTAAAAATTCTTGGATTTTGAGTTATAAATTTATGAAGTCATGGCATTTTTGAATAAACACTTAGAGAAATTTTAAGCAGTTTTGGTCAAGATTTTATCCCAACTTCTTGGCATTTTTTCACATAGTTCCAAGATGATTTTGTCAAAGATGGTAAACATAAAAGTTATAGAGGGTGTTTCAAGCTTTCCAAAACATCCAAGAGCATGAATTTATCATACTTGAGCTAGGAGATTCAAGGGCATGAATTTGGGCATCCATTCTTGAATTGCAAATAATTTTAGTGAAGAACACATAATAAAACCCTTATACTATGTTGAATAATCTTGTATTGCAAGCCTTTTTGCTTGCAGATATCATTATAATTTAATGCTTACACCCACTCTTGAGCTATTACCCAAGTGTTTAAGCCATTGTCCAAAAGATCTTTCCATTTATGGCATAAAGTCACCATTGCTATTCTTGAAAAAGAACCTTGTTGGTACAAAACTTGTCTTGAACCCATACCTTGTTTGTTTCTGATTTTACTCCACCATAAATCATGGAAATCATCCCCTCTAAACCAGCAACTCTGGTACTTCACCTTGGGACCATGACATAACTTGTTATTTGCAATCCAACCTAGCCATAACCCCATAGTTTGTAAACCAAATCAGTTTGTTCACAAACCTCTTGCCTATAAATAGGAGAAGCATTTGCAAGAGAAAGAGGTCAAAAAAATAAAAATAAAAGCCAGAAGTTTTGTTCATAAACCCTCAAAATCTCATATTTACAAAAGCCATAACAGTCTACAAAGCTTCCACTCTTGAGTTTTGAAGTCCAAACTTTTGAACCTCTAATACTTTACAAGTTTTGTCCAAACATATAAGCACCCCATAGAAGTTGTTCAAACTCAAGAACAAGCTTCTGTGACACCTCTGGGTTTTTTCAAGTTCAAGAACACTCAAGGCAGCATCTCAAGCTCAAGACACAAATCCTAGCTTCAAGGTAAGTCTCCTTGACTTTAAACTCTTCATTTCAAGCATCATTAGTTGATTCACCTTTGAAGATAAAATGTAATAATCATTCCCCTTGATGCTAACCTTTGTTTATCTTCCATTCTTGTCATTTATGTGTTGAGAACTAACCCATGTATGCAGCAAAACAATGTTGAAGTGAAAAAATGACAGTATGAGTCGACGCGTACCTATATGAGTAGACACATCTTAGTGAAAAAAGTAGGTTATGAGTCGACACATAGCCTTATGAGTTGACACATACTAATGTACAGGCCCAAAACAGAAGGAAAAAAAGGTGTATGAGTCGACACAAAGCACGTATGAGTTGACACATGTAGGGTATGAGTTGACACATACCATTATGCATCGACTCATATTGAGTTGGTTTGGAAATACAGGAGCGAGGGAAGGTTATGTGTCGATGCAAAAGAGCATGTCTCGTCACATAATGTTCAAAAATGCATTTTTCTTTCCTTTTCCTTTGTTTTTACATATTTCACATATTTTATTCATGGATATTCAATATGGTTGTAATATTTAAGAACCTATCCATCCCCATTTGTAAATTGTACCCTCGTCCCCCTAAACGATTTAATAGCGTATGGATTTCTTTTCCGTAATTTATCGTTTTCAAATACAAATGCTAGTAATTAGGGTGTGTATGGAAAGATAAAAATAAATCTTAGACAATCCTAATCCAAGACAAAACAATGCATTAAAAATAAACACTTTCACATTTACACCTCTAGGGTTAACTCCACTTGTTGCCTTAAAAAATGGTCATGATATGCATGTGAGACATCTTAGTAAAAACAAAAAAAAAATACACGATCAAAGTCCCTCGATAACACTATGAATGTTTCCTTATAAATGATCTTAGCCCCTCAAGAAAAATTCTAAGATATCTCACTATATTGCTATCTATGATTATACGATGACCCAAGCCCGTCCCTTCACATCCAAAGATAGGGCTACTTACTAATCAATGGTAAGATAGCAATATCAAAGGAAGAGAGAAATGAACAAAATACTTTTGAGTAGGTAGAATGTTCTTAGTTGCTTGCTCACAATCCATATTTAAAAACATACATCTTTTTAAATACACCAAACACTTTCAAAAACATGAAATATTTTCAAAAAGTCCAACACTTTGTATGCATTCTTATAGAGACGAGAATCATTACAAAGTTTTCCTATACGAATGTGCTTTTCAAAAATACTTTCAAAACCCACCACAAACACATTACAAACAAAGCAATTTCAAAAGTGATCGAGCAAGCAACTACGAGCCCGTATATAACTACAGATGAAAAGGGTGCTAACACCTTCCCTTTTCATAACCTACCCCCCGAACTCAAGAAAATATCTCAAAGGTCTTTCCTATTATTTCCACCATTTCCTTATTGGATAAAAGAAAAGTCAGTGGCGACTCTTGCTATCCGCAACAATTGCGATCAAACGCAAAACACCCAAGTCAGTTCTCCCACTGTATCACACATATGCTATATCGTTTTTAAATGATGTATGATTGTGAAATGTTATTGAGGTGCATTTGTACAGTCGATCATCTTTGTCTGGGGAAAATAAATCCCTGACTATTGCTGGGGATGAAGAGTGTGTGTATATTGGATCTTATAGGAATTGTTTCCACTAGGGATCCCTGCTTTCTTGTTCGAGGAAACTCCACTGGAGAACATTGATTTTTGCTCTTTGCTTGAGGAAATTCTGTTGCATCATGTTAATTCTTTCTTGGGGAGAAGAGTTTAATAACATTGGATGTTCATTGTTCTACTGGGGAGTTTATACCCTGAATGGGAATAGAAGAGATGGATAACCTTCCAGATCTCCTGGGGAGGATAAAGTTGATTGACATCTGGTCCGATTTCTAGGTTCCATAGAAACTCTTTGGGGATAGTGACGACTTCCCTGGAGAGAGAGATTTTCCAGTGATTTGTGGTAGAAGCACACTCAAGCTAGGGAGTGTAAGAATAAATCCATGCCTTGATTGTATCTAAATATGTATTGAATGGGTATCAGAATAATATACATATTTGGACTGTATCTGATCCATATCTGAAAGACGTACTGAATGAGTATTAGAATGACATCCATATCTGGATCGTATCTGAACTATATCTGGAAGAGAAATCTGGAATGAGTTCCAGAATGAATCTGTGTCTTGATTATATATGTAATGTATCTAGAAGAGAAATCTGGAATGAGTGACAAAATTAATCTGTGTCTTGATTGTATCTGCACTGTATCTAGAAGATGATAAAGTATTTAGGGAAATAAAACATATTGATGGAGAAGTACTCTTGCTAAGGAAACACTCTTGTTAAGGAAACGAACTCTGCTGGAAAGCAGAAGTCTGAAGGGGGTTTTACAACCTTGGAGGAACAAGCTCAGCTGGGGAAGAGAAACTCCATGAACTGTACTAATTGAAACTCTGTAGGTTGGTGATATTTCCAGGAAGAAGATCACACTTCTTTATCCGCCAGAGTGATCTGCCGGGGAAATTGCGGGGAATGTATGACTTTGTGAAGATTACTTTGTGGAGATAATCTCATGGAATTGGCTCTGTAGGGGTCCGTGGAGACTTGAACATACCTTAAATTCTAGAGCCCTTGGTGAATTCTGATCAGGATGATAAGTCTTCTACTGATAGACAAGTGACGAGATGACGGGATATATTCGTACGCTTTAATCCCTAACTTTTCCCTGGACTGTTCTTACAGATTTTTAGTCCACCGGGATACCCATTTTTGCCCAAGCCGCCTTTTCAGGTTTTTGACTTTCCGGGTGTACAATTTTATTTATATATCCGTAATTTTGCCCGAACTCTTTTGGTTCACCGGGATGCCCTTATTTTTGCCTACGGCAGTTAACCCAACGAGTCTTTTTTTTCATGCGTAGTATTTTCTAGCTATGTCCGCGTTCACAGGGTGCGGAGAATGGTCACTTTCCATAGTAGTAAGTGTTGTAGCACTACCAGAAAGATGTTTGCTTGATCGCACGTGGCCCTTTGCTGGAACTCATGTCCAATGCCCCAAGTGATTCAGACGAAGATCTACCCCTGGCTATTCGGCACTTTTGAGAGATTCCTTGAATCTTGACTTGACTGCCCTAGATCAGTTAGACACCATGTCATGCCCCTTGATTATGAAAGGCCTGTTACTGGAAATGTCTTTCTAGCTGACGCGATTATGTCCATTGAGAGTATTTTCGTTCATTGAATTTCCGTCGTGCGAATTTCTCTGCTGCCGAATGATTAGTCATATGCAAACAATGACATTTAAAGAATGCAAAGCTTATGTATGTATTGAAGTTTTAAAAATGCATTTTTAGTAAACAGACAAAATTTTGTAAGAATATGAATTCAACTCAGGATTTATAGTAAACCTTACAGGAGTCAGGATACCTTTTGTAACATTATGCTTTCAAACTAACCCACGCTTTAGCTAGGACTTTTAAGGGTTGTAGCGTAGCCTGGTTCATGGTTTAAGAAACAAATGATAAAGGCTCAAACTTTCTTTGTATCCAACCCGTTCTTCGTGATGTTCTTCAGTCCTATACTCAATTAATTGTGCGTTTACATCCCAATTGAGTCTGGAATATTTTCCCTAATAATCATGTGATGGTTCAGATACTGAAGGTTTATTTGAGAAGGCAGTCATCATTTTTTTGTAATATTTTTTGTTGAGGATTCATAGCGGCCTCTTTTTTTATTTTATTATCCCTACCTTTTACCTGAACTGTTTCTTTTGTGATTACAGTCAGCAGGATGTCCCCATTTTTTTCCTTAAGTCTCCTTCATAGGTTTTGACTTAGCGGGCTTTTCTTTTGAGAGGTAATGAATGCTTGTTTTAATGATTATGTGGAACCATCACCATATTTTATTTTGGAAGGGTACCTCCGACACTACTCGTCATGTACGAAGGGAAAGCTTGCAATTGAATGCATCATTGAATTAACTGAGAAACTACCCTGCCTCAGGATATGATTAAAGGTTTCAATTTGTGTGAAAAATAAAACTCCTACTTGTTATGCTCAAAGGGGCTGGCTAGGGATTATCTTCCTTATAACTCCACTGTTTAGGATTTGAAAGAACGCATGTAAATCGTTAGCAAGGTCTGTTCAAAAGCATATTGTAGAGATTATGGTATCATTTTCGTCATCCTCCCTCTAAAGGATTATAGTTTTTTAATCGAGAGTTAAATGTCACAAAAATAAAAACATAGTAGAGTGAAAGCGAATGGATTACTTCAAGACAAAAATATGTAATGCATTAATAGAATAGAAAAGTTTGACATAAAATAAGTGTTCGAATAATCAAAAGAAAATTACAATTTGAAAATTCTAATGAACAAAAAGCCTTTTCTTCTGAACTTGTCACCTCAGATGGTGTGCCTTTGAGGGATGGTAGAAGAATTCAGTCTGACCATCTTGTGTGAACTCCAGCACTCCTTCGTCGATCAAGTCTTTAATCTTATTTCTCAATGTCCAACAACTATTAGAGTCATGTCCATGACTATTAGAATGATAAGTGCATCTCACATTAGGGTTGTACAAAGGAAAGGCGGTGTTGGGATTCTGAGGAGGATCCTTCAATGTTATGAACTCCATCTTCAACATATGTTGTAATACTTGAGCTGAGGACATGTTGATTTTGGTGAATTTCCTTTTGGGCGCGTCCTTCTTACGCTAATTTCCTTATCATTGTTATTGCATTGATGTTGGATTAGAGATCTGCACTGCCCCCACAGATTGGTTGAGATCACTCTTATTACGACCCTTCTGGTCGTACACGGTACAGGACTCCTTCTTTCTGTTGTATGATCTCTTTTTGAGATTTTGAAGATGCAGTCCCCTGAATTTCATGGCTCATTTTCAACATGTTTCCGCATTAACATGTCATTGATTCCCCGTCTTCCAAGAGAGATTGATCGTTGATTAGGCCCCAAATTCTAGCAGTTTGCCTCAGACGATCGTATTTGTCCTGATGAAGCTTACTGATGAGAATCCTCAACTCTTCTTATCCCCGAGCTAAATTTTGGATAAGAGCCATCTGACTATTCATCTGGAATCTCATCCTTTCCATCTCAGCTTGCAGTTGTTCCAACTGGTCATCCTTGTTGTCGTTAGGATTTTTCTTGGTCAAGTTCCCAGCGAGGAGTGCTTTCAATTCTTCTTGCCCCTTGGATAGATTTAGGAACATTTCCTTGAACTAACCATCTTGAGTTTAGAGATCTTTGTCGTTCTGTTTGAGATCCATTTTCCTTGCTAAAATAAACAGCGAGAAAATGAGAAACCTGTCTTGAGAATACCTGTTATGTAATGATACGCATGCAATGTTTTCAAGGATCTCACGGGGGAAACACAAGAAAATGTTAGCAACTGAATTTAACTGCAACTTCGATTGAAGAACTTCGTATTGTTGAATGTCCTTTTACGAGAATCAAGCTCACCATGTCGAGTGGGTCATAGCCACAGACTCAAGATATCGTGCTTTGACGGAATTGGCTAGAGGAAAATAAATCCCCTTGCCCTTTGCTAGAGGTCTGGTTCATCGTAACCTGCATCACATGCCCTTTGAGATCCTTGAAATGGTTAATAAGATTCTATGGCATGATGTCTTGATGTGTATTCTATGCACGAAGCAAAAGTGTAAGGTGACGTAAACAACTAAATCTTGCAAGAAATCCAGGTTATTGGATAATAGATACAAATAGGTCCTGCACAGAACTCACATCGTTAGGTAATGAAAACAAACAAGCCCTGCAAGGAGTTTAAGTTGTTAGGTAATGAAAGAAAACAAGTCACACAAGTAGCCTTAGGTTCAGGCTTGTATGAAGGTTATAGGTAAGTACCCTCTTGAAGTTTCAGTTAGCTCAACCTGTCCTAGTAATAGTACCCAGGTTCTAAGGAGTCTCATATCATTAACCTTTCTCGCAGGCATTGTTTCAGCTATAGCATCAAAATATTGCGGCCGAAATATCCTGAAAGTCCAATCTCAATGAGTGTAGAATCAAGTATCAGCCAATCTTCGATCGGAACTAAAGTCGGCTATCTCACTACTTTCTAATGGATAGGATGAGTCAATTAAAGGTTCTACAGGTTAGTTATCCTTGAATGACTCAAGGAACATTAGTAAAATCTAGAGTATCACGCTAACGTAGCCATCACTTCATGCGTATCAGTCTATGTTGTACAACCTCCATGATTTATTTATACTTACCTAAAAAGGTGCCCCAAATCCGGGTATAAGATCTTTAACAATAACCCAGCAAACCTTTTAAAAATAAAGTTGACAAAGCAAACAAGGAAAGCAATTTAAAATGATCTAACTCTAAGGTAACTCTACTTTTTATAACTCCCCAGCAGAGTCGCCAGTTCTATAATACGGTGGCAGAACCGACTGTTATACTGGTTTTGTGTTTGTATTTGCAAATGTTGCAGTAAGTAAGAGTCGCCACCTACTTTTCTTTTATCAAACAAAGGAAAGGGTGAAAAGAACAGAAAAAGACCTTTCAAGATTATTTCTGAGTAAGGGGGGTAGATTATGGAAAGGGAAGGTGTTAGAACCCTTTCCATCCATAGTTATCTATGGGCTCTTAGATGCTAGCTCGTTTGAAAATACCTTGTGTTTGAAAAAAAATATTTTGAAAAGACGCCTTAGTGTGGTGAACTTTGCAATGTTTCTCGTATTGTTGACAACGTATACAAAGTGTTTTTGAAAATATTTTTTAGAAAAGAGTGTATGTGTGGAAAATTGTTTTATTTGAGCAAGCATCTAAGAAATATCTACCTACTCGAAAAGGTTTATTATTTTCCAATTTTCCTTTAGACAGTGCTATCCTACTATTAGTCAGTAGGTATCCCTATCATTGAATGTTTGAGGGACAGTCGAAGGTCGTCGTACAGTCACAAAGGAAAATAATAATATATCTTAGTAATTACCCTAGAGTTTTAAGATCATTTTACCGAGACAACGTCGAAAGGGTCATCTTATGATCTTTGAACCAAAGGGTTGCCACTAAAATCTCTCACATTCGAGAGTTGTGACTGTTTTATTCTGAAGACAACCGATGTGGGAGTACCCTAGAGGTGCATATGTGCAGGTGTGTTGTGTTTCAGTTATTTATCTTTAGATGTTAGTTTTGCTAGCGTTTGCTTTTAGTCTTATCATACAATCCTATTAGAATTTATCTAACAATTAATATCAGTACAAAAATAAAAATGTGAGAATTTAAATCTACGCTATTACAATGCTTCGGGAGGGGGGGAATTACAAACCAAAAAATGAGGGAAAATATAAAGATTCCTAATTTTAACTATTACATCCCATGTACAATTACATATATTTGTGAAAAAATAATGCGAATAAATTAAAGCACGCGGAGAAAGAAAGTCCTGAAAAAGTTCTAAGTGATAAAAAGAAAAAGATTTCTTATTGTTTTTTTGTTTAGGAAAAATAATGATTAAATTAAATTAAGACAACCTAATTCTAATTAGTTTAATTAATTAAGAAAAAGATAATTAAAATAATTAATAAAAAAAATTATTTTAATTAATAAAACCTAAGTCTAATATTTTTGTGATTTTGATTTTATGATTTTGTAATAAAAGGAAATTAAATGAAATAAAAGAAAATAAATAAAGAAAAAAGACAAAATGGGTCGCGCTGTAAAAATGAGAATGAGGGGTGAGAAAGAAGCAGAATTAAAAGTCCAAACTGGACAAGGCTCAGTTTTGTGCTAGATCCAGTGTGGATAACGTCTTGGGGTGCACCACGGGGACGCGGCTTTGAGGCTTTAGATCTGACATTTTCATATTACTGCATCAAAACATAAAAGCAATGGTGCTAAAACATTCTAAACATTAGTATGAATATGCATGAACACTTATAAACTATTTACAACGTAAGAATTGAGAGTTTGTAATTAACAATTTTTACCCAACTAGAGCTACTTGGTGCGGATGTTTTGGGCGTAGATTGGCTTGGCAAGAAGCCCGAGTAGACTCCTGGAAGTCTCAGAAATGTGATTTTCTCACTTATTTGGACTGATAGCACCTGGGAATATAGCAGCGAATTCTTGCAACTTTTAGCAATTTTTGAGAATTTTGTAGAGATTTCTTGTAGCTATCTATGCGTATCCTTTGGCTTGAGTTTTTGTGCAATATATAGATGGGAAGAAGAGCAAGTATGGTAAGAAAATAAAGCTTTCAAGGCCATGAGACAAAAATCCAACATATTGAAAGTTTTCCATATTTGAATGATTCTTGATAAAAATGAAATATCTCTTGCCATTTTTGTTTGCTACATGAACTTGGACATATTGGGTGTATCTTGCACAAATTTGTGGGCTTCATGATAGATCAAACCAAGCCCATTTGCACTAGCCCATTAGTTTTCATATTTTATTTGATTTAATTCATATTTAAATGAATAAAAATTAAAATAAATAAAAATCAAAACCAAAATAATGCATGGATAGATTTATAGGCCCTTAGACATATCATGAGTATGTTTTAACTCCAAAAAGTTAGGCCCAATAACTTAAAATCACAAATTTGCTCAATTGAGATTTCATGCATTTTCTTGAAAATTGCCCAACTTGTGCACTTCATAACTTGCTCAAATTTCATCTTTTAAAGATGATATTAGACATTTTGGAAATCCCAAGATGTCCTATACACATATTTTAATCATTTTTGCATTTGGAGAAATTATCTTGATGTAAGTTGCCTTGACAAAAAGTGTCTTTTTGTTGACTTTCTGAAAATGACCTGTAATGTATGAGATCATATCTTTCAAATGTTGCATCTTTTGGACTTTAGAATAAAATAAAATTTGTAGGGAATTGAATTTTATTCAAAATGGGCTTTGTTTGGGGAAAAGTTGATGAAGCATGTGAAAGTTATGCCTGGTCAAAGTTCAGTTGACTTCTCCTAAGGAAACCCTAATTTGGCAAATGTTGACTTTTGACTATCTGAGGATTTTCCTTGAGGAATCATGATCAACACTTGATAAAATGATGAATATAACTTAAAAATGTTGAGGTTGACCAAAAATCTTGAAGTTTGACTTTATATTAACCACATTTGACTTTTTGACCAATACAGTTGATTTTCAAACATTTGAGCCATTGAATGAGCAAACTTGTGATGCAAGGCATGAAACTCGGCATGAGCATTCTTTAGGACATATTAGGAACCATAGAAATCACTTTAGGCCTTTGAAACCAAAACTTATTTGTGAAAAGTGAAACCCTAGTTGGAAGTTCATTGCTTAGGAGGAGAATTTGTCTGGTCAATTCTTAGTCAACCTTGAGCATTTGGGGACCTCTATGAGTATGTCTTGAATAAATTGAGAGGAAAAACTTTGGGGTACAACACATCTCTAATAAATGTTTGTGAGTTATATGTCTATAACAAGCCAAATCTAAACATAAAGCAAAAAGGTCAAAGAAGACATCAAGATTGATATGTAAAGCAAACTTTATACAACACCACGATCAACAAATATGCATATGTTCAAAGTAAATATACAAACAACACCCAAAAAAAAGATAAATACAAAGATGGGAGAAGAGATAAACCACAAATCTTCCGATTTGTCAGCACTGGTCGAAGAGAAATCTACCTCCAATCATCCATAAGCAAGGCCCTAATGTTGTTTTATAAGCTAATCTATCAAAAAATGAAGGTTTGATGAGTTGGGAACAAATACCCCAAAACATAACCTAAAAATGTGTATTTTGGCCCTTTTAACGCAATTCTATCTAGGGGACCGTGCTAAGCAGCACAATCCCGCTAAGCGCGCTCTACTGTCATGAGAAAAATCGGCTTTTTGTTTTCGCCATAACTTGAGAACTGTAACTCCGATTTATGCCCAGTTCGGAGTGTTGGGAAGCTTATTCAATTATCTATCTAAAAATGCCTAAATACAAACAAAATTTATGATTTCTTATGTAGGATCAAGCGCTTACTACTGAGCTAAAAGCAATTGCTTGTAGCCAAGGTGCAACTTTATTTCCATATAGTACGAGCATTTTTAGGGGATGCACCTAGTTTACGAAGTGCACATGGGTGGGATGTTAAGCCCTTTCAAATCCCTAAGCTTGACAATGGATATTTTAATCCAACAATCTCCCCCCCCCCCCTAGTTTCATCCGGGGGGATTCGAACCCATGACCATGCTCTGATACCACTTGCAGGATCAAGCGCTTACCACTAAGCTAAAAGCAATTGCTTGTAGCCAAGATGCAACTTTATTTCCATATAGTACGAGCATTTTCAGGGGCTGCACCTAGTTTACTAAGCGCCCATGGGTGGGATGTTAAGCCCTTTTGAATCCCTAAGGTTGACGCTGGATATTTAAATCTAACATCTTATTCTTTGATTTTGAGCCTTATTCGTTGACGAGTTGCTCAAAATCACACGTTTGAAGCTGTGTCTTCGACACTTTATTGCTCATGCTCCAAATACGCGTCAATACCTATAAAGTGAATGGAAACCTATCAAATGGTACACAAATACAAAAAAACTCGATTAAATACAATTTATACATAATTATACAAAAAACGGGGAATTACTCAACGATATTAACAAAAAAAAGTCGATAAGTGCAACAAAAAGTATATACAAAAATAACTACAATTTGCACTTATCAGAGTTATGATGGACAATCTTGAACTCTTCACAAAGTTCCATCATCATCTTGTTATTCAAATTTGATTCGTTGTCAGTGATAATCCTACTTGCCACACCATACTGACAGATAAGATTATTCTTGATAAACCATACTACCACCTGCTTGGTGACATTAGCATAAGAAGCTGCTTCAACCCACTTGGTGAAGTAGTCAATTGCCACTTAGATGAAATGATGTACATTTAAATCTTTGGGTTCGATCATCCTGATCATATCAATACCCCACATAGAGAAAAGCCATGGGGAGGAAATAATGTTGAGAAGAGTCAGAGGCACATGAATCTTGTCAGCATAAATCTGACACTTATGGCACTTCTTCGCAAATTTGTAACAGTCAGATTCCATTGTCATCTGATAGTAACATGCCCTAAGCATCTTATTTTCCATTGAATGTCCATTGGCATGGGTACCAAAAGAACCTTCATGAATCTCATGCATTAACATGTCTGCTCCGTGTCTATCCATGCATTTGAGCAAGACCGTGTCATGATTTTTCTTGTATAACACATCTTTATTGAGAAAAAAGTTTCCTACCAACCTTATCAATGTCTTGCTATCTTTGTTTAATGCACATATAGAGTATTCTTGAGTCTGGAGGATGTGCTTAATGTCATAATTCCAAGGTTTATCATATGATGTCATCTCTGTAAACACATGAGCTCGCCTATCAAGGTCTTGGATTGTAATCTGAGGTATATCATTCCAAGTATTTACTTTTTACATGGAAGCCGATGTGGCTAAAGCATCTTCGATATGATTCTCGTCTCAAGGAATGTGATGGAATTCAACTTTATTGAAGAAAGACAACAACCTTCTTGCATAATCTTTGTAGGGAATCAAGCCAGGGTGACGAGTCTCCCATTCTCCTTTAATCTGATTTATTACCAAAGCTGAATCACCATACACATCAAGAATTTTGATTATAAGGTCCATAGCTTCTTCAAAACCCATGATACAAGCTTCATACTCTGCCATGTTGTTGTTACAATCAAACGTCAACCTTGTAGTAAAAGTGATATGCGACACATGAGGAGTGATAATAACAACACTGATTCCTTTTCCATAAGAATTCATTTCTCCATCAAACACCATACCCCATCAGGATTTAGAATCTGGCCCTTCCTCAGACAAAGGCTCATCATAATCTTTAACTTTTAAATACATCACATCCTCATCACGGAAATCATAGTGGACGGACTGGTAATCATCAACTAGTTAGTGAGTGAGGTACTTTGCCAACTCACTGCTTTTAATTTCTTTTTGAGTACGGTATTCAATATCATATTCCGATAAAAGCATATGCCAACAAAAAATTCCTCCGATAAGAGCAGGCTTTTTAAAAATATACTTAATCAGATCCATTTTTTATATCAACCAAGCAGTATGATTCAACATATATTGCCGCAGACGCTTAGAAGCCCATGCTAAAGCATAACATGTCTTTTCTAGCATTGAATACTGTAACTTGAAGTCAGTGAACTTTTTACTCAAATAATAAATGGCATACTATTTTCTTCTCGTCTCATCTTCTTGCCCCAAAATATAACCCATAGAATTATCCAACACAGTCAGATACATAATCAATGGTCTTCCTTCAATAGGAGGGAGAAAGATAGGAGGTTCAAGCAGACACTCTTTAATGCTTTCAAATACCCAATGGCAATCATCCGTCCATACACAACCTTGGTCTTTCTTCAGAAGCTTGAAGACTGGTTCACATGTTGAAGTCATATGGAAAATAAATCCGGAGATGTAATTCAAACATCCAAGGAAGCCACTGACTTGCTTTTCAGTTCTTAGTGCAGGCATTTATTGAATTGACCTAACTTTATCAGGATCAACTTCAATTCCTTTTTGGATGACAATGAAACCCAACAACTTTCTAGAACTAACACCAAAAGTACACTTATTCGGATTCAAGCGGAGACAATACTTCCTCAAACACTGAAACAACTTCAACAAGTTTTACATATGCCTTTCCTCAGTCTGAGATTTTGTGATCATATTATCCATATATACTTCAATTTCCTTTTGCACCAGATCATGAAATAGGGTTGTCATAGCCTTATGGTACATTGCACTAGCGTTCTTCACCTCGAAGGGCATCACTCTGTAACAGAATGTTCCCCAGGATGTGATAAACGTTATTTTTTCCTCAGGGGCCATCTTAATTAGATTGTACCTAGAAAATCCGTCCATGAGTGAGAAAACTTTGAATTTTGTTGTGCTATCTACCAACATATCAATATGTGGCAATAGGAAATCATCTCTTAGACTTGCTTTATTCAGATCTTTATAATCAACAAACATGCGGAATTTTCCGTCCTTCTTTGATACTAGAACAATATTGGAAATCCATTGAGGATACACTGATGTCACAAGAAAACCAGTATCAATCTGTTTCAAGACCTCCTCTTTAATCTTCACTGCTATATCAGGGTGAGTTCTTCTCAAATTTTGCTTGAATGGTGGACATTCTGGCTTTAATGACAAATGATACTCCAGAATATAAGTATCCAACCCAGGTATGTCTTGATAAGACCAAGAAAAGATATACACATACTCTTTCAATATGTCAATTAGCCCGCTCTTCACATCAGGATGAAGCAGTGTCACAATCTTGACTTCTTTCAAATGCTCTTCAGAACCCAAGTTAATAGTCTCCAGTGGCTCTTTGTATGACTGTATGGTATTTTCCTCGCGCTCAAGCAACCGAGAATCCTCTTCTGGGATCTCATCAAATTCCTCTTCTTCAGCCACATACACAGGATATTCAAAGTTGAGAGAGGGCGCAGGGTCATTGTTTTCAACGGGTTTTTTTAATTAATCTGCACATATGATTATGCTTAATTTTAGAAATTGACAAATGTAACAAATGATTATGCTGATTTATTTACAATTATTATTTATTTTGGATGGTTTTTTTATGATTTTCATTTTCCAAGAAAAAGAAGAAAATAAAAAACATGATTAGAAATCAAAAACAACTTTTATTAATGATTTTAAAAATCAAAACAAAAGACATGCCCATACAACATTGCTTTCACCTTGGGCAGAGTGAAAGGATTTTTGAAAAACAAGCAAAGGAAAATCACTTTGAAATGTGAATGCAATTGGGAACATCAACAGTGATCCAATTCTTAACTCTGATTCCATGCGTCATAAAATTTAGCATCTCTTGGTCTGGCTCATCTTCAATGATAGTACAAACCTCTAGAGTAGTTGGATAGAGATAACCCGCATTGTGCAAAATGTCTTGATATTTACTGAAACCAGACTTCGGCCTCACAACTTCACTCTTACCATTCTTCAAAGAGAAACCCAACCCAGTTCTATTCTTGTTTACAGGTAGATCAATAACCTTCCCCCATACATTGTTAGGGCTCTTATGTACCACTTGTTATGCATCCTTGAACAAAGAAATAGAATCCTTATTCCTTCTTATATTATCAATAGACAAACCTTGGAACTGAGTTCCAACAACGGCTTCATCAGCTTCTACAACATTAAAGGAAAATAAATATGATATCAACAAAGCTTGCTCACCATTCATAATAACCACTTTTCCTTGACGGACAAATTTCAGCTTCTGATGTAAAGTTGATGTAACAAATCCTCCTTCATGGATCCAGGGACGTCCCAATAACAAACTATAGGCTGGAAAGATATCCATAACCTAGAAGGTTATTTGGAACATGTGTGGACCTATGTGAATAGGAAATTCCACCTGTCCAATGATGTATTTTCTAGAACCATCGAAAGCTTTCACTATAAGGGGCGTATAGGAGTCCCTTGACATTGGATAAGGAATCATTCTTACAATTCAAAAATTTGTGCAGAGCCAAATTGTGATCTCTTCCCTCTTCAGGAAATTCAGCATCATAAAAACTCAGATTATTACAGGCCGTGATATTTCTCACAACACCATTAAACTGATAAATTGATACATCTCGCTCGATAAAAGCTTTGTCCAAGACCCTCACCAGAGATTCTCGATGAGCAGAGGAATTCATCAACAAAGATAAAATGGAGATTTTAGATGGAGTTTGCAACAATTAGTCAACAATCTTATAACCACTCATCTTAATGATCTTCAAAAGATCATCAACATCTTTCTCCAAGGTATTTCCACTAGCTTCCCCTACTACCTTCTTAGGTTCAGCGCTAGTTTCAATAATCTTCTTGTCAGAGTCAACACCTCCTCGAAAGGTAAGAGAAAAGACACGACCACCCTGGGTCACACTACTGTCTTCAGCAATATTTTCAACATGGCATAAAGGTTGAATGTAAAATTCTATATCATCTTCTAGAATAGTTGCATTATACTTATATGGTATAGCTCTATCTGACTCATATGGAACAACACCAAGAAAACAGATAACCACAGGGGTTATAGCAAGCTTGATGTGGTATGCAATCTCTACAGGAGTGAGAATGTCAAAATGTGGAACAATGACATTCACCCCCGCCTCTTCATCATATTCAGGAATCAAAGAATAAAAATTAGAAGGTATACCCCCATTAGCAGACTCCAACTCATCAACAAACATAGATTCACCAAAATAAAAATACTCATCGGAAGAAAGGAACTCATCAGAAGAAGAAAACCTATCAAGATAGCCTCCAATCATGTTGACATCGTCATGCTCAACTGCTCCTATATAAACAATAATATCATTCTCTATGTCAGAAACTCGTTCTCGTGTTGGCAAGGAAGAACGCAAAATTTCTATTTTTATCAGCAAGAACGAAAATCGCTCCTTCTTTAAACAAATCAAGAATTTTTACTATATGGAGATTATCCCTCAAGATGGTGCAACCCCATGGTTTCTTTTCACATTCTGGACAGTAATAACAACTAAAATCGATCAATCATTTTTGAACCCGCTTCTCATGTATCTCTCTAGGAGTCACACTATTGAGCTCTTTAATTGTAGGTTCCTTGACACACCTAGCATATGCTTTAGCAGGGAAGAGAAGAAACTAGTTCATTGGAAGAGAAGAACTCATCAGAAGTCTCAGACTCAACATCATAGTCTTCAATCATATTAAATTCATTCTCATATTCATCTCTTGGGCTGATGACATGGATAAGACCTTCGTCCATCATCTCTTGGAGATCACTTCTCACTTTGTCATATCCACAAATATCTTCACAACAAACGTTGCAAGCTGCGTGGTCATGTGTATAATAGCTAAACTCAAAGAGATCAATATGCATATGTATGAGATTTTCTCTTATCAAGTTTGCATCAAAAATTTTAAACTCTCTTGGACAACCAAAAACCATATTCATAACACTTACACCTCCATGCTTGGGTAGCATATTGGCTTGCACATTAGGACATATATCTTTAAAAGACAGGATGCTAGATCTCACCAGCTTCTTCACTTAAACTTTTAATGGATAGAAATTTTCAACATTGTGCCCAAGGGCTCCTTGATGAAAATCACAAGTCTGATCATCTTTATAATACCATGGCAACATTTTAGGTACGGCAGAAGGAGACCTAGTCTATACCAGGTTCTTTTGGATTAATGCCAGACACAATTTTGTAAGACTCATTAGAATAGGGTCAAAAGCTTCTCTTTTCTGACCTTGCCCTTGATTACCTTGTTGAGGTGCTCTCTGATAAGCGATAGAGGTCGGAGCTACATTGACAACTAGGGTCACCGAGGCAACATGTTGTTGATTTTGATGATGCCTTCTCAGAGGCCTACTTCTTATCTCTTGAGTAATAGCTTTGTATCTCCTTCCTTCTTTCTAGAGAAACCATATGTTGGATTTTTAACACCACCAAAACCTTCATCTTTTGATAATCGTCCTTCTCTAACAACTTCTTCCAAACAGACACCCATACTTACCATCTCAGTTAAGTCACTTGGTGCACTTTCCATCATCCTTTCATAGTAAAATGAACCAAGGGTTTTCAAAAAAACCTTAGTCATCCCTTTCTCTTCCACCGGGGCTGCCACTTGGGTAACAACCTCACGTCAGTGCTGCACATACAACAAATAATAGCATAAACACATATAAACAAAGATAGGCTCAACCCACTTAGAGATTTTGTATTCCCCAGTGAAGTCGCCAATTTTTCTGTAGCGGAATAAATGTTGATACTAAGCCATCAGATTGACTTAACTCACAAAATCAGTGAAAGTCGCCACCATACTTTTATTTTATCCAAAGGAATGGGAAAAGAGCGAATAAACCCAAAATAAAATATAGATCGAGGTAAGGGGGTTGGTTATATAAAGGGAATGTAATAGCACCCTAAACATCTACGGTACTCTGCAAGAACCTCTTTGAAAATCTATGTATTTAGGATATAAAAAATATTTACAAAATGAGATTATGGAGATGAGAAAAGAAGTGTTTTTAACAATTTTTGCACCCATCACGGTTGTGAACCTTTTGTGCCTACATACCACCTTTCGTGTAATAGGTGATCAGGGTACTCGTAGTTCTTCTCAAAAAATTTGAAAAATTTTTTATGTGTTGGTTAATTTTAAGAAAAAGGTTTTAAAGGGAAAAGCCAAAGCGGCAAAAAGGTTTGGATGAGGTTAGTGACTTTTAGTCTTCTAAAAAGATGTCAAAATGTGATTAAATTGATTAAGGGTTTAATTAATAAAATAAAATTTGAAAATGCATGGACCTAAGTCCAAGTTTATTATGAAAGTGGTTCAAGTTTGAAAACAAAAAGAGTTTTTAAAAAAAGAGGGAGAAGATTTTGAAATTAAAGAAGATAAGAGGAGATGAAGGGGCTATCATATATACACAAAGTAAAAGCTAAGGTAAGGAAAGGTCTAACCAACAAGAATCCAACACTTGACATAAATAAGTCAATATAGAATTCCCATCCTTTGGATTAAGAACCAAGAAAGCATAATACCATGATAAAACCAAGCTTCAGATGAAGAAACCTCAGATAAACTTGCGCCTCAGATGAAATAATAATCAAATAAATTCTTCAAAAAAATTGGGCAGAGTAACGGCTGTATACAGAGGAATTCCCAATCACGGATATATCATCAGAATAACCTGCACACAAAGAAAGTCAACCCAATGCATAGGAGTAAACCCCAAGGACTTCAGACAACATAACAACAAGGCAACAAGGTCGCCAAAGTATCAAGGTAAGATTTTTAATCTTAATTCTGAGAGATCCACAGTTTCAATATGCTAAGGATAGTAACCAATAGTCTACAAAGAGCCTTAAGTTTTTTAATGTTCAAGTTAGTTATTAAGTGTCTTAAGAAGAAAAAGAAATCTCAAGTGAGTAAAGATAAAAATGACATAAAAACAAATACTCAAGTGAGCACAAATAAAATGGCATAATGATAAATGCTCAAGTAAGCAAAAGGAAAATAGCATAAAATTTAAATGATAAAGGTAAAAGTGCATAAAAGTAAAGGCATAAAATAAAAAGCATAAAGTAAAGTTAATTGTTAGTGAGTTAGAAGTTAGAAGTTTGAAGTTAGAAGTTAGAATTTAATGGTTAAAAATATGATCAACGATGATTGAATGATGATCTTGGACCAAAGAATAATGAAAACCCATTAGAGGATCGATAGAATCAAAGCCTCCTAACAACAAGCTTTATAGGTATGGATCCAAAATAAATAATCAACCATACTTGGGAATAAAAACATAATGTTTGGTCCACGAATGACCATTTTCCGAATCGGAACAAATTTAGTGTTATGTTAAACAATCATAAGTGGACTTATGTAGAAGTCACACCTATTTTGAGGCCATTCAATAGCAATGACCAAGCTCCTAAAACATGTAGCACAAGTAAAAACAAGAATAAAGAAAAAGGGGTGAAGAAGATATGAATTCCATAATAAATTATCAATGATGATTGAAGATTGAACTTAGGTCAAAGTTGATAAAGACTTGTTAGAGGATTGATAAAATCAAAGTCTCCTAACAACAAGCTTCAAAGTTTTTGAACCATGGTTCAATAATCAATCATACTTGGATAATTTCAAGCCTAAAGCTTGGGCCACGAATGATCACTTGAAATGAAGGAAGAAAGGTATAAGATGAAGAGGGAGGGAATGAGAAGTTAATTTTGATCACATCCTCAAAATTCTTTCATCTTCAAGTTCAATCACTCATAATTGATGGATTAAAGCACTAAACATATCACTAATTCAAAGCACCAAGAATGAATTAAATAATTCACTCTAAAAAAGATTTGAATTAATGAATGTTTATCCAACTTCATCTGAATTCTAAATTCATTGAATTTGAAGACAATTGTAC
Organism: Vicia faba; assembly: GCA_948472305.1. Lineage (NCBI taxonomy): Eukaryota > Viridiplantae > Streptophyta > Magnoliopsida > Fabales > Fabaceae > Vicia > Vicia faba. Next base: position 1,120,165,098 of record OX451740.1, read on the forward strand.
ATTTAAAATTACAATCCAAAGCAACAAACAAAAGAAAGGAGTTGGAAAAAGAAAAGGAACCAAAATTGTCCCAAAACAAAGTAAAAAATGAATGTTGCTTTCGAGAAATCTATTTCCATTATAGGGGTAATCGATTTTTTGTGCTGATTTTTCAAAAATCTGGCGCAAAAATAGTTGAGGAAATCAATCACCCCAAAAGTGGAAATCGATTTCCGCTACGAAAAAACCAGAAAACAACTTTTTAAAAGAGAAAGTTCTTAATCAAACATTTTATCAAACATCTTCTGATCTTGGATTTAATTAAGCACATAAATCCCCTCAAATTATGAGAAAATAGCACCAATGGAATTAAAAAAAGTAGCTCAAAGAATCACACCACAAAGATCAACAAGAGATCACATTGTGAAAGATGAATATCATGGTCAACAATGGTAGATCTAAAAATTTACCTATTCAAATATGAATTATGCTTCAAATAAACTCCAAGAACCAATATCCCAAACTTTGATGTAGATAATTTATGAAGAATAAGTGTTTGGATGTGTTATACCCCAAATTTCCCCCTAAAATTTCTCATCATCTCATGTCACAATGCATCAAGACACACACATTAGGGTTGTTTCTCTCTTTATCCTATCTTTAAGTTTTCTCTTGATGGATTACCAAGCACATTGAATTGTGTATCTTGTATATGTGTTATTTTAACTAACATTAATATGTGTATATGTTTTCCTTTAAATGTTCATATTGTATGTGATCACAATTGAATTCATATCACCATCTAATCTAGAGTTTGAGGGGTGATTCTCAATCAAATGGTTCTCTAATGGACTGCAAGAGATCAATATTCAAGGTCATGTCTATGGAATCAAAGATTTATGGTTCAAGGAGCTCTCTCACTTTATTTAGGTCAAGATCTTCCCAAAGTTAGTTGTGGAATTCATCAAGAAGATTCATAGGTTCATGCATTTATTTCCACGCCTTCTTCAATAAGCTTAATTGAGACTTAAGCCCCATCTTTGAATGTTCAACATCATTTCAAGGCCTCTTATGATTCATCATGCTTATTTTTCCAAAAAAAAATCCAAAATATTCAAGGTTGATTCAACAAGTTTGACCTAATTGAGAAAATACTAGATTCATTGATCACAAGTGCATAACTCTCTCAATTTTCAAAATTTTGAGTTGGTTCTTTTTGCTATGGATTCTTATCATCATCTAAAACAACCTCTCTTCACATGGAAAGATCCAATTGTGCAAGAAAGATAATCAAAAGTTGAAAGGGGTTTCAAGTCATTTTGACACTCTCTAAGCTAGGGTTTGTTGACTTCTAAGGACCATATCTTTCTCATTGTTTGAAATTTTTGATTGGCTACAAAGCCATGATTATCTTTAAAGGGTCCTTAAAAAGCTCTCTTCAGAAGTCTAAGTCTAATTTTGAATGGAAGGTCACTAAAAGTTGAGAAAGATTACAAGTCTCCTTGAAAGGCCTTTTAATTTTAGGGTTTGACTTCAAATGATCATAACTTGGCCAATTTTTATCTCCTTGAGCCAATTATTTTTCCAAAATAATCTTTAGGATGTGAAATTTACCTTTTCATTTTTGTATAAAGCTTAAAAATGGTTAGAAGATGCCTTAAGAGCTCAAAATATTATAGGCCATTCCATGGATTTTCATCAACTTCACAAGGTCATATAACTCTCTCATTTTTTGGAGTTTTTGAATGATTCAAGTTTCACAATTCTCTTTAATAATTCTACTTATTAGCATCTTCATTGACCAAAACCTAATTTTGAGTGGGAGGCCATGTATGAAGGCAAGAGATTATAGGTCCCTTTTGAGCTCAAAACTTAGAAAATTTTCTAAGTCCACAAATCCGTGTATTTTTTCCAATTTCAATTGATCATAATTTTCAACTCATATCATAAAATGGAAAATTTAAAATCACATTACCAAGCTTGATTATCCAGCTTTCTAAAGAATCCAAGATTGTATCATAAAGGTCCCTGAGTTGTTTACACTATGGTTGTAAAGTTGATGTTTTGAAACTGAAAAAATCACTTGCAGACAGTATGCAATTTCCATAATGTGGCCTCTAATCACCAAATTACCACATATTTTCCAATTAAACATGATTAGAAAAGATGTTCGAATCATTTAGAGTGTCAAAACACATCATTTGGACGAGTTTTGATGCACATGTGGCAACACTTTCTTCATGATCACAGGTGTGCATGATTTCCACTCAAATTGCATCATTCACTCCTCCTCTTGATTCCATTCACTTCTCCTATAAATAGGGACCTCCTCTACTTCATTTTACAACATTTAGAGAGACAAAGAACCTATGTTGAACTCGCTTCATACCTCTCTATTTTGCAACTTCGAATTTGGTTTTAAAGCATCTTTCAATCCAATTTCTTGTTAATTCTTCATCCTTGAACTTCCCTGAAGCTAACAGAAGAAGAGAATAGCCTTGAGGTGCCCTAAATCATGCTAGACAAGTCAAGTTACAAACCAATTTCTTCATACTTTGTTCAAGTAGTTTAAAGCATCAAATCTTCTAACTCAAATTACTGGAATGGTCTATGATGTTCACTGGTGTCTGCTATTAACTCAATTTTGATCAACCGATGCATTTGATGCATCTGTTTCCGATTTGAAAATTTTTTAAAACTCTCTGGTTTTTCTCAAATCGACTGAGCTGCAAGTTAAATAAATTTTATTATGAGGGTACAATTGTCTTCGTCTTGATGAGACAGATCGAATGGCACCGGTCTGAACCTCTAATGTTTTTGTTTGAAGGACCTGTAAATTGTGTGTTTTGGTTGACTTTGTCAATGATCTGAAGGTTGAAAACAACGACATGGACGTCTTCAACCAATCAAAGCCCCACATGTGGCTTGTTTGATCTGTTTTTAAAATAAAGAATCATGTGTGTTATTCACTAATGACCATGATATGCACAGTTCACCAGATCCCTTGGATTCGATTACTAACACGTTTTGATATTGATCCAATGGTCTACATCTTTTTGACATTATTTTTATTTTCTGATTTTTGATTTAATTGTTTTAAACTTCAAAAATTCATAAAATATTCATCTTAACTTCAAAAGTTCTAAAAAAATTCTCAAAAATACTTTTTATTTTTCTCTTTCTGATTCTTATTTTTCAAATTTTTATTTTATGATTTGGTATTTTTTATGATTTTTCATTTTATTTGAATTGTTTTAATTGTTTAAAAATACTTTTCTTAATTTTTAAATTCTGGAAAAAATATGGAAGGATCCAATGACCTCTTGACAAATATTGGTGATCTCATTTTATTTTTATTTTCTGATTTTACAATTTTTTACAATTTTTGGTTTATTTTGCTTATTTCTTTGAATTTTAAAAAATAGTTTCTGATTTTAAAAAATTTTGAAATTTTTTGTCAACACCTATTGGCTCATGGTTAACCTCTAACTTTTTTTGGGATTTTTATTTGGTGTTTTAATATACTTTGTGTATTTTACCAATTATTTCAATTTTATTAATCATTTAAATATTGTTTTACTGAATATTATTTTATTATTTTTGTTTGGTCCCGATATGGGTGTTATTTTGGGACAAGTTCCTCAACCTTATTGGATCTTGAGTGTTGATAGGTTGAAAAACCAAATCCACCAAAATGGATGAATGATGCTGATGATATTTGAAACCCTAATTTCATCTGATACATCCCCCTCTTTATCTTATCCATTTCTTACTTGTGCTACATGTTGTTGGATAATAATCTACATATCATTTCTCTAACATGTGGTACATAGATTGCTATTGACCAGCCTCAAAATAGGTTTGACTTCTACATAAGTCCACTTATGGTTGCTTAACATAGCGCTAAATTTGTCTCGATTCGAAAAATGATCATTTATAGCCCAAACCTATGTTTGCAAGTCCAAGTATGTTTAATTTGAAACCTTTGAATCAATAACCTTGAGGTTCATTGTTAGGAGGTGTGATACGGTGGGAGAACTGACTTGAGGTTTTGCGTTTCGTCGCAAATTTTTCGGTTTAGCAAGAGTCGCCATTGACTTCTATTTTATCCAAAAGGAAAGGTAAAAAAGCACAGGAAAGACCTTTAAGATGTTTTCTTGAGTTAGGGGGGTAGATTATGAAAAGGGAAGGTGCTAGCACCCTTTTCATCCATGGTTATCCATGGGCTCTTAGTTACTTGCTTAGATCACTTGCTTTGCTTTTGAAATTGTTTGAAATGGTGCTTTGTGTTTGGTGTGATTTTGAAAGTATTTTGAAAAGAGGCCATCGTTTAGGCAATCTTTGTAATGATTCTCGTTCGTAAGAATGTATACAAAGATGTTTGTCTTTTGAAGAATATTTCAATGTTTTGAAAGTTTGTTTGGAAATGTTTTGAAATGTGTGTGTGATTATTTTTGAAAATAGCAAGGATTTATTTTGAAGAGAGCAAGTAACTAGGAACTATCTACCCTACTCAAATGTCTTTCCTATGCATTTTTATTCCTTTGACATTGTTGCTTTACCATTGATTTGGTAAATAACCCTATCTTTGGATGTTAAACGGGATGGGCGTGAGTCATCGTATGACCATGATAGCAATGTTGCCATGTATCTTTAGCATTTTGAGGGACCAAGATCATTTTGTTTTAGGCAACCTTTTGATAGCGTCATCGAGGGACTATGATCTTATTTGTTTGTTTTGCCAAGACACTTTGCATGCATACCATGGCCATTTTATAAGGCAACTGCGTGGAGATACCTTAAGGGTGTTTGTGTGCGAGTGTGTTTGAGTGCATGCATGATTTTATCTTGAATTAGGATTTTCTATTTCATTGATTTTATCTTGCCATACATATCCTAATTACTAGCATTTACATTTGAAAGCAATAAAATGCGGAAATGTAAAATCCTACGCTATTACAATAATTAGGGGAGTGGGGGATACACATTTATACATGGGGATGGTTCAACGAGAATATATATATATATATATATATATATATATATATATATATATATATATATATATATATATATATATATATATATATATATATATATATATATATATATATATATATATATATATATATATATATATATATATATATATATATATATATATATATATATATATATATATATATATATATATATATATATATATATATATATATATATATATATATATATATATATATATATATATATATAAGGGGAAGAAAAAGAGAAAGAGAGAGGGGGCTAGCGCACTGCTGAGAGGAAGTCAGAAGTTCTGACCCAGGCCTGCTGCAGGATATCAACCTGTTAGTGAAAATGTGTGGGTCAGAACTTCTGGCCCTAGTGCGCTGCAAAACAAAAACTTGTTAGTGGGGAGGTCAGAAGTTCTGACTCCCATGCGTTGCAAAACAAAAATTTGTTTGTAGGGAAGTCAGAAGTTCTGACCCTTTTGGGAACACAAAACATTTCAGAAGTTCTAATATCATTGATAACAAAACAAGTCTCGAAAGTGCTGGCGTCAAAGTCAGAACTTGGTTTCCTTCTGTGTTAGTCAGAACATCTGTAATTTGGTTATTCTTCCCCAAAATAGAAAACATGCCTAAGGCACTTTCAGCAGGTATCATAGAGCCCTAGAAGTAAAGAGAAACAAAAACAAAAAAAACAGAGGCAAGTGTGCCTTTTCTAATTCTAACTCTGAGTTTCAGTTTCTTCAAGACATTTTTGAGCTGATTCGTTCTTCACTTAAGCATTCAGAGGCGTAAACAATCTCAGAATGTAAACAACATCAGAAGCATGATATTTACATTATTTTTATTGAGCATGCAAATCTGATGATGCTTAGCAGTGTGGTGAGAGTCAGCAGGTGCTTACCTTGCTGTTAGAAGAAAAATCTGTGAATTGGAGCTAGCTTTAGCTCTGATGGTGTTCTGGACAGGTTCTTTTTTGAATGGGTGTATGGAGAGTATATATATGTATGGTCAGAAACTGTATGGGTGTTTTCTAGTCAGAAAGCAAATTGGGTATCAATGAAGTTTGGAGGCAGGAGGTTCAAAGTTATGAAACACTAAAAATTTTGGCAGAGTTTCACAACGTTTTCTTGCTAGAATTTTCTGTTTCTCTTCTAGCAATTTTTTCTGGGTTTTTGACCGGGGTTTTTTCAGTGGACAATGGTGCTATATTTATAGGCAAAGCTTTTTGGATTTTTTTAAACGTTAAAAGGCGCCAATACCATGCAGTAGGTGCTAACTTGTCCTTGAAGGAAGTTTATGGAAAGTTATGATGATGGACAGCTTTTCAGCCTAGACTGGAACAGTAGGCGAGGATTAAGTGAAAGTGATACCCATAGGCGAAAAGTGGCACATAGATCCATGCCTAAACCTGCACGAGGGTGTTACTATGCCACACGTGGAGAGACCCCTTGGATGAATGCTCAAAAGTGGTTGTGAGCATTAATGAGCATTAATGAGCATTAAATGGTGATAAGATTTGTCAAAAATCAGAAATCTTGTAATAGGAGATTTTGCATCATTACCTAAAACCTGAGCCTGCAGTTCTGATTCACCAAAAAGCAACGTAAACTAAGCTCTGACCTTGGCCTCCTGCTACTTCAGCAAATTCTGAGGGTTTTTTTCTAGATTTTCCAGCATGTTCTTTTGATATGCCTCTGAAAACTCTGGACTTAAAGATTCTGCTTCAGTGTTACACCCAATATTCTGATCCCGTTACCTTCTGATCCTAGCATGTTCTGAAGGAGTTTTCAGGCTTCGTTGCTTTCTTTGCATTTCTCTAGTAAACTTTGGTTGAACTTGCGTAACTGCTGAAAGAGCCATGTTCTGTTTAAACATTACATGCTGAATCATGTTTAAAACCTCTAACTGAGTTGGTGTAGCTGCTGAAGAGCCATGTTCTGTAACTTATGACCATTTCTTCCTGGAGGTTGGTTCAGAAGTTCTGAAGTGCCATCTTTCTTAAACATTTCAGAAAAATTCTAAGTATTTAGAATTTAACTTTTTCAAGGTAAAATTTTTGACTTTTGAGCTTGCAAATGACCACTTTGCTCTTGTAAATGGTTTACTTGGAAAGGAATGATAATTCATGGCTTGAATTTGTTTAAGGGAAACTCTGAGAATCCAGGATGATTTCTTGAAGAATTGAGAGGGCAAATTTTGGGGTACAACAGCTGCCCCTGTCCAATCTTCTTAAACCTGAAGAGTTATATTGGCGAGCTTTGTCGTTCGTGACTCGAAGGTAAAAGATGATTAGACACTAGAGTGCCCATGAATTTGCACTCGACAAAGTGTAATTGAGGGAATGGGCTTAAAGATGCCATTTGGAGAGGTGACAGAGTCTTGTTGGAGATGGGCTTGTAGATGCCATCCAATAATGTTTGCTGAATTGTGAGTTGTATGTTAGGAGAATAAGTATCAGAATGGTGTCCGCGTCTGGAACGTATCTGTGTTGTATCTGGAGACTTAAAATCTGAATAAGGAACAGAATAGCATCCGTGTCTGGAGCATATCCGTACTGTATAGAGAGTGTGAAATCTGAATTTGAATAAGTATCAGAAAGGCATCCGTATCTGGTACGTATCTGAACTATCTCTAGAAGGAAATCTGGAATAAGTATCAAAATGTCATCCGTATCTGGTGCGTATCTAAACTATCTCTTAGAAGGAAATCTGGAATAAGTATCAGAATGTCATCCATATCTGGTGCGTGTCTGAACTATCTCTAGAAGGAAATCTGGAATAAGTATCAGAAAAATCTTAGAATCGATTTAACTGAACCAGACAAAAGTCTTGGAATATCTTCAACTGGAATAAGAATCAGGGAGATCTTAGTGTCGATCTGGCTGAACCAGAGAAGGTCTTGGATTAACTTTGACTGGACAAGAATCAGAAAAATCTTAGAATTGATTTAACTGAACCAGACAAAAGTCTTGGAATATCTTCAATTGGAATAAGAATCAGGGAGATCTTGGCGTCGATCTGACTGAACAAGAGAAGGTCTTGGATTAACTTTGACTGGACAAGAATCAGAAAAATCTTAGAATCGATTTAACTGAACCAGACAAAAGTCTTGGAATATCTTCAACTGGAATAAGAATCAGGGAGATCTTAGTGTCGATCTAACTGAACCAGAGAAGGTCTTGGATTAACTTTGACTGGACAAGAATCAGAAAAATCTTAGAATCGATTTAACTGAACAAGACAAAAGTCTTGGAATATCTTCAACTGGAATAAGAATCAGGGAGATCTTAGTGTTGATCTGACTAAACCAGAGAATGTCTTGGATTAACTTTGACTGGACAAGAATCAGAAAAATCTTAGAATTGATTTAACTGAACCAGACAAAAGTCTTAGAATATCTTCAACTGGAATAAGAATTAGGGAGATCTTAGTGTCGATCTGAATGAACCAGAGAAGGTCTTGGATTAACTTTGACTGGACAAGAATCAGAAAAATCTTAGAATCGATTTAACTAAACCAGACAAAAGTCTTGAAATATCTTCAACTAGAATAAGAATCAGGGAGATCTTAGTGTCGATCTGACTGAACTAGAGAAGGTCTTGGATTAACTTTGACTGGACAAGAATCAGAAAAATCTTAGAATCCATTTAACTGAACCAAGCAAAAGTCTTGGAATATCTTCAACTAGAATAAGAATCAGGGAGATCTTAGTGTCGATCTGACTGAACCAGAGAAGGTCTTGTAAGGGCATCTTTCTGAGGAATCTGCTGAAATAGCCCGTCAAAAGACGTAGTTTTTGAGAGGACTACCAGGTCATATAAGTAGTCAACGGTGTTTATTGATCTGTATTTTCCTGAAAAGGTAAAGAGTTAGTCATATGCAATGTCATGATGTATGAAATGGATGATGTCATGATATTCTCAAAATAAATGAGATTGTGTCGTATGCCCTTATCATGTAGGAGGTATGAAATGTGAAATGTTTATGAATGTATTTTTGTCTGGGAAAATAAATCCTTGACAAATGTTGGGGAGTTTGTTAAATCCTGGACTGCTGTTGAAGAGTATGTGTGTCTTCAAACTTTGCTTAGAATGTTTCCACCGGGGATTCCTAATTTGTTGTTTGAGGAGAAACTCCGCTGGGGAATATTGAAAACTCTGCGGGGAGAATGTTTATTCCTGCTTGGGAAAAGAGTTCAGGAGTCTCGGTTGTCCATTGCTCTACTGGGGAGTCGAAGTTGAAATGATATCTGGTCGGGTCCAGGTTTCACAGTAACTTGCCTGGGATTATAGAGTAGTCTACTAGGGAAGAGGAGTTGTGGTCCTTTGATTTGCAGTAGTCGGAGAAGAAAACTCAAACTGGGGAATCTGTATTTTGTTGGGGAAATAAACCTTGTTGTTGGTCTGCTAGAGAGGTGATGAACCCGTTGGGGAAGTCCTCGAGGATTCTTGAAGTTGTCTCCGCTGGGGAAAGGTTTTCAGAGATTAAACTCTGGCTGGGGGAATCATCCTATGAGAAGGACTTTGGAGAGACTTGTCATTTCCCCTAGTAGCGAGTGGTTGTGGCACTGCCAAAAATGTTTGATTGTATGTAACTCTTTGCTAAGATTTGACATTAATGTCCCAAGTGACGCAGATGGAGATTGGCCCCTGGTTACTCTTTATTTGAGAGATTTCTTGTAATCTTGACTGGACTGCCCCAAGCGTGCTGGATAGTGACATGTCATGTCCCCTTGTTTATAGAAGATTTGTCTATAGGAGTATCATCCTACTTGAATTGATTTTGTTCACTAAGAGAACTTTCGTTCACTGGATATTCATTGTGTGAATTTCTCCGCTGTCAAACAAATAGCCATATGCAAACAGTGATATTCAAGTAATCCAAAGTTTATGTTTGACTTGAAGTTTTGAAAAAAATGCGTTTTTAGTAAGTAGAGAAAGTTTTGTACAAAAAAAAATCAACTCAGGATTTTGAGTAAAGCCCTACAGGAGTCAGGATACCTTTTGTAACAATATGCTTTAGAACTAACCCATGCTTCAATTAGGCTTTTGAAGGGTTGTTACGTGGCTTGGTTCACGGTTTAAGAAACAAAGTATAAATGCTCAAAGTATATTTGTACCCACCCGCTCTTCGTGATTTTCTTCAGTCCTAAACTCAGTTAATTGTGCGTTTGAGCTCCAATTGAGTCTGGAACAATGTTTTTGTGATGGTTCAGACAAGTCAAGTTTGTCGGGAGGCAGTCATTTTTGCAACATTTTTTCATGTTGTCGAAGATTTGTAGTGACCTCTTTCTTTTGATTTGTTATCCATGATTTTTTTGCCTGTCTGTTCTTGTTTTGAGATTACAGTCAGCGGGATGTCCCAGTCTCCTTCGTAGGTTTTGACTTAGTGGGCTTTTTTTCTTTTTTGAGAGATAATGATTGCCTGTGTGATAGGGAACTATCACCATCTTTTGATTCCAGAGGAATGTTTTTTTGACGTCATTCGTTGTATTACGAGATGAGAGTTTGCGGCTAAACACGCATTTGAATTAACTGAGAGACTACCCTGCCCCAGGTTTTGATTAAAGGTTTCAATTTTTGTTAAAACAGAAAACTTCTACTTCTTTGGCTCGAAGGGGTTGACTAGGGATTATCTTCCTTATAACTCCGGTGTTTAGGATTTGAAAGAAACGCATGTACATCGTCAGCAAGGTCTGTCCAAAAGCATATTGTATGAGATTATGGCATTATTTTCGTCATCCTCCCTCTAAAGGCTTGTAACTTTTAGCAAGAGTTGAATGTCATAAAGTGGGTAAAAATCATAGTTTAAATGTAATGAAAATGAGTGGATCAAATCAAGACAAACATATGCAATGCATTAATGAAACAAAGTTTGACATTAATAGATAATTGTTTGAATAACAAAAGAAATTACAATTGAAAATTTAAATGAATAGGATCCTCTTTGTATGATCTTGTCACTTTACTTGGAGAGCCTTTGGGGGCGAAAGAAGAACTCAGTCTGGCCACCTTGTGTGAACTCCAGCACACCTCTGTCAATCAAGTCTTGGATCTTATTTTTTAAAGCCCAACAGTCATTCGTATCATGCCCAGGATTATTGGAGTGGTATGCACATAATGCATTGGGATGATAGCTAGGAGCAAAGGTATTGGGATTCCGAGGAGGATCCCTTAATGTGACCAATTTCAAGTTCAGCAGGTGTTGTAAGACATGTGATATAGGCACGTCGAATTTGGTGAACTGCCTAACGGCTGGGATCTGTTTACTTCGGTTACCCTGTCCTTGTTGACGAGGTGGTTGCTGGGTTTGTGACGCGAAAGAAAATTGGGGATGTCTTCTCTCGACTTCTTGTCTCAAGGGAGGCTGAACGATGACTTGATCCCTAATCCTAGATGTTTGCCCCATTTGGTTACATCCATCTCGATGAAGCTTGTTGATGAGGACCCTTAGCTCTTCTTGTCTTTGTGCCAGGTTTTGAATAAGAGTCATCTGGCCCACTAGTTGTCCCATCATCTGAACTTTCATTGTTTCCATTTCAATTTGTAGCCTTTCCAACTGATCATCCTTGGTGACCTCCGGATTCCCCATGACTATGCCCCATGTGAGGAGAGCCTTCACCTCTTCTCACCCCTTGGATAGGTTCAAGAACATCTCTCGAAGTTGAGCGTTTTGAGCCTGGATGTCTTTGATAGTCTGCTCTAGAGCCATCTCTACTGAAATAAACACTAGGAAGATAAGGAGACTTGTTGCAAAGACCTGTTTATGTTTTATGATGAATGATATGTATTCGTGCAATGCTTTCAAGGATTTAAGAATTCAAATTTGTTTCAAACAAAAGGAACGCACATTATATTAATAAAATAGAATTTGAGTATATCAATGTCCTTAGGGCAAGATAATACAAAATTCTAAGATAAAAAGACGTTGTGCATCCTCTTTGGTGCAATGTAGGTGTTGAGAGTCTGCTCTTCATGAAGTAACCTAGTGAGTTCCAAAACCTTCTTCTCGCTTGCGTAGAATTGGGCTTCAAAAGTATCGCGTTCTCCTTTGATATGTATCCAACTCCTTTGTAGATCTTCGAGTGATGTTGGCATGTCAGGATGTAAGAGGGTGTATAGAACCTCTCCTTTCTTAACAGGCTTTATAATCACCGGGAGAACAGAGGGGTAAGGCATCATAAGACTTTGGGCGTGGGTTCGTACCCACTTGAGGTAAGGCTCAAGAGGGATGGAATTCTTGTGTCCCAAGGTCTTACTGTCTACCTTATTTGGCATCCTCCAAGCTCGGATGAACCTTTGTCGAAGTCCTTGATCGTCGTTGTCGAAGTTGAAAACCAAGCCTTGAATCAGCATATCATGTGGGCCATCCCTTCGGGCATAACCAAATTGTCTCAGAGCCAAGCAAGGGTTATAGGTGATGCCTCCCATAATGCCAAGTAGAGGAACATTAGGGAATTCCCCATAACAGTTGACGATGATAACATTCTCTTTGGATCGAGAACACCAATGAATATCTGAATGTGTAAGAGTCATCAATCGTTGTGACCACCTCAAACCTTGCTCATTCTTTAAGACTGATTGGGGAAGATGAGAAATAAACCATCTTGCCAATAGATGAGTGCAACACATGAGAACACCTCTTTTCCTCATTGTTCGAGTGTGAAAAGAGTGCAAGATATCTCCAAGCAATGTAGGCACCGAGTTGCGAGACATGAAGATTTTGACAACACTCACATCTATGAGTTGATCGGGGTTAGGGAATAAGACCATCCCATAGATGAGAAGAGCTACAATCTCCTCAAAAGCTTGTAAGTCCAAATAATTCTAGCAGCTTTGGGCCTTCTCAAACAAGAACTTTGCCAGGAAGCCTTTGACACCCCTTCTAGTTTCCCAATGGGTTGTGACATCAGAGGAGTGCAAGTGCAGGGCTTGAGCAATCTCTTCTGGCTTTGGATCTCTTTCCGTACCGTTGAAGGGTAGTTGATTGAGAATAGGAATCCTCAAGAGTTGAGAAAATTCCTCCAAAGTGGGCACAAGCTGGTAGTCAGGAAATGTGAAGCAGTGATGCAAAGGGTCAAAGAAATGGAAGAGAACTTTCATCATGTCTTCCTCTGTGTTGGAAGTGACTAAGTTGAGAAGGAGACCATGTCTCTCGGTGAACAGAGAATTCTCAGGAATCCTTGAAGCTAGCTCCTTGAGTTACAAAGGAATTCTTACAAGATTGACTTGGATGGTTTTCCTGTGAAGTGATTCCATAACCTACAAAACAGGAACAAAGATGAATTTCCAAAATCCTTGAAATGGTTAGTGGATGCATATGATGCTTCATGATTTCCATGATGTTATGCACAAGTATATATGTACAAGCAAATCACATAAGTTCCTAGTTCAGGCTTGCATGGGGTTTCATAGGTAAGTACCCTCTTAAAGTTTAGTTGGCTCAACCTGTCTTAGGAATAGTAACCGGGTTCTAAGGAGCTAAATATCACTGGATTGTTTCCTTGTTCATTGTTTCAATTCAACCTCTTTACTGGCAACCGAAATATTCCAAGGAACCAACCCTCAATGAGTGTAGTATCGAGTATCTACCAACTTCAGACTGCACCAAAGCCAGTCATTTCACTACATCCTAAAATGCCAAGTTGGTCAAGTAAAGGTTCTAGAAGTTCGTTAGTGCTTCATGACATCACTCGGCGGCCCCGTATTCTCTTTGATTGACTCAAAGGCTACTGGTACCCACAAATATGTCACACTAACATAGTTATTTCTTAGACCGTGTCGATATACCCCGCACAGTTTCCACAACATATTGCTATTTACCTGTGAATATTTCCTAAATCTAGGTAGAGGATTCATACCAAAACAATAGAACCAAAGTGTAAAGCAAACAAGGCAAACATGGTAAGCAAATAAAGGTGATCTAAACCCTAAGGTAACCCCACTTTTATTATCTCCCCAGCAGAGTCACCAGTTCTGTGATACGGTGGGAGAACTGACTTGAGGTTTTGCGTTTCGTTGCAAATGTTTCAGTTTAGCAAGAGTCGCCACTGACTTTTATTTTATCCAAAAGGAAAGGTAAAAAAGCACAGGAAATACCTTTGAGATGTTTTCTTGAGTTCGGGGAATAGATTATGAAAAGGGAAGGTGCTAGCACCCTTTTCATCCATGGTTATCCATGGGCTCTTAGTTACTTGCTTAGATCACTTGCTTTGCTTTTGAAATTGTTTGAAATGGTGCTTTGTGTTTGGTGTGATTTTGAAAGTATTTTGAAAAGAGGCCATCGTTTAGGAAATCTTTGTAATGATTCTCGTTCGTAAGAATGTATACAAAGATGTTTGTCTTTTGAAGAATATTTCAATGTTTTGAAAGTTTGTTTGGAAATGTTTTGAAATGTGTGTGTGATTGTTTTTGAAAATATCAAGGATTTGTTTTGAAGAGAGCAAGTAACTAGGAACTATCTACCCTACACAAATGTCTTTCCTATGCATTTTTATTCCTTTGGAATTGTTGCTTTACCATTTATTTGGTAAACAACCCTATCTTTGGATGTTAAACGTGACGGGTGTGAGTCATCGTATGACCATGATAGCAATGTTGCCAAGTATCTTTAGCATTTTGAGGGACCAAGATCATTTTGTTTTAGGCAACCTTTTAATAGCGTCATCGAGGGACTATGATCTTATTTGTTTGTTTTTCCAAGATACTTTGCATGCATACCATGGCCATTTTGTAAGGCAACCGAGTGGAGATACCTTAAGGGTGTTTGTGTGCGAGTGTGTTTGATTGCATGCATGATTTTATCTTGAATTAGGATTTTCTATTTCATTGATTTTATCTTGCCATACATATCCTAATTATTATCATTTACATTTGAAAGCAATAAAATGCGGAAATGTAAAATCCTACACTATTACAATAATTAGGGGGGTGGGGGATACACACTTATACATGGGGATGGTTCAACGAGAAATATATATATATATATATATATATATATATATATATATATATATATATATATATATATATATATATATATATATATATATATATATATATATATATATATATATATATATATATATATATATATATATATATATATATATATATATATATATATATATATATATATAAGGGGAAGAAAAAGAGAAAGAGAGAGGGGGCTAGCGCGCTGCTGAGAGGAAGTCAGAAGTTCTGACCCAGGCCTGCTGCAGGATATCAACATGTTAGTGAAAATGTGTGGGTCAGAACTTCTGGCCCTGGTGCGCTGCAAAACAGAAACCTGTTATTAGGGAGGTCAGAAGTTCTGACTCCCATGCGCTGCAAAACAAAATTTTATTAGTGGGAAAGTCAGAAGTTTTGACCCTGTTGGGAACACAAAAAATTTCAGAAGTTCTGATATCATTGATAACAAAACATGTCTCGAAAGTGCTGGCGTCAAAGTCAGAACTTGTTTTCCTGCTGTGCTATTCAGAACATCTGCAATTTGGTTATTCTTCCCTAAAACAGAAAACATGCCTAAGGCACTTTCAGCGGGTATCATAGCGCCCCAGAAGTAAAGAGAAACAGAAACAAAAAAAACAGAGGCAAGTATGCCTTTGCTAATTCTAACTCTGAGTTTCAGTTTCTTCAAGACAGTTTTGAGTTGATTCGTTCTTCACTTAAGCATGCAGAGGCGTAAACAATATCAGAATGTAAACAACATCAGAAGCATGATATTTACATTGTGTTTATTGAGCATGCAAATCTGATGATGCTTAGCAGTATGGTGAGAGTCAGCAGGTGCTTACCTTGCTGTTAGAAGAAAAATCTGTGAATTGAAGCTAGCTTTAGCTCTGATGGTGTCCTGGACAGGTTCTTTTTTGAATGGGTGGATGGAGAGTATATATATGTATGGTCATAAACTGTATGGGTGTTTTCTAGTCAGGAAGCAAATTGGGTATCAATGAAGTTTGGAGGCAGGAGGTTCAAAGTTATGAAACACTAGGAATTTTGGCAGAGTTTCACAATGTTTTCTTGCTAGAATTTTTTGTTTCTCTTCTAGAAATTTTTTCTGGGTTTTTGACTGGGGTTTTTTCAGTGGACAATGGTGCTCTATTTATAGGCAAAGCTTTGTGTATTTTTTTTAAACGTTAAAAGGCGCCAATACCATGCAGTAGGTGCTAACTTATCCTTGAAGGAAGTTTATGGAAAGTTGTGATGATGGACAGCTTTTCAACCTAGACTGGAACAGTAGGCGAGGATTAAGGGAAAGTGATACCCATAGGCGAAAAGTGGCACATAGATCCATGCCTACACCTGCACGAGGGTGTTACTATGCCACACGTGGAGAGACCCCTTGGATGAATGCTCAAAAGTTGTTGTGAGCATTAATGAGCATTAAATGGTGATAAGATTTGTCAAAAATCAGAAATCTTGTATTAGGAGATTTTGCATCATTACCTAAAACCTGAGCCAGCAGTTCTGCTTCACCAAAAAGCAACGTAAACCAAGCTCTGTCCTTGGCCTCCTGCTGCTTCAGCAAATTCTGAGGGTTTTTTTTCTAGATTTTCCAGCATGTTCTTTTGATCTGCCTCTGAAAACTCTGGACTTAGAGATTCTGCTTCAGTGTTACACCCAATCTTCTGATCCTGTTACCTTCTGATCCTAGCATGTTCTAAAGGAGTTTTTAGGCTTTGTTGCTTTCTTTGCATTTCTCTAGCAAACTCTGGCCGAACTTGCATAACTGCTGAAAGAGCCATGTTCTGTTTAAAGATTACGTGCTAAATCACGTTTACAACCTCTAACTGAGTTGGTGTAGCTGCTGAAGAGCCATGTTCTGTAACTTCTGACCATTTCTGCCTGGAGGTTGGTTCAGAAGTTCTGAAGTGCCATCTTTCTTAAACATTTCAGAAAAATTCTAAGTATTTAGAATTTAACTTTTTCAAGGTAAAATTTTTGACTTTTGAGCTTGCAAATGACCACTTTGCTCTTGTAAATGGTTTACTTGGAAAGGAATGATAATTCATGGCTTGGATTTGTTTAAGGGAAACTCTGAGAATCCAGGATGATTTCCTGAAGAATTGAGAGGGCAAATTTTGGGGTACAACAGAAGGCTTTGATCTTATCAATCCACTAATGAACGTTCATGAATATTGGTCTAAAGGGATCATTTAAGCATCATTAGTCATATATGGTTGCTTGCCTTGAGTACTTAAAATGAATGATACACTCGATGAAAAACAAATGAAACTTGTTGTTGAGAAGCTTTGATTTTATCAATCTTCAAATGAGTTTTCAAATGCAAGATTCAAGATGGTCATTCAGCTAACATCTAACTTCTAATTCACTAACATTTGACTTTACTTTGTACTTTTACTTTATGCCCTTTATTTTATGCCTTTACTTTTATGCACCATTTACTTTAGCATTTACATTTCATGTTATTTTCATCTTTTCTCACTTGAGGATTTATCTTTATGTCATTTTATCTTTTCTCATTTGAGCACTTATCTTTATGTCTTTTTATATTTTTCTCACTTGAGCTTTCTTTTCTTTTTGAAGACACTTAATAATCAAATTGAACATTAAAACTTTAAGGTTACTTGGACTATTTGGTTACTATCCTTGGCATTATGGATTTGTGGACCTCTTGGACTTAGGATGAGAAGCTCCGATACCCTTGGGACCTTGTGATTTTGTTGTTATTTTGTATGAAGTTCTTGGCGTTTACTCCAAGATGTTGGGTTGATTTTCTTTGTGTGAAGGTTATTTTGATTATATGCTTTAAATGTGATTCAAAATTCCTCTGTATACAATTGTTACTCTGCCCAATTTTTATAAAGACTTAATGCATCTGAAGCCTAGGTATTCTTGAGAGGGTTAGTATTTTTACTCGCTTGGTTTCAATCCAAAGGATGAGAATTCTACATTGACTTCTTTATGTCAAGTATTGACTTCTTTTTTATTAGATGGTTCTTTTCCTTAGATTTTACTTTATCCTTTAGGATAGTCCCTTCATCTCCTCCTATCTTCTTTAATTTCAATATCTTCTCTCTCCTTTTCAAAACTCTTCTTGTTTTATAACTTAAACCGCTTTCATAATAAACTTGGACTTAGGTCCATGCATTTTTAAAAACCTTTTCTAAATCAAACTTTAACCAACTTAATCATACTTTGACATTTTCTTTGTGAGAAGACTAAAACTAAATCAAACTCATTCAAACCATTTTGCCACTTTGGCTTTTACTTTAAAACTTTTTCTCAAAATATTAGACTATTATCGATTCTTGTAGTGACGTGAGCTACTATACTTCTACAATATATAGTGAAGTGAGATATTTTCCACTTGGGTGTTGAGTGAGGTTTTGTTGATCTTAAAATCCAAGCCATATCCTCCACTTTGAGATGATGCAAATTCTCCTTTCTCGTAATCGTGGGTAGTAAGTATGTTTTCCACTCGGATATGATGATGATGTCTCTTATCTTAAAACTAACCAACACACGTGTGTGTTTAATTTTTTGAGGTGAACTATGAGTACCCTGATCCCCTATTGCACGAAAGGTGGTATGTAGGCACTAAAGGTTTGCAACCGCAGTGGGTGCAAAAATTATACACAATACTTCTTTTCTCATATCCACCATCTGTTTTTGTATACACCATTTATAGCCAAAGTACACAAATTTCAAGAGGTTTCTACGGAGTACTATAGATGTTTAGGATATTAATATCTTACCTTTGCATAACAAACCCTCATACCTAGATTCTCTCCCCTCTCTTTTTGGGTTTATTCGCTTTTTTCTCATTTCCTTTGAAAACAATAAAGTGCGGTGGCAATTTTTATTTGATTTCCGTGAGTTAAGTCAACCCAATGGCTTAGTATCAACATCTCTACCCCTACATAAAAAATGGCAACTTCACTGAGGACAGATCGACCAAATGTTGGTCCATCTCTAAGTAGGTTGAACCCTTCTTTGTTTATATTGTGTATGTGCTATTATTTGTTGTATATTATGTGTTGTATATATATTTGTCTTGATTTTCCTGGTTTCTAGGGTGCTTGGTTATTTATCATAAGTCCTCTACCCAGACTTGGGCAAACTTAAGATATGACGGGTGGTATATTTATGTTAACTTTGAGAGAGGAATCCTAAAAAAGGATACATGAGATCCCCCACTGAGTGGATTCCCTTTTGAATGTAGTATTCATTTACCGAGCAATCGGGAAGACATGTTGCTTTCGGCTTGGGAGCCTTTGAAGCAAACGATCGTAGAACCCCTTAACCCATATTGTCCTTTTAGGTGTAGTGCGGAGACTATGATGGAGCAATTCGAAAGTGGTTGTCATGCGATACTACACTTAATCAAGTTTTTCTTGAGAATATTTATGATTACCGGGTTAACCGGGATGTTGGAAATATCTGAAGGAAGGATGTAGACTTTGTGAACCTTTTAGAAACTTGTTCGATAAGTGATAAACTATTAGTCCGTACCTTGTGGGTAGTACCTTTAGATTCATGCTCGTGACATCGAACCTATGAACCCCCATGTTTATGATCTTGTGTGTGATTGTTGCATCATGCCACTACTAAAAAAATGACATTTGAGAAAAGGTTTTTACATCAGGTATCAAAATATATGATGTAAAAAATACCATTAAAAACATTTTACATCAGGTATTTATTTGCAATGATATAAATAATAAGAAGAAATTATTTTTTGCTATCTATTACATCGGGCAATGTCATCCACCGATGTAAAAGGTTTTCAAAAAAAAATACGGTGACATTTTTGTAAATACGAAACAAGGTGGCAGAATTGTAAATAAAAAACAAGCAAGATATTACATCGGGGTAACTAAAAACCGATGTAAAAGGTTCACAGGCAGATTGGTAATATATAAAATATATTAAAAACCTTACATCGGGGCATACGTTCAACCGATGTAAAAAACCCCTTACATCGGGCCACCTACCAACCGATGTAAAAAACATCAGAAAAACATGCTTGCATCGGGCCAATGTTAAACCCAATGTAAAAACTGCAAAGGCCCAAACCCTTACATCGGTCTGTTGTTTCCACCGATGTAAAAAGGTATAACACGCTTGCATCGGGCCGTTGTTTCCACCGATGTAAAAACTACAAAGGCCCAAACCCTTACATCGGTCTGTTGTTTCCACCGTTGTAAAAAGGTATATATATATTATTCAGTTTATTTCCTAAATGCACATTATTTCCACTGTACAACTTCCTCTCACGCATATCCCGCCCCTGTTCACGCATACGCCTCACTATACAACTTCCTCCTCGTCACCGTTTCACCCCATTCACGTCTCCTCGCCACCGATTCACGCCATTCACGTCTCTTCGCCGCTGATTCATGCTCTTCATGACTCCTCTCCGCCGATTCACGCCCTTCACGACTCATGCCTCCGATTCACACCCTTCACGACTCCTCGTCGTCCGTTTCGAGCAGAGGAAATACTATCTACAGGCAAGTTTATTACTCTCACTACACTTTAAGTTAAATAAAATTTTGGTTATGGTTGGAGCCGTCCCGTTTTTGCTCTTCTCAGCTTCCTGTAATAATGCTGACATTTCCAGCCAATAAACCATGAAGTTCATATGCCATCTGGAGTAATATTTTTGTTAGTAAAGTAAAAGTTGCATTTTATATGCAAAGATAGTCTAGCTCTAGCCCAATATATTATGAAACATATAAAAACACTGCTGACATTGTGAAATATGTAGCATAGGCACTCTGGCATGAAGCGAGGATTGGATGCTTCACCCCATATGAGAATATACAAGCTCATATATAGCAGCTTCCTCTGCTGTATCTCTTGCTGACCTTGAGGAAGTCTGTTTGAATTAACAAAATAAGCGTACTCAGCATAAATTTATTCTTTAAAATATTAGCTAAACAAAGTACTGTCATATCTTACCTTAGAAGATTATACTATGAATCCATTACTTTGTTCATATATGTTTTTTAATTACTAAACAGATTATTATTATTAGAGAGGTTAATTAAGTCTAATTAGTTATAAATAGTATATATTTTATATAAAGTTAAGAATATAGTACATGTTTTGTATAATTAGTCATTCTTTTTCATTAGAGAAATTGTCTATTTAGAAACCTCCGAAAAAAGCGTTAATGGTCCTCTCAGAAACACACTGTTTATCTTTAACCTATCAAACTTAATAGAGTTATCACCTTGCCATTGAAATTTGATTCTATTTTTCTTTCTCTGCGAAGCACCGCAACTTGCAATCTCGGAATCTCCGTGAAGTAGCGCAGCCGCGGGCACACTGTTCGTCAGACCTTCCTCCGTGTGAACATAGTTATGGATCGTAGTTGGATGAGAGCTAATCGATTAAGTAACGAGTACGAACATGGAGTGATGGAATTTCTACAGTTTGCTGAAAGTAATGCTGAAAAAAGTCTTCCTACGCTTTTTCTCTGTCCATGTGTTAGTTATGCAAATAAAGAACAAAAACGTAGTAAGAAAGAAATCATGGATCATCTAATTTGTGTAGGGATTTGTAAAAGTTATACAAAATGGATATGGCACGGTGAAGTACTAGCAAAGTCAAACGTGTCTCAAAGAGATGATGTTAGTGTAGAAATGGATGATCGTCTAGAAGACATGATGCGTGATATTGGATAAGATTCGTTTAAGAGGGCACATAAGTATGATACTATATGCAGTGACAAGGATAAACCATTGTACCCGGGATGCAAAAAATTTACACGTCTGTCAGCCGTGTTAAAATTATTTAATATGAAGGCAAAGAATGGGTGGACTGACAAAAGTTTTACCGAGTTGCTTGAATTGTTGACCGAAATGCTTCCAGAAGGTAATGTAATGCCAAGTCGTTATTACGAGGCGAAGAAAATATTGTGTCTGATGGGTTTGGAGTATGAAAAGATACATGCATGCCCTAATGATTGCATATTATACAAAAAAGAGTATGTAAACTATAATCATTGTCCGAAGTGCAAGGCTTCACCCTACAAAAAGAAAGATGGTGAATCAATTGATGATGAGGTGGTCAAAAAGGGTCCTCCTGCGAAAGTGGTATGGTACCTACCAATAATTTCAAGGTTCAAGAGATTATTTGCCAATGCAGATGACACAAAGAATCTTAGATGGCATGCAGAAGAAAGAAAATATGATGGACAAATTCGTCATGTAGCTGATTCTTTGCAATGGAAGAAAATAGATTCTTTGTTTCCAAATTTTGGCAAAGAGTTGAGAAACCTTAGACTTGGACTTGCTACTGATGGAATGAATCTGTTTGGTAATCTGAGTACTAACCATAGTTCTTGGCCTGTTCTCCTGATGATTTACAACCTATCTCTTAGGTTGTGCATGAAACGTAAATATATTATGTTATCAATGATGATATCAGGCCCAAAACAACCAGGAAATGACATAGACATTTATCTAAGTCCACTGATTGATGATTTAAGAGTGTTGTGGGAGGAAGGGGTGGATGTTTTTGATGCATATTCTGGCGAATAGTTAAATATGCGTGCCATGTTGTTTTGCACCATCAACGATTTTCCGGCATATGGTAATTTGTCTAGGTATAAAGTTAAAGGGCATAATGCGTGTCCTATATGTGAAAAAGACACTTGTTACCATCAACTTGAAAAAGGAAAGAAGACCGTTTATCTCAGGCATCGAAAATTTCTAAAATGTTATCATCCATATCATAGATTGCGGAAAGCTTTCAATGGGGAACAAGAGCATGGTGTTGCTCCAAAGCCCTTGTTTGGAGAGGAAGTTTATCAGCGACAACAGGGACTTGATGTTGTCTTTATAAAGTACCAAAAACGATCTACTGTGAAAAATGTATGGAAAAAGAAATCGATTTTCTTCGATCTTCCATATTGGTCTAGTCTTGATGTAAGACATTGTATTGATGTGATGCACATGGAGAAAAATGTATGCGATAGTGTAATCGAAACACTTCTCAATATTCAAGGCAAGACAAAAGATGGTATTAATGCTCGTCTAGATTTGGGTTTGATGGGTATACGAGAAGAGTTAACTCCACAATATATAGGTAACAAGACATATTTGCCTCCTTCCTGCTACACTTTGTCTAAAAAAGAGAAAACAAGTTTTTGTGAGTGTTTACAAAGTATCAAAGTGCCGCATGGTTACTCATCAAATGTCAAGAGGCTTGTATCAGTTAAAGATTTTAAATTAGTTGGCTTAAAATCTCACGAATGTCATGTCTTAATGCAACAACTACTACCATTGGCTATTCGTGGGATATTGCCTAACAACGTAAGGAAGACTATAACTAGGTTGTGCTTATTTTTCAATGCAATTTGTGTAAAGCCATTGATCCACTAAAGTTAGACGATTTGGAAATGAGGCTGCAGTTATCTTGTGCCAATTAGAGATGTATTTTCCTCCTTCATTTTTTGACATTATGGTTCACTTGATTGTTCATCTAGTAAGGGAGATTAGATTATGTGGTCCAGTTTTTTTATGATGGATGTATCCAATAAAGCGATACATGAAGATTCTAAAAGGGTATACAAAAAACCCACACCGTCCGAAAGCATCGATTATTGAGAGGTACATTGCAGAAGAAGCAATTGAGTTTTTTTTCTAACTATTTGTCAGGAGTGGATGTTATAGGGGTTCCCAAGTCTCGTCATAATGGAAGATATGGGGGTGTGGGTACACAAGGTTTAAAAGTCAAGAGCTTAAGTATTGATGTGGTTGTTCAAGCGCATTTGTATATATTGAATAACATAGATGAAGTTCAACCATACTTATCTTCTCACAAAAGCATCATAAAGAAAAAGTACCCCAAGATGAATGAAAGAGGGTTGTTAAAAGAGCATAATAAGAGTTTCTCTGAGTGGTTTAAAGAAATAATTGCTAATGAAGATAGTGTTTCTAATATAGTTAAGTGGTTGTCTTATGGGCCTAAATGTAACATAATAACTTTGAGTGGATATGATATTAATAAAACCTCTTTTTTTACAAAGTCAAAGGATGACCGTAGTACCACGCAAAATAGTGGGGTAATGATTGTGGCCGAGTCCATGCACTTCTCTAGTGCTAAAGATAAAAACCTGGTTATGGCATCTACACCGTACTTTGGGGTGATTGAAGAGATTTGGGAAGTTAATTATGTTGTGTTTAAAGTTCCTGTATTTAAATGCAAATGGATTGATATCAATAGTGGTGTAAGAATCGATGAATTTGGAGTTACACTGGTTGATCTTAGCAAGTTATCTTATGCGAACGAACCATTCATCATGGCATCTCAAGCAAAACAAGTGTTTTATGTCACAGATCCTTCTAATAAAAAGTGGTCAGTGGTTTTACAAGGAAAGGTCCATGATAGTGATGAAAATCATGATGAGAATCTTGATATTTCTGAAACTCATCCTTTCTCAACAAATGTGACTACATTCATTGAAGAGAATGAAGGGGATGATGTGCATGCTATTTGCATAGACCATGAAGAAGGGATATGGGATGACTAGTAAGATTTTTTGTATAAGTTAATTCCACGTTACTTTATTTTCTAATTGTTTTAATTTTGTGCTTAATTTTATTTCTAATTGTTTTTATTTTGTGCTTAATATTATTTCTAATTATTTTTGTTTTGTGTAAACAGATACATGGGTGATTCAAATGACAACCCTTCTTCATCTAGTAACCCCAATAAAAGAAGAGTTAGAGGTCCCACTTTCATGACATAAATTGACAAAGTTCATCAAACAGGTGAAAAGATAAAGGTCGAGTTTAATGCAAGAATCTATGAATGTATTGGTGTTGGTAAAAATGCTACACATTTCAAGAGTTATATAGCATCTCTTGCTCGGCAGTACTGTAGTATTGTGAAAAATGACTGGAAAGAAGTAGATGAAGGCGTAAAAGATGCTATTTGGACTGATATTCAGGTATTTTAAATATAATACTTTATTATATTTTATAATCATATACTAATTAACAACATATGACATATAATATATTTGTAGACTCATTTTACTATTCCAGAATGTAAAGATCCAAAGAAGGATAGGTTGAAGAAAGAATGGATTAAATATGCGGGAGAGCGATGAAGAGGTTTTAAGACATAACTCACAGATAGATATATTAATCATCCCATAGAAAATGATCCTCCTTTGTGATACATTGGGAGAACTGACTAGATGTTTTGCATTTCATTCGCACTTGTGCGGTTAGCAAGAGTCACCACCGACTTTTCTTTTATCCAAAAGGAAAGGTAAAAATCACAGGAAAGACCTTTCGAGAATTTTCTCGGGTTCGGGGGGTAGATTATGAAAAGGGAAGGTATTAGCACCCTTTTCATCCATGGTTTTCCATGGGCTCTTAGTTACTCGTTTAGATCACTTGCTTTTGTTTGATTGTGTGCTTGTGGTGTGGGTTTTGAAAGTATTTTGAAAAATATCTTTTCAATGGTTCTCGTCTCTATAAGAACGTATACAAAGTTTTGTTTCGAAAAATGGTTCAAAGATGTGTTTGTGAATCGTGTTTTGAAAAGTGTTTTGAAAAGAGGTTTTGCAATGGTTCTCGTCTCTATAAGAACGTATACAAAACATTTTAACTTTTTGAAATTATTTTGAAATGAAGGTGTAGTTGTAAAAGTTTTTGTCGTGAGCAAGCGAGTAACTAAGAGCGAATCTATCTACTCGAAAGGTCTTAAATTGTTCTTTTCTTCTTCCTTTTAATGGTGCTATCTTACCATTGATTTGGTAAGAAGCCCCGCCATTGGATGTAACGGAACGGGCGCGGGTCAATTTTACAATCATTGAAGGCAACTTGTGAGACGCTTTAGCAATTTTGTAAGGGACGAGATCGTTTTAACCGAAGGCAACATCGAGGGTCATCGAGGGACTACGCGAGGGACTCCAATCTTTGTTTATCGAAGGGTCATTTGCTAAAGCCTCGCATATTCGATGGACATGATTGTATTTCCGAGGCAACGAGCGGGGTTACCCTAGAGGTGCGCGTGTGAGAAAGTTTATTGGTTTCAAGTTATTTATTCTTTGATTAGGTCATCTAGCGATTGATTTTGAATCTTGTCATACATGCCTAGTTACTATACAGTATATGGAAAATAGTAAATTGCGGGAATTGAAATTCTACGCTATTAAAAAAGTATTCGGGAATGGGTGTAAAATTGTTACAAATGGGGGATGAATCAAATGAAATAGCGATGTCTAAATATCAAGCAATACAACCAAATCGAATTCTTGTGCGATTTAATATAAAGCTATGACAATTTAAGAAAATAAAATCAACAAAGTATGAAATGTATGTATTTACTTGAAAAGAGAAAAATAAAACTTATTCTAAAAAAATGATTTAAATTAAAATCTTTATTATTATTTTTGTATTCTTATTAATTATGTAAATTTAAAGAAAATAAACTAAAATAAATTATTGTTTTTTGGTGTTTTATCATATCAATTTAAAACAAAATTAAATAATAATAAAAAAAACAAAATGATAAAAAAAATTAACTTACAAAAAAACTTAAATCAATTTAATAAAAACTTTAAGTTATGTTAGTAATTTGTTAACAAAATAAAAATAAGAAGAGGAACAAATTAAAAAAGATAAAATGGGCTTAGGAGTTTAGAAGGTGTTAGGCCCAAAGAAGAAAGATGTTATTGCTGAAACAAAAAAAAACAAGGCCAGATGGGGGGGGGGGGGGGGGGGTACAAAATGCATGGCAGATGGGCTTAAGGAATTTGTGACAAAACAAGCCCAATGTTTCTTAAACTTTGTCTAATTTCTGATTAGGGGAAACAAGCAAATTAGGGTTTATGGAACCCCTTGGTACAGCAACGCTCTCTCATCATCTCTTTTGTTCTCCTTTCCAAATTGTTCATCTTTCTCACTAAACGTCCCTATTCTTCTTCCTAATTTCATGAACAAAACATCTCTTGGCCTCTTCAACTCAAACTGATTCATGTTTTTCTAGAAACCCTAGGTTCTGAAATGAATTTGTCTAAAAGGTTTGAAATTTGTGCTTATCTGATCTTCCCCTCACTTTCCGTTACCGGAGCTCTCTCTCTCACCACCTAGCCAAGCCCTAATGGTTTTGTTTCTTGAAAAAAGGTTAAGTTCTGTCTTTGTTAAGCTTTAAACGATTTTCAATGTTTCTTGTCTTGTTATGTTTTTTTTTGTTAATCTACTCTATCATACCTTGAGATGCAGGAAATGGCTCATAAGGAAGGTTAAATAGTCATACCTATTTGTGGCTTTTCTGTAAAGTGGACGGAGATGGTGAGACCGAGGGAAATTCTCCTTGGTGGCGGGACTTGCAAAGGGGAAGAAATGAAGATAAAAAGCGCGCTTTTTTGGTAACCTTCTCCTATTTTTCTTGCTGAACGATGATGATGCTGTTTGTTGGATTTGGTTTGAACTGTTGTTGGTTGTGACAATTTGGTTTGAGGTTTTTTCTGAAAATTGTTGTTACAGTTTGGTTTTGATGTTTTTGATGGAAGATGCTGTTACAGTTTGGTTTGAGGTTTTCTGAAAGTTGTTACAATTTGGTTTTGATGTTTTTGATGGAAGATGATGTTATAGTTTTGGCTTTTGGTTATGTTTTGACAGTTTTGATGCTTTGTTGGTTAACAGGTTTAGTTTGATGGGTTGAGGATTTGTTGATGTTCTTAGGCCATTTGGTTTTTGAACTATTTTACAGTTTTGGGGACTTTGTTGACAGTTGCAGGTTTGTTACTTGTTTTGAAAATGGTTGGTGATTGCTGGTTTTGACAGTCTGGAGGTTTGATGTTGTTGGAATGTTTTTTTTCTGTTTCTTTTTGTTTTGTTTTGGGTTGATGATGGTTTTTGAGGTTTGAAATGTTGGACAGTTTTGGAGGTTTTCTTTGGTTATGCAGTTTTGGTTTTTGAATGTTTTTGTTGTTTTGGATTTGTTGGTTAATAGGTTTGATGGAAGATGGTTTGAGGATTTTTTTTGTGGTTCTGGCTGTTTGAGGATGGATGCTGGGAGTTTTGACAGTTGGAGATTGTTTTGGATTTTTGACAGTTTTCTGAGTTTGATAATTTTCTCCCTTTTTTCTTGAGCCCTATCTACTGTTATATTAGTTGGTTTGGTTTGACAGCTTATTCAAAATGGTGGGAAAACCACCAAATTTTGAATATTTGGCATATTGTTCTCATGCTCTTTTTCTTGCAGTTTTTGTTTTCTAGCAATTCTTGTGCAATTGTGATAGCAGGGCAGCAGGGCTGTGCATCCCTAGGTGACTTCTTTCCTCTCTTCTCTCTCAATGACCCTAAGAGTCAATTTCTCTTTTGCCTTTTTCTGAAAAGTTTGCAAATAACTGGAAAATGATGAATTGCTTATTGAACAAGTTTCTGCTTGTTTGACTTGGTTATTATATTGCCGTATTTTCTTTTTGTTGTTGCCTTCCTCCTACTGCTATGCTGCTTCCTCGTTTGCATAGATGCTGTTTGAATTTTGTCCAATTTGCTGCTTGTTTGGCCCTGTTTTGCGCCTTCTGTTTGTTATATTTGTTTGGCTGCTGTTTGGGCCTCTTGTTTATTTGGACAGCCTTGCTGCATTTCTCTTGTTTGGATAGCTTGCTGCATTTCTCTTGTTTGGATAGCTTGCTTGTATTTCTTCTTTTTGTGAACCAAGAGGAACAATTCTCTTGTGATTTGCAAATAGAGAAAAATAAAAATGTGATGAATTAAAAATAGCCTTCTGATTCGAAATTGCAAACTTTAATGATGAACACTTTTTTTCTTTCTTTTGAAAATTCTTGCTTATGCCCAAATAGTCTTTGTACTAACTATTTCTTTTGTCTTTTGTTTTCATATGAGCACAACTGGATGGTGGCAAAGCAGGGGAAGCAAGAGACTTTGTGGTAAGCATGGAAGCAATGGAAGCTCAGTCAACCTTAGGCATAGATTCATTTTCTTTGTAATTTAGAGAGAAACATTCAACAATTGTACTAATTTTTTTTAATACAATAAGTTGTAAAACCTAAAGTATTTAAATAATAAATTGTTTTGTAACAACTTTTGAAATAAATGGAGAAAGTCTTATGAGATATTCTGGTGTCCATTAAAAACCCTTTACTGTTAATAACTTGTAATTCTCTCTTTGCATCTTCACTGATTCTTAAAGATTCCCGATCAAGATAATTGAAACTGCATTCCAATAATTCCAATCAAGATAACTTAAATTCCAATAATCATGTAACCTTGCAACTGCATTCCAAACAAACACGCATTGTGTATTCCAATTCTTGAACAAACAAATGTTTTAAAAGACGCAAATTATCTGGTTAACCTGGATCAAACAAAACATGAATGTCCCAAACGACAGTCTTAGATTCCATCTCTTGTCCCAAACAAAATTCCTTGAGAACAAACATTAACTTTTCAGTAAACTTGAAAAAGCATGAAAACATGTGAAAGCCAATTGGATCTTTGAGAATTCATTTCTTTTGAGAATTGCAAGAAAACCCCTAATTGTTGGTTTACTGCCAAAGGAGAAAATCTGCCTGATCGATTCCTGAGCCAACTTGAATATCTGAGAAACCCTAGGGTTGTGTTCTCTATGAAAAATGAGAGGGCAAATTTTGGGGTGCAACACTGGTTTACTGCCAAAGGAGAAAATCTGCCTGATCGATTCCTAAGCCAACTTGAATATCTGAGAAACCCTAGGATTGTGTTCTCTGTGAAAAATGAGAGGGAAAATTTTGGGGTACAACAGTTGCCCCTGTTCAATCTTCTTGAACCTGAAGAGTTAGATCGGCGAGTTTTATCGTTCATGAATCGAAGGTAAAAGATGATTGGACACTAGAGTGCCCATAAATTTGCGCTCGACAAAAGTGTAATTGAGGGAATGGGCTTAAAGATGCCATCTGGAGAGTATGTTAGAATCTTATTGGAGATGTGCTTGTAGATGCCATCCAAGAATGTTTGGTTATAAATTGATAGAATAAGCATCAGAATGGTGTCCGTATTTGGAACGTATCTGAACTGTATTTGTCTTTGAATCTGAATAAGTGACAGAATGACTTCCGTGTCGGGAGTGTATCTGTACTGTATCTGTAGGATGAAACTGAATAAGTGATAGAATGGCTTTCGTGTCTGGAGCGTATCTGAACTGTATTTGAACGGTATCTTGAAATTAAGTCTGAATGAGCGACATATTGGCTTCCGTGTCTGGAGCATATCTGGACTGTATCGGTACTTGGAATCTGAATGAGTAACATAATGACTTCCGTGTCTGGAGTGTATCTGTACTGTATATCAAATTGAAATCCAAATGAGTAACAGAATGACTTCCGTGTCTGGAGTGTATCTGTACTGTATCTAAAATCTTTGAATATTTGTTAAAGATAGCTGTTAATCTTATCCTGAAAAGGGTAAAATGTTAGCTGAAACACAAAGTTATGTTGCATGAAATGTATGATGCAATAAATGTGTTCTATTCATGTTTATGATATAAATGTAATGTATGCGCATGTAAGTTAATTTGCTGTATTGCTGAGGAAAATAAATCCTTAACTTTTGCCGGGGAAAATAAATCCTTGACTGCTGTCGGGGAAGATAAATCCTTGACTACTGAGGATTCCGCTGTGAGAGTAATGCCATATACTTCTTGAGGAATCTTCTTGGGGAATCCAGAGAATTTTAATGAGTTCTACTGAGGATTATTGACGGGAGTCTTTTTTCTGTCGAGAAGCAATAAAAACTCTGTGGGGAAAAAGTTTATCCTGTAATGAAAACTCTGGGGAAAAGCTTAATTCCGCTGGGGAGTTCAAGAGTTTGGGTTGTATTCCAATCTACTGGGGAGTTACCCTAGGTTGGGGAGAAACAGAAGTTAACCGTTATCTGTTTGATTTTCGAGCTTCAAGACAACTTGCTGGGGAAACCTGGAGAAACTAGATGAGTTCCGCTGTGGGTTGATAGTTCGAAGTTTCGGCTCCGCTGGGGATTGGTAGTTGGTAGTCTCAGCTCCGCTGGGGACCTGTACTTCAAAGTTTTGACTCCGCTGGGGGATCTTAATAACGTGCTGCAGGGATTGCTCATGGAATATCCTAAAGACGTTTTCCTAATCTTTCTAACTATCAGTAATTATTCTTTTTCATCATGTTTATTTGTAAACAGTAATTATGTTCAAATGCATATGTTCACTAATGAATCATTGGATGTTTTTGCAAATAAAACACAAGTGTAAAGAAAAAGGCAAATAGTTTTCTGTACTTTGAAAGAGATATCTTTGTATTTACTTTGAATAAGTGTTTTGTACAAAGGAGACAGACATCCTAGTAAGAGGATGGCGTCATAAAAAATGAGAAAAATTTTATACAAAGAAAGATATCTATGTGTGTAAAAATCCCATGGGGTTCCCATTCTGCTATAGCCTTTGTATCACTGAATATCTTGTCCATTCATTGCTTTGTCCGAAGATGATTAATTGATCATAAGCCTCAGAGTTTGTCTCTGAAGAGATTGTCCTTAAAGTGATCCGACGAGACATAGTCTTACGCTTTAATTCCCTAACTTTTGCCTGGACCGCCCTTTCGGGTTTTCAATCCACCGAGAAACCCTTTTTTGCCCAAGTCGCCCTTTCTGGTTTTCAACTTACCGGGTGTACAAATTTTTGTTTTATCCCTAATTTTTTCCTGAACCTCCCTTTCCGGTTTTCAATTCACCGGGATGCCCTTGTTTTACCTAGGCGTGTCAACCTAGCGGGTCTCTTATGTGTAGTATCTTTTGACTATGTCTGTGTTCACAGGGTGCGGCAGATCGTCGCTGTCCATGGTGATTAAAATCACTTCCCCACCAAATAAGATGTTCTTGATCACCAATGGTCCTTCGTAGGTAGGAGTTCATTTGCCCCTGGG
This sequence comes from Vicia faba, assembly GCA_948472305.1. Classification (NCBI taxonomy): domain Eukaryota; kingdom Viridiplantae; phylum Streptophyta; class Magnoliopsida; order Fabales; family Fabaceae; genus Vicia; species Vicia faba. Next base: position 1,120,196,974 of record OX451740.1, read on the forward strand.
ATCACTTTGTGGTAAGATGATGCGCTTGATCACAAGATCTCCAACTTGATACACTTGACGTCTGACTTTCTTGTTGAAAGCTTTGATCATCCATTTTTTATACGTCTGACCATGGCAAACAACAGTAAGTCTCTTCTCGTCAATTAAGTTCAACTGATCATGTCGGGTTTGGATCCAATCGTCTTTACTCAAACCAGCATATTTCATGATTCTCAAGGAGGGAATCTGAACCTCGATAGGTAAAACAACTTCCATGCCATATACTAAGGAATAGGGTGTTGCCCCAGTTAAAGTGTGAGCCGTGGTACGGTACTCGTGGAGAGCAAACGGTAGCATCTCATGCCAGTTCTTGTAGGTGACTGTCATTTTTTGTATGATCTTTTTGATGTTTTTGTTCGCAGCTTCACTTGCACCATTCATCTTTGGCCGGTAGGGGGATGAATTATGATGTTGAATTTTGAACTGCTCGCACAAAGCGGTGATCATAGTATTGTTAAGGTTTGTACCGTTATCAGTGATGATCCTTTCGGGGATTCTGTATCGACAGATAAGGTTCTGCTTGATGAAGCGGGCAACAACATTCTTAGTAACGGATGCGAAGGAAGCTGCTTCGACCCACTTTGTGAAGTAATCAATGGCCACTAGAATGAAGCGGTGTCCAATGGATGCTGTAGGCTTGATCTCTCCAATCGTGTCGATTCCCCACATAGCGAATGGCCAAGGAGCTGTTAAGACATTTATAGGAATAGGAGGCACATGCACCTTGTCTGCATAGATTTGACACTTGTGACAGGTACGGGAGTGTTGATAGCAGTTTGCTTCCATGGTAGACCAGTAATAGCCTACCCGTAGAATCTTCTTTTCCATCGTATGCCCGCTAGAGTGAGTGCCAAAGGTACCTTCATGCAATTCAGCCATGATCTTTTCAGCTTCAATCTTGTCCACACAACGGAGCAAAATAGAATCATGATTGCGCTTGTACAAGATGCCATTACTTAGGAAGAACTTAGCTGAGAATCTTCTTAAGAACTTTTTGTCATTGACTAAAGCTCCTTCGGGATATTCTTGAGTCTTGAGATACCTTTTGACTTCATGAAACCAAGGTTGGTCCACTACTTCTTCGGTATTAATCTCGTGACAGTGTGCGGGTTCGTCCATCCGTTCAATGGTGATTTGGGGAGCCTCGTTGTCCCAATTAAGTTTAAACATGGATGATTTTGTAGCTAGAGCATCTTCTAGCTGATTTTCTTCTCGTGGGAAGTGCTCGAAGGTAATCTGCTCGAAATGTGATAACAACGTCAAGACATGTACTTTGTAAGGGATGAGGTTTGGATGTTTAGTGTCCCACTCTCCTTTGATTTGACTGATAACCAAAGCTGAGTCCCCAAATACAATCAAAGATTTGATTCCCAAGTCTATGGCAGCCTTGAGTCCAAAGATGCACGCTTCGTACTCTGCCATGTTGTTTGTACAGTTGAAGCAAAGTCTGGCGGTGAAATGAGTATGGCATCCTTCTGGGGATATAAGTACAGCACCGATATTGTTGCCAAGTGCATTGGATGCACAATCAAAGTACATGGTCCATCGGGATCCTTGTTCAGGTCCGTCATATGGTCTGAGATCTTCAACTTTGTCCAATGTCATGATGTCTTGGTCGGGGAAGTCAAACTTCATGGATTGGTAATCTTCGATAGCTTGATGGACCAAATGATCAGCTAGCACACTCCCCTTTATAGCTTTTTGGGTTGTGTATTGTATATCATATTCGGTCAGGATCATCTGCCATCTAGCTATTCTTCCAGACAAAGCAGGCTTCTCAAAGATGTATTTGATCGGATCCATCTTAGATATCAGCAAAGTGTTATGAGTCAACATATACTGCCTTAGCCAGCGAGCAGCCCATACCAAAGCGCAACAAGTTTTATCGAGCAGTGGATATCTTGTTTCACAGTCGGTAAACTTTTTGCTAAGGTGATAAATGGAATGCTCTTTTCGGCCAGACTCATCATGCTGCCCCAATACGCACCCCATTGAATTCTCTAGGACGGTCAGATACATGACTAGCGGTCTTCCTTCGACGGGTGGCATCAAGATAGGAGGTTCCAGCAAATACTCCTTGATTTTTTCAAAAGAAAATTGACAGTCATCATTCCATTTAACTACCTGATCTTTCTTTAACAGCTTGAAGATTGATTCACAGGTAGATGTTAGGTGAGAAATGAACCTTGCAATGTAGTTTAGGTGTCCCAAGAAACCTCTGACCTCCTTCTCAGTGCGAGGAGCGGGCATTTCTTGTATAGCTTTGACTTTGGCAGGATCAACCTCGATGCCTTTGTTGCTGATAATGAAACCCAAGAGTTTACCGGACCGGATCCCGAATGTGCACTTATTTGGATTCAATCTTAGCTTGTACTCCTTTAGTCGGACAAACAACTTTTGCAAGTGATCAAGGTGTTCTTCTTCAATTTGTGAACGGGCTATCATGTCATCTACATAGACCTCTATCTCATGATGTATCATATCATGAAACAAAGCTACCATGGCACGATGATAGGTTGCCACGACATTCTTCAGTCCGAATGGCATCACTTTGTAGCAGAACGTACCCCACTGTGTAACAAAAGTAGTTTTTTCCATGTCTTCAGGTGCCATTTTGATCTGGTTGTAACCTGAAAATCCGTCCATGAAAGAAAATACTTTGTGCTGAGCTGTGTTATCAACCAGGATGTCGATGTGTGGAAGTGGAAAGTCGTCTTTAGGGCTGGCCCTGTTTAAGTCTCTATAATCCACGCACATTCACACTTTTTCGTCCTTCTTAGGCACGGGCACAATGTTAGCAACCCATTATGGATAGGAAGTAACAGCCAGAAATCCAGCATTGAACTGCTTCATAACTTCTGCTTTGATCTTCTCTGACATGTCAGGCCTCATGCGACGGACTTTTTGTTTCACTGGTGGATAGCCTTCTCTTGTGGGTAGACGGTGTACCACAATGTCTGTATCAAGTCCTGACATGTCTTCGTATGACCAGGCAAAGATCTCAACATACTCATGCAACAGCTGAATTAAACGTTCCTTGACACTCAGCTCTAGGTTGGAACCCACTCTGATTTCCTTTCTGTTATCCTCAGTTCCCAAGTTGATTGTATCCAACTGCTCTTCATGAGGCAGAATAGCCCTTTCCTCTTGTTGTAGAAGTCTAGCCAATTCCCCTGGCACCTTACAATCTTCCTCACCTTCGTATTCGGCTTGGTAGATCAGATCTTCAGAGTCATTGAAGGCCATAGTAGTATCGTTACCCATGGGTTCTGGAGCAGAAGGGTACCTGCATTTGTGAGTGTGGGTGCGTGTAAGGGCATAGCCATCTTAAAACAACAAAATGTAAAAGAAAGACAATGAACACAAAAGTTTATATGTGAAAACGTCCATGATTCATTAAATGGCATATGAAGATGAAAAATAAGAACCCTTACAAATGGACGTTTGTGCCTCGGGTAAGACACAAGGTTAAAAAAGTACGAATTGTTTGAGAATTATTACAGATCCAACAGGAATGGAAAAGATAAATTACTGCAGTATGAAAGTAATCGGAACAAAGTCTTTTGCTTCCCAGTTGCACAGTCCTCCTCCAACAGTAGGAAAAATCCAGTCTTCCAGGCTACCATCTTCATCACTTTCCTCTAATGCATTAATCCCTTGGTGGCTGATCCTCATAGGTGGCCCTCCGACACGGGAGCGGCGCACGGCCTTCTGAGCAGTTGAGGTGAACCCCAAGCCGAATTTATCTGATTTGAAAGGAAAGTCTGGAAGCTTACCCCATATTGTGGATCCTCCCTCTTTAACCACTGCTTTTGCATCCTTGAGAGATGACATCCGAGGCGGAGGTCTGATAATTGTGGGTACAGAGGACACTGTCTTGGATGCCGCTATCTCCTGAGCTACCTCTTCAAAATGCTGGAAAGGAGTTTCGATGAATTTGCCATCCAATTCTACATAACAGAAAGAATTAAGATGACTGATCATGTATTCCTCTTCGCCATGAACAATTATGATTTTCCCCTGGACAGGGTACTTGAGCATTTGATGCAGAGTGGAAGTGACAGCTCCAGCATGGTGGATCTAAGGTCTTCCCAACAGGCAAGAATAAGAAGGATGGATGTCCATCACATAGAATGTGGAGTTGAAGGTTTCAGTTCCCACCTTAATCGGGATGACCACCTCCCTGTGGACCATCCTTTTAGAACCATCAAAGGCTCTGACAATGATATTACTAGGTTTCAGGGTTAGGCCTTCATAATCCAACCTATCCAAGGCCTTCTTCGGCAAGACGTTTAAAGATGAACCATTGTCTACCAGTACGTGTGCTAGGGTTGTCCCTATGCATTCCACCGAGACATGCAAAGCATCATTATGTTTTCTCCCTTTTGAAGTTAAATCTGCATCGGAGAATCCTAGACCATTGTCAGCTGTTAAACTAGCCACGCATTCCTGGAACTGATCAGCGGAGGTTTCTTGTGGCATGTGGGCCGTCTTCAAAAACTTGACCAAAGCTTTAGCTTGTGCCTCAGAGCATAGCAACATGGCTAACATAAAGATTTTGGAGGGGGTCTGCCCCAGTTGCTCAACAACATTGTAATCACTTTTCTTAATAATCCTCAGAATCTCTTCCATCTCTTTCTGGGATGTTTCAGGAATGACTAATGACTGAGCCTTCGTCAAGACAGGCTCCTCTTGAACATTCTTTCCTTTTTTCTCAGCATCGGAAACAGGGATGGGAATTGTATTGTCATTTTCAGCGGGTACACTTGCGGGTACAATCACAGGGGTAATCTTCGGAGTGGCCACGTGTCCAAAGACTGTTGTTGGAGGAGCAATCTCTGGAGAAAAGATTCTTCTGCTACGAGTAATTTTTCTTGTTCCAGCAATATTACTGATGTCGGGATTATCTTCCTCAGAGCTTTCTTCTTCTGCAATCTGTTCAATCTGTTTGACACCATGGTAGTAGATTTCTCCACCATAATTCTATGGTACCATTTTATCAGTTTTGTAAGGGGTTGGCCCTGGCATTGTTATCTTCAACGGAGTAATCACTGTAGAGGATGTAATCCTAATGGGTTTTTTAGGAACCCTGGAAGAATTGGCGTATATGGTTATTATTTGAAACTTCTGGAACTGAAATGGGTGAGATGGGAGCTTTCTCAAACAAAATTTCCTTGTTATCGATAAATTGTTGGATTCCTTCCTTTAAAAGAGGACAGTCAAATAGGGAGGATAGGCAAGCATGGAAATCTTGGTCACAACCTGGGAACACCCCAGCTTTCAACAAATTTAACTTGATGGTGAGGAGAGGATTTATCAATTCATCCACAGTAGAAACAAACAGGTCTTCCTCCACAGCACTGGCATTGTGTCCATGCCTAGGCATTGGAGCAGAGATAACATTCAGTTTTTCGGGAGCTTCAAATTCAACTTCCTTTGCGTCAATCAGATCTTGAATCTTATTCTTCAGGGCCCAACAGTTGTTGGTGTCGTGCCCTAGACTTTCTGAATGGTAAGCACACCTGGCATTCGAATGGTAGTGTGGAGATGAAGTATTAGGATTTTTAGGGGCCTCCTTTAGCATGTCCAGGTTTAACTTTAAGAGATGTGGTAAGAGTTGAGCAGGAGTCATGTTTATCTTGGTGAATTGCCTTACAGGCCTTTCCACCCTTTGCTGGTTATTCCTCGGCTGATCGTTTCTCGGTTGATTGTTCCTCGGCTGGTCTGAGGCATACTTTTAAATCATGACGGCCTCAACTGTTGGTCGTCTTTCGATTCTTCCCTGATTTTTCTAGGCATAGACAGCCGATACCTCCTTCTTTCTGGTGAAGGGATTTTTAGCAACTGCAGAGGTAGACGCATCCTTCTGAATTTTTCCGCTTCTAATACCGGCTTCCACCCTTTCACCAGTTAGAATCAACTCAGTGAAACCTGCAGAGGAGCTTCCTATCAGGTGATTAAAGAAAGGACCTGATAGGGTCCCCAAGAACATATCCACTAACTCTTTTTCAGATAAAGCTGGTTGCACCCGTCCTGCCAAGTCTCTCCATTTCTGGGCATACTCTTTGAAGCCTTCATTTGAGACCATGCCCATACTCTATAATTGAGTACGAGTTGGTGCTAAGTCCGCATTGTATTGATATTGTCTATAGAAGGCAGCTGCCAAGTCTTCCCAATTATGCACATCAGACCTCTCCAACTGGTAGAACCAATCCAGCTACATTCCCGATAAACTGTCATGGAAAAAGTGGACCCACAGGTCTTTGTCAGAAGAATGTGGTTGAATTTTCCTGACATAAGATCGTAGGTGCATCTTAGGGCAAGACACCCCATCATACTTAGCAAATAGTGGCACTTTGAATTTAGGAGGGATTACAATTCCAGATACCAGCCCCAACTCCTCAAAGTCCAACCCCGGTACTCTTTGTACTTCCATGGCAGCTAGATGCTCTTCCAGGTTTTGTATTTGTCATCAGTCGGAGGGTACTATTGTTTGGAGTAGTCCTCTTCCTCTTCTTCTTCAGCTTCAGAATCTGAAGGCACTGTAGTCTCTTTACCTTTTCCTTCCCCTTCCTCAGAGGTTGATGGAAAATCCAAGGCCCTTCTGGCTTGTCTTTCAAACCTTCTTCCCATGGTAGCCACGCCAACTCGCTTCTTCTTATTTTTCTCTTTTCCTTTCTCTAGCAGAGTCTTGAGCTCCTCCTGCCCCTTAGCCAAGGTCAAGAGTAGTTGCTGAAATTGTGAATTCTGAGCTTGCAAGTCTTTAACCATTTGTTCAAGATCCATGTTGCTAAAATAAACAGCAGAGGGATGAGGAAACTTCTTGCAAAGACATGCTTATGCATATGATGAATGATATGTATTCATGTAATTCTTTCAAGGATTCAGAAATTCAAATTTGTTTTAAACAAAAAAGAAACACACGTCATATTAATAAGATAGAATTTGTTAGTAAATCAATGCCCCTTGGGCAAAATAATACAAAATTCTAAGGTAAAAAGACGTTGCGCATCCTTTTCGGTGCAATGTAGGTGTTGAGAGTCTGCTCTTCGTGAAGTAACCGAGTGAGTTCTAAAACCTTCTTCTCGCTCACGTAGAATTGGGCTTCAAAAGTATCACATTCTCCCTTGAGCTGTATCCAACTCCTTTGCAGATCTTCCAGTGATGTTGGCATGTCAGGATGTAGGAGGGTGTATGGAACCTCTCCTTCCTTAACTGGCTCTATAATCACTGGGAGAATGGAGGGGTAAGGCATCATATAACTTTGGGCGTGGGTTCGTACCCACTTGAGGTATGGCTCAAGGGGGATGGAATTCTTGTGTTCCAAGGTCTTACTGTCTACCTTGTTGGGCATCCTCCAAGCTCGAATGAACCTTTGTCGGAGTCCTTAATTGTCGTTGTCGAAGTCGAAAATCAAGCCTTGAATCAGCATGTCATGTGGGCCATCCCTTCGGGCATAACCAAATTGTCTCAAAGCCAAGCAGGGGTTGTAGGTGATGCCTCCCCTAATGCCAAGTAGAGGGACATTAGGGAATTCCCCACAATGATCGACGATGATAACATTCTCTTTGGTTCGAGAACACCAGTGAATATCTGAATGTGTAAGAGTCATCAATCGTTGTGACCACCTCAAACCTTGTTCATTCTTTAAGACTGACTGGGGAATATGAGAAATAAACCATCTTGCCAGAAGAGGAGTGCAACACATGAGAACACCTCTTTTCCTCATTGTTCGAGTGTGAAAAGAGTGTAAGATATCTCCAAGTAATGTAGGCACCAGATTGCGTGACATGAAAATCTTGACAGCATTCACATCTATAAGTTGGACAGGGTTTGGGAACAAGATCGTCCCATATATGAGAAGAGCTACAATCTCCTCAAAAGCTTGTAAGTCCAAGGAATTCCAACAGCTTTGGGCCTTCTCAAACAATAACTTTGCCAAGAAGCCTTTGACACCACTTCTAGTTTCCCAATGTGCTGTGACATCTAATGGTTGCAAGTACAGGGCTTAAGCAACATCTTCAGGCTTTGGATCTCTTTCCGTACCGTTGAAGGGTAGTTGATTGAGAATAGGAATCCTCAAGAGTTGAGAAAATTCCTCCAAAGTAGGCACCAACTGGTAGTCAGGAAATGTGAAGCAGTGATGCAAAGGGTCAAATAACTGGAAGAGAACCTTCATCATGTCTTCATCTGTGTTGGAAGTGACTAAGTTGAGAAGACGACCATGCCTCTCGGTGAATGGAGAGTTCTCAGGAATCCTTGAAGCTAGCTCCTTGAGTTGTGGAGGAATTCTCACAAGGTTGACTTGGATAATTTTCTTGCGAAGTGAATCCATAGCCTACAAAACAGGAACAAAGATGAACCTCCAAAAATCCTTTAAATGGTTAGTGGATGCATATGATGCTTCATGATGTTCATGATGTTATGCACAAGTATGTATGTACAAGCAAATCACACAAATTCCTAGTTTAGGCTTGCAAGGGGTTTCATAGGTAAGTACCCTCTTGAAGTTTAGTTGGCTCAACCTGTCTTAGAAATAGTAACCAGGTTCTAAGGAGCTCAATATCACTGGATTGTTTTCTGTGTTCATTGTTTCAGTTTAGCCACTTTACCGGCGACCGAAATATTCCAAGAAAACAACACTCAATGAGTGTAGTATCGAGTATCTACCAACATCGGACTGCACCAAAGTCGGTCCTCTCACTACATCCTAAAAGGCCAAGTTAGTCAAGTAAAGGTTCTAAAAGTTCGTTAGTGCTTCATGACATCACTCAGCGGACCCGTATTCTCTTTGATTGACTCAAAGGCTACCGGTACCCACAAATATGTCACACTAACATAGCTATTTCTTAGACCGTGTCGGTATACCCCGCACAGTTTCCACAACGTATTACTATTTACCTATGAATGTTTCCCAAATCCGGGTAGAGGATTCAAACCCAAAAAATAGAACCAAAGTGTAAAGCAAACAATTCAAGCAAGATAAGTATGTAAAGGTGATCTAAAACCCTAAGGTAACCACACTTTTATTATTCTCCGCAGTAGAGTCGCCAGTTCTGTGATACGGTGGGAGAACTGACTAGATGTTTTGCGTTTCGTTCGCACTTGTGCGGTTAGCAAGAGTCGCCACCGACTTTTCTTTTATCCAAAAGGAAAGGTAAAAAAGCACAGGAAAGACCTTTCGAGAATTTTCTCGGGTTCGGGGGGTAGATTATGAAAAGGGAAGGTATTAGCACCCTTTTCATCCATGGTTTTCCATGGGCTCTTAGTTACTCATTTAGATCACTTGCTTTTGTTTGATTTTGTGCTTGTGGTGTGGGTTTTGAAAGTATTTTGAAAAATCTCTTTGTAATGGTTCTCGTCTCTATAAGACGTATACAAAGTTTTGTTTCGAAAAATGGTTCAAAGATGTGTTTGTGAATCGTGTTTTGAAAAGTGTTTTGAAAAGAGGTTTTGCAATGGTTCTCGTCTCTATAAGAACGTATACAAAACGTTTTAACTTTTTGAAATTGTTTTGAAATGGAGGTGTAGGTGTAAAAGTTTTTATCGTGAGCAAGCGAGTAAATAAGAACGAATCTATCTACTCGAAAGGTCTTAAATTGTTCTTTTCTTCTTCCTTTTAATGGTGATATCTTACCATTGATTTGGTAAGAATCCCCACCATTGGATGTAACGGGACAGGCGCGGGTCAATTTTACAATCATTGAAGGCAACTTGTGAGACGCTTTAGCAATTTTGTAAGGGACAAGATCGTTTTAACCGAAGTCAACATCGAGGGTCATCGAGGGACTACGCGAGGGACTACGATCTTTGTTTATCGAAGGGTCATTTGCTAAAGCGTCGCATATTCGATGGACATGATTGTATTTCCGAGGCAACGAGCGGGGTTAACCTAGAGGTGCGCGACTGAAAAAGTGTGTTGGTTTCAAGCTATTTATTCTTTGATTAGGTCATCTAACGATTGATTTTGAATCTTGCCATACATGCCTAGTTACTATACAGTATATGGAAAACAGTAAATTGCGGGAATTGAAATTATACGCTATTACAAAATTATTCGGGAATGGGGGTACAATTGTTACAAATGGGGGATGAATCAAATGAAATAGCGATGTCTAAATATCAATCAATACAACCAAATCGAATTCTTGTGCGATTTAATATAAAGCTATGACAATTTAAGAAAATAAAATCAACAAAGTATGAAATGTATGTATTTACTTGAAAAGAGAAAAATAAAACTTATTCTAAAAAAATGATTTAACTTAAAATCTTTATTATTATTTTTTGTATTCTTATTAATTATGTAAATTTAAAGAAAAGAAACTAAAATAAATTATTGTTTTTTGGTGTTTTATCATATCAATTTAAAACAAAATTAAATAATAATAAAAAAACAAAATGATAAAAAAAATTAACTTACAAAAAAACTTAAATCAATTTAATAAAAACTTTAAGTTATGTTAGTAATTTGTTAACAAAATAAAAATAAGAAGAGGAACAAATTAAAAAAGATAAAATGGGCTTAGGAGTTTAGAAGGTGTTAGGCCCAAAGAAGAAAGATGTTATTGCTGAAACAAAAAAAAACAAGGCCAGATGGGGGGGGGGGGTACAAAATGCATGGCAGATGGGCTTAAGGAATTTGTGACAAAACAAGCCCAATGTTTCTTAAACTTTGTCTAATTTCTGATTAGGGGAAACAAGCAAATTAGGGTTTATGGAACCCCTTGGTACAGCAACGCTCTCTCATCATCTCTTTCGTTCTCCTTTCCAAATTGTTCATCTTTCTCACTAAACGTCCCTATTCTTCTTCCTAATTTCATGAACAAAACATCTCTTGGCCTCTTCAACTCAAACTGATTCATGTTTTTCTAGAAACCCTAGGTTCTGAAATGAATTTGTCTAAAAGGTTTGAAATTTGTGCTTATTTGATCTTCCCCTCACATTCCGTTACCGGAGCTCTCTCTCACCGCCTAGCCAAGCCCTAATGGTTTTGTTTCTTGAAAAAAGGTTAAGTTCTGTCTTTGTTAAGCTTTAAACGATTTTCAATGTTTCTTGTCTTGTTTTGTTTTTTCTGTTAATCTATTCTATCATACCTTGAGATTCAGGAAATGGCTCATAAGGAAGGTGAAATAGTCATACCTGTTTGTGGCTTTTCTGTGAAGTGGACGGGGATGGTTAGACCGAGGGAAATGCTCCTTGGTGGCGGGACTTGCAAAGGGGAAGAAATGAAGATAGAAAGTGCGCTTTTCTGGTAACCTTCTCCTATTTTTCTTGCTGAACGATGATGATGTTGTTTCTTGGATTTGGTTTGAACTGTTGTTGGTTGTGACAATTTGGTTTGAGGTTTTTTCTGAAAATTGTTGTTACAGTTTGGTTTTGACGTTTTTGATGGAAGATGCTGTTACAGTTTGGTTTGAGGTTTTTTGAAAGTTGTTGTTACAGTTTGGTTTTGATGTTTTTGATGGAAGATGTTGTTACAATTTTGGCTTTTGGTTATGTTTTGACAGTTTTGATGCTTTGTTGGTTAACAGGTTTAGTTTGATGGGTTGAGGATTTATTGATGTTCTTAGGCCATTTGGTTTTTGAACTGTTTTACAGTTTTGGGGATTTTGTTGACAGTTGCAGGTTTGTTACTTATTTTGAAAATGGTTGGTGATTGTTGGTTTTGACAGTCTGGAGGTTTGATGTTGTTGGAATGTTTTTTTCTGTTTCTTTTTGTTTTGTTTTGGGTTGATGATGGTTTTTGAGGTTTGAAATGTTGGACAATTTTGGAGGTTTTCTTTGGTTATGCAGTTTTGTTTTTTGAATGTTTTTGTTGTTTTGGATTTGTTGGTTAATAGGTTTGATGGAAGATGGTTTGAGGATTTTTTTGTGGTTCTGGTTGTTTGAGGATGGATGCTGGTAGTTTTGACAGTTGGAGATTGTTTTGGATTTTTGACAGTTTTCTGAGTTTGATAATTTTCTCCCTTTTTTCTTGAGCCCTGTCTACTGTTATATTAGTTGCTTTAGTTTGACAGCTTATTCAAAATGGTGGGAAAACCACCAAATTTTGAATATTTGGCATATTGTTCTCATGCTCTTTTTCTTGCAGTTTTTGTTTTCTAGCAATTCTTGTGCAATTGTGACAGCAGGGCAGCAGGACTATGCATCCCTAGGTGACTTCTTTCCTCTCTTCTCTCTCAATGACCCTAAGAGCCAATTTCTCTTTTGCCTTTTTCTGAAAAGTATGCAAATAACTGGGAAATGATGAATTGCTTATTGAACAAGTTTCTGCTTGTTTGACTTGGTTATTATATTGCCATATTTTCTTTTTGTTGTTGCCTGCCTCCTACTGCTATGCTGCTACCTCGTTTGCATGGATGTTGTTTGTATTTTGTCCAATTTGCTACTTGTTTGGCCCTGTTTTGCGCCTTCTGTTTGTTATATTTATTTGGCTGTTGTTTGGGCCTCTTGTTTATTTGGACAGCCTTGCTGCATTTCTCTTGTTTGGATAGCTTGCTGCATTTCTCTTGTTTGGATAGCTTGCTTATATTTCTTCTTTTTGTGAACCAAGAGGAACAATTCTCTTGTGATTTGCAAATAGAGAAAAACAAAAATGTGATGAATTAAAAATAGCCTTCTGATTCCAAATTGCAAACTTTAATGATGAACACTTTTTTTCTTTCTTTTGAAAATTCTTGCTTATGCCCAAATAGTCTTTGTACTAACTATTTCTTATGTCTTTTGTTTTCACATGAGCACAACTGGATGGTGGCAAAGCAAGGGAAGCAAGAGACTCTGTGGCAAGCATGGAAGCAATGGAAGCTCAGTCAACCTTAGGCATAGATTCATTTTCTTTGTAATTTAGAGAGAAACATTCAACAATTGTACTAATTTATTTTTTTAAATACAATAAGTTGTAAAACCTAAAGTATTTAAATAATAAATTGTTTTGTAACAACTTTTGAAATAAATGGAGAAAGTCTTATGAGATATTCTGGTGTCCATTAAAAACCCTTTACTGTTAATAACTTGTAATTCTCTCTTTGCATCTTCACTGATTCTTAAAGATTCCCGATCAAGATAATTGAAACTGCATTCCAATAATTCCAATCAAGATAACTTAAATTCCAATAATCATGTAACATTGCAACTGCATTCCAAACAAACACACATTGTGTATTCCAATTCTTGAACAAAAAAATGTTTTAAAAGACGCAAATTATTTGGTTAACCTGGATCAAACAAAACATGAATGTCCCAAACGACAGTCTTAGATTCCATATCTTGTCCCAAATAAAATGCCTCAAGAACAAACATTAACTTTTCAGTAAACTTGAAAAAGCATGAAAACATGTGAAAGCCAATTGGATCTTTGAGAATTCATTTCTTTTGAGAAATGCAAGAAAAATCCTAATTGCTGGTTTACTGCCAAAGGAGAAAATCTGCTTGATCGATTCCTGAGCCAACTTGAATATCTGAGAAACCCTAGGGTTGTGTTCTCTATGAAAAATGAGAGGGCAAATTTTGGGGTACAACACTGGTTTACTGCCAAAGGAGAAAATCTTCCTGATCGATTCCTGAGCCAACTTGAATATCTGCGAAACCCTAGGGTTATGTTCTCTATGAAAAATGAGAGGGAAAATTTTGGGGTACAACATCCTCCATATGCCAAGTATAACTTTATTACGGAAGACGCATGGAAAGAGTTTCTCAAGATTCGAGATACCCCTGAATTTAAGGTTAGTAGGAGTTATATGTTTTTGTGTGCATAACATTTTTATTATATTTAGTGATTAATTACTTGTTTGAGTTTATAATAGGAAAAAAGTCAAAAGGGTAAGGATAATATGGCTAAGAATGTATACCCACACGTATTGTCTCGTGGAGGGTATCGCTTGCTTGAGGAGAAAATTATGAAAGAAAAGTCATCATCGAGAGATAATTCCACATTAGATGATAATGGTAGTCCATCTCCACCGTCACGCCATGAGTTATGGAAGAGAGCACGACAAAAGAAAGGAGGAGAATACACATCAAAATCTAGACAAGAGGTTGCTGAAAATATTATAAGTAAACAACGAAAAATTATTCAAGTATCATTATATTTGTGATTGATTAATTGTTGTTTTTGCATTTTGTAGGATTCTTTAGTTCAAGAAGCTGAAAAAGGTGCAATTATTCTGGATGGACGTAACGATATCTTATCATTAGCCATTGGAACATCTGAGCATGGAGGTCGTGTTCGTGGTGTTGGAAAACACCATAAACAAAGCACTTACTTTGGAAGGTCACATCAACATATTGACGTAAATGAACAACTTGCAATATTGGAAATAAAACTTAGAGCTGAACTTGAAGAAAAGTTGGTTGAAGAGCGTAAGATGTTTCAACAATCATTAATGGAGACACTTAAGTCTATGGGTTTATCACAAAGAACAGGTGATATTAAATGCATTAAAAAAATGGAAATTATCGATGGAAGCGGAAAAGGAAGTTGTTTAGCTGCAAAAGGAAGCACAAAAGACGTGGAAGTTGATGATGTTCAGAGATTGTTACTCATGGTTTTGAAAATGGATGATAACCATTTGGCAATACAATTAAGTCATTATGCGAGTGTCTCTAATTTTTATGTTTCAGCTAAGTGTATCAGAGAGTTATTGGTGGGTTTAGATCATTGGCTTGATGTGTCTATTCTGCAAATTTAGTGCACGTAAGTACATTTTATTGTTTTATTAAAGTCAATCTCTATTAATATGTTATATCTCTCATCACTTTGATTCTAATGTTTATTTTAAAATTATTCAGGTATATTCGTCGTGTATGTCTTGAGAATTCCATTTCAGAATCATATGGATTTATGGACCCTGCTAGGTGTATTTATAATGATAATGTAGTGAAATCTCAAGAGGATGTTAAAAATTACGTACTAGAAAAGTTACGTGATGAAAATAGAGTGTGCCACTTACTACCATTAATTCATGGGTAAGAATTTTTATGAAATTGTGTTTTATATTATTTAATTTTGATAACATATATATTTTATGTGACTTTTCTGTTTCCACACACACGTACAGGAGACATTGGCAATTAATAGTCATGTGTCCAAGAAACAATTTAGTTGTCGTATTTTGCTCACTTCATCGGGAAATTGACCAGAACAAGAAGAAAATTATTACAAAGTAAGTTTATCTTTCACGTGACTTTCATTGACAACTAATAGTTATGTGATTTTTCATTGGCGAGTAAATTTAGTTATGTGATGTTTATCTTTCTGTATTAGTTCTTTTGGGATTCATCAAATGACAAATGGAAATAGAAAAAAGGCTACATGGCTTCATCCCAATGTAAGTGTGATGTAAATTGTAATTCTATAGTAAAATTTATGATAAATATTCACTAATTATGTTATTCAATTGTAGACAAGGTAACAACATAACTCTAATGATTGTGGATACTATGTGATGAAAAATATGTTAGATATTGTCTCTGCTAATATAACCGAGAATTGGATGCAGGTACTAAAAATAACTTTACTTTGTTATTTACTTTTTGTTTTTTGACTTAATATGAATTTTTTAAAAATAACTCTATGTTGTTATATTTATGTATTATAGGTATTTGATGAATCAACAGAATTAACACAAGATAGTTTGTATGATTTGCGACTCCGTTGGGCAAAATGTTTCTTTGAGTTACATGAAAATTAAGTTTATCTTGGTGAGTTTTATAGAATTGTCTAAGTTATGGTTTTTGCACATAATTGTTATTATTGAGTTTTTGCACAATACATGTGGTTTTTGCACATGTATTGAGTTTCTTGATTTTTTTTGCTGATGTTAATTGTTATTATTTATTGTCAGGCAATATGATTTTGGTGTTGTCTACCGAAGTTATAACTCATCTACTTGTTGATTTTATAATGGTAATTGAAGTTTGGAAAAAGACTTATAAATAGTTGAATATTTTTGTATATTTTGTGAATAATATGTAATTTTAAGTTTGGAAAAAGACTTATAAATAGTTGAATATTTTTGTATATTTTATGAAGAATTTGTAATTGTAAGTTTGTTGTGAGTTTGTTTGTTGTGATACAATACAAGTTTGCAATACAATTGTTTAATTTGTAAGTTTGTTGTGAAAAATATGAAAACATCGACCTACATGTGGTCTATGTGATGTTGGAAAGCTATGAAATCTATATAGCGACATAAATATAGTCTGTGTGATATTGGAAAAATATGAAAAAATGGGTACAAATTATTTTTGTACAGGGAAACATCCAGAAAAGTAATAATCTATTCTCAAAAAATTTCATACATTTTACATTGGTTATTACTCCAAACTGATGTAAAAACTTTCAAAAAGGGACTTTTTACATCGGTTATTACTCCCAACCGATGTAACAAGTTGCGTCACTTTTTTTAAAATAATGATATAACTGTTTCTTACATCATTTTTATATTATAACCGATGTAAAAAAGGGACTTTTTACATCGGTTATTACATCCAACCGATGTAAAAAATTGCATCAAGTTTTTTAAAATAATGTTATAACTGTTTCTTATATCATTCTTATATTATAACCGATGTAAAAAGGGACTTTTTACATCGGTTATTACTTCCAACCGATGTAAAAAATTGCATCAAGTTTTTTAAAATAATGTTATAACTGTTTTTTACATCATTCTTATATTATAACCGATGTAAAAAAGGGACTTTTTACATCGGACCCAAAACCGATGTAAAAAGGGACTTTTGATTAGATGGTTCTTTTCCTTAGCTTTTAGTTTATCCTTTAGGATAGTCCCTTCATCTCCTCCTATCTTCTTTAATTTCAATATCTTCTCCCTCCTTTTCAAAACTCTTCTTGTTTTATAACTTAAACCGCTTTCATAATAAACTTGGACTTAGGTCCATGCATTTTTAAAAACCTTTTCTAAATTAAAATTTAACCAACTTAATCATACTTTGACATTTTTTTGTGAGAAGACTAAAACTAAATCAAACTCATTCAAACCATTTTGCCACTTTGGATTTTACTTTAAAACTTTTTCTCAAAATATTAGACTATTATCGATTCTTGTAGTGATGTGAGCTACTATACTTCTACAATATATAGTGAAGTGAGATATTTTCCACTTGGGTGTTAAGTGAGGTTTTGTTGATCTTAAAATCCAATCCATATCCTCCACTTTGAGATGATGCAAATTCTCCTTTCTTGTAATCGTGGGTAGTAAGTATGTTTTCCACTCGGATATGATGATGATGTCTCTTCTCTTAAAACTAACCAACACACGTGTGTTTTTAATTTTTTGAGGTGAACTATGAGTACCCTGATCCCCTATTGCATGAAAGGTGGTATGTAGGCACTAAAGGTTTGCAACCGCGGTGGGTGCAAAAATTATAGACAATACTTCTTTTCTCATATCCACCATCTGTTTTTGTATACACCATTTATAGCCAAAATACACAAATTTCAAGAGGTTCCTACGGAGTACTGTAGATGTTTAGGATATTAATATCTTACCTTTGCATAACAAACCCTCATACCTAGATTCTCTCCCCTCTCTTTTTGGGTTTATTCGCTTTTTTCTCATTTCCTTTGAAAACAATAAAGTGCGGTGGCAATTTTTATTTGATTTCTGCGAGTTAAGTCAATCCAATGGCTTAGTCTCAACATCTCTACCCCTACATAAAAAAATGGAAACTTCACTGGGGACAGATCGACCAAATGTTGGTCCATCTCTAAGTGGGTTGAACCCTTCTTTGTTTATATTGTGTATGTGCTATTATTTGTTGTATATTATGTGTTGTATATATATTTGTCTTGATTTTCCTGGTTTCCAGGGTGCTTGGTTATTTCTCATAAGTCCTCTACCCAGACTTGGGCAAACTTAAGATATGACGGGTAGTATATTTATGTTAACTTTGAGAGAGGAATCCTAAAAAAGGATACATGAGATCCCCCACTGAGTGGAGGCCCTTTTGAATGTAGTATTCATTTACCTAGCAATCGGGAAGACATGTTGCTTTCGGCTTGGGAGGTTGCTGAAGCTAACGATCGTAGAACCCCTTAACCCATATTGTCCTTTTAGGTTTAGTGCGGAGACTATGATGGAGCAATCCGAAAGTGGTTGTCATGCGGTACTACACTTAATCAAGTTTTTCCTGAGAATATTTCTGATTACCGGGTTAACCAGGACGTTGGAAATATCTGAAGGAAGGATGTAGACTTTGTGAACCTTTTAGAAACTTGTTCGACAAGTGATAAACTATTAGTCCGTACCTTGTGGGTAGTACCTTTGGATTCATGATCGTGATGTCGAACCTATGAACCCCCATGTTTATGATCTTGTGTGTGATTATTGCATCATGCATTCATGCACCCCTTGTGAGTTTTGCAAATATCTAATCTACTTTTTGACCATGGATTTTGGAAGAAGAAAGACTCGAAAGTACAGTTTCAAGGATCCTAAGATAGAGGAACTAGTGAGTTTGATTCCTAAAATTGAGAGCTATATAGATTTCCAGAAGAAGTGTGGATTTGTTGTTCCTCTTATGAAGCTCAAGATGAATGAGGTTATTCTTTCTACATTGGTCCAGTTCTATGATCCATTGCTCCAGTGTTTTAATTTCCCTGATTATCAGTCGATGCCCACATTGGAGGAGTATTCTTACTTACTTAGTTTACTTATTACTGATCGTGTTCCTTTCATCGGCTTAGAAGGAGAGCCTAAATATCATGAGATTGCTAACATAACTTATTTGAAGAAGTATTATATTGAGGCTAACATGACTACCAAAGGAAGAATAAGGGATTTACCTGCTCAGTTTTTATTGGAGAAAGATCGTTACTTCGTCAAGGTGAAGAGTACAGCTGCTTTCGAGGCTATCTTTCCTTTTCTTTCTTATGGGTTGTTCTTGTTTCCTAACATCTACAAATTTGTGGATGTTAATTCCATTAGGATCTTTCTGATTAGGAATCCAGTCCCTACATTGTTAAGAGATACTTATTATTCCATCCATCTTTGGATTTTTTATCCGGGAGGAATGATCATCAGTTGCACACCGTTGTTATATCAGTGGTTTATTTCTCACCTACCTCAGACTATTTCTTTTTGAGATATCAAGAAGGAACCTCGTTGGGCCCCGAGGATTCTGGCTCTCACTCATTCTGACATTGATTGGTATCATTAAGCTTATTATGATGTAGAGATTATTGATAGATGCGGTAGTTCCCCCAATGCGCCTCTTTTTGGTACAAAGGGAGGAATAAACTACAATCTCGTTCTTACGCGTCGTCAACTTGGATATCCAATAAGAAATGATCCAAACAACATTCATATGAGTGGTTTCTTTATCAAAGAAGGAAAAGATCATAAGGAAGCTAAGAAAGAGATTGAGAAGGCTTGGCGTCATATTCATAGAAAAGGTAAAAAAGATTTGGGACCAAGAGGAGCTGTTTCCTTAGAACCTCATCTTCGTTGGGTACAAGCAAGGGAAATTCAGTTGAAGATGCCTTATTCTCATGAAGAACCTTCATTTGATATGTTTATGAGGACTACTCCTCCTCTCTTAGATGATATGGAAGAAATTCAGCTTGCTCTGGTTAGGATGCAACAAGAGAAAGAAGCATGGAAGAATAAGTACCAGACTTTGGAGGTGTCTTACTCAACAAAATTGAAAGAGAAGGATGACTTGATTCAGATTCTTGAGAGTTATGTTGTGGAGATGATAGATAAGTAAGAGGATTTATTTTCCTCTAGATCTCATCCAAGTCCCGGTCACTCGTCTTCTGATTTCGATGGTTGGAAAGAAGTCGCTGACAAGTATTCAGAAGAGAATAAGCAATTGAAGGCTCAGATTGCAAGACTCATGGGAAAGCGTTAGTGTGTGGAGAGATCTTCATCAGCTTTGGCTCCTTAGGATTTTTAGATTATATCTTTATTATCTTATACTTAGGATTATTGAAACTTGTACTAAAAGTTGTAATCCATTCCAAAGCTATTATTAAAAAGAGATTTTTTTTCAGTATTTCCAAATGTGTTAGTACTTCAATATTTGCAATTGTTAATAATTCTTTGAGTTCCTTGAATAAACAAAATAAATCATATGAATTGAATATCATGCATCATTTTACACATATTTTTGCATTCTTATCTTTCACAAGTATCTTACTTGCTTCTCTACTTCGTTCAGTCGACAAGTTGTCTCATCGCTACAATACTCAGGATAATTCTAGAAAGAAGATGAAAAATATTGAACAAGAGAATTGCAAGATGCCCAAAGAGGTTACTGCTTTGAGAACTAGCATGGCCAACTTAACTGCTTTGGTAGAATCGTTGGTAGTTTCTTAGAATCAGCCACCACCATCTCCTCCTCTATCTCCTCATATTGCTCAGCCACAATAGACAACTGTTATTTCCGAGGTTTTGTCGGTTTCCAACACTCCAGTTACCGCTGCTCAATATCGTATGCCTCACGATTATCCATAGGGAATTCCTGAGATTTATGCCATAAGACTAAAATCATGTTGATCAAGTTGCTCCATTTACTCAAACTGTTGCTGCTTCTGCACCTCCTATGGTGCATGCTACTCCTGTTGCCAATAATGAGATTCATCATGCCGCACCCCCTACAATGAATGTCATGCCTGTTATTAATGATGAAATGTATCATCCTGCTCCTCTACCAAGTGAGAGTTTGGGCTTTTATGACCGAATGGATGACTTTCAGGGTCAATTTAATGAAATGCAGAAAGAAGTGAAGGCTCTCTGATGGAAAGAGTTATTCGGACAGAATGTCAGTGACCTCTGTTTGGTCCCTAATGTATAAGTGCTAGCAAAGTTTAAAGTTCCAGAATTTGAAAAGTACAAGGGTAACTCTTGTCCCTATGACCATCTAGTGATGTATATCAGAATGATGTCCACTCATACTAATGACCAATGTTTGCTTATTCGTTTCTTCTAGGATAGTTTAACTGGTGCTACTTTGAAATAGCATATGGGATGGGACAGTAGCAATATTTACACCTTCAATGACTCGGGTGAAGCTTTCGTCAAGCAGTATAAGTATAACATGTTTATGGCGTCTGATCGTGACCAATTGAGAGTGATGGCTCAGAAGGATAAATAGTCATTTAAAGAGTATGTGCAGTGTTGGCGCGAGGTTGCTTCCCAAGTGTTACCCCCAATGGGAGAGCAAGAAATGACTAAGTTCTTCCTGAAAACCCTTGGTTCATTTTGCTTTGAAAGGGTGGTTGCAAGTGCACCGAGTGATTTCATTGAGATGGTAAGTATGGGTGTCCATCTAGAGGAAGCTATCAGGGAAGGATGATTGACAAAAGATGAAGGTTTTGGTGGAACAAAGAAATCATCATATGGTTTTTCTAGAAATAAAGAAAGTGAAACAAATGTTACCGTTGAGGAAAGAAAGGTTAGACATCCGAGAAGATGTCATAAGTACCAACAACAAGCTGGTTCTGTGACTCCAGACGTCAGTGTAGCTCTGACTGTTGTTTCCAATCAGAGAAAACTTCCTAATCAAGGGCAAGGTCAAAAAAGAGAAGCGTTTGATCATATTCCAATGAGTTATGCATAATTGTTTTCTACTTTAATTCAAAAGAATTTGGTGCAGACTAGGCCTTCTCATGTTATACCTTCACCTTTACCATGGTATTATAAGGCGGATCAGACTTGTGTTTTCATCAAGAAGCCCTTGGACACAACATTGAAAATTTATATCCATTGAATTCTAAGGCGCTGAAGATGGTAAGATTTGGTCTCCTGTCTTTTAAAGATGCTGGTCTCAATGTAAAGGATAATTCACTACCCAAACATGGAGGTGGAAATGTTTTAAATATGGTTGCTAGTTATCCTGGGGACTTTAGGATTTTTAATATCAATCTAGTCAGAGGTGATTTAGTAAAGATGGATGTTGATCTCTGTGAATTTGGTTATTATACACATGACCATGTTGGTTGTAGTATTTGCAGTTCAGATATCCACATATGCGATAAAGTGAGAGTTAATCTTTAAGAGATGATGGATGAAGGTCTTATCCACATAATCAGACCAAGGGTTAAATATGAATAAGATGTGAATATGGTTTATGGTTGCCCCGGAGAATTCAAGATTTTTTATGTGAATTACATGAATAATGATCTGGTGTAGTTGCATGCCACACTTTTTCACATGGATGGCTAGGAGATACATCATTATGGGTCCTGCCAGATCTGCTATAGGGATTCTCATGGTTGTTCTATTGTAATAAGAGGTGTTTAATTGTTGTTAGATAATGGTACTATCAGAATCATAGGAAACAAAGATGATTATAATGGAGTTAATATGATTGAAGACTACTCTGTTGAGGCCATATCTGATGATGAGTACATTTCGGCTGATGAGTTCTTTACATTCAATGAGTTAGAGTCTATGGATGAGGATGTTTTGTCTAACAATGATTCCATGTCTTTTAAGTATTCTAAAGAAGCAGGGGTGAATGTTATTGTACCATGTTTTGGTGATCCTGCTCCTATAGAGATTGAGTACCACATCAAGCCTATTGTTTCTCTCGTGGTTATTTGTCGGCCTGGTCCTATCCCATATGAATCAGATAAAGTTGTGCCTTATAAGTACAATGCAACTATCACGGAAGATGGTGTTGAAATTCCTATCCAACATTTGTCCCATGTTGAGAATATTGATAAATCTAGTTGGGAAACTCGCAGTGGTTGTGTCTTCACCCTTACCTTTCAAGGAGATGTTAATCCTGGCGAAAAGATTACTGCGACTTATGATGAGCCTAAGAAAGTGGTAGGAGAATCTAGTGGCGCCTCCTTGGGAAAATATGTTGACAGTCTATTCAAAATCATTAAGATGAGTGATTACAAGATTGTGGATCAATTGTTGCAAACTTCATCTAAGAGTTACATTTTAGTCTTGTTGATGAAATCTTTTTCTCATCGGGAATCTTTGATGAGGGTGTTGGATCAGGCTTTTGTTGAAAGTGATATGTATCTGGATCAGTTCAACGGTGTTGTGGGGACTATTACATCTTGTAATAATCTGAGCTTTTGTGATGACGAGTTTCTTGATGAAGGGTGAAATCATAACCTGGATCTGCATATATCTATGAATTGTAAGAATGACTCTTTCTCCAATGTGTTGATTGATAATGGATCTTCTTTGAATGTCATACCAAGAAGTACTCTCATGAAGCTTAAGTACCAAGGAACTCATATGTGCCCTAGTGGCATTATAGTGAAAGCTTTTGATGGTTCAAGAAAGTCTTTCATCGGAGAAGTAGATTTACCCATTAACATAGGTCTTCACCTATTACAAATCACCTTTTAGTTTATGGATATTGTCCCGCCTATAGTTATTTATTAGGACGACCATGTATCCATGAAGCAAGAGCTGTTACTTCCACCTTGCATCAGAACCTGAAATTTATCCGTGAAGGAAAGGTAGTCATTGTGAATGGTGAGCAAGCTCTGTTAATATCTCATTTGTCTTCATTTACCATTGTAGAAGCTGATGAAGCCGCTGTTGGAACTCAGCTCCAAGCTTTGTTCATTGATAATATAAGGAAGAATGAGGATTCAATCACCTCATTTAAGGGTGCGCAGCAGGTAGTGCAGAAAGGACCTAGCAAGGTGTGGGGGGGGGGGGGGGGGTTATTAATCCACTTGTGAACATGAATGGGACTAGTTTGGGTTTCTCCATGTAGAAGGAAGTTGTGAATCCGAAGTCCGCTTTGAGTAAATATCAAGACATCTTTCATAGTGCAGGATATCTTCATCCGACTACTCCAAAGATCAATGTTATTCTCAAAGAAGAATTATACCGAATCTTGTGACACATGGAAACAGAGTCCAGAATTTGATTACTGTTGATGTTCCTTATTACATTCACATACCAAAGTAATTTGTTTGTTCATCTTTTCAAAAATCTCTCACTCTTCCCAAGGTGAAAGTAATGATGTTGTATGGGCATATCAGTTGTTTTGATTTTTAAAATCATTAATAAAAGTTTTTTTTATTTCTAAATTATGTATTTTTTTTCTTTTTCTTGAAAAATGGTAATCAGAAAAAACATTTCAAAATAAATAATAGATGTAAATAAATTTTCATAATCACTTGTTACATGTGTCAGTTTCTAAAAATAATCATAAATCATATGTGCAGATTAATTAAAAACCCGTTGAGTGCAATGACCATGCACTCTCTCCCAAATTTGAATATTATGTGTATATGGCTAAAGGATAATAATATGATGAAATCCTAGAAGAGGTTTCACGATTGCTCGAGCGCGAGGAAAATACCATTCAGCCGTATAAAGAGTCGTTGGATACGATTAACTTGGGATCAGAGGAAGATCCAAAAGAAGTCAAGATTGGGGCGTTGCTCCATCCCGATGTAACGAGCAGGTTGATTGAGTTATGTAAGAGTATGTGGACATATTTTCTTGGACTTATCAAGACATGCCTGGTTTGGATACCTATATTATGGAACATTATTTTCCACTAAAGCCAGAATGTCCACCAATCAAGTAGAAGCTATGAAGAACTCATCCTGACATGTCAGTGAAAATTAAAGAAAAGGTTTTGAAGCAGATTGATGTTGATTTTATTATGACATCAGTGTACCCTCTGTTGATTACCAATATTGTTCCAGTACCAAAGAAAGAAGGAAAAGTCTGTATGTGCGTCGATTATAGAGATTTAAATAAAGCAAGTATGAAAGATGATTTCACATTACCACATATTAATATGTTGGTAGATAATACATAAAAATTCAAAGTGTTCTCTTTCATGGATATATTTTCCTGATACAATCAAATTAGGATGGCTCCTGAGGACATGGAAAAAACAACGTTCATCACACCCTGGGGAACATTCTGTTACAAAGTGATGCCTTTCAGGTTGAAGAACGTTGGTGCAACGTGCCAGAGGGCTATGACAACCCTATTCCATTATCTGATGCATAAGGAAATTGAGGTATATGTTAATGATATGATCACCAAATCTCAGACTGAGGAAGGGCATATAGAAGACTTGTTGAAATTGTTTCAGCGTTTGAGGAAGTATCGTCTCCGCTTGAATCCAAATAAGTGTACTTTTAGTGTATGTTCAGGAACGCTGCTAGGTTTCATTTTCATTCAAAAAGGAATTGAAGTTGATCCTTATAAAGTTAAGGCAATTAAAGAAATTCATGCACCAAGAATTGAAAAGCAAGTTAGAGGCTTCCTTGGATGTTTGAATTACATTTCTAGATTTATTTCCCATATGACTGCAACATGTGAACCAGTCTTCAAGTTGTTGAAGAAAGAACAAGGTTGTGTATGGACGAATGATTGTCAAAGGGCATTTGAAAGAATTAAAGAGTATCTGCTTGAGCCTCCTATATTGCTCCCTTCTGTTGAAGGAAGACCATTGATTATGTATCTGACTATGCTGGATAACTCCATGGGTTGTATTTTGGGACAACAAGATGAAACAGGAAGAAAATAATATGTCATTTATTATATGAGCAAGAATTTTACTGACTGTGAGTCACGGTATTCTATGTTAGAAAAAACATGCTGTGCTTTGGCCTAGGCGGCAAAGCGATTGCGACAATATATGTTGAATCATACTACTTGGTTGATTTCCAAAATGGATCCAATTAAGTATATTTTTGAAAAGCTTTCTCTTACTAGAAGAATTTCCCGTTGGCAGATGTTGTTGTCTGAATATGATATTGAATACCGTACTCAGAAGGCTTTCAAAGGAAGTGTATTGGCAGAGTATCTTGCTCACCAACCAGTTGATGATTATCAGTCTATTAAATATGATTTCCCTGATGAGGATGTGATGTATTTGAAAGTTAAATATTGTGATGAACCTTTGCCTGAGGATGGTCCTGATCCTGAATCCCGGTAGGGCATGGTGTTTGATGGAGCTGTAAATGCTTATGGAAAAGGAATTGGTGTTGTGATTATCACTCCTCATGGGTCACTTATCCCTTTTACTACAAGGTTGACATTTGATTTTACCAATAACATGGCAGAATATGAAGCTTCTATCATGGGTCTTGAAGAGGCTATAGATATCATAATCAAAATTCTTGACGTATATGTTGATTCAGCTTTGGTAATAAATTAGATCAATAGAGAATGGGAGACTCGACACATTAGCTTGATTCCCTACAAGGATTATGAAATAATATTATTACCTTTCTTCAATAAAGTTGAATTCCATCATATTCCCAGAGATGACAATTACATGGCAGATGCTTTAGCCACTTTGGCTTCCATGTACCAAGTAAATGCTTGGAACAATGTACCTCAAATTACAATTTGACGTCTTGATATAGCATCTCATGTGTTTGCTAAAGAGGGGACATCAGATGAAAAACCTTGGGATTATGATATCAAGCACTTCCTTCAGACTCAAGAATACCCGCTTGGTGTGTCGAACAAAGATAGAAAGACATTGAGAAGGTTGGCAGGTAGATTTTTCCTCAATGAAGATGTGTTATACAAAAGAAATTATGACATGGTCTTGCTCAGATGCGTGGATAGACACGAAGCAGACATGTTGATGTGTGAAATCCATGAAGGTTCCTTTGGTACCCATGCCAATAGACACTCAATGGCAAAGAAGATGCTTAGGGCAGGTTACTATTGGCTGGCAATAGAATTTAACTATTATAAATTTATGAAAAAGTGCCACAAATGTCAAATTTATGATGACTAAATTCATGTACCTCCAACGCTTCTCAATGTTATTTCTTGCCTTTTTCTATGTTGATATGATTGGAATAATTGTACCCAAGGCATCGAATGGACTTCGTTTCATCTTAGTGGCAATTGACAACATCACCAAGTGGGTGGAAGAAGCGTCTTATGCTAACGTCGCCAAGAAGGTGGTAGTATGCTTTATCAAGAACAATCTTATATGTAAGTATGGTGTGCCAATTAGGATAATCACTGATAATGAATCAAATTTGAATAACAAGATGATGACAGAACTTTGTGAAGAGTTCAAGATCTTCCATCATAATTCTCTCCTTACAGACCTAAGATGAATGGGCTTGTTGAAGATGCTAATAAAAACATGAAGAAGATCATCCAGAAAATGGTTGTTACCTATAAGGATTGGCATGAGATGCTCCCTTTTGCTTTGCATAGGTATCGTACATCCGTCCGCACTTCAACAGGGGCAACCCTGTTCTTTCTTGTGCATGGTATGGAAGAAATGCTCCCTATTGAGGTTGAGATTCCCTCTTTGTGTGTAATAATGGAAACCAAATTGTCAGAGGTTGAATGGGTCTAGAACAGGTTTGACCAGTTGAATTTAATTGAAGAAAAGAGAATGACGGCTTTGTGCCATGGTCAGTTATATTAGAAAAGAATGAATAAAGCTTTTGATAAGAAGGTTAAGCCTCGTGAATTTAGAGAAGGTGACCTCATTCTCAGAAAGATCATGTATTTTAATGTTGATTCTAGGGGCAAGTGGACTCCCAATTATTAAGGCACATATGTTGTCAAGAAAGCCTTCTCTGGAGGTGCATTGATTCTTGAAACTATGGGTGGTGTGGAGTTCCCACGTCTTATGAATGTTAATGCATTCTCGAAATAATTCTCCTAAAATAAATGAAAGAACAACTCTCTAAGTTAAAAACCCGAAAGGGTGGCTTAGGCAAAAAAAGAGTGTCTCGGTAGGCTGAAAACCCGAAAGGCCGGTCTAGGCAAAAGTTAGAGACACAAACATAATAAAATTTTCCCGGTGGTTTGAAAACGCGCGAGGGAAACCTAGGAAAAAGGTAGGGATTTCTTGGAAAGTAACTGTGTCAAATAAGACTTGATTATTGAAGCAACAATCTTCTCAGATTCTCGCCACGCTTCAACTGAAGCCTCTACTCAAGAGTTCAAAGTTGTTAGGCATAATCGTGGTCATTGTATTTCAATGTTATCTTTTCCATATATTTACCATTTTCCAAAACTTTTTAATCATCCATGGAGTCTCTCCATTCGCGTACTACCATTCTATTAATACAGTTTAAGCCTTTATCCAATTCTTTGTACGTCTTATTTTATTTCGTTTATAAAAAATTTGTGTATTATTGATGGTAATTTTAAAAACAAAAAGACTTAATATTAAAAATGTTTTGAAAAGAATTTACAAACTACTTTTTACTTCAGATTTTATGATTCGAGTGGAACAAAAGTAATGATTCTAAGGATGGACAAACTCTGAGGTCTTGAAAAGATTACCCAAGAGGTATTCACGGGTTACTCTTGCTGATATGCGCATAGTCCATCTGTGATTTTTCCTTAGGTAGTTGGATTTCATACCATTTGATATGTGGTGTGGTGTTGGGGTTGTGATCTCATTTTCCCCAGTTAAGTCTTGGTTCAAAATTTCTCCATATTGGTTATTTGGTTTTGGGTTTGTGTGGTTTAATACATTTTATCCCATATCCCCCATCCAGGACTGGAAGCCTTTGTTCATTTGATGGAGCTCTTTATCCCTATGTGTGTTGAAGACTGACGTATAACCTTTTGCAGAGCATTGTTTCTCTTAAGTTATGACATTGTTGCTGTGGTGTGCTCCCTGAGTAGTCAGACAAGGGCAGTATATTTTCTAAGAAGTATGGAGACAACTATCAACTTTTTGGGTTTTCTCTTACCAAGTGTTGAGTTTGGTTTAAAATTCCCATAATTTTGACTTCCTGCTGCATTGTTAACTTCTTAAATCCCCAAATTAACCGAAGATGATGCTTCTCTCTAAAAGTTGTTATCCCCATGAAGTTTCATAATTTCTCCCCAAAGAATTTTTCACAAACATTACTCTTGATATTGAAGATTGTATTTGGGCTCCTCTCGACGAAGTGGCGATGTTTTCCCTAGTGAAGTCAGTATGGAATCCCCAGTTGAAGTCTACACAATGTGGTTTTGTCTTCCTTAGTGAAGTCTGTATGTTATTCCTTGATGAAATATGGAGGAGGGTGTTATATCCCTACAACTGTATTGGTTTATCGTTATCAGATTGTGCTGTGATTATTTTTAAGCCATGTTTCTTCCCAGTGGAGTTAAGTCTTGAATTAGGAATTTATTTCCTCAGTTGGTACTTATCCTCTTATGGAATCTTCATCTTGGATGTGATTTAGTCGAGTGTTGTCTTTACCCAAGTTGATTTTGTCTAGTTATTCCCAGTGTTATGTGTCTATTTTGTCAGCATATACATGATAACACTCATACACATCAATGCATATTCAATTTAAAATTCATTGCTCATTTGCACTGATTAATTGTTTTTGTTGTCATATTACCCTCTTTGCGGAGTTATGTTATCCTCTCTCCAATAGAGTGTCTATCTTAAGAAGAAAGTATATATCCTTTCAATTTCCCCACTGAGTTATCCCTCGTGAAAGAATTTTGCTTTAGCCTTCCTAATTAGCTCATTACCTGGGTGGAATTTGATTCCCATTTGAGTTTATTCCTCATTGGATGGCGTCTTGGTTAACTGTTTCACCCCAGTTTATTCCTGGTTTGAATGTCTGGTTCTCGGCAGCAATGTTACTCTAACTTCTCTAGGTTGTGATCCCTGGTTTGAGAATATGCATTTATTTTGCACATGATGACTTTATCACCTCAGCAGGAATGTATTGGTATTTCTCCATGAAATCAAGGTTCATTTCCCAGCAGTGTTGCCGCAATCCTTTTCGTAACAACATGTGGAGTTCACTTTATTTGAGCAACATTTATATCCCCCATAAGTCTATTAATGCCAGAGAAGATGTTTTTACTTCGTTGGATGGTAGTCTCTTCATTAAGGGAGATAGTTTGTTGTTGAGATTTATACTCCGATGGATGATAGTATCTTCATTAAGGGAGATAGTTCGTTGTTGAGTTTGTACTCTGATGGATGGTAGTCTCTTCATTAAGGGAGTTAGTTCGTTGTTGAGATTTGTACTCTGATGTATGGTAGTCTCTTCATTAAGGGAGATGGTTCGTTGTTGAGATTTATACTCTGACGGATGGTAGTCTCTTCATTAAGGGAGATAGTTCGTTGTTAAGATTTATACTCTGGTGGATGGTAGTCTCTTCATTAAGGGAGATAGTTCATTGTTGAGATTTGTATTCCAATGGATGGTAGTATCTTCATTAAGGAAGATAGTTCATTGTTGAGATTTGTACTCCGATGGATGGTAGTCTCTTCATTAAGGGAGATAGTTCGTTGTTGAAATTTGTACTATGATGGATGGTAGTCTCTTCATTAAGGGAGATAGTTCATTGTTGAGGTTGTACTCTGATGGATGGTAGTCTCTTCATTAAGGGAGACAATTCTTTGTTGAGATTTGTACTCAGATGGATGGTAGTCTCTTCATTAAAGGAGATAGTTCATTGTTGAGATTTGTACTTCAATGGATGGTAGTATCTTCATTAAGGGAGATAGTTCCTTGTTGAGATTTGTACTTCGACGGATGGTAGTCTCTTCATTAAGGGAGATAGTTTGTTGTTGAGATTTATACTCTGATGTATGGTAGTCTCTTCATTAAGGGAGATAGTTTGTTGTTGAAATTTGTACTCTGATGGATGGTAGTCTCTTTATTAAGGGAGATAGTTTGTTGTTTAGATTTATACTCCGATGGATGGTAGTCTCTTCATTAAGTGAGATAGTTCGTTTTTTAGATTTGTACTCTGATGGATAATAGTCTCTTCATTAAGGGAGATAGTTCATTGTTGAGATTTATACTTTGATGGATGGTAGTCTCTTCATTAAGGGAGATAGTTCGTTGTTGAGATTTGTACTCTGCTGGATGGTAGTCTCTTCATTACGGGAAATAGTTCATTATTGAGATTCACTTTGCTCTAAAAAAGTTGATTTATTCCCAGCCTTGAATGTTGATGTCAATCATATGTTTCCATTCATAAGTACTAAGGCCAATCATTTGTTACCTACCCTAATATTTTTATTTACTGGTATTATCTTACCGCTTCTATTTTCATCCTTCATGTCGTTAATTTCTGATCTCATGTGATTCGACGTTACTCTCTTTTTGATATCCCCTCTAGGAGTCAGTAGTTCACAGTTATCTGTCGATCATTGTCATCCATTGCTTTTTCCTCATTATTTGTGTTAGTGATGCCATATGTCCTCTTTTGGATTTACCCCAGTAGAGTTGAGTCTTTTGTTCCCCAATGATTTATTTTCCTGGTTGGACTCTCTTTTTGATCTATTGTATTATCTTCTGCTTACCCAGGGTGTTCTGTGTCACCTTTGGAGTTGTTTGTTTTCATTCATGATCATAAGCATTTCATGGCATCTTAGGTCCAAAAATAGTGTTTGTTTTGTATTTTTAAGTATCTTCAATCGCGTCGAGACAGATATTTTAACCTTCGTATCTCCTGATAGAAGACACTTAAATAAGGGTTGTTGTTATACCCCAATTTTCGCCTCTAAGATTTCTCATCATCTCATGTCACAATGCATCAAGACACGCACATTAGGGTTGTTTCTCTCTTTATCTTATCTTTAAGTTTTCTCTTGAGGGATTACCAAGAACCTTGAATTTTGTACTTGTACATGTGTTCTTTTAACTAACACCAATATGTGTATATATGTTCCTTTGAATATTCATATTGTAGGTGATCACAACTGCATTCATATCACCATCTAATCTAGGGTTTGAGGGGTGATTCTTAATCAAATGGTTCTCTAATGGACTGCAAGAGCTCAATCTTCAAGGTCATGTCTATGGCATCAAATATTTGTGGTTCAAGGAGCTCTCTCACTTCACTTAGGTCAAGATCTCCCCAAAGTTGGTGGTGGAATTCATCAAAAAAGATTCATAGGTTCATGTGTTTATTTCCATGTCTTCTTCAACATGCTTCATTGAGACTTAAGCTCCATCTTTGAGTGTGCTTCAATACAACATCATTTCAAGGCCTCTTATGACTCATCATATTTATTTTTCCAAAAAAAAAGTCCAAAAGATTCAAGGTTGATTCAACAAGTTTGACCTAATTGAGAAAATACTAGATTCAATGATCAAAAGTGCACAACTCTCTCAATTTTTAACATTTTTAGTTGGTTCTTTTTTCTATGGATTCGTATCATCATCTAAAATAACCGCTCTTCACATGACAAGATCCAATTGTGCAAGAAAAAACATCAAAATTGAAAGGGGTCTCAAGTCATTTTGACACTCTCTGAGCTAGGGTTTGTTGACTTCAGAGGACCATATCTAGATTATTTTTTGATATTTTTGATTGTTTCCAAAGCCATTATTCTCTTTAAAGGATCCTTAACAAGCTCTCTTCATAAGTCTAAGGCTAATTTTGAATGGGAGATCACTAAAAGTAGAGAATGTTTACAAGTATCCTTGAAAGGCCTTTGAATTTTAGGTTTTAACTTCAAATGATCATAACTTGGTCAATTTTTATCTCCTTGAGCCCATTTTGTTTCCACAATAATCTTTAAGATGTGAACTTCAACTTTTCTTTTATGTGCAAAGCTTTAAAATGGTTCTAAAATGCCTTAAGAGCTCAAAACATTATATGTCATTTCATGGATTTTCATCAACTTCACAAGGTCATAACTCTCTCATTTTTTGGAGTTTTTGAATGATTCAAGTTTCAAAATGCTATTTAATAAGTCTACTTCACACCATCTTCATTGATCAAAACATGATTTTAAGGGGGAGGCCATGTATGAAGGAAAAAGATTATAGGTCACTTTTGAGCTTAAAACTTAGAAATTTTTTAAATCCACAAATCCGCGTGTTTTTTCCAATTTCAATTGATCATAACTTTCAACTCATATCACCAAATGGAAACTTTCAAAGCATATTGTCAACCTTTATTATTCAGCTTTCTAAAGAATCCAAGATTGTATCATAAAGGTCCCTGAGTTGTTTACACCATGGTTGTAAAGTTGATGTTTTGAAACTGAAAAAATCACTTGCAATCAATATGAAATTTCCATAATGTGGCTTAGAATCACAAAATTACCATGTGTTTTCCACTTAAACATGATTAGCCAAGATGTTTGAATCATTTAGAGTGTCAAAACTCATCTTTTGGACGAGTTTTGATGCACATGTGGTCACACTTTCTCCATGATCACAGGTGTGCATGATTTCCACTCAAATTATATCATTCACACCTCTTGTTGATTCCATTCACTTCTCTTATAAATAGAGACCTCCTCTACTTCATTTTTACAAGCTTTAGAGAGCCAAAGAACATCTATTGAACTCCCTCCATACCTCTCCATTCTGCAACTTCGAATTTTGTTTTGAAGCATATTTCAATCCAATTTCTTTGTTGATTATTCATCCTTGAACTTCCATGGAGCTAACAAAATAAGAGTCAGGTCTTGAGGTGCCTTGAATCGTGCTAGCCACGTCAAATTACATAGAAATTTCATCATACTTCATTCAGGTAGTTTAAGGCACCAAATCTTCTTACTCAAATTAATGAAACGGTCTATGATGTTCACTGATGTTTGCTATTAACTCAATTTTTCAATCGATGCATTTGATACATCTGTTTCCGATTTCATAAATTTTTAAAACTCTCTGGTTTTTCTCAAATCGACTGAGCTACAAGTTAAATAAATTTTTCGCGAGGGTACAATTGTCTTCCACTTGATGAGACGAATTGAATGGCACTGATCTGAACCTTTAATTTTTCCATATGAGGGAACTGCAAATCACGTGTTTTGGTTGACTTTGTCAACAATCTAAAGGTTAAAGACAATGACATGGACGTCTTCAACCAATCAAAGCCCCACGTGTGGCTTGTTTTATCTGTTTTTAAAATAAATGATCATGTGTGTTATTCATTAATGACCATGATATGCACAGCGCGTCAGATCCATTGGATTTGATTACTAACGCGTTTTGACATTGAACCAATGGTCTACATCTTTTTTATTTTCTGATTTTTGATTTAATTGTTTTAAACTTCGAAAATTTATAAAAAATTCATCTCAACTTCAAAAATTCTGAAAAAATACTCAAAAATACTTTTGATTTTTCTCTTTCTCATTCTTATTTTTTCACAATTATATTTTATGATTTTTTATTTTTTATGATTTTTCACTTTATTTAAATCGTTTTAATTATTTAAAAATACTTTTTTGGATTTTTAAATTCTGGAAAAAATATGGAAGGATCTAATGACCTCTTGACAAATATTGGTGACCTCATTTTATTTTTATTTCTGATTTTACTATTTTTTACAACTTTTGGTTTATTTTTCTTATTTCTTGAAATTTTAAAAATAGTTTCTGACTTTAAAAAATTCTGAAAATTTTTGTCAACACTTATTGACTCATGTTTGATCTCTGACACTTTTTGAGATTTTTATTTGGTATTTTAATATACTTTGTGTATTTTACCAAGTATTTTCCTTTTATTAATCATTTAAATATTGTTTTATTGAATATTATTCTATTATTTTTGTTTGGTCCTGATTTTGGTGTTATTTTGGGACAAGTTCCTCAACCTCATTGGATCTTGTGTTTTGATAGGTTGAAAAATCAAATCCACCAAAATAGATGAATGATATTGATGATATTTGAAACCCTAATTTCATCTGATGCACCCCCCCCCCTCTTCATCTTATCTCTTTCTTACTTGAGCTACATGTTGTTGGAGAATGATCTATATATCATTTCTCTAACATGTGGTACATAGATTGCTATTGACCAGTCTCAAAATAGGTGTGACTTCTACATAAGTCCACTTACGATTGCTTAACATAGCGCTAAACTTGTCCCGATTCGAAAAATGGTCATTTATGGCCCAAACTTATGTTCGCAAGCCTAAGTATGTTTAATTTGAAACTTTGATCCAATAACCTTGAGGTTCATTGTTAGGAGACTTTAGTCTTATCAATCCTCTAATTAACTTTCATGAATTTTGGTCTAAGTGAATCATTTAAATATCATTGATCATATATTCTTGCCTTGAGTACTTGAAATGAATGATATACTTGACAAAAAGAAAATGAAACATGTTGTTGAGAAGCTTTGATTTTATAAATCTTCAAATGAGTTTTCAAATGCAATATTCAAGATGGTCATTCAGCTAACCTCTAACTTCTAATTCACTAATAATTGAATTTACTTTGTGCTTTTACTTTATGCCCTTTATTTTACGTCTTTACTTTTATGCACCATTTACTTTAGCATTTACATTTCATGCTATTTTTATCTTTGCTCACTTGAGCGTTTATCTTTATGCCATTTTATCTCTGCTCACTTGAGCACTTATCTTTATGTCTTTTTTATTTTTCTCACTTAAGTTTTTTTTTCTTTTTGAAGACACTTAATAATCAACTTGAACATTAAAAACATTAAGATTACTTAGACTATTTGGTTACTATCCTTGGCATTAGGGATTTGTGGACCTCTTGAACTTAGGATGAGAAGCCCTGATACCCTTGGAACCTTGTGATTCTGTTGTTATTTTGTCTGAAGTTCTTGGAGTTTACTCTAACATGTTGAGTTGATTTTCTTTGTATGCAGGTTATTTTGATTATATGCTTTGAATGTGATTGAGAGTTCATATGTATACAACTGTTACTCTACCCAAATTTTTGTAAAGACTTAATGCATCTGAAGCCTGGGTATTCTTGCGAGGTTTAGTATTTTTACTTGCTTGGTTTCAGTCTAAAGGATGATAATTCTACATTGACTTCTTGTTGGTTAGATGGTTCATTTCCTTAGCATTTAATTTATACTTTAGGATAGTCCCTTCATATCCTCCTATCTTCTTTAATTTCAAAATCTTCTCCCTCCTTTTCAAAATTCTTCTTGTTTTCTAAATTGAACTGCTTTCATAATAAACTTGGACTTAGGTCCATACATTTTTAAAAACCTTTTCTTAATCAAACTTTAACCAACTTAATCATACTTTGACATTTTTTTTGTGATAAGACTAAAACTCAATCAAACTCATTCAAACCATTTCGCCACTTTAGCTTTTTACTTTAAAACTTTTTCTCAAAAGTTTAGACTCTTGTCGATTCTTGTAGTGATGCGAGCTACTATACTTCTACGACATATAATGAAGATATTTTCCACTTGGGTGTTGAGGGAGGCTTTGTTTATTTTAAAATCCGAGTTATGTCTTCCACTTTGAGATAGTGCAAATTCTTCTTTCTCATTATCATAGGTAGTAAGTAGGTTTTCCACTCGGATACGACGATGATGTCTCTTCTCTTAAAATTAACCAACACTCGTGTGTTTTAAATTTTTTGAGGTGAACTACGAGTACCCTGATCCCCTATTGCATGAAAGGTGGTACGTAGGCACTAAAGGTTCGCAACCGTAGCGGGTCAAAAATTGTAAAAAATATTTCCTTTCTCATCTCCACCATATATTTTTGTATACACCATTTATATCCAAAATACACACATTTTCAAAGAGGTTTTTGTGGAGTAACATAGATGTTTAGGGTGTTGATACCTTCTATTTGCATAACCAACCCTCGTACCTAGATTCTCTCCCCTCTCTTTTGGGTTTATTCGCTTTTTTCCCATTTCCTTTGGAAACATTAAAGCGCGGTGGTGATTTTTATTTGATCTATGCGAGTTAAGTCAATACAATGGCTTAGTGTCAACATTTCTATCGCTACATGATGGAAGATTAGCTCAAAGATTAGTAAGCTTCAATGAAAAGCTTACTAACTTTTATGAAAATTGAGCTTTGAGTGAATTTGGGTAGATGGAGAGAATTGAGAGAATTTTTGCAAGGTGAACTTGGCTATCAAAAGCTTGTGAAATTAATGAAATGAGTGCTCTATTTATAGATTTTAGGCTTGGGATTAGTGGTGGTTTGAAGTTTGGTTTGGGAATCAAAATTAGGCTTGGTAATTGATTTTGGAGCCAAAATTAAGATCAAGTGGTGCAATGTCATCAAATGAAGGTGTATGATGGAATTTAACTATGATGAGGTTGGGAATTAATTTTTGGTAATCAAGAATATTATTTAAAAAAGAAATAAATCGGAACCAAATTGTCAAAACTTGAAAATTACTTTTTTTTCAAAATTCTCCTCGGGAAATCGATTTCTGCATATGGGGTAATCGATTTCCACTGCAAAAAACAAAGATCCTGATGAAAAAATAGTTGAGGAAATTGATTTCCACATATGGGGTAATCGATTTCCATATAAGAAAAATGTTAGAAAACTTTGTTGGTAGGATGCTTTGGTTTGATACCTACAAAACACAAATATACAAAAACAAAGCACACATATTTTTGGTATTTTGATTAGAGGTTAGTAAAAATGTAAAACACATATCCAAGATACACAATTAAGGTGTTTGGCAATCCCTTGAGAGCCAACTTAAAGATAGGGAAGAGAGAGAAAGAAATATCCAACTCGAATGCGTGATCTTGATGCGTTGTGATGTAATGAGATGACAGAGGATCTTAGGGGCAAAAATTGGGATATAACACAACCTACTGAGCTTGCAACTTTTATGGAGCAATAGGTAAGAAGGTGTGAAATTTAAAGCTATAATTTTTATTTTTTTAGTTTGCTTTGCATTAAATTATTGTTAGTTAGTAAAGTTTTGGGCATGCGGTTTCATTTAATCTTGGAGTGTTTGTGAAAGCTATAAATTGATGCGCGTA
The DNA here is from genome assembly GCA_948472305.1 of Vicia faba. Classification (NCBI taxonomy): domain Eukaryota; kingdom Viridiplantae; phylum Streptophyta; class Magnoliopsida; order Fabales; family Fabaceae; genus Vicia; species Vicia faba. Next base: position 1,120,234,638 of record OX451740.1, read on the forward strand.
CCAATCGTGGAGGTTGCATCGGTTGGAAATAATTTATATTTTAGGAATGTCTTATTGACTAAGTTTTTAGAGGGTATTTTAGTATTTTTATTATACCCTAATTTTGTGTATAAATAACCTAGTAGTAGGTTAATGTAATAATTCATTACTCCTTATTTTGTAGCTGTCATTCAATATATTCCTTTTGTCTTTCACCTCTCCTTGTGCACCAACAATTGGTATCTAGAGCTCCGGTTCGAAATCCATGGGGAAACACGAGAAACACAAGTGAACAGTGAGGTTTTGTGTGATTGAGAATCACATTTTTCTGATTCTGTGGGATTTGGGAAACATTGTGTTTTTTGGTGAGTTTTTGAGTGAATTGCACAAGGTTGAAGATGAATAGAAACGACGATATCAATTCCAAAATTCTAGTATTTTATGGCAAAAACTGGAACCATTGGAAGATCCAGATGTTTTGTTATTTTGTTCTCAAGATGTGTTAGAACTTCTCACTGATGGCTATGCTCCAATAGCAGCAGGCACGACAGAGTCACAGAAGATAGCGCAAAAGGCGATAAGGAAGAAAGAATAGAAGGCATTGTTCTACATCCATCAATGTGTGGATGCGAACATGTTTGAGAAGATTGCTGACTCTAAAACACACTGGTCAGATGTTACGGTGGTGACGCATTAGTGAAGAAGGTGAAGCTTTAGTCTCTCAGAAAGAAATATGAGAATCTCAACATAAAGGACAATGAGAAGGTTTCTGAGTACATCTCTAGAGTGATTCTGATCACTAATGAGATGAAAGCTTGTGGAGAAACTCTTTCTGAACAAGTAATCATAGAGAAGATATTGAAATCTTTAACTTCTCAGTTTGATTATATTGTGGTAACAATTGAACATTCCAAAGATCTGAGTACCGTGAGAGTTGAAGAGTTGTAAAGTAGTCTAGAGGCGCATGAGTTGCGTATGACTGAGAGAACTTATGAGAGGGAAGTTGAGCAGTAGGCTCTGAAAGCAACTTCTAGTAAGAAGTATTAAAAGCAGACTTGGTCAGAAGCCATGAAGAAAACTAATGGTGGTCAAAGGTCAGAAGCTTTAAACTCTGATAGGCATAAGAATATCCAGAAGGGAAAGGAGAAGTCTGAAAAGAAGAATGTTCAGTGTTACTATTGCAAGAACTTTGGTCACCATGCCAAAGATTGTTGGTCAAACAAAGAAAGGAAGTTAGAAGAAGCAAATGTAGCCAGAGGAGAATCTGATGATGAACATGTGCTATTGTTGGCTTCTGAATCTGATGATATAAATTCATCAGAATGGTGATATATGGACACAGGGTGTTCAAACCATCTGACTGGAAACAAGAAATGGTTGGTTGATTTTGACTCTGGGAAGAGTACAAAGATTAGATGTGCTGATGATAAATACCTCAATGCAGAAGTTATGGGAAATGTCAGATTCATTCTAAACAATGGGAAAGCAGTAGTGATCCAGAATGTGTGGTATGTACATGGCATGAAAAGCAGACTGATGAGTATGGGATAACTGATTGAGAAAAGTTTTTCAGTTACCATGAAGGACAATCTTCTGAAGTTGTATGACTGTAATCAGAAGCTGATTATGGAGTTAGAACAGGGCAGGAAGATAACATTCAAGGTGAATGTTAGAACTGCATACTTTGAATGTCTTAGTGCAACAAGTGTTGCCAATGAGAGTGAGATGTGGCACAGAAGATTTGGTCATCTGAATTTCATAAACTTAGGGCATCTGAAATAGAAGAAGATGGTACATGGAATTTCTACAATCAAGAATCCTGAGAAGTTATGCAAGGTGTGCATGGAAGGGAAGCAACTAAGATTGCAATTTGCATCAGAAGTAGCTCCAAGAGTAAAGTATGCCTTACGGGTAGTGCATTATGATGTGTGTGGTCCATTTCCAGTAGCATCAATTGGAGGAAATAAATACTTTGTGTCATTTGTTGATGAGTACACTAGAATGACATGGGTATCTCTCATAAAATTCAAACACGAGGTGTTTGCTGAATTCAAGAAGTTCAGACTGAAGGTTGAGAATCAGAGTCGCCAGACTATGAAGATTATTAGAACTGATGGTCACGTATAACTCCACAGAATTTAGAAGGTTCTGTGAGGAGAATGGAATTGAGCATGAGGTTACTCCTCCATATACTCCTCAACACAATGGTCTTGATGAAAGAAGAAATCGTACTTTGCTTGATATGGTGAGAAGCATGCTGAAAGAGAAGAAACTTCCTCATACTTTAAGGGGAGAAGTTGTTGCCACTGCCTGTTATGTGCTCAACAGATGTCCAATGAAGAAGCTGAAGGAAATAGTTCCTATTCAGCAGTGGAATGGAGATAAGCAAAGTGTTAGTCATCTGAAGGTGTTTGGTTCTGTATGTTACAAACATGTCCCAGAAGCCAGAAGATAGAAGCTAGATGATAGAAGTAAAGTAATGTTAGTGGTGGGGTACCACAGTACATAATCGTACAAACTTTATTGTCCAGAAACTAACAAAGTTGAGTTCAGAAGAGACGTCATTGTAAAAGAATCAGAAGTCTAGAATTGGGAAAAGTCTCGTCCTGACTCTGATGAGATAATTCCTGAAGAAAAGTTAGAAACACATGTTTCTGAAGGTGGTAAAATTTTTGACTCTGAAGAAGATTCAGAAGGTGAAGATGATTCTGGCTCAGACTCCGATGGTGATTCAGACTCTGGTAATTTTCCAGACTTTGAAGATAGTCAAGGTTCTGGAGAAAGTCCATTTTCTAAAGCAAGAGTGATAACACCTGATCGCATTACATATTTGACTAAAATAACACATGTTTTTCATAATTTTTAGTACTATTTTCTTGCGTTATGCTTGTATTTGTCTTGTTTTCAGGAAACATGCCCATTTGGAGCTCTTCTTGAAGAAACCAAGCAAAAAGGCCAAGAAATCGAGATTTTCAGTGAAATCCTACACATGGCGTTCAACTCAGCGGCCGCTATAGGGGGAGCCGTGATGTGTCCCACTCCACCCAGGGGATGACTGCCATACCCCCCACGATCCCTCTATTGGCTCACTCAGTGCCCGCGGAGGGGCCTCGGCGACCGCGGTCTTTGAAAAGTTTCTTCCCGCCCAAAAGGAGTTGGGGGGAATTTCTGTCAAAGCATAGCCTGGAGAACTTCTATAAATAGTAGTTTTCATTTCATTTTCCATCATCGAACTTAGTCTTGCAACGCTAAGCCTATACTCACTTATGTAAAAGCGATAATTCTCCACATCAGAAGATTATTGAACCATATTCTTGATTAGGTTAGAGAATCTCTTTTATTTACAATCTTGCTGCCATTTTACTTCAAGCATTTACTTTCCAGTTGTACCAAGGTTTAAAGACTCCGATTTAGTGTAGGTTTCTATTTATGTTTTTCTATTTTATTCAATCGCTTTGTCTTGCACTTGCATTACTTATTTTATTACCCTGCCTTGCTGTGATACGGTGGGAAAAACTGACTGTTTTGGGAACGCTGGTTTGCGTTTTACGTTTGTTTTCGCAAAATGTCGCGGTAAGCAAGAGTCGCCACCGACTTGTATTTTATCCAACAAGGAAAGGAAAAAAGCACAGAAAAATTCCTTTTTCGAGATATTTCTCGGGTTCGGGGGGTAGATTATAGAAAGGGAACGTGTTAGCACCCTTTCTATCTGTGGTTATCCACGAGCTCTTAGGTAATTGCTCAAATGTTTTCAAAAAATTTTTCTTTGTGCTTGTGGGTTTGAAAAAGTTTTTGTTTGAAAACTTCGATTTAACTCTTGCTTCTGTCCTCAAGAGCGTATGAAGTGTTTTTGAAAACTTTGTTCGAAAAAGAGTGTAAGTGTGAAAAGAGTTTTGTTTTTGAAAGAGCAAGTATCTAAGAACCATCTACCTACTCAAAAAAAGGAATCGTTCTATGCTATTTTCCTTTAGACAATGCTATCCCACTATTGATGAGTAGGTAGCATCGTCGTTGGAGTTTGAGGGTCAATTTGAATGAGGGACGTGCGGTCACTAAAGTAATGTTAGGACGCCTTAGCGGTAACCCTAATGCCTTAGATCATTTGTTTGAGGCAACAATATCCGAGGCAACCATTTCGAGGCGACTATGATCTTTTAGACAGGAGAGCGACCTCTAAAGTGACCTATACTCAATGACCGCGTATGAAGGCAACCAAGTGGGGTGTACCCTAGGAGTGCGCATGTGCGAGTGTATCGCTTTCAGTTATTTTATCATTGTACATGTTAGGAGTGATCTAAGTTGATTTTAGTTTAAAACATTCAGTCTTATCATGCAACCCTATTATCAAACATCCAACAGTTATAATTTGCGGGAAATAAAATGCGGAATTTAAATTACAAGGCGTCGGGTATTTACATCGCCAAAGACAAACCCTTTAAAAAATAAATAAAGCAATAAAAAATAAATAAAAGTCCTATTAACTATTACAATCTGGAAGCAGGTACATTATTGAATAAAGGAAAGTAAGTTGCGTGCGGGAAATTAAATCGAGTGCATAATTAGGGTTTTGACCCTTTTTGTTAAAGAAGAGATCTTTTTGTTGTTTTTATTTTAAGAAACAAATTAAACCTAAATTAATTACTAAATTAAATTAATAAATTAATTAAATGAAAAATTAATTATGAAATATTTTTTTGATTTTGTTATTTTAAGAAAGAAAATGAAATTAATTAAATTAATAATTAAAACCTAATTAAATCTAATTAATTTTAATTATTTGCAAAATAGGTTAAAATTATTCTAGAATGAAAACCTAAATTAATTAATTAGTATTTATTAATAAAATAAAAGTTAAAATTTGATTGAATAAAAATATATTTTTGGGTGATTTTATTTAATAAAAGAGGAATTTTGATTGTTTAGAATTTAAATAAAAATAACAAAACAAATAATAAAACTAAATAAATGAAATAGAAGAGAGAGGGGTTTGGGATTGTTTTGGGAGTATGAGTAGCAATTTGAAGGCCCAAAAATGCTGGCCTTTGTGGACTTTTTTGAGATCTGGTGCTTGTGCATTGACTGGTGCTTTGGTGGACTTTCAGACCTTGGCCACCAGATCTGGCTCTTAGCCATCTGACACTTAGATGAATGATGGCACACGGTAGGCTGCACGCTTGAGCAAGCATATGATCATCTGAAAAACAAAGAGAAAATACAAAGCGCTGGAGGAAGGGATCGAACCCCTGACCTCCAGCCACTAATGCCTTGGAACTTGCCTGGTTGACCACTGGGACACGCTGATGGATTTGGTATAATAATACAAAACATATATATTATATAAAAAACAAAAATCATTTCCAGAACATAAAAATGCGCGCGTAACATTTGAATACACCAATGGGTAGGGGACACCTCATCGTCCCTGTCCTGAAACCTGTAAAAGAATACTTGCGGATTTGAATCCGCAGCAAAAGACGCAGGCTTATGCTAAAAATCTCTCCAGGCTAAATAAATCCATTCCAAGGACATGGTTGGATTTGTCTTGGCTTCCTGATCAACATCATGCCCTTCTTGAGTCCTGATTTTACCTTAAATAGAAAACCCCAAAAAACAAACGAAGAACCCTAGCTATGGCAGTTCTTCGTTCAGGCCAGATAAAAGCAATTGGATAATACCAAACGCTTACAAATGTCATGTAGATTCAAAATATGGTATTGATTCATGAAAAGGATGCTTAAATTCTGAGTTGCGAAATCAAGAACAGAGGTATATTTCGTGACACTTACAACGCGTTATGGGGTTTGAAGAAGCTTCCTTTTGATCCAGGTAGATTGAGTGAACGCCCAGGAAGCGTTTGGGACAGGTCTCAGCCCTTGAAAACACCTCTAAGCACGATTTCGATCTCAAGCTTTTTGTCACTTTTTTCCAACTTTGTTTTGCCTATTTCTGCAAATACCAACCCTGATCTCGATTGCTTTGGCTTGTTTATGTAGTATGTAGTATATTAGGGTAAGAATTATGGATCAAATCTTCCCATATCAATGCATACATATTTGATTTGATCTCTTCTTTAAAACCTTCCAAATTTGTCCAATCTCAATCTTTTTGCACATGGTTTGGTGTGATACGAATTTGATGATGCTAATGATGATAATCAAAACCTGAAACAGCAAAAAAAATTTATGTAATCAAAGTTTTGGACTTTTTTTATTTTATTTGATTAAAAATGAATAAATTCAATAAAAAATCAAATAAAATAATAAAAATGAAATATGAGCTCATGGATGAAGCTAAGACACGTGGGCAATGATGCAAGCTCAAATCAAGTGGAAAAGAATGGGCCCATTTGACAAAATTTGAAGTTTTGGTGATAGTTGACTTTTGGCAATTTTGCAAAAAAAGTCCAACTTCAACAATGCATAACTTCTTCAATTTTGAACTTTTGGAGGTATTCTTGGACTTTTTAGAAAGCTTGAGATGTCCTCTAATCAATCCTTTTGGTCTCCTCGCATTTTGATATTCCATGCTCAAGTTATAAGCTTTGTCAAAAAAAGGTGTTTTTGTTGACTTTCAAAAATGACCTATAATGTCCAAATTTATAACTTCTTGTGAGTGCATTTTCTTATCTTGTGATATGAAGATGTATTGTTGGAAATTTCATCCTCTTCAAAATGAGCTTTAGATGGGTCATTTCTGATAAAGTATGAGAAAGTTATGCTTGGTCAAAGTTGGGTTAACTTTTCCTACAAAACCCTAATTTAGCAACTTTTGAGTCTTGATGAATTTTGAGAAATCCTTGATTAATCATTATCAACCCTTGATCAAATGATAAAATATCCTTCAAAATGAGAATGTTGACTAAAAATCTTGAAGTTTGACTGTTTGTAGGCCACAGTTGACTTTTGCCCTAGCACAGTCGATTTTTGGACCCTTTGAGCAATTGACTGAGCAAACTTCCTCTGCAAGGCTTGAAATTTGACATGGATGACCTTGAGAACATATTAGGACATTGGGGAGAACTTTAGGTCATTTGGAATCAAAAATCTTGATGCAACACAAAACCCTAATTTGGGGTTGACTGCCTTAGGAGATGACTTGTCTGACCCACTCTTGAGCAACCTTGAGCCACTTGGAGATTTTTCTTGCAATAATTTGAGAAATATGAGAGGGAAAATTTTGGGGTACAACAGCTGCCCCTGTTCAATCTTCTTAAACTTGAGGATGTAGATTGGCTTTCATGCCTTTCGTGATCCGGAGGTGGAAGATGATTGAACACTAGAGTGCCCAGAAATTTGCACTCGCATGAAGTGGTATCAGCCTTGTGATGTCGGGAATGGGCTTACAGATGCCATTTGGAGATTGCTGGCGGGAGGATGGGCTTAAAGATGCCATCTGAAGGAATATCGATCGCATAAGAGATTCCTTAGCGAGAACTTGTATACCTGTTGTTGTAGAAGATTCCGCTTGGGAAGTCTAATTTCGTTGAGATTTAGGAACTATTTATACTTCAACGGAGGATAATTTTGTTGAGATTTAAGAACTCGTCCACACTTCGACGGAGGAAAATTGTCGAGATTTAGAACCTTATCTGTAATTTAACCGAGACTAATTCAGTTGAGATTTAAGAATCGGTCAGTACTTCGACTAAGGGAAACATCTTCATCGAGATCTAGGAACTGTCTGTAATTCAACGGAGGATGATTATGTTGAGATTTAAGAACTTGTCCACACTTCGACGGAGGAAAGTTGTCGAGATTTAGAACCTTATCTGTAATTCAACCGAGACTAATTCAGTTGAGATTTAAGAACCGGTCAGTACTTCGACTGAGGGAAACATCTTCATTGAGATCTAGGAATTGTCTAAACTTCAACGGAGTATAATTCTGTTGAGATTTAAGAACTTGTCCACACTTCGACGGAGGAAAATTGTCGAGATTTAGAACCTTATATGTAATTCAATCGAGACTAATTCAGTTGAGATTTAAGAACCGGTCAGTACTTCGACTGAGGGAAACATCTTCATCAAGATCTAGGAACTGTTTGTACTTCAATGGAGGATAATTCTGTTGAGATTTAAGAACTCGTCCACACTTCGACGGAGGAAAATTGTCGAGATTTAGGACTTCGTCTGTACTTTAACTGAGGAAAACTCTGTTGAGATTTAAGAACTTGTCAGTAATTCGACTGGAGGGAAACATCTTCATCGAGATTTAAGAACTTGCCCGTAATTCAACTGAGGAAACTCTGCTGAGATTTAGGAACTCGTCTGTAATTCGATGGAGGAACTTTGTCGAGATTTAGGACTTCATCTGTACTTCAATTAAGGAAAACTCTGTTGAGATTTAAGAACTTGTCAATACTTCGACTGAGATAAAAGCTTCATAGCTTTGAATTTTGTGAGAATTTAATCGCATCCTTCCTGAAAGGTAAAGGTTAGTTGTATGTGATGCATGATATGTATCAGGCAATGATGTTCTCAAAATAAATGAGATCGTGTTGTATGATGCGTATATGCACGTGTCATGATGTATGGCAATGTAATGTTTTTAGTTGGGGAAAATAAATCCCGGATAGCTGCTGGAGAAAAAAGCTGAATTCTTCATTTCCCCTGGGGATAGCGAATGAAGATGATTGTGAGAATAAACCTGCAGAAGAGGATAACTTTGTTGGGGAATAAACTGATGAGGAGATTACTCTGTGGGGAAGAGATGCTCTGGTGAGGATTCCATTGATAACTTCAGCTGGGGATGAATTACCATTGTTGGCGATACTGAATCCTATTGGGGATTTGAATTCCTATTTGTGAAAGGAAAGAACTCCGCTGGGGATAATCTTTCAGTTGCGACTTCACTGGGGAAGACCTTGTAGGCTCTACTGGGGACAATTTACTGGAGTCTACTGAGGATGATTCTCCAAACTCCACTGGGGAAGCCTTTTTCAGACTGCGCTGGGGGAAAATTTCAAACTCCACTGGGGATATGTTTTTTATACTCCGTTGGGGGAATTATGACTTTTTAATGCCGATGGTAGATAAACTTTGCTTAGGGAGAATATTACCGATTCATTCACAGTTGCGAGTCTCAGCTGGGGAGAATTAACACCATTGTCCTTTTCTTACTCTACGGGGAGTGTAGATGTTACTGGGACGCGGGTTGAGGATATGACAATGAATTTGCATCGAGACTTTTCTGCCCATGTATCTGCGGGTTGAGGATATGACAATGAATTTGCATCGAGACTTTTCTGCCCATGTATCTGCGGGAGAAGGTGCCTGCGGAGGCCTTGTGGATCGAGTATTTATTCCAACCTATGAGGTGCTTGGTAATTTCCGATTGAAATGACAAATCTTCTTCTGGTAGGCAAGTGACGAGATAATGGGACATAGTCGTAAGCTTTTAATCCCTAACTTTTGCCTGAACTGTCTTTTCAGATTTTCAGTCCATCGGGATACCCTTTTTTTCCCAAGCCGCCTTTTTAGTTTTTCGACTTGCCGGGTGTACAAATCTTTTTGTTTTTATCCCTAATTTTTGCCCGAACCCTTTTGGTTCGTCGGGATGCCCTTATTTTTTCCTAGGCCAGTCGACCTAGCGGGTCTTTGATTATGCGTAGTACATTTTTGACTATGTCCATGCTCTCAGGGTGTAGGGAGGTGTCACTGTCGGTAGTGTTGTGTTGCCATACTACCAGAAGATGTTCGTTTGATCATGCAAGATTCGTTGCTAGAATTCATGTCCAATGCCCCAATTGACTCAGATGTTGATTTTCCCCTGGCTATTTTGGCATCTTTGAGAGATTCCTTGCATCTTGACTTGACTGTCCCAGATGATGGACAATGATCATGTCTTCCCCTTGGTTGGAAGTGCTTTTTTCCACTTGAGGTGACCCTTTTTATTGAAAAGGTTTTTGTTCACTAGATATTAGTCGTGTGAATTTCTCTGCTGTTGAGCAAATAGTTATATGCAAACAATGTTATTTTAAGAATGCAAAGCTTATGTTTGTTTTAAAGTTCTTTGAAAATTCAGTTTTCAATAAAACAAGCGAATTTTTGTAAAATGTGATATCAACTCAGGATTTACAGCAAACCCTACAGGAGTCAGGATACCTTTTGTAACAGTATGCTTTCGAACTAACCCATGCTTCAGCTAGGACTTTTAAGGGTTATAACGTGGCCTGGTTCACGGTTTAAGAAACAAAGGATAAAGGCTCAAAATTTATTTGTACCCACCCGCTCTTCGTGATGTTCTTCGATCCTAAACTCAGCTAATCATGCATTAGATTCTGTTTGAGTCTTTGCTCTGATATTCCAGTGATGGTTCGGATACTGATAATTTATTTTGAACAGGCAGTCATTTTTGTTGAGAGTTTGCAGGACCTCTTTTTATTTTATTTTATTATCCTTGTCTTTTTCCTGAACTATTTATTTTTATGACTACATTCAGCAGGATGCCCCAGTTTTTCTTAAGTCTCCTTCACAGGTTTTGACTTAATGGGCTTTTATTTTTTAGAGATAATGACTGCCTGTCCTTACGATTATACGGAACCATCACCGTCTTTTGTTTCGGAAGGACTTCTTTGATGCCATTTATTGTGCACCTGGACCAACTGAGAAAACTACCATGCCCCAGGTTATAATTAAGGGTTTTAATTTGTGAAAAGAAAAACTCCAACTTCTTTGGCTCAAAGGGGTTGACTAGGGATTATCTTCCTTATAACTCCACTATTTAGGATTTGAAACAATGTCTGTACCTCGTCAGCGAAGTCTGTTCAAAAGCACACTGTAGAGATTGTGGTGTCATTTTCGTCATCCTCCCTCTAAAGGCTTTGAGTTTTTTAATCGAGAGTTGAACATCACAAAAATGAAAGCAATTTAAATATAGTGAATACGAATGGATTGATTCAAAACAGACATATGCAATCCATTTATAAAGTAATAAAGTTTTAACAGGACTAAATGTTTGAACAATCAAAAGAAAATTACAAATTGAAAATTCTAATGAACAAAAAGTCTTCTCGTCTCAGGACTTGTCACTTAAAATGGTGAGCCTTGGATGGATGGTATAAGAACTCAGCCTGACCATCTTGTGTGAATTCCAATGGTCCTTCATCAATCAGGTTTTGAATTTTGTACTTCAACTTCCAACAGTCGTCAATATCATGCCCCGGGCTGTTAGAATGGTATGCACACCTTGCATCAGGATTGTAGTTGGGTGAAGTAGTCTTAGGATTCGGATGAGGTCCTACCAATGTCACCAGATTCAATCTCAACAAGTGTTGCAAAGCTTGGGACAGCGGCATGTTGAGCTTGGTAAACGGCCTCTGATTAACCCGTTGTTTATGGCAAGGTTGTTGTTGGACCCGTGAGGTAGTAGCAACTTGGAGAGGTCTATTCTTTACCATACCAGACCCTTGTCTTCTTAGAGGCTGACCAATAACTTGGTCCCCAGCCCCGACTGTTTGCTTCATACTGTTGTGTCGGTCTTGATGGAGCTGGCTGATAATGCTTCTCAACTCTTCTTGTTCCCGAGCTAAGCCTTGGATAAGAGCCATCTGCCCCAGCATCTGGGTTTTCATGGCACCTAACTCAGCTTGCAGTTGTTCCATCCGTTTGTCCTTATTGTCTTCAGGACTTTTCTTGACCAAGTTCCCGATGAGGAGTGTTTTCAACTCTTCCTGCCCTTTGGATAGGTTTAGGAATACGTCCCTGAACTGAGCCTCTTGAGTTTGAAGGTCTTTGTTGTCTTGTTTGAGAGCCATTGCTGAAATAAACAGCGAGGACATGAGAGACCGGTATTGGAAGACCTGTTATGCAATGATATGTATGATATATGTATGCAATGTTTTCAAGGATCTCACGGGGTAAACCAGAAACTGTTAGAATTTGTTTGCAGATTGATTGAAGAAGCTTTGTGTCGTTGAGAGTCCTTCTTCACGAGTCAAGCTCACCATATCGAGTGGGTCATAGCCACCGACTCAAGTCATTGTGTTTTGATCTCTAGACGACATTGGCTAGAGGAAAATAAATCCCCTTTGCCCCTTGCTATATGTTTGATTTACCATAACCTGCATCACAAACCCTTGAGATCCTTGAAATGGTTAAGGAAATGTTAAGGCATGATGTTATGATGTGTATGCTATACGTTTAAGAAAAAGTGTGAGGTGCTGTAAGTAAACCCTGCAATAAATCCAAATTATTGGATAAGGACTGTAAACAAAACCTGCAAGGAACTCACGTTGTCAGATAACAAGAATGTGCAAGTAGTTCAAGTTTGAAGGCACACAAGTCACACAATAGCCCTTAAATTTCAGGCTGGCATGGAGTTTAGGTATTACCCTCTTTCAGTTTAGTAGATTCAACCCTATCCTAGAAATAGTAACCAGGTTCTAGAGGATCTCAATATCACTGACCACCCTCGATCGGTCCTAATTCCAGTTTAGCAACCTTTTCTTGCAGCCGGAATCATCGCGAGAGTTTGGTCTCAATTAGTGTAGCATACTGCTACTGTTCTATGGCCAAGTTGGTCAATTATAGGTTCTAAGGTCATTTGGTGCTTAATGACCCCTTAGAAGACCCATATTCTCCTCGTTGCGCCACAAGGGATATCGGTACAAACTAAAATGCCATACCAACGTAGCTACTACTTCAACCGTATCGGTCTACGTCATACAGTTCCCTCACAGTTTATTGCTACTTACCTAAAGGGTGTCCCTCAGATCCGGGTTAGGATCTATAGTAACTAAGATTCAAACCCACAAAGATAAAGCATACAAATCAAGAAATTGAAAACATTATGATGAACTATTCCTAAGGTACACCCCACTTATTAAATGTCTCCAACAGAGTCGCCAGTTCTGTGATACGGTGGGAAGAACTGATTGTTTTTGGAATTCTGGTTTGCGTTTGTTTTCACAAAATGTCGCGGTAAGCAAGAGTCACCACCGACTTTTATTTTATCCAACAAGGAAAGGAAAAAAGCACAGAAAAATTCCTTTTTCGAGATATTTCTCGGGTTCGGGGGGTAGATTATAGAAAGGGAAGGTGTTAGCACCCTTTCTATCCGTGGTTATCCATGGACTCTTAGGTACTTGCTTAAATGTTTTCAAAATTGTTTTCTTTGTGCTTGTGGGTTTGAAAAAGTTTTTGTTTGAAAACTTCGATTTAACTCTTGCTTTTGTCCTCAAGAGCGTATGAAGTGTTTTTGAAAACTTTGTTCGAAAAAGAGTGTAAGTGTGAAAAGAGTTTTGTTTTTGAAAGAGCAAGTATCTAAGAACCATCTACCTACTCAATAAAAGGAATCGTTCTATGCTATTTTCCTTTAGACAATGCTATCCCACTATTGATGAGTAGATAGCATCGTCGTTGGAGTTTGAGGGTCAATTCGAATGAGGGACGTGCGGTCACTAAAGCAATGTTAGGACGCCTTAGCGATAACCCTAATGTCTTAGATCATTTGTTTGAGGTAACATTATCTGAGCCAACCATTTTGAGGCGACTATGATCTTTTAGACAGGAGGGCGACTTCTAAAGTGACCTATACTCAATGACCGCGTACGAAGGCAACCAAGTGGGGTGTACCCTAGGAGTGCCCATGTGCGAGTGTGTCGCTTTCAGTTATTTTATCTTTGTACATGTTAGGAGCGATCTAAGTTGATTTTAGTTTAAAACATTCAGTCTTATCATGCAACCCTATTATCAAACATCTAACAGTTATAATTTGCGAGAAATAAAATGCGGAATTTAAATTACAAGGCGTCGGGTATTTACATCGCCAAAGACAAACCCTTTAAAAAATAAATAAAGCAATAAAAAATAAATAAAAGTCCTATTAACTATTAAAATCCGGAAGTAGGTACATTATTGGATAAAGGAAAGTAAATTGCATGTGGGAAATTAAATCGAGCGCATAATTAGGGTTTTGACCCTTTTTGTTAAAGAAGAGATCTTTTGGTTAGAATTTAAATAAAAATAACAAAACAAATAATAAAACTAAATAAATGAAATAGAAGAGAGAGGGGTTTGGGCCTATTTTGGGAGTATGAGTAGCAATTTGAAGGCCCAAAAATGTTGGCCTTTGTGGACTTTTTTGATATCTGGTGCTTGTGCATTGACTGGTGCTTTGGTGGACTTTCAGACCTTGGCCACCAGATCTGGCTCTTAGCCATCTGGTACTTAGATGGATGATGGCACACGGTAGGCTGCACGCTTGAGCAAGCATATGATCATCTGAAAAACAAAGAGAAAATACAAAGCGCTGGAGGCAGGGATCAAACCCCTGACCTCCAGCCACTAATGCCTTGGAACTTGCCTGGTTGACCACTGGGACAAGCTCCTGGATTTGTTATAATAATAAAAAACATATATATTATATAAAAAACAAAAATCATTTCCAGAACATAAAAACGCGCGTGTAACATTTGAATACACCAATGGGCAGGGGACACCTCATCGTCCCTGTCCTAAAACCTGTAAAAGAATACCTATGGATTTGAATCCGCAGCAAAAGACGCATGCTTATGCTAAAAATCTCTCCAGGCCAAATAAATCCATTCCAAGGACATGGTTGGATTCGTCTTGGCTTCCTGATCAACACCATGCCCTTCTTGAGTCCTGATTTTACCTGAAATAAAAAACTCCAAAAAACAAACGAAGAACCCTAGCTATGGTGGTTCTTCGTTCAGGCCAGATAAAAGCAATTGGATAATACCAAACGCTTGCAAATGTCATGTAGATTCAAAATATGGTATTGATTCATGAAAAGTATGCTTACAATTTTGAGTTGCAAAATCAAAAACAGAGGTATATTTCGTGACACTTACAGCGTGTTATGGGGTTTGAAGAAGCTTGCTTTTGATCCAGGTAGATTGAGTGAACACCCAGGAAGCGTTTGGGACAGGTCTCAGCCCTTGAAAACGCCTATAAGCACGATTTTGGGACAGGTCTCAGCCCTTGAAAAGACATGGGAAATGATGCAAGCTCAAATCAAGTGGAAAAGAATGAGCCCATTTGACAAAATTTGAAGTTTTGGGGATAGTTGACTTTTGGCAATTTTGCAAAAAAGTCCAACATCAACAATGCATAACTTCTTCAATTGTGAACTTTTAGAGGTGTTCTTGGACTCTTTGGAAAGCTTGAGATGTCTTCTAATCAACCCTTTTGGTCTCATCTCATTTTGATATTCCATTCTCAAGTTATAAGCTTTGGCAAAAAAGGTGTTTTTGTTAACTTTCAAAAATGACCTATAATGTCCAAATTTATAACTTCTTGTGAGTGCATTTTCTGATCTTGGGATATGAAGATGGATTTTATAAAATTGCATACTCTTCAAAATGAGCTTAGGATGGGTCATTTCTCATAAAGTATGATAAAGTTATGCTTGGTCAAAGTTGGGTTGACTTTTCCTACAAAACCCTAATTTAGCAACTTTTGAGTCTTGATGAATTTTGAGCAATCCTTGATTAATCATGATCAAACCTTGATCAAATGATAAAATATCATTCAAAATGAGAATTTTGACAAAAAATCTTGAAGTTTGACTGTTTGTAGGCCACTGTTGGCTTTTGCCCTAGCATAGTCGATTTTTGGACCCTTTGAGCAATTGACTAAGCAAACTTCCTCTGCAAGGCTTGAAATTTGACATGGATGACCTTGAGAACATATTAGGACATTGGGGAGAACTTGAGGTCATTTGGACTCAAAAATCTTGATGCAACACAAAACCCTAATTTGGGGTTGACTGCCTTAGGAGATGACTTGTCTGACCCACTCTTGAGCAACCTTGAGCCACTTGGAGATTTTTCTTGCAATATTTTGAGGAATATGAGAGGGCAAATTTTGGGGTACAACACTTTCCTTTATTACTATGTTTATTTCGATCAACTTTAATATGCTTGCTTTATTTCCATGTCTGGCTAAATATTTTAAGGTTGGAATCTAAGGATCATTGTCATGATAGCATTTCAACACCGTATCAGTAGAAACACTTTAGGGGTTGTTTAAATTTTAACACAAGTTTTCCGTACTTAATATTTTTGGATAAGATCAAAATTCATCCATTTCAAAGAGTAAACTTGGTTAGTTTTTAACCATTCAAAAAGGGCTAAAGCGTTTTGACTGGTTAATTAGGCATCTTTGACACTTTTAGAAAACCATTTTTGAAACTATTTTTGGACGCATTTATAGGTTTATAATCTGATTCTCGAGTGAAAGCCAAGAATCTCTTTATGTCAATCATTCCGAGTTGAAACCACTTTTTTACTAAGTTAAGAAACTAATTTCTTAAAAATAGGTTTGTTGCTTTAACGCTTGAAGCGGCCTTTTATAAGTGACAATAGAAGGATTTGATTAGAGAGTAAACTCGGTTCTTAGTTAGCGAAAGTGACAAGTTCCCGTCAAATTGTTCCTTTACAAGAGTGGAAAATATTGCCCCATAAGTAGTTCTATTAAATACAAATTAAAATGTTATTTGACCAATGTGATTTACATTCTAGCCTGTCTTTTGTCTAAATTTACTTTATCTATTTATTTCCTTTACATTATACTCTCTCAATTGAGTCGATCCGCCTTAGATAAGAAACTTAATAATATAGTTGATAGATTGACAATTGGTATCTGTGGTTTGACAATCCTTTATATTACTATGATAGGCTGTGCACTTGCAGTTAGATTTTAGACTCTATAAACAGACCGAACAAGTTTTTGGCGCCATTTCCCGGGACCGGACCTCATCAAATTTTGTACCCTATTGTTATCCTGTTTAGAGTAAGGCTTTATTAACCGGTAAATGCGCAAGAATAGTAGTAACGAAAACTTAGTAGATCCTTTAGTGGGACCCAAACATTACACTCGAGCATGTATTTTTCTCCGTAGGATAAAGAGAACTATGGTTGAAGATCGTAATCGAAGACCCCTTAAGGAATTTTCCCAACCATCAGACGAGGAGCCTAGTTCAAGTATAGTAAACCCTGCCATCACCACCAATAATGTCGAATTAAAGCCCTCATTATTACAATTAGTGCAACAAAATCAATTCGCTGGCCTCGCCTCAGGGAACTTGAATCAACACTTGAAAGTTTTTATCCAATTAGCAGACACTCTAAAGACCAGTGGTGCTTCACCAAAGGAGATTCGTCTAAGATTATTCCCTTTCTCCCTCAAAGATAAAGCACGTGATTGGTTAGATTCCCTTCCACCCAATTCAATAATGACTTGGGAAGACCTTAGGAGAGTGTTCCTTGCTAGATGTTTCCCGCCAAGCAAAACTGCAATCCTTAGAAACCTGATCACTAGATTTACTCAAAACCAGGGAAAATCACTTTTTGAAGCATGGGAAAGATATAAAGACATTTTAAGAGCTTGTCCACACCATGGCTTGAAGCAATGGTTAATTATCCACACCTTCTATATTGGACTCCATTATAACACAAAGATGTCTATCGACACTGCCGCTGGTGGCGCACTGATGAAGAAACCTTACCCTGAAGTTTGTGCTCTCATAGAAGATATGGCCCAAAACCATTAACAATGGGGAGCAGAACGAGAAATAGTAGAGAAAAAGAAAGGCCAAAGGAGGAGTAAATGAGATAAGCTTCTTGGACATGGTGCAAGCCAAAATGGACGCTCTTTCCTTAAAAGTTGAAAACATGTCTCTGAGCCCGAACATTGTAGCTGCAATACACTCAGAATGTGAACTCTGTGGGACCCAAGGACATCAAACTTCAGACTGTAACCTGTTGAATGGATCTAGCACAGACCAAGTCAACTATATCCAAGGGAAGCCATTCTCAAACACTTACAATTATGGATGGAGGAATCACTCAAACTTTTTCTTTAAGAACAACAACCCAATTCAGAATTTTGCACCTCCGAGACCCTAAGGTTTCCAAGCCCAAAGACCAAATCAACCTATGCAAGTAGTACCACTGAACCAAACCTTGAGAAAGTCATGGATAATTTCATTTCGGCCCTGACTCAGTAAAATAAAGAGTTTCTGAATCAGAACATTCATATAAATGAACTAATCACACAATTAGGAACTAAGGTTGACCAGATAGTTACTCATAACAAGATGCTTGAAAATCATATCTCTCAGGTAGCCCAAACACAAGCTCCTCAAACTACATCTGGAGGACAATTCCCTGGACAACCTCAACCAAATCCCAAAGGGCAAGTTAATGCCATTACCTTACAAAGTGGGACTGCTTACAATGGACTAACAAACCTAATATTAGGCGTGCCCGAACAACCTAAGGAAAGTGTAGTGCCTTCAGACCAAGTAGAGGAACCAAAGGAACCTGAAAAGCAAAAAGACCCAGGAATGGAAACTAAAGATAAAACTTATACACCGCCACCCCCATACAAACCTCTGATCCCATTTCCGCAAAGACTTAAACAAACCAAGATTTATAATCAATATCAAAAATTCATAAAGGTTATAGAGAAACTCCATGTAGAGATTCCTTTTACCGAAGCTATCACTCAGATACCATCTTATGAAATATTCCTAAAAGACATCCTGACCAACAAGCATAGATTTGACGATCCTAAACCTTTAGAGTGCAATTTCATTTCCTAAAATAAACTTACCAAGAAAGAAAAGGACCCATGATGTTTTTCCATACCTTGTATCCTAGGAAATCACATGGTTGACAAAGCCTTTTTATACCTAGGAGCTAGCGTCAGTCTAATGCCTTTGGTAGTTTGTAAGAGGCTAAACTTAGAAGAGTTACAGCCGACTAAACTGTCTCTTAAATTGGCTGATAGATTAGTTAAGTATCCTATAGGCATACTAGAAGACATACCAGTTAAAATAGGTCAGCTATATGTCCCAACAGATTTCGTAGTCATGGATATTAAAGAAGACGTGAAATCCCAATCCTTCTAGGTAGACCATTCCTATCAACCGCAAGATCCATGATAGATGTTAAGAAAGGAAAATTGACTTTTGAGGTAGGTGATGAAAAGATAGAATTTATTCCTTAGAAGTTCTTAATGGCACCAGTCATAGGAGATGCATGTTATGCCATTGACGTTATTGATGAGTGCATATTGGAACTGGATCAAGAAGAACCTATCGAAACTATCAAGTTACCTTCAACCCCCATTTAGGAGGATGATGGACTTGAAATACTGGAACCCTACTTTTATGACAACCTCTACAAATGTTTAGCCCTTACTCTAGATCTTAGGCTTTGCCCTAAGAAACCATCTTTAGAACTTAAAGAACTGCCCAAGAATCTGAGATATGAGTTCTTAGATGAATAAATGTATCATCCTGTTATAGTCAATGCTACCTTAAATCAAGACGAGACAAAACAACTCTTAGATATCTTGTGAAAATATCCCTCAGCCTTAAGGTATAACATCTCTGATTTAAAAGGAATAAGCCCATTTGTATGCTTGCACCAGATTATGTTGAAGGAAGATTTTAAACCCTCTAGAGAACATCAAAGGAGGATAAACCTTATAATGAGTGTTGTTTTTAAGAGATAAGTTCTTAAATTACAAGAGGCTGATATAATTTATCAAATTTTAGATAGTAAATGGGAAAGGTGAACATGTTTCCAAGCGGACAGAAGGAGGTTGGCGTATGTGTATAGATTACAGAAAGTTAAATAAAGCGACTAGGAAAGATCATTTATCTCTTCCCTTTATAGATCAAATGCTTGAGCGTCTAGCTAGACACTCGTATTTTTGTTATCTAGATGGGTACTCAGGATTTTTCCAAACCCCTATTCACCCTGAGGATCAAGAAAAATGACCTTTGCATGTCTTTATGGAACATTTGCCTATAGGAGAATGCCCTTTGGACTCTGTAATGTGCCAACCACTTTCCAGCGTTGTATGATGTCAATTTTCGCAGACTATCTTGACGGAATTATGGAAGTATTCATGGATGATTTCTCGGTATGTGGATTCAATTTTAAAGACTATCTCTCTAACCTGTATAAAATCCTAGAAAGATGCGTTGAGGTAAACCTTGTATTAAATTGGGAGAAATGTTATTTTATGCTTAATGAAGGTATAGTATTAGGACACACTTTCTCCAAAAAACGCATTGAAGTCGATAGATCCAAAATAGAAGTAATAGAGAACCTCAAGCCACCTAAAACTATTAGGGAAGTCGGAAGTTTTCTTGGACATGCTGGTTTCTATCGGTGTTTTATCAAAGACTTCTTTAAAATAACAAAACCTTTAACTAATCTTCTGATGAAGGACGTCGAATTTGTTTTCAATGAAAAATGTATTGAAGCCTTCGACCTTTTGAAACAAGCACCGATTTCAGCTCCAATCATGCAACCTCCAGATTGGACACACCCTTTCGAAATCATGTGTGATGCTAGTGATTATGTCGTTGGTGATGTTCTAGGGCAGAGAAAAGATAAGAAATTACATGTCATATATTATGCTAGTAGAACCCTAGATACTGCCTGTTGTACCCCAAAATTTTCCCTCCCATATTTCTCAAAACATTTCAAGAAAGATCCTCAAGTTGCTCAAAGAAGTCCAACGGTTGACCAGACAAACTCTCTCCTAAGGCAGTCTACCTCAAATTAGGGTTTCATGTTGCATCAAGATATTTGAGTCCAATGGATCCCAAATGCTCACCATTGTCCTAACATGTTCTCAATATCATCCATGTCAAGTTTCAAGCCTTGCAGAGGAAGTTTGCTCAGTCAATTGCTTAAAGGCCTGAAAATCGGTTGTGCTGGGGCAAAAGTTAACTGTGGCCCCCATACAGTCAAACTTTAATATTTTTGGTCAACATCCTCATTTTGAAGTATTATTCATCATTTGATCAAGGGTTGATCATGATTCATCAAGGATTGCTCACAATTCATCAAAACCCAAAAGTTGTAAATTAGGGTTTTGTAGGAAAAGTCAACTCAACTTTGACCAAGCATAATGTTCTCATACTTCATGAGAAATGACACATCCAAATCTAATTTTGAATAGGATGCAATTCCCTACAATTCATCTTCATCTCCCAAGTTCAAAATATGCACTCACAAGAAGTTATAAATTTGGACATTATAGGTCATTTTGAAAAGTCAACAAAAACACCCTTTCTTTCAAAGATTCATAAATGAACATGGATGCATCAATTGAGATGAGACCAAAGGTTTTTATTAGAGGACATCTCAAGCTTTCTAAAAAGTCCAAGAACACCTTCAAAGAGTCAAAATTGAGGAAGTTATGCATTGGTGAAGTTGACCTTTTTTGCAAAATTGCCAAAAGTCAAAAGTGCCTCAAATTGCAATTTTTGCTAAATGGGCCTAAATTTTCGCACTTGTTTTGAGTTGGTAGCATGGTCCACGAGCCCTAGATCTTCCCATTTTTCTTTATCATATTTTTGCTATTTATTTTGATTTTTATTGCAATTAAATAAATTTAAATCAAAACAAATCATGAAAAAATCCAAATCATTCAAACTTCAAGATCTTGTGCATATTCCGGGTCCTATATCCAGCTAGCAAAAGAATGAATTCGTGCAAGGCATAGGTGGGCACAAAAATATTGATTTTGGACTATTTTGGAAAGATTTTCAAGTGAATCAAATCAAGATCAAAAGCCATAATTGATAAAGATTGAATGGACTTTTGTAAACCTAATTCATTCCTTAGTATATAGTGAACATTTGCAGCCAGAAAGAACAAACTTGAGAGGTGCACAAAGGCAGAACCAAACTTGGAAAAATCAAAGAAAAGTGGTAATCTATTTTGCTACTTCCAGGCGTTTTCAAGATCCACTAGCCCTCTCATTCGTTTCCTGGGATTGCAAGAAAGTTATACCAATCAAGAACAAGCATTTTCCAGCGCTAGAACCCACTGTAAGTGATCCACGGCCATGGCTTCTTCTTGAAATCGAATCACACAATTTTGACACTTATAGCATGAAATATTTACATATTCTTGTTCCTTGAGGCATTTGCTAGCTACTCATAACAATTAATTCATTTTTATTGGCTATACTGGAATTTTCCATTGCTAGGTTTTCTGGTCTCGTTTTAGGTCTTTTTTATGCAGGCAAAATTGGCCCCCAAGAAGGGCACCATGATGCTCAGCAAGCCAAGACGAGTTGATTCATGGCATTAGGCTTTATTTTTTATGCCTGTGTGTGATTTTAAGATATGCAGGGTGTATAGCTACAGGCATTTGTCCATAGGTAAAGGTCACTGAACCTTTTAGCCACGAAGAGAGGACAGGGATGAAGGTGTGGCATAACCCTATTCGCCCATTTGAATTTATGCGCGGATAACTTTGGATTTTTGCATGTTTTTTATATATTGATTTATTGTTGTTTCATATACAAAGCAAGCGCGTAGTTCAATTGGTGTGAAGGTGAGTGGAAAAGGCCATGGGGCCTGGGTTCGAACCCCAGGTCCCCCCATTATTTCATATTATTTTCTTTCATATGATCAGGCGCGCGTACAAATATGAAGACCACCATGGACCATCATCATCCAACCAGCCAGATGTCCACAGGCCAGATCTGAAGGCTATCATGTGATGGTCCACCAACAACCTTGGTCAATGCACATCATGGGATCTTGGCAAGTCAACGTGGATCAATTTCTTTTGGGCCCAGAATTGCTACCCACACCTCCAAAATTACTTACAAACAGGCCCAAATCTCCTTTCTTTTTCTCTTTATATTTTCTTTATTTATTTATTTATTTATTTATTTTTACTAACACTAAATTAATTCTTTTTTTAATAAAATCACAAAAACTATTTTTCATCCAATTAGATTTAGGTTATTTTTTATCAAAAATATTAATTTAATTAGTTTATTTAATTTTAGGTAATTTTTAATTTCTTTTGTAAATAAATTAAAAACAATTAGAAAATTAGGGTTTTAGTTTAATTTAATTCTTATTTTATTTTTCTTAAAAAAATAACAAAATATAAAAATAGGCCATGTGAATTATTTTCTTTAAATTAATTTAATTACTAATTTTGTATTTAATTTGAAAACCTTATTCTTTTTCTTAAAAATAATCAAAAACAACAAAAATAATTTTTCTTTCTATTAGGTTAGACGGGGTCAAAACCCTAGTTCTCTCATATTCTCGATTCATCGCATTTATTTATTTTTACCATATTGATGTAATTGCTCACAAGTTGTAATAGATTAATTAGGATTTTTCTCCTTTTCATTTATCGTTTTGACGGATTTTTTTTGGCTATGTAATTAATACCTGAAGCCTTGTAATAGCGTAGCTTTACTTTCCGCACTTTAAATTCCGCAAAATATTAACTGTTAGATGTATGAATAATAGGGATGCATGACAAGAATGTATGTAAACTTTAAAACGGTTAGCAAATCCTAAATGTGCAAAGATAATAAACTTGAAATTAAATCACTCGCACATGCGCACTCCTAGGGTATACTCTCACTTCGGTTGCCTTCGTTAAACGATCATTGAGTATAAGGTATTTTAGTGGTCGCCCTCTTGTCTAAACAAAGATCAAAGTCCCGTTCGGAAAAGTTGCCTCGGATATGTTGCCTCGAATATTGATCTTAAGACATTAGGGTTATTACTAAGATGTCCTAACATTGCTTTAGTGATCGTACGTCCCTTTCGAATTGACCCTTAAAACTCCAACGATGGTGATACCTACTCACTAATAGTAGGATAGTTCTGTCTAAAGGAAACGAACATAGAACAATTCTTTTTTCGAGTAGGTAGATGCTAGTAGGTACTTGCTCAATACAAACAAACTTTTTCACACTTACACTCTTTTTCAAACAAAGTTTTCAAAACAACTTCGTAACGCTCTTGAAGACAGAAGCAAGGGTTAAATCGAAGTAAAACAAAAACTTTTCAAATCACACAAACACAGAAGAAATTTTAAAATGATGAGCAAGTACCTAAGAGCCCGTGGAAAACCATAGATAGAAAGGGTGGTAATACCTTCCCTTTCTATAATCTACCCCCCGTACTCAAAATATCAAAAAAGGCATTTTTCTGTGCTTTTTTCCTTTCCAATTGGATAAAATAAAAGTCGGTGGTGACTCTTTCTTACTGCGACATTTTGCGAACACAAACGAAAAACGTAAACCAACATCCAAAACAGTTTCGATTTTGCCAGCGTATCACAGAACTGGCGACTCTGCTGGGGATAATAAGTAGGGCATACCTTAGGATTAGTTCATCATATTGCTTCTATTGTTTGATTTGATTGCTTTATTTTTGTGGGCTTTGTATCAGAGTTACTATAGATCCTAACCCGGGTCTGGGGAACACCTGTTAGGTAAGTAGCAATAAACTGTGAGGGAACTGTATGGCATAGACCGATACGGTTGAAGAAGTAGCTATGTTGATGTGGCACATTGGTTGGTATCGGTATCCCTTGTGTAGGAACAAGGAGAATACGGGGCTGCTATGTGTATCGTTATGCATCAACTAACCTTAGAACCTATAATTGATCAACTTGGCCATAGAAAGTAGTGAGATAGCCGGCCTCGGTATAGAGCTGAGAACTGGTTGATACTCGATACTACACTCATTGAGACCATACTCTCGAGATAGTTTTGGCTGCAAGAAAAGATTGTGTGAGCTGAAACCATGACCGATGGAGGATGATCAGTGATATTGAGAACCTCTAGAACCCGGTTACTATTATTAGAACAGGTTGAAACCAACTGAACTTCAAGAGGGTAGTGCCTAGAGCCCATGCAAGCCTGAAACTTAAGGGGCTCTTGTGTGACTTGTTTGCCTTTACCATGTCTGTTATCTGCTATACATGTTGTGTGTTTTTACCATGACATCATGCATCATAACATATCATGCATACTTCATTATGCTAACCATTTCAAAGACTGAGGGGATTTATCTTTGTTCTGTTTTGCAGATTATGGCTTCCATGCGCAGAAACACCATTCGAGTTAACTTCATGCAAATCCCTGCTCAACTCAGAGAGTTAGCCTCAAAAGTTCCTGATACTTCTTCATTTGTTAGAAGACATGGTCATCTCCTTAGCCTGGTCACTTCAAAGTTGGATGAGCAGATGATGAGCGTGCTTTTCCAGTTCTTTGATCTGGTGCATCATTGTTTTACCTTCCCGGATTATCAGCTAGTTCCTACTTTGGAGGAGTTTTCTGACTTACTAGGCATATCCATCCTCGAGAAAACACCCTTCACAGGTTTAGAAGAGGCTCCTAGGCCAGAGGATATTGATTCAACCCTACATCTAAATAGGGTTGATGTAGTATCCAACTGTGGGACACAGAGCGGGGTTAAAGGTTTATTGGCTAAATTTTTGATTGATCAAGCTCAACAATTCTGGGATAACTTGGATTTTCAAGCATTCAAAGACATCTTGGCTCTCCTCATCTACGACTTGGTTCTTTTCCCGAATCCAGATTCCTTCATAGATGTGAATACGGTCAAGATCTTCTTGTCTCGTAATCCAGTGCCTACTCTTCTGGGTGATATCCTACATGCTCTCTATACCCGTACTGTGCGAAGAAGGGGGACCCTCATGTGTTGCATGTCGCTGCTGGCGAGGTGGTTTATTTCGCACCTCCCCAAGTCTGTATTGAAGAATGAAGAAGGGTTAGGATGGGTTTACAGAATCATGTCCCTTGCCCATACGGACATTCTTTGGAGTTCTAAGGACATGGAAAGAGTAGCTGTCATTAATCGATGTGGGGAATACCCTAATGTCCTGTTGCTTGGAATTAGAGCGGGAATAACCTACAGTCCTTGCTTGGCTTTACGACAGTTTGGTCACGCTCGGAGAGACGGTCCTCATGAGCTGCTTCTTACATATATTGTCTTTGACTACAAGGGGGACGTTGATGAGCATCGCCGAAGGTTTATACGAGCCTGGGGCATGGTGAACAGGTCTGACCCTCACGAGCTAGGACCGAAGACTTCTCTCCCTATGCATCCTTATCTCCAGTGGGTTCGAGCCCGTGCTCAAAAGTTGGGGATGCCTTATGAAGCTGTTTTTCCAGTGGTTGTGGAGCATACTAATGAAGAAGGTGTTCCTTATACAGTCCTCTATCCCTATATGCCTACTGATCTTGGGGCATTGAAGAGATCCTGGATTTAGTTGAAGGAGGAGAGGGATACCTATCGGGAGAAGTATCATGAGCAGGAAAGGAAGATCTTGAAGCTCACGAGGCAGCTTGAGAATGAAAGGAGAATCAATGATTATGTTAGCACGAAGGGAAAACGACCATGGGATTTCTAATATCTTTTATTGTTTCTAGTTAGATTTGTTTTTCAGTTTATTTCCTTTGTAACGCCTTGAAGGCATTGTTAAACATTATTACAAGTTTAATCTAATAAAGTATGTTTTATTTTGGTTTACAAATTTGAATCTCCCAAAGTCTTTGAAATTATTCCATACGCATTCCATTACCATGCACCTCATTACAGGTACCATTACAGGTTTCTTATCTTATTCGCTGTTTATTTCAGCACAAAATGTCTTCTAAAACACCTATCGATCAAGCCATCAAAGCTCTTCAAGCACATAATGCTCAATTCCAGGAGATGTTCTTGAACTTGGCCAAAGGACAACAGGATTTGAAGACTCTCATCCTGAAGGAGAAGAAGAAGAAGAAGAAGAAGAAGAAGAAGAAGAAGAAGAAGAAGAAGGTGGTTCTGCTGAATATGGGTCACATATTTGGGAATAGGTTGCGACAGGAAGCTGATATGTCTCATTCATCTGGAGGAGGATAGAATCAAGAGGAAGGAAAGGGTCCTAGCCCTGTGGTCTCTGATAATGACACTGATTTTGATGATGAACAATACCCTCCTGTTGAAGATAGGTACAAACAACTTGAAGACCGTCTGAGTGCTATGGAGATTCAGAAGGTTCTCGGTTTGGACTTCGGAGATCTGGGGTTAGCATCAGGGGTGGTGATCCCTCACAAGTTTAAAGCTCCGGTTTTTGCTAAATATGATGGAGTGTCCTGTCCAAAACTCCATCTCTGCTCATACGTCATAAAAATTCAGCCTTACACTGCTGATAAGAATTTGTGGGTGCATTTCTTTCAAGATAGTCTGTTAGGGACTCAGCTTGAATGGTTTTATCAATTGGAAGGAGCTAATGTCCGCAACTGGGCGGACCTTATTGCTGCCTTCTACAAGCAGTACCAATATAATGCCGACCTCGCTCCCACTCGTACTCAGCTTCAGAGTATGTCCATGGGTGCAAGCGAAAGTTTTAAGGACTATGCTCAGAAGTGGAGAGATCTGGCTGGAAGAGTCCAACCCCCTCTGTATGATAGGGAGTTAGTTGATATGTTTCTGGGGACCTTGTCTAGTCCATTCTTTAATCATCTGATCGGTAGTTCATCATCTGGGTTTACTGAATTGATTATGACTGGGGAAAGAGTAGAAGTTGGTACCAAAACTGGCAAGATACAGAAAGGTGCTTCATCAAGTACAGAAAAGAAGCCTTTCAAGAAAGAAGCTAGTGCAGTTTACGGCTCGAGGAGCCAAAGCAGACCTGAACGCCGCCAAGCAGTGAATGCGGTAGTAATATCAAGACCTACAGTTGCCCCACAATGCAACAATCAACAAAGAATGGAGAGACCGCAGAGACAGTACACTCGGTTTAATATGACTGTGATCGGTGGATCTGGAACTGACTGTTTAACGCTGGTTCGCGAAATGTCGCGGAAGCAAGAGTCGCCACCGTCTTTTATTTTCTCCAATAGGAAAGGACAAAAGCACAGAAAAATTCCTTTTAAGAGATTGCTCTCGGTTCGGGAGGTAGGTTATAGAAAGGGAAGGTGTTAGCACCCTTGCTATCCATGGTTATCCATGGGCTCTTAGATACTTGCTCATTGTGTTTTCAAATTGTTTTGCGTGCTTTTCAATGTGGGTTTAAAAAGTTTCTTTTGAAAAATTTCAGATCGACTCGTACGTCAGAGTGTTTGAAAAGTTTGCTTTGAAAGCTTTTGAAAAGTGTCAGTGTGAAAAGTCTTTTTGAGTTTGTTTGAAATTAGAGCAAGTATCCTTGAGAACCTACCTACCCTAAGGAATTCGTCTGTGTAAATGTCCTTTAAAGTAGTGCCATCCCACCATTGAGAGGTAGGTAGCACCACCGTTGGAGGTGTTCGGGTCAATTCGAGGTTCGGGACATGGTGATCACCAGAGCAATGGGAAGACACCTTAGAAGCTACCCTCATGCCAGGTTCCCGGATCATGAGGACTTACTAAGACGTCCTCTACTCGACGATCACCTTTCGAGGCAAGGCAACAGTGAGGCGTACCCTAGGGGTGGTGTGTACGATTCGTGTGTCGTTTTCATTGATATTTGTCTTATTCATGTCAAGGTGATCTATGCGTTTGTTTTTATTTAGACATTCATTCTTTCATGCTTGATTAACAGTTAGGAGTGCGGAAAAGATAAATCTACGACTATTACAAAGGCGCGGGTCCACATCGCCAAAATTAAACCGGACCCGATTTAGCGAAAAAATAAATAATGCGAAGAAAATAAAGTGCGAAAAGTAAATTACATGGCTTTGGGATATTTACAAAATTATATGAACGATAATAAAATAAATGCGCAATTTAAATGATTAATGACGGGCGTTGGACCCTTTTTGCAAATAATTAAAGGTTAATGAGAATTAAAAATTAAATGATTAAATGTTTTTTAGTATTTTGTGTTTTTTTTAAATTTAATGAGAAAAAGGAGAATTAATTAAGATTAAATTAAACGGCAAACCCTAATTCTAATATTTTTATTTATTATGAAAGAATTAAAATATGACCTAAGTTAAACCTAATTGATTATGTACAATTTTAATTTATGAAAATAAAATAAATAAATAATAATTATTATGGTGAGAAAAAAAAAAAAAAAAATTAAAAGGACCTTAAAACTATCAATTAATCTAATTCTACATGTTTTCGGATTTTCATAAAAAAGAAATTAACATTGAAAACCTAATTAAATTAAATAATTATAAGTATTTATTATGAAAATAATTAAAATTAAAAATTCTATTTTTATTTGGACATTTTATTTTTTATGATGTTTTTCTGTATTTTTTGTAAAAAAGATATTTAATTTAAATCAGAAAATAAATAAACAAATAAACAATTAAAAAATAATAAAAGATAAAAAAATAGAAAAAGATAGAACCAGGGCCATTAATCTTGAACTTGTTGACTATGCTTGGATCGTGTGTGGTGCATCTGACTCATGCTTAGGGTGTACCCCAATCTTCAACCTTGGGTGAGAGTCTCCTGGACACGTGGGCTGCCTGATGGTGAGAGAACATGGTGCGTCTTCGTTCCAGCATTGCATAGGATTTGTTCATGAAAAATAATATTGAGTTTGCATAGACCTGGGGTTTGAACCCAGGTCATGAGGGTTATCAACGTGTCCACCTGCCAACTGAGCTATCATGTTCATGTTAATATAATATATCAAACAAATAATAAAAGATGAAATTGATTAATGGCCACTCAGCAACACAAAAGCGCGCGTTATTTTGAATGGACGTATCACGCTTCAACACGTCTTCGTCTCCTCCATATGCCTGAAAGTGGAAAAATATAAGGCAACGGTTTAGCAATGTTGCCTAAGGCCATATACCAAGAAATAGCGAATAGGCCCTCGACGCTCATAAATTGAGCGCGAGGGTTGGAATCTCTTCGTCCCTATGCTCTGAGTACGACCATGGCAATGAGGACGTCCAATTTTGCTGCACTTAGAAACCCCTAATTCTGAAACTGAGAAACCCTAATGCTTGTTAATGGCGAAATCGCGTGTATTGCACAAAAACAAAATTCATTGGCATGGTTAGCATCAGAACACTATAAGAAACAAGAATTAACAAACAAAATGTTATGAGGATGCATAAATTATGTTATACGATTTCAAAATTTCTATGATACAGCTTGAACATTATCTACCAATTCTTGGAGTGTTAATGGGTATTTCTGATTGGAATTCGTTCAGCACACCTTCAGGAAACTGTTGGAATAAGATTTGTACTTTGAATCGCCTCCTAAAGCTGATTTCAGTTTTCACTTTTTTGGAGAAATTTTGCAAGTTTGTAAGGTCAATTGCTGCGCAGTATGAGTCCAAGCCCCTTAGGGTTCTCATTCTGAGTATCTATAGAGGCTATTAGGTCAACAAACTTAGTACAAATCCTTGCAATTATGGATTAAAATATTTGATTTGTTTAAAAATCTTTTTGAATCTTTTTCTATGGCTTTTGTACCAATTTGCATCCAATCACCCCAAATCTTTCCTCATTTGCCTTCACACGAAATATTGAGCCTATAATATGTATAAAAAGATTTTTTAGATTAGATTTGATATTTTTCATATATTAAAATCATTTAAATGAATATAAATTAATATTAATTCAAATAAATAATTAAAAAATATGAGAGTACTTCCCTTTGGGCCTAGTGGTCGTGCATAGGCTTGGCATGAAGAAATTTGGAAGGTAATTGAGCCCATTTGCATTTTTAGGCCTTTTGCATCAATGTTGACTTTCAAAAATTTCCAAAAATTTCCCAACTTCCACAAGGCATAACTTGGTCAATTTTTAAGCTTTTCACATGTTCTTGGACATTTTGGAAAGGTCTTTGAGTCCTTTAACCAATGCCTTTGGTCCCATGTCATTTTGATTTACCAATCTCAAGTTATGGCCTTTGACTTAAAGTCACTTTTTGTTGACTTTTGAAAATGACCTATAATGTTGAAATTGATAACTTTTTGTGAGAGCATTTCTTGGACTTGGAACATGAAGATGAATTATAGGAAATGTCTTTCTCTTCAAAATGAGCTTTGGATGGAACTTTTCTGATAATCCATGTGAAAGTTATGCCCTGGTCAATTTCAGTTGACTTTTTCAGCTGTCCAAATATAGCAACTTTTGCATCTTTGATGATTTCTGAGCCAAATTTTGAGAATCATGATCAAGCATTGATCAAATGATGTTTGTGGCTTCAAAATGATATATTGACCAAAAATTTGACCTTTTGACTGTCAAATGACCATTTTGCCCCTACAGTTGACTGTAGTGCAATCTAGGGTTTTGACTGTGCAATCTTGAGCTGAATGCCTTGAAACTTGACATGAGGGTACTTGACCATCTTTGTAGGCATGTGAGACTTGATTGGGCCTTTGAAAAGTTCATTTGCTTGACCAGAACTCAAACCCTAGTATTGACTGTATAGAAGACAGTTGAGCTGCACAACTCTTGGGGACTTTTATGACCTTGACTTGGCAATTTCTTGATGAATATGGGAGGGCAAATTTTGGGGTACAACAGTTGCCCCTGTTCAATCTTCTTAGACCTGAGGATGCAGATTGGCTGACGTGCCTTTCGTAATCCGAGGGTAAAAGATGATTGAACACTAAAGTGCCCAGAAATTTGCGCTCACATAGTGACAGTAATGGGGAATGGGCTTATAGATGCCATTTAGAGATTGCTGAATAGGGTGATGGGCTTATAGATGCCATCTGGATGCTGACCGTGTAAGAGATTCCTTCGCTAGAACCTGCATACCGGCAAAAACAGAAAAATGAGTACCTGACACGTCGCAGGAGCTGATTTTAGATGCTTGATATAGATATGTCTTGACTGGTTACAGGAACTGAGTCTGGAGCTTCAAACGTTGATGAATGAACCGGGGATGGTTACTGCCTTAGCATGAAGGGTAAGAGAATCCTGAAGGATCTCAACAACGCTCGTTGAGAAAATCTTGGTGAGAATTACCATCTTCGTAGTGTCAGGAAGAGAACCAAAGGACATTGCAATCTCAAAGGGAGTTACCTCACTCACGTTGGAGAGGGAACTATAGGAAATTATAACCTGAAAGGAGATATCACCTCACGCTCATGCCGGAGAGGGGAACATCTGAAAAAGGGATTACTACCTCACACACCGTTGGAGAGGGAACCATAAGAGAATATCACCTCACGCTCATCGTCGGAGAGGAAAACATCTTGAAAAAGGAATTACCACCTCACACACCGTTGGAGAGGGAACCATAAGAGAATATCACCTCACGCTCATCGTCGGAGAGGAAAACATCTTGAAAAAGGAATTACCACCTCACACGCCGTTGGAGAGGGGACCATAAGAGAATATCACCTCACGCTCATGCCGGAGAGGAGAACATCTGAAAAAGGAATTACCACCTCACACGCCGTTGGAGAGGGGACCATAGAAGACTATCACCTCACGCTCATGCCGGAGAGGGGAACATCTGAAGAAGGGATTACTACCTCACACGCCGTTGGAGAGGGAACCATAACTTCTACTGAGTCTTTATCAGAAAAATCTGTTTGAAGTCGATTTAACTGGACTAGAGACATCTTTGAAATATGTTTGGGAATTTCAACTGCACCCTTCCTGAAAGGTAGAGGTCAGTTATATGCGATGCATGATATGGATCAAGCAATGATGTTATCAATGTAAATGAGACTTGTATGATGCAATACGTTATGCATGCTACAATGATGTATGTGATGATTCGTGTATGTTTCCGTCTAGGAAAATAAATCCTTGACGGGTGCCGGGAAGCCATATCCTGGGCTGATGCTGAGGAAGAGATTGTGCTTCCGCTGTGGATGATTGTTGCAAGAATACCGATAGGAGAAGATAACTCCGTTGGGGGATAAACTTGGCAAATGAAATAATTCTGCGGGAGAAAAGATACTCTAGCGATCATGCTGGGGAGTGTTACTCTGTGGGGATAGCGTTGATGAGTTATGCTGGGAATATCCTTGTTATGCTGGAAGTGTTGATAGACTTCGCTGGGGGTAGAAAGATATTTTGCCGAGGGCGCTCTTTCCGTGGCTTTTGGCTGAGGATAACCCAGTTATATCCTGTTACGGAAATAACTCTTTAAATCAAGCCGGGACGACGCGTTCGTGCTCTGCGAGGGGATAAGCTTTCAGAATCTACTGGGGGGTACGCTTATTGCTTGGGGATATGATTTCCAACTTTGCTGGTGAAGCTGGATTGGACTCTTCTGGGGAAGTTTGAACTGTAATTGCTGTAGGTTGAAAGAGGGAACCTATGTAGGGCTGCCTGCTGATGAGCTCGTGTAAAACCGCATCTGACAATGGAGAAGGAACCTGGGTAGGGTTACTTTGATGATGAGTTCGTGTAAAACTTCGTTTTTGGAAAGGGAGAACCTGTGTAGGGTTTCTTTGATGACGAGTCCATGTAAAACTGCATCTTGAATAGGGGGAACCGGTGTAGGGTTGCTTGGTGAGGTAAGTTCATGTAAAACTTTTTTTGATGAATCCATGTGAGACTTTTAGAGGGACCGGGGTTAGGTTACCTTGGGGTAAATCCATGTGAGATTTCTTGACGAACCGGGGTAAGGTTACTGGAAGTGAGTCCATGTGAGACTTCTGGGGGAACCGGGGTTAGGTTACCTTGAGATAGATCCGTGTGAGATTTCTTGACGAACCGGGGTAAGGTTGCTTCGGGATAAGTTCGTGTAAAACTTCTGGATGAACCGGGGTAAGGTTGTAAGATTTCTAGAGGAACCGGGGTGAGGTTACTTGATGAGTTTGTGTAAAAACTTTTTGATGAACCGGGGTAAGGTTGCTTGAGCTAAATCCATGTAAGACTTCTGGAGGAACCAGGGTTAGGTTACCTGGATAAGTTTGTGTAAAAACTTCTTGATGAACCGGGGTTAGGTCATCTTGAGATAGGTCCATGCGAGACTCTTGGAGGAACCGGGGTTAGGTTACTTGGATAAGTTTGTGTAAAAAACTTCTTGATGAACCGGGGTTAGGTCATCTTGAGATAGGTCCATGTGAGACTCTTGGAGGAACCGGGGTTAGGTTACTTGGATAAGTTTGTGTAAAAACTTCTTGATGAACCTGGGTTAGGTCATCTTGAGATAGGTCCATGTGAGACTTCTGGAGGAACCGGGGTTAGGTTACCTTGGATAAGTTTGTGTAAAAACTTCTGGATGAACCGGGGTTAGGTCATCTTGAAATAAAGGAGTCTGTGTATGACTTTGTCTGAAGGTTGAGAAGAAACCGGTGTTGGGTTGCATGATTTTGATTAAGTGGATGATTGTCCTGTTTGGTTTCGGACGTTAACCCACGATCTGGAATTTGTAAGGGTAGATGGTAATCATTCTTATGTTGATCTGTCCTTTGTACTTTGGTTGACAGAGCAATTGGATCGCCTGGATAACTCATTATTGCCCCTGCTTCGGAGATGAGGGAAGAGGATACCTGTGTGGGTGATTGACAAATCTTCGGGTAGACAAGTGATGAGATATCGGAACATAGTCGTACGTTTTGATCCCTAACTTTTGCCTGGACCGCCCTTTCGGGTTTTCAGTCCACCGGGATACCCATTTTTGCCCAAGCCGCCTTTTCAGGTTTTCGACTTGCCGGGTGCACATGTTTTTTTCATTTCATCCCTTCATTTTGCCCGAACCCTTTTGGTTCGCCGGGAAGCCCTTATTTTTGCCTAGGTATGTCAACCTAGCGGGTCTTTGATTGGGCGTAGTATTTTTCCGACTATGTCCACGCTCTCCGAATGTAGGGAGTTGCCCCTGTTGGAAGTATTTTGCCATGCCCCAGGTAATGGGCAATGCTCCCACTGTGCCCCTTGATTGGAGGTACTTCTGTTCACAAGGTGTTCATCGTGCGAATTTCCCTGCTGTTCAAACAAATAGTCATATGCAAACAAAGTTATTTTAAGAATGCACAAGTCTATGTCTGTCTTGAATTTTGAAAATGCATTTTTTTGTAATATAGTGCGATGTCCACTCAATATTTTACAGCAAACCTTCAGGAGTCAGGATACCTTCGTAACAGTATGCTTTCGAACTAACCCATGCTTCAGCTAGGACTTTTAAGGGTTATATCGTGGCCGGGTTCACGGTTTAAGAAGCAAAGGATAAAGGCTCGAATTATTTGTACCCACCCGCTCTTCGTGATGTTCTCCAAACCTAAACTCAGTTGATCGTGCGTTAGACCTTGTTTGAGTCTTTGCTTTGATGCTCCAATAATGGTTCAGATGTTGATGACTTATTTTGAATAGGCAGTCATTTCTTTCTTGTTGAGGGTTTGTGAGACCTCTTTTCTTGATTTTGTTATCCCTTTCTTTTTTGCCTGAACTGTTTCTTTTTTGGAATTACAGTCAGCGGGATGCCCCAGTTTCATAAGTCCCTTTTATAGGTTTTGACTTTTTGGGCTTTTTGTTTATGATTTTTTTTTTTTTGATAATAACTGCCTGTCTTTACGATTGTTCTGAACTATCACTATTTTTTTCGTAAGGATCTCTATTCGTTATGCACTTGGATCAACTGAGAAGACTACCCTGCCCCGGGTTATGATAAAGGGTTTCAATTTTCGAAAATAAAAACTCCTACTTCTTTGGCTCAGATGGGTTGACGAGGGTTTATCATCCTTATAACTCCAGTGTTTTAGGGATCGAAACAATGCCTGTACCTCATCAGCGGGGTCTGTTCAAAAGCATACTGTAATGATTGTGGTATCGTTTTCGTCATCCTCCCTCAAGAGGTTTAGAATTTTCAATTAAGAGCTGACCATTGCAAAATATGAAAACAGTTTTAAGCGTAATAAACATAATTAAATCAAGACAGACATGTGTAATGCATTCATGAAATAAAAGAGTTTAACATAATAATTGTTTATCTGAATAAGAAAGGAAAAATACAACTTGAATTCAAATGAACAAAAAATTCTCAATCCTAGCCATGTTTTGGCAATGGAGCATTGATCACATTGGGGGTTTCAGCAGGCTCGAACTCGATCTCTTTGGCATCGATCATGTTCTGAATTTTGTACTTTAGTGCCCAACAGTCCTCAGTATCGTGCCCCGGGCTATCGGAATGATAAGCGCATCTGGCTTCTGGATTGTAGCTGGGAGAGGAGGTCTTAGGATTGGCAGGAGGGTTGATCACCGCAATCAGGTTCATCTTCAACATATGTTGCAGTGCTTGCGACCATGGCATGTTAATGTTGGTGAACTGCCTTTTAGGCCCGTCCGGCCTTTGCTGGTTTCCCCTCTGTGGTTGGCGGCGTGGTGCAGAACCAGAGATCATGACTGCCCCTGCATGTTGATCACGGCGACTCTTTTGACCGTATGCAGCATTAGATTCCTTCTTTCCTGTGTAAGGCTTTTTATGAATATCCGAAGGTGTGGCCTCTTGAATTTTCCCGCTCTTGATACCAGCTTCAATTCTTTCGCCGGTCAGGATGAGGTCGGTAAATCCAGCAGATGAGTTACCAATGAGGTGGTTGAAGAATGGACCAGACAGGGTCCCCAAGAACATGTCCACAAATTCACGGTCAGTCAGAGGTGGTTGTACCCTTCCAGCAAGATCCCTCCATTTCTGCGCATATTCTTTAAAACCTTCACTTGGTCCTAACGACATACCCTGGAGTTGGGTACGCGTAGGAGCAAGGTCGGCATTATACTGATACTGCTTGTAGAAAGCAGTAGCCAACTCCTCCCAGTTACGAACCTTGGTCCCATCTAGTTGATAGAACCATTCGAGATGAGTCCCTGAAAGACTCTCCTGGAAGAAGTGAATCCACAAGTTTTTGTCCACCGTATATGGCTGAATCTTCCGAACATAGGACCTAAGATGCAGCTTGGGGCAGGATGCCCCGTCATACTTTGAGAAAGTTGGTGCTTTGAATTTATGTGGGATAATCACACCAGTTGACAAACCCAGATCTCCGAAATCCAGCCCAGGTACCTGTTGAACCTCCATAGCTTTCATTCTGTCCTCCAGTTGTTTATATCTGTCATCAGCAGGAGGGTACTGCTCTTCATCAAAATCTGTCTCGTTGTCGGAGACCACTGGACTGGGAACCTCTCTCTCATGATGA
The DNA here is from genome assembly GCA_948472305.1 of Vicia faba. Classification (NCBI taxonomy): domain Eukaryota; kingdom Viridiplantae; phylum Streptophyta; class Magnoliopsida; order Fabales; family Fabaceae; genus Vicia; species Vicia faba. The sequence continues at coordinate 1,120,271,454 of OX451740.1, forward strand.
CTGCTTTTTCCCACAGATGGGGTTGTCCTCTCAGCTTCAACTTGTGGTGTATTCCCAAATCTGCGTCTAGGGTTGAACAGAACAGTCCTCTTCTTTTTCTTGTCTTTTTTCAAAAGTAGAGCCTTCAGGTCCTGTTGCCCCTGGGTCAGATTCAGGATCAGCTCTTGGAACTGGGCGTTCTGAGCCTGGAGATCCTTGATGGACTGTTCAGCTGATGATCCAGGATTCATGACGATCGGCTGAAATAAACAGCGGAGAAGGGTAAGCAACCTGTCAATGGGATACCTGCAATGCAATGAGATGTATGACATGCATGCAATGATTTCAAGGATCTCGCGGGATAAACAGAGAAACTTGTTAGAGTTGAAAACCGGTAACTTGATTGAAGAAACTTCCTGTTGTAGAAAATCCATCCTCAAGGGTCAAAGGCTCACCATATCCAGTGGGTCATAGCCCCTGACACCCTTGGCTGGAGGAAAATAAATCCCCTTTGCCCCTTGTTGGGTGTTTGATTCATCATGACCTGCATCACAAGCCCTTGAGATCCTTGAAATGAGTCAGGATGTATGCAGGATGCATGCAATGGTATGATGTTATGCTATGCATGGGGTAATGTGAGTAACCCTGTTATGAGTCCCCATTAAGGACTATAAACAACCCTGCAAGAAATTTAGTACCCTGTTATGAGTCCCAATTAAGGACTAAAACAGAACCTGCAAGAAACAAGCGTCAGGTAACAAGCATACAGATAGTCAAGTATGAAGGCACACAAGTCACACAAGAGAAGCCCCTAGGGTTTAGGCCAGCATGGGGTCTGGGTAGTACCCTCTTGAAGTTGGTTGGTTCATACCTGTCCTAATCAAAAGTAACCGGGTTCTTAGAGGATCCCAATATCATTGACTACCCTCAATCGGTCATAACTCCAGCATCGCAATCTTTTCTTGCGGCCAGAACCATCACGAGAGTTTAGCCTCAATGGGCGTAGCGTACTGCTACTGTTCTAAAGGCCAAGTTGTGTCATTTAAGGTTCTAAGGTCTGTTGGTGTTTAATGACTCCTTGGAAGACCCATATTCTCCTCGTTGCGACACAAGGGATATCGGTACAGACCAAGGTGCCACACCAACGTAGCCACTGCTTCACCTGTGTCGGTCTACGCCGGACAGGTCCCTCACAGCTTATGCTACCTAAACAGGGTATCCCCAGATCCGGGTTAGGATCTTTGTAACTCCGATACAACCCACAATAGTAAAGCAAGCAAAGAAGACAATTGAAAACACAGTGATCTTAATCCTAAGGTACACCTCACTTTAAGTTTTTTTATCCCCAGCAGAGTCGCCAGTTCTGTGATCGGTGGATCTGGAACTGACTGTTTAACGCTGGTTCGCGAAATGTCGCGGAAGCAAGAGTCGCCACCGTCTTTTATTTTCTCCAATAGGAAAGGACAAAAGCACAGAAAAATTCCTTTTAAGAGATTGCTCTCGGTTCGGGAGGTAGGTTATAGAAAGGGAAGGTGTTAGCACCCTTGCTATCCATGGTTATCCATGGGCTCTTAGATACTTGCTCATTGTGTTTTCAAATTGTTTTGCGTGCTTTTCAATGTGGGTTTAAAAAGTTTCTTTTGAAAAATTTCAGATCGACTCGTACGTCAGAGTGTTTGAAAAGTTTGCTTTGAAAGCTTTTGAAAAGTGTCAGTGTGAAAAGTCTTTTTGAGTTTGTTTGAAATTAGAGCAAGTATCCTTGAGAACCTACCTACCCTAAGGAATTCGTCTGTGTAAATGTCCTTTAAAGTAGTGCCATCCCACCATTGAGAGGTAGGTAGCACCACCGTTGGAGGTGTTCGGGTCAATTCGAGGTTCGGGACATGGTGATCACCAGAGCAATGGGAAGACACCTTAGAAGCTACCCTCATGCCAGGTTCCCGGATCATGAGGACTTACTAAGACGTCCTCTACTCGACGATCACCTTTCGAGGCAAGGCAACAGTGAGGCGTACCCTAGGGGTGGTGTGTACGATTCGTGTGTCGTTTTCATTGATATTTGTCTTATTCATGTCAAGGTGATCTATGCGTTTGTTTTTATTTAGACATTCATTCTTTCATGCTTGATTAACAGTTAGGAGTGCGGAAAAGATAAATCTACGACTATTACAAAGGCGCGGGTCCACATCGCCAAAATTAAACCGGACCCGATTTAGCGAAAAAATAAATAATGCGAAGAAAATAAAGTGCGAAAAGTAAATTACATGGCTTTGGGATATTTACAAAATTATATGAACGATAATAAAATAAATGCGCAATTTAAATGATTAATGACGGGCGTTGGACCCTTTTTGCAAATAATTAAAGGTTAATGAGAATTAAAAATTAAATGATTAAATGTTTTTTAGTATTTTGTGTTTTTTTTAAATTTAATGAGAAAAAGGAGAATTAATTAAGATTAAATTAAACGGCAAACCCTAATTCTAATATTTTTATTTATTATGAAAGAATTAAAATATGACCTAAGTTAAACCTAATTGATTATGTACAATTTTAATTTATGAAAATAAAATAAATAAATAATAATTATTATGGTGAGAAAAAAAAAAAAAAAAAATTAAAAGGACCTTAAAACTATCAATTAATCTAATTCTACATGTTTTCGGATTTTCATAAAAAAGAAATTAACATTGAAAACCTAATTAAATTAAATAATTATAAGTATTTATTATGAAAATAATTAAAATTAAAAATTCTATTTTTATTTGGACATTTTATTTTTTATGATGTTTTTCTGTATTTTTTGTAAAAAAGATATTTAATTTAAATCAGAAAATAAATAAACAAATAAACAATTAAAAAATAATAAAAGATAAAAAAATAGAAAAAGATAGAACCAGGGCCATTAATCTTGAACTTGTTGACTATGCTTGGATCGTGTGTGGTGCATCTGACTCATGCTTAGGGTGTACCCCAATCTTCAACCTTGGGTGAGAGTCTCCTGGACACGTGGGCTGCCTGATGGTGAGAGAACATGGTGCGTCTTCGTTCCAGCATTGCATAGGATTTGTTCATGAAAAATAATATTGAGTTTGCATAGACCTGGGGTTTGAACCCAGGTCATGAGGGTTATCAACGTGTCCACCTGCCAACTGAGCTATCATGTTCATGTTAATATAATATATCAAACAAATAATAAAAGATGAAATTGATTAATGGCCACTCAGCAACACAAAAGCGCGCGTTATTTTGAATGGACGTATCACGCTTCAACACGTCTTCGTCTCCTCCATATGCCTGAAAGTGGAAAAATATAAGGCAACGGTTTAGCAATGTTGCCTAAGGCCATATACCAAGAAATAGCGAATAGGCCCTCGACGCTCATAAATTGAGCGCGAGGGTTGGAATCTCTTCGTCCCTATGCTCTGAGTACGACCATGGCAATGAGGACGTCCAATTTTGCTGCACTTAGAAACCCCTAATTCTGAAACTGAGAAACCCTAATGCTTGTTAATGGCGAAATCGCGTGTATTGCACAAAAACAAAATTCATTGGCATGGTTAGCATCAGAACACTATAAGAAACAAGAATTAACAAACAAAATGTTATGAGGATGCATAAATTATGTTATACGATTTCAAAATTTCTATGATACAGCTTGAACATTATCTACCAATTCTTGGAGTGTTAATGGGTATTTCTGATTGGAATTCGTTCAGCACACCTTCAGGAAACTGTTGGAATAAGATTTGTACTTTGAATCGCCTCCTAAAGCTGATTTCAGTTTTCACTTTTTTGGAGAAATTTTGCAAGTTTGTAAGGTCAATTGCTGCGCAGTATGAGTCCAAGCCCCTTAGGGTTCTCATTCTGAGTATCTATAGAGGCTATTAGGTCAACAAACTTAGTACAAATCCTTGCAATTATGGATTAAAATATTTGATTTGTTTAAAAATCTTTTTGAATCTTTTTCTATGGCTTTTGTACCAATTTGCATCCAATCACCCCAAATCTTTCCTCATTTGCCTTCACACGAAATATTGAGCCTATAATATGTATAAAAAGATTTTTTAGATTAGATTTGATATTTTTCATATATTAAAATCATTTAAATGAATATAAATTAATATTAATTCAAATAAATAATTAAAAAATATGAGAGTACTTCCCTTTGGGCCTAGTGGTCGTGCATAGGCTTGGCATGAAGAAATTTGGAAGGTAATTGAGCCCATTTGCATTTTTAGGCCTTTTGCATCAATGTTGACTTTCAAAAATTTCCAAAAATTTCCCAACTTCCACAAGGCATAACTTGGTCAATTTTTAAGCTTTTCACATGTTCTTGGACATTTTGGAAAGGTCTTTGAGTCCTTTAACCAATGCCTTTGGTCCCATGTCATTTTGATTTACCAATCTCAAGTTATGGCCTTTGACTTAAAGTCACTTTTTGTTGACTTTTGAAAATGACCTATAATGTTGAAATTGATAACTTTTTGTGAGAGCATTTCTTGGACTTGGAACATGAAGATGAATTATAGGAAATGTCTTTCTCTTCAAAATGAGCTTTGGATGGAACTTTTCTGATAATCCATGTGAAAGTTATGCCCTGGTCAATTTCAGTTGACTTTTTCAGCTGTCCAAATATAGCAACTTTTGCATCTTTGATGATTTCTGAGCCAAATTTTGAGAATCATGATCAAGCATTGATCAAATGATGTTTGTGGCTTCAAAATGATATATTGACCAAAAATTTGACCTTTTGACTGTCAAATGACCATTTTGCCCCTACAGTTGACTGTAGTGCAATCTAGGGTTTTGACTGTGCAATCTTGAGCTGAATGCCTTGAAACTTGACATGAGGGTACTTGACCATCTTTGTAGGCATGTGAGACTTGATTGGGCCTTTGAAAAGTTCATTTGCTTGACCAGAACTCAAACCCTAGTATTGACTGTATAGAAGACAGTTGAGCTGCACAACTCTTGGGGACTTTTATGACCTTGACTTGGCAATTTCTTGATGAATATGGGAGGGCAAATTTTGGGGTACAACAGTTGCCCCTGTTCAATCTTCTTAGACCTGAGGATGCAGATTGGCTGACGTGCCTTTCGTAATCCGAGGGTAAAAGATGATTGAACACTAAAGTGCCCAGAAATTTGCGCTCACATAGTGACAGTAATGGGGAATGGGCTTATAGATGCCATTTAGAGATTGCTGAATAGGGTGATGGGCTTATAGATGCCATCTGGATGCTGACCGTGTAAGAGATTCCTTCGCTAGAACCTGCATACCGGCAAAAACAGAAAAATGAGTACCTGACACGTCGCAGGAGCTGATTTTAGATGCTTGATATAGATATGTCTTGACTGGTTACAGGAACTGAGTCTGGAGCTTCAAACGTTGATGAATGAACCGGGGATGGTTACTGCCTTAGCATGAAGGGTAAGAGAATCCTGAAGGATCTCAACAACGCTCGTTGAGAAAATCTTGGTGAGAATTACCATCTTCGTAGTGTCAGGAAGAGAACCAAAGGACATTGCAATCTCAAAGGGAGTTACCTCACTCACGTTGGAGAGGGAACTATAGGAAATTATAACCTGAAAGGAGATATCACCTCACGCTCATGCCGGAGAGGGGAACATCTGAAAAAGGGATTACTACCTCACACACCGTTGGAGAGGGAACCATAAGAGAATATCACCTCACGCTCATCGTCGGAGAGGAAAACATCTTGAAAAAGGAATTACCACCTCACACACCGTTGGAGAGGGAACCATAAGAGAATATCACCTCACGCTCATCGTCGGAGAGGAAAACATCTTGAAAAAGGAATTACCACCTCACACGCCGTTGGAGAGGGGACCATAAGAGAATATCACCTCACGCTCATGCCGGAGAGGAGAACATCTGAAAAAGGAATTACCACCTCACACGCCGTTGGAGAGGGGACCATAGAAGACTATCACCTCACGCTCATGCCGGAGAGGGGAACATCTGAAGAAGGGATTACTACCTCACACGCCGTTGGAGAGGGAACCATAACTTCTACTGAGTCTTTATCAGAAAAATCTGTTTGAAGTCGATTTAACTGGACTAGAGACATCTTTGAAATATGTTTGGGAATTTCAACTGCACCCTTCCTGAAAGGTAGAGGTCAGTTATATGCGATGCATGATATGGATCAAGCAATGATGTTATCAATGTAAATGAGACTTGTATGATGCAATACGTTATGCATGCTACAATGATGTATGTGATGATTCGTGTATGTTTCCGTCTAGGAAAATAAATCCTTGACGGGTGCCGGGAAGCCATATCCTGGGCTGATGCTGAGGAAGAGATTGTGCTTCCGCTGTGGATGATTGTTGCAAGAATACCGATAGGAGAAGATAACTCCGTTGGGGGATAAACTTGGCAAATGAAATAATTCTGCGGGAGAAAAGATACTCTAGCGATCATGCTGGGGAGTGTTACTCTGTGGGGATAGCGTTGATGAGTTATGCTGGGAATATCCTTGTTATGCTGGAAGTGTTGATAGACTTCGCTGGGGGTAGAAAGATATTTTGCCGAGGGCGCTCTTTCCGTGGCTTTTGGCTGAGGATAACCCAGTTATATCCTGTTACGGAAATAACTCTTTAAATCAAGCCGGGACGACGCGTTCGTGCTCTGCGAGGGGATAAGCTTTCAGAATCTACTGGGGGGTACGCTTATTGCTTGGGGATATGATTTCCAACTTTGCTGGTGAAGCTGGATTGGACTCTTCTGGGGAAGTTTGAACTGTAATTGCTGTAGGTTGAAAGAGGGAACCTATGTAGGGCTGCCTGCTGATGAGCTCGTGTAAAACCGCATCTGACAATGGAGAAGGAACCTGGGTAGGGTTACTTTGATGATGAGTTCGTGTAAAACTTCGTTTTTGGAAAGGGAGAACCTGTGTAGGGTTTCTTTGATGACGAGTCCATGTAAAACTGCATCTTGAATAGGGGGAACCGGTGTAGGGTTGCTTGGTGAGGTAAGTTCATGTAAAACTTTTTTTGATGAATCCATGTGAGACTTTTAGAGGGACCGGGGTTAGGTTACCTTGGGGTAAATCCATGTGAGATTTCTTGACGAACCGGGGTAAGGTTACTGGAAGTGAGTCCATGTGAGACTTCTGGGGGAACCGGGGTTAGGTTACCTTGAGATAGATCCGTGTGAGATTTCTTGACGAACCGGGGTAAGGTTGCTTCGGGATAAGTTCGTGTAAAACTTCTGGATGAACCGGGGTAAGGTTGTAAGATTTCTAGAGGAACCGGGGTGAGGTTACTTGATGAGTTTGTGTAAAAACTTTTTGATGAACCGGGGTAAGGTTGCTTGAGCTAAATCCATGTAAGACTTCTGGAGGAACCAGGGTTAGGTTACCTGGATAAGTTTGTGTAAAAACTTCTTGATGAACCGGGGTTAGGTCATCTTGAGATAGGTCCATGCGAGACTCTTGGAGGAACCGGGGTTAGGTTACTTGGATAAGTTTGTGTAAAAAACTTCTTGATGAACCGGGGTTAGGTCATCTTGAGATAGGTCCATGTGAGACTCTTGGAGGAACCAGGGTTAGGTTACTTGGATAAGTTTGTGTAAAAACTTCTTGATGAACCTGGGTTAGGTCATCTTGAGATAGGTCCATGTGAGACTTCTGGAGGAACCGGGGTTAGGTTACCTTGGATAAGTTTGTGTAAAAACTTCTGGATGAACCGGGGTTAGGTCATCTTGAAATAAAGGAGTCTGTGTATGACTTTGTCTGAAGGTTGAGAAGAAACCGGTGTTGGGTTGCATGATTTTGATTAAGTGGATGATTGTCCTGTTTGGTTTCGGACGTTAACCCACGATCTGGAATTTGTAAGGGTAGATGGTAATCATTCTTATGTTGATCTGTCCTTTGTACTTTGGTTGACAGAGCAATTGGATCGCCTGGATAACTCATTATTGCCCCTGCTTCGGAGATGAGGGAAGAGGATACCTGTGTGGGTGATTGACAAATCTTCGGGTAGACAAGTGATGAGATATCGGAACATAGTCGTACGTTTTGATCCCTAACTTTTGCCTGGACCGCCCTTTCGGGTTTTCAGTCCACCGGGATACCCATTTTTGCCCAAGCCGCCTTTTCAGGTTTTCGACTTGCCGGGTGCACATGTTTTTTTCATTTCATCCCTTCATTTTGCCCGAACCCTTTTGGTTCGCCGGGAAGCCCTTATTTTTGCCTAGGTATGTCAACCTAGCGGGTCTTTGATTGGGCGTAGTATTTTTCCGACTATGTCCACGCTCTCCGAATGTAGGGAGTTGCCCCTGTTGGAAGTATTTTGCCATGCCCCAGGTAATGGGCAATGCTCCCACTGTGCCCCTTGATTGGAGGTACTTCTGTTCACAAGGTGTTCATCGTGCGAATTTCCCTGCTGTTCAAACAAATAGTCATATGCAAACAAAGTTATTTTAAGAATGCACAAGTCTATGTCTGTCTTGAATTTTGAAAATGCATTTTTTTGTAATATAGTGCGATGTCCACTCAATATTTTACAGCAAACCTTCAGGAGTCAGGATACCTTCGTAACAGTATGCTTTCGAACTAACCCATGCTTCAGCTAGGACTTTTAAGGGTTATATCGTGGCCGGGTTCACGGTTTAAGAAGCAAAGGATAAAGGCTCGAATTATTTGTACCCACCCGCTCTTCGTGATGTTCTCCAAACCTAAACTCAGTTGATCGTGCGTTAGACCTTGTTTGAGTCTTTGCTTTGATGCTCCAATAATGGTTCAGATGTTGATGACTTATTTTGAATAGGCAGTCATTTCTTTCTTGTTGAGGGTTTGTGAGACCTCTTTTCTTGATTTTGTTATCCCTTTCTTTTTTGCCTGAACTGTTTCTTTTTTGGAATTACAGTCAGCGGGATGCCCCAGTTTCATAAGTCCCTTTTATAGGTTTTGACTTTTTGGGCTTTTTGTTTATGATTTTTTTTTTTTTGATAATAACTGCCTGTCTTTACGATTGTTCTGAACTATCACTATTTTTTTCGTAAGGATCTCTATTCGTTATGCACTTGGATCAACTGAGAAGACTACCCTGCCCCGGGTTATGATAAAGGGTTTCAATTTTCGAAAATAAAAACTCCTACTTCTTTGGCTCAGATGGGTTGACGAGGGTTTATCATCCTTATAACTCCAGTGTTTTAGGGATCGAAACAATGCCTGTACCTCATCAGCGGGGTCTGTTCAAAAGCATACTGTAATGATTGTGGTATCGTTTTCGTCATCCTCCCTCAAGAGGTTTAGAATTTTCAATTAAGAGCTGACCATTGCAAAATATGAAAACAGTTTTAAGCGTAATAAACATAATTAAATCAAGACAGACATGTGTAATGCATTCATGAAATAAAAGAGTTTAACATAATAATTGTTTATCTGAATAAGAAAGGAAAAATACAACTTGAATTCAAATGAACAAAAAATTCTCAATCCTAGCCATGTTTTGGCAATGGAGCATTGATCACATTGGGGGTTTCAGCAGGCTCGAACTCGATCTCTTTGGCATCGATCATGTTCTGAATTTTGTACTTTAGTGCCCAACAGTCCTCAGTATCGTGCCCCGGGCTATCGGAATGATAAGCGCATCTGGCTTCTGGATTGTAGCTGGGAGAGGAGGTCTTAGGATTGGCAGGAGGGTTGATCACCGCAATCAGGTTCATCTTCAACATATGTTGCAGTGCTTGCGACCATGGCATGTTAATGTTGGTGAACTGCCTTTTAGGCCCGTCCGGCCTTTGCTGGTTTCCCCTCTGTGGTTGGCGGCGTGGTGCAGAACCAGAGATCATGACTGCCCCTGCATGTTGATCACGGCGACTCTTTTGACCGTATGCAGCATTAGATTCCTTCTTTCCTGTGTAAGGCTTTTTATGAATATCCGAAGGTGTGGCCTCTTGAATTTTCCCGCTCTTGATACCAGCTTCAATTCTTTCGCCGGTCAGGATGAGGTCGGTAAATCCAGCAGATGAGTTACCAATGAGGTGGTTGAAGAATGGACCAGACAGGGTCCCCAAGAACATGTCCACAAATTCACGGTCAGTCAGAGGTGGTTGTACCCTTCCAGCAAGATCCCTCCATTTCTGCGCATATTCTTTAAAACCTTCACTTGGTCCTAACGACATACCCTGGAGTTGGGTACGCGTAGGAGCAAGGTCGGCATTATACTGATACTGCTTGTAGAAAGCAGTAGCCAACTCCTCCCAGTTACGAACCTTGGTCCCATCTAGTTGATAGAACCATTCGAGATGAGTCCCTGAAAGACTCTCCTGGAAGAAGTGAATCCACAAGTTTTTGTCCACCGTATATGGCTGAATCTTCCGAACATAGGACCTAAGATGCAGCTTGGGGCAGGATGCCCCGTCATACTTTGAGAAAGTTGGTGCTTTGAATTTATGTGGGATAATCACACCAGTTGACAAACCCAGATCTCCGAAATCCAGCCCAGGTACCTGTTGAACCTCCATAGCTTTCATTCTGTCCTCCAGTTGTTTATATCTGTCATCAGCAGGAGGGTACTGCTCTTCATCAAAATCTGTCTCGTTGTCGGAGACCACTGGACTGGGAACCTCTCTCTCATGATGACTGCTTTTTCCCACAGATGGGGTTGTCCTCTCAGCTTCAACTTGTGGTGTATTCCCAAATCTGCGTCTAGGGTTGAACAGAACAGTCCTCTTCTTTTTCTTGTCTTTTTTCAAAAGTAGAGCCTTCAGGTCCTGTTGCCCCTGGGTCAGATTCAGGATCAGCTCTTGGAACTGGGCGTTCTGAGCCTGGAGATCCTTGATGGACTGTTCAGCTGATGATCCAGGATTCATGACGATCGGCTGAAATAAACAGCGGAGAAGGGTAAGCAACCTGTCAATGGGATACCTGCAATGCAATGAGATGTATGACATGCATGCAATGATTTCAAGGATCTCGCGGGATAAACAGAGAAACTTGTTAGAGTTGAAAACCGGTAACTTGATTGAAGAAACTTCCTGTTGTAGAAAATCCATCCTCAAGGGTCAAAGGCTCACCATATCCAGTGGGTCATAGCCCCTGACACCCTTGGCTGGAGGAAAATAAATCCCCTTTGCCCCTTGTTGGGTGTTTGATTCATCATGACCTGCATCACAAGCCCTTGAGATCCTTGAAATGAGTCAGGATGTATGCAGGATGCATGCAATGGTATGATGTTATGCTATGCATGGGGTAATGTGAGTAACCCTGTTATGAGTCCCCATTAAGGACTATAAACAACCCTGCAAGAAATTTAGTACCCTGTTATGAGTCCCAATTAAGGACTAAAACAGAACCTGCAAGAAACAAGCGTCAGGTAACAAGCATACAGATAGTCAAGTATGAAGGCACACAAGTCACACAAGAGAAGCCCCTAGGGTTTAGGCCAGCATGGGGTCTGGGTAGTACCCTCTTGAAGTTGGTTGGTTCATACCTGTCCTAATCAAAAGTAACCGGGTTCTTAGAGGATCCCAATATCATTGACTACCCTCAATCGGTCATAACTCCAGCATCGCAATCTTTTCTTGCGGCCAGAACCATCACGAGAGTTTAGCCTCAATGGGCGTAGCGTACTGCTACTGTTCTAAAGGCCAAGTTGTGTCATTTAAGGTTCTAAGGTCTGTTGGTGTTTAATGACTCCTTGGAAGACCCATATTCTCCTCGTTGCGACACAAGGGATATCGGTACAGACCAAGGTGCCACACCAACGTAGCCACTGCTTCACCTGTGTCGGTCTACGCCGGACAGGTCCCTCACAGCTTATGCTACCTAAACAGGGTATCCCCAGATCCGGGTTAGGATCTTTGTAACTCCGATACAACCCACAATAGTAAAGCAAGCAAAGAAGACAATTGAAAACACAGTGATCTTAATCCTAAGGTACACCTCACTTTAAGTTTTTTTATCCCCAGCAGAGTCGCCAGTTCTGTGATCGGTGGATCTGGAACTGACTGTTTAACGCTGGTTCGCGAAATGTCGCGGAAGCAAGAGTCGCCACCGTCTTTTATTTTCTCCAATAGGAAAGGACAAAAGCACAGAAAAATTCCTTTTAAGAGATTGCTCTCGGTTCGGGAGGTAGGTTATAGAAAGGGAAGGTGTTAGCACCCTTGCTATCCATGGTTATCCATGGGCTCTTAGATACTTGCTCATTGTGTTTTCAAATTGTTTTGCGTGCTTTTCAATGTGGGTTTAAAAAGTTTCTTTTGAAAAATTTCAGATCGACTCGTACGTCAGAGTGTTTGAAAAGTTTGCTTTGAAAGCTTTTGAAAAGTGTCAGTGTGAAAAGTCTTTTTGAGTTTGTTTGAAATTAGAGCAAGTATCCTTGAGAACCTACCTACCCTAAGGAATTCGTCTGTGTAAATGTCCTTTAAAGTAGTGCCATCCCACCATTGAGAGGTAGGTAGCACCACCGTTGGAGGTGTTCGGGTCAATTCGAGGTTCGGGACATGGTGATCACCAGAGCAATGGGAAGACACCTTAGAAGCTACCCTCATGCCAGGTTCCCGGATCATGAGGACTTACTAAGACGTCCTCTACTCGACGATCACCTTTCGAGGCAAGGCAACAGTGAGGCGTACCCTAGGGGTGGTGTGTACGATTCGTGTGTCGTTTTCATTGATATTTGTCTTATTCATGTCAAGGTGATCTATGCGTTTGTTTTTATTTAGACATTCATTCTTTCATGCTTGATTAACAGTTAGGAGTGCGGAAAAGATAAATCTACGACTATTACAAAGGCGCGGGTCCACATCGCCAAAATTAAACCGGACCCGATTTAGCGAAAAAATAAATAATGCGAAGAAAATAAAGTGCGAAAAGTAAATTACATGGCTTTGGGATATTTACAAAATTATATGAACGATAATAAAATAAATGCGCAATTTAAATGATTAATGACGGGCGTTGGACCCTTTTTGCAAATAATTAAAGGTTAATGAGAATTAAAAATTAAATGATTAAATGTTTTTTAGTATTTTGTGTTTTTTTTAAATTTAATGAGAAAAAGGAGAATTAATTAAGATTAAATTAAACGGCAAACCCTAATTCTAATATTTTTATTTATTATGAAAGAATTAAAATATGACCTAAGTTAAACCTAATTGATTATGTACAATTTTAATTTATGAAAATAAAATAAATAAATAATAATTATTATGGTGAGAAAAAAAAAAAAAAAAAAATTAAAAGGACCTTAAAACTATCAATTAATCTAATTCTACATGTTTTCGGATTTTCATAAAAAAGAAATTAACATTGAAAACCTAATTAAATTAAATAATTATAAGTATTTATTATGAAAATAATTAAAATTAAAAATTCTATTTTTATTTGGACATTTTATTTTTTATGATGTTTTTCTGTATTTTTTGTAAAAAAGATATTTAATTTAAATCAGAAAATAAATAAACAAATAAACAATTAAAAAATAATAAAAGATAAAAAAATAGAAAAAGATAGAACCAGGGCCATTAATCTTGAACTTGTTGACTATGCTTGGATCGTGTGTGGTGCATCTGACTCATGCTTAGGGTGTACCCCAATCTTCAACCTTGGGTGAGAGTCTCCTGGACACGTGGGCTGCCTGATGGTGAGAGAACATGGTGCGTCTTCGTTCCAGCATTGCATAGGATTTGTTCATGAAAAATAATATTGAGTTTGCATAGACCTGGGGTTTGAACCCAGGTCATGAGGGTTATCAACGTGTCCACCTGCCAACTGAGCTATCATGTTCATGTTAATATAATATATCAAACAAATAATAAAAGATGAAATTGATTAATGGCCACTCAGCAACACAAAAGCGCGCGTTATTTTGAATGGACGTATCACGCTTCAACACGTCTTCGTCTCCTCCATATGCCTGAAAGTGGAAAAATATAAGGCAACGGTTTAGCAATGTTGCCTAAGGCCATATACCAAGAAATAGCGAATAGGCCCTCGACGCTCATAAATTGAGCGCGAGGGTTGGAATCTCTTCGTCCCTATGCTCTGAGTACGACCATGGCAATGAGGACGTCCAATTTTGCTGCACTTAGAAACCCCTAATTCTGAAACTGAGAAACCCTAATGCTTGTTAATGGCGAAATCGCGTGTATTGCACAAAAACAAAATTCATTGGCATGGTTAGCATCAGAACACTATAAGAAACAAGAATTAACAAACAAAATGTTATGAGGATGCATAAATTATGTTATACGATTTCAAAATTTCTATGATACAGCTTGAACATTATCTACCAATTCTTGGAGTGTTAATGGGTATTTCTGATTGGAATTCGTTCAGCACACCTTCAGGAAACTGTTGGAATAAGATTTGTACTTTGAATCGCCTCCTAAAGCTGATTTCAGTTTTCACTTTTTTGGAGAAATTTTGCAAGTTTGTAAGGTCAATTGCTGCGCAGTATGAGTCCAAGCCCCTTAGGGTTCTCATTCTGAGTATCTATAGAGGCTATTAGGTCAACAAACTTAGTACAAATCCTTGCAATTATGGATTAAAATATTTGATTTGTTTAAAAATCTTTTTGAATCTTTTTCTATGGCTTTTGTACCAATTTGCATCCAATCACCCCAAATCTTTCCTCATTTGCCTTCACACGAAATATTGAGCCTATAATATGTATAAAAAGATTTTTTAGATTAGATTTGATATTTTTCATATATTAAAATCATTTAAATGAATATAAATTAATATTAATTCAAATAAATAATTAAAAAATATGAGAGTACTTCCCTTTGGGCCTAGTGGTCGTGCATAGGCTTGGCATGAAGAAATTTGGAAGGTAATTGAGCCCATTTGCATTTTTAGGCCTTTTGCATCAATGTTGACTTTCAAAAATTTCCAAAAATTTCCCAACTTCCACAAGGCATAACTTGGTCAATTTTTAAGCTTTTCACATGTTCTTGGACATTTTGGAAAGGTCTTTGAGTCCTTTAACCAATGCCTTTGGTCCCATGTCATTTTGATTTACCAATCTCAAGTTATGGCCTTTGACTTAAAGTCACTTTTTGTTGACTTTTGAAAATGACCTATAATGTTGAAATTGATAACTTTTTGTGAGAGCATTTCTTGGACTTGGAACATGAAGATGAATTATAGGAAATGTCTTTCTCTTCAAAATGAGCTTTGGATGGAACTTTTCTGATAATCCATGTGAAAGTTATGCCCTGGTCAATTTCAGTTGACTTTTTCAGCTGTCCAAATATAGCAACTTTTGCATCTTTGATGATTTCTGAGCCAAATTTTGAGAATCATGATCAAGCATTGATCAAATGATGTTTGTGGCTTCAAAATGATATATTGACCAAAAATTTGACCTTTTGACTGTCAAATGACCATTTTGCCCCTACAGTTGACTGTAGTGCAATCTAGGGTTTTGACTGTGCAATCTTGAGCTGAATGCCTTGAAACTTGACATGAGGGTACTTGACCATCTTTGTAGGCATGTGAGACTTGATTGGGCCTTTGAAAAGTTCATTTGCTTGACCAGAACTCAAACCCTAGTATTGACTGTATAGAAGACAGTTGAGCTGCACAACTCTTGGGGACTTTTATGACCTTGACTTGGCAATTTCTTGATGAATATGGGAGGGCAAATTTTGGGGTACAACAATGACCCTGTCTCAGATTCTACCACAATTGTTGAAGACCAACCTGGTAACTCTGAGGGAAGCCCCAAAGAGTCCCAGCACCACATCTCCGCCGTATAATCCAAACGCCCGTTATGCCTATCACTCTGATAGCCCGGGTCATGATACGAACAACTGTTGGGCTTTGAAGAATAAGGTGCAGGATTTGATTGAAGCTAAAGAGATTGAGTTTGACGCTCCAGAGAAACCCAACGTCATAATTGCTCCTATTCCCAAGCATGGCAATGGAGTAAATGCTATGGACGATGATTTATTTGTGACCTCCGTGGAAGACATTTCTACTCTATTGATGACAGTAAAGAAGAATCTATTGTTGGCCGGTTTATTTCCGAGTTGTGGCGAAGGTTGCCACCTATGTTCCATCCTGCCTGCTGGTTGCTATTTACTGAAATCAGGTGTTCAGCGCCTGATGGATAACAAAGAGATCCTGTTCGAGAAAACTTTGATTCCGTTGATTCCTGTTGAAGATGTTTCCATCATAAACATTTCCGCCAATCCTTCCAAGGCTTCCTCGAGAAAGCCTATTAGGATTACATCTGTTCCAAGAGTTGCTCCATTAATCATTACTATTCCTGGTCCTATCCCATACACTTCGGATAAGGCTGTCCCGTGGCACTATGGGGCCGATGTGTATTATCATGGGGTCAAACAAGACTTGAAGATTGAAGAGGTTGATGCTGATGTCAGCAATATTGTCGGGTCTAGCAAGGTCACCTGAAGTGGAAGACTCTTCTCTCTTGAGATTTCCCCTCCGACTGTTCAAAATCCTGTTGCCATTCCATCATCCAGTACATCAGCTACTATTCTAATTCTTACTCCAGTCATCACCCTTGTCGCCGAGTCATATGGCACTCGGGGAAAAGAAGTTACAGGTGGGCCTGCCCGGACGGAGGCGCCTAAGAAGATCATAGTAGAAACCTCTAAGCAGGAGATAGGGGAAATTTTGAAGATTATCAAGAAAAGCGACTACAACATAGTCGAACAGCTGGGGAAAACCCCGTCGATGATCTCCATGTTATCTTTATTGTTGTGCTCAGAAGCCCATGCAAAGGCTTTAATTGCTTTCCTTAAGATTGCGCATGTGCCGCAGGAAACCTCTGCTGATCAATTCAAAAACTGTGTAGCTAGTTTGACCGCTGAAAACAGGTTGGGTTTCTCAGACGCGGATTTGACCGCTAAAAGAAGAAATCACAATGATGCTCTGCACGTCTCGATTGAGTGCAGGGGCACTACTCTGGCCCATGTACTGGTGGATACTGGGTCCTCATTAAATGTTTTACCAAAGAAAACGCTAGACCGTCTGGATTATGAATGGTTGATTCTGAAGCCAAGTAATATTGTGGTTAGAGCTTTTGATGGGTCAAAAAGGATGGTGCACGGGGAGGTGGACGTCCCTATTAAAGTTAGCTCTCAGACTTTTGCATCTACGTTCTATGTAATGGATATCCGACCATCTTATTCTTGCTTGTTGGTTCGCCCTTGGATTCATAAGGCTGGGGCAGTGACTTCTACGCTCCATTAGATGTTGAAATATCCAGTAAAAGGGAAGATTGATACGGTACAAGGTGAGGAGGAGTACATGGTAAGTCATCTTAATTCCTTTCGCTATATGGAGATGGATGGGGAGTTCATTGAAACCCCGTGTCAGAACTTTGAAGAGGTTCCCTAGACTTTGGCGTCGACTGAAATTGCTGTTGACAAACCTCCAACGAAGATGGCTTCCCTCAAGGATGCCAGGGCTATGATTGAAAAAGGTGGGTGTACAATTTGGGGCCAGCTCCCTGACTTTGCACACAAAACTGACAAGTTTGGTTTGGGCTTTACTACAGAGGCTCAAAGGGCTATTCGGCGCGTGCGGATTGGAAGACCTCCTCTGCACATCAGTAATCCAAGAGTGAATGCAATTGAAGATGATAAAGAAGAGTTAGATATTGACAGCTAGATTTACCCGACTACCAACGGTTGCTTGAACAATTGGACGGCGAAGGACTTCGTGTCCATTTCTTTTATTACACAGTAATAGACTTTTGTTTTGAGATTTGTAACAGACAATTTGAAACTTTATGGTCTGGTGCCTTGCCCGAGGCACCTTGGCTTTTTTTGTGAGGGCTTACTATTTGTCATTTTCATATATCATCAATAAAGCATTGGACGTTTTTCTTGCATTACAAATATTGCGCTCCTTGTTTTTCTTTTCTATTTTTCACTTTATCAAAACGGCTATTTGTCTTACACACACTCACATATCATAATACAGGTCCACATCCACTCTAGATCCCATTGATAATGACTCTGCTACTGCCAATTATGACTTCGAAAATCCGATCAACCAAGCCGAGGACGAAGGTGAGGATGATTGTGAAGTGCCTGGAAAACTTGCTAGACTGTTACTTCAAGAAGAGAGGGCCATACAGCCCCATGAAGATCCAGTAGAATCAGTGAATTTGGGTACAGAGGAAGACAAGAAAGAGGTCAAGATAGGTGCAAATCTGGATCCCAGTGTCAAGCAACGGTTGATACAAATTCTATGCCACTATGTTGAGATCTTCGCTTGGTCTTATGAAGATATGCCTGGGTTGGAAACAGACATTGTGGTTCACCGCCTGCCAACCAAAGAAGACTGTCCTCCAGTAAAGCAGAAGGTTCTCCGTATGTGCCCCGAGATGTTTGAGAAAATCAAAGATGAGGTCATGAGACAGTTTGATGCCAGTTTTCTAGCTGTTACTTCCTACCCACAGTGGGTTGCCAATGTGGTTCCGGTGCCGAAGAAAGATGGTAAGGTACGAATGTGTGTAGACTATAGGGATATGAATAGGGCGAGCCCCAAGGATGATTTCCCACTCCCTCACATCGATGTTTTGGTCGACAACACTGCGCAACATAAGGTCTTCTCCTTTATGGATGGTTTTTCTGGTTACAATCAGATTAAGATGGCTCCTAAGGATATGGAGAAGACAACCTTCGTTACGCAGTGGGGCATGTTCTGTTACAAGGTAATGCCTTTCGGGTTGAAGAATGTTAGGGTAACATATCAGCGCGCCATGGTCGCCTTGTTCCATGACATGATTCATCATGAGATTGAGGTTTACGTTGATGACATGATTGCAAGGTCTCAGACTGAAGAAGAACACCTGGACCATCTCCAGAAACTGTTTGACAGGTTGAAGATGTATAAGCTGAGGTTAAACCCGAACAAGTGCACCTTCAGAGTGAGGTATGGTAAGCTGCTAGGTTTCGTTGTTAGTGATAAAGGTATTCAAGTGGATCCTGCAAAGGTGAAGGCTATACAGGAGATGTCGGCTCCTCGAACAGAAAAGGAAGTTAGAGGCTTTTTGGGACGTCTGAATTACATTGCTCGGTTCATTTCTCACCTGACTGCTACTTGTGAGCCAATCTTCAAGTTATTGAAGAAAGATCAAGTGGTAAAATGGAATGATGAATGTCAGGCCGCTTTCGAAAGGATCAAAGAATATCTCTAATATCCACCTATTATGATGCCTCCAGTTGAAGGAAGACCTTTGATCTTATACTTGACAGTACTGGATAATTCAATGGGGTGCGTGCTGGGGCAGCATGACGAGTCTGGCCGAAAAGAGCGTGTTATTTACTACCTTAGCAAAAAGTTTACCGACTGTGAGACCCGATACTCACTACTCGAGAAAACTTGCTGCGCTTTGGCATGGGCTGCTCGTCGGCTGAGACAGTATATGCTGACTCACACTACCCTATTGATATCAAGGATGGACCCAATCAAGTATATCTTCGAAAAACCTACCTTGTCCGGAAGAATAGCAAGATGGCAGATGATCTTAACTGAGTATGACATCCAGTACACAACCCAAAAAGCAATCAAGGGGAGTGTGTTGGCAGATCATTTGGCACATCAGGCCGTGGATGATTACCAATCCATGAATTTCGAGTTCCCGGATGAGAACATCATGTTGGTGACCGACTATGCAGAACCTGGACCGGATGAAGGACCTGAGGAGGGATCTCGATGGTCTATGTAGTTTGATGGAGCTTCAAACGCATTGGGTAACGGCATTGGTGCTGTGATCATATCTCCTAAAGGCTGTCATACTCCATTCACCACCCGATTATGTTTTAAATGTACCAACAACATGGCGGAGTATGAAGCATGCATCATGGGCCTTCAAGCAGCTATTGACCTAAGGATTAAGTTCTTGAGTGTATTTGGAGATTCCGCTCTAGTGATCCGTCATATCGAATGCGAGTGGGATACGAAACACCCAAATCTTATTCCTTACAAGGAGTATGTACTGACATTGCTTCCATACTTTGAGGAGATAACCTTTGAACACTTCCCCAGAGAAGAGAATCAGTTAGCGGACGCACTAGCTACCATGTCTTCTATGTTCAAAGTCAGATGGGACAATGAAGCTCCCCGGATTACCATTGAGAGGTTGGACGAACCCACACATTGCTATGATGTTGAGACTGAAGAGATAGCAGATAAACCCTGGTTTCACGAGGTAAAGAGATATCTTGAGGATCAAGAATACCCCGAGGGTGCATCTGTTAATGATAAGAAGTTACTGAGGAGATTCGCTGCGAAGTTCTTCATCAGTAATGGTATCCTTTACAAGCGTAATCATGATTCGACCTTACTGCGATGTATGGACAAAAGCGAGGCAAAAAGGATTATGGCAGAGTTACATGAAGGTACCTTCGGAACTCATTCCAGTGGACATACCATGGCAAAGAAGATCCTACAGGCAGGATATTATTGGTCTACCATGGAAGCCGACTGTTATCAGCATTCTCGAACCTGTCATAAGTGCCAAGTCTATGCTGATAAGGTGCATATGCCTCCAGTTCCTCTGAATGTCTTGACAGCTCCTTGGCCTTTTGCAATGTGGGGCATTGACATGATTGGCGAGATCAGACCTACTGCGTCTAACGGGCATCGTTTCATTCTGGTGGTTATTGATTACTTTACAAAGTGGGTTGAAGCAGCTTCCTTTGCTACAGTAACCAAGAATGTCGTGGCGCGATTCATCCGACACAACTTGATATGTCGATATGGTGTACAAGAGAGGATCATTACGGACAACGGTACAAATCTCAACAACACGATGATCAGCGAACTCTGCAAACAGTTTAAGATACAACATCACAACTCTTCTCTTTACCGGCCGAAGATGAATGGGGTTGTCGAGGCGGCTAATAAGAACATCAAGAAGATTGTACATAAGATGACGGTGACATACAAAGACTGGCACGAGATGTTACTATTCGCTCTTCATGGGTACCGTACCTCAGCACGGACGTCAACAGGGGCAACACCCTATTCATTGGTGTATGGCATGGAAGAAATATTACCCATTAAAGTCCAGATACCCTCTCTTCAGATTATGAAGGATGTAGGTTTGAGAGAGGGCGATTGGATCCAGACCCGGCTTGATCAGCTGAATCTAATTGACGAAAAGAAACTTACTTCTATTTGTCATGGTCAGACGTATCAAAAGTGGATGATCAAGGCATTTAACAAGAAAGTCAGACGACAAGAGTATCAAGTCGGGGATCTGGTGATCAAGCGCATCATACTGCCACAAAGTGATCCCAGGGGCAAATGGACCCCCACTTACGAAGGGCCATTTGTGGTTAAGAACATTTTCTAAGGAGGAGCTATGATTCTAACTACCATGGATGGTGACGACCTTCCTCACCCCGTCAATGCAGACATAGTGAAAAAATACTACGCATAATCAAAGACTCGCTAGGTCGATTGGCCTAGTAAAAAATAAGGGCTTCCCGGCGAACCAAAAGGGTTCGGGCAAAAGTAAGGGATGAAAATGAAAAAACTGTACACCCGGCAAGTCGAAAACCTGAAAAGGCGGCTTGGGCAAAAAAGGGTATCCCGGTGGACTGAAAACCCGAAAGGGCAGTCCAAGAAAAAATTAGGGATCAAAGCGTAACACTAAGTCTCATTGGGTCATCTTGCAACCAGACTTCGGTATCAACTATCAAGCTCGGACGACACTAATCAATCTGATCTACCTTCAACCAAGTAGCAAAGTGATGATACGCTCAAAGATATAACGACAATAGCAGAGTTAGAACCTAGTGGGATTGTTCATATAGCTGTTTTTCTTTTTTTTCACAAATTGTATAAATTCTATCTTCCAGCGGCGTTCTCTTACTAGGACGTCAGCCTCTTGTACAAAAATGCCTATTTACAGGCCAACTTCAAAATCAATACAATTCATTTTACAACAAATTTCAAGTTGTTTTTATTTTCTTGTTTTGTTTTGCAAGAACGTCCAATGATTTATTTTTGATATATGCATTTGAAAATAATTGTTGCTCGTAAATACTTATATGCGAAACAAAAGACGATTACTTGTAATTCCAGAAACAGGGGCAAACGAGAAATGTCTGAGCCTTACAGTTGCCCTACCCACCAGGTACAAGGATAAACCCAGCTGGAAAATAAGACTAAAAGTGCATACACTCCCCGCAGAGTAAAAAGTATCCAGAGACAGTGGTGTCAACTCTCCCCAGCTAAGGTTCACAATCGCGAATGAGTCGGTAAGATTCTCCCTAAGCGGAGTTCATCTATCACCAGCACTAGAAGATTATCCCTAGTGGAGTTTATGTCTTCCACAAACAGAAACTTTATCCCCGACAAAGTTTATCATCGCCAACAACGGTAATCCATCCACAACCGAGGTTATTGCTCCAAATTAGCGGATCATCTAATAGAGTATCTCTTCCCCACAGAGTCATTCTTTCACCAGTTTATTCTCCAACAGAGTTATTCTCCCGACGGATCATTTTCTCAAATCATCTTCGGTCGTCATCCCCAGCGAGCGAAACTCTTTATATTCTCCATCAGCAGTCTGAGATTTATTTTCCCCAGCTAGAAGATATCACGAGAACATCGCATTTCCATACATCATGGCATGCATACGCATCATACAACACAAACTCATTTATTTTGAGAACATCATTATTCAATACATGTCATGCATCATGGCATTACATACGACTAATTCTTTACATTTCAGGAAAAGATACAATCAAATTCTCACAAAGTTCAAGCTATGAAGCCCTGGTACGACCGGATAGTATCTTGATTCCTCCATCATATTGTGAAGCCCGGAGAACGACCGGATAACAGTATCAGAATGCCACGAAGCCTGGATTACGACCAGATAGTGGTATCTCTTAAAAGCAAGCTATGAAGCCCGGATTCGACCGGATAATAGTTTAATCCCCAGAAAGTTATTGCGAAGCCTGGATTACGACCAGATAGTAGTGCGAGACACCATGAAGCCTGGATTCGACCAGATAGTGGTATATCATAAACACAAGCCGTGAAGCCCGGATTCGATCGGATAACAGCTCAGAAAGTTATTGTGAAGCCTGGATTACGACCAGATAACAATACAAGATGCCATGAAGCCTAGACTCGACCAGATAATGGTAGAAGACATTGTGAATCCTGGATTTCGACCAGATAGCAGCCAAGAATACTACGAAGCCTGGATTACGACCAGATAGTGGTATATCTTTAATACAAGTTATGAAGCCCGGATTCGACCGGATAATATCTTGATTTCCCCAAACACAATGAAGCCTGGATTCGACCGAATAATGGTATAATACATCGTGAAGCCTGGATTACGACCAGATAGCGGTTTGAGACATCGTGAAGCCTGGATTATGACCAGATAGCGGTAAAAAGATAATGAAGCCTGGATTACGACCAGATAACAGTGAGGGACACTGTGAAGCTTGGATTTCGACCAAAATAACAGTTTTACCTGGCCAATTACTATGAAGCCCGGAGTCGACCAGATATTAGTAGGCCTTAAAATCAAATGGAAGCCCGGATGCGACTGGATAACCACTTGATTTCTTCTGAAGCCTAGATTTCGACCAGATAAGAAGTAAGGTATTATGAAGCCTGGATTATGACCAGATAGCAGTACAAGACACTGTGAAGCTCGGGTTTCGACCAAATAGCAGTTTACCTGGACAAATACTAAGAAGCCCGAAGTTGACCGGATATTAGTGTGCCCTAAGTTCAAGTTAAAGCCCGGATGCGACCAAATAACAACTGAATTCCTTCTGAAGCCTGGATTACGACCGGATAAGAATTGAGAAATTGCGAAGCCTGGATTACGACCGGATAGCAAGTTTAATCTCATCTCCCCAGTAAGTCACTGTAAAGCCTGGATTACGACCAGATAGCAGTCGATCTTATCATTATGAAGCCTGGATCACGACCAGATAATAGTTCATTTTCACCTCTTCGACCAAGAGACGATTCCCCAGTAGAATAACGTACGACTGGAGCTCCTAAAATTCAACTTTTCTCAAGACAGGGAACAACATTCCCCAGTGGAATCCTCCTCAACAACAGGTATACAAGAACTCGCTAAGGAATCTCTTATGCGATCGACACTTCTTCCGATGGAATCTTTAAGCCCATTTTCCATCATCAATCTCCAAATGGAATCTATAAGCCCATTCCCGACATCACAAGACAAATACCACTTCATGCGAGTGCAAATGTCTAGGCACTCTAGTGTTCAATCATCTTCCACTTTCAGATTACGAAAGGAAGATAAGCCAATCTACATCCTCAGGTTTAAGAAGATTGAACAGGGGCAATTGTTGTACCCCAAAATTTTCCCTCCCATATTTCTCAAAACATTTCAATAAAGATCCTCAAGTTGCTCAAAGAAGTCCAAGGGTTGACCAGACAAACTTTCTCCTAAGGCAGTCTACCTCAAATTAGGGTTTCATGTTGCATCAAGATATTTGAGTCCAAGGGATCCCAAATGCTCACCATTGTCCTAAAATGTTCTCAAGATCATCCATGTCAAGTTTCAAGCCTTGCAGAGGAAGTTTGCCCAGTCAATTGCTCAAAGGCATGAAAATCGACTGTGCTAGGGCAAAAGTTAACTGTGGCCCCCATACAGTCAAACTTCAAGATTTTTTGTCAACATCCTTATTTTGAAGTATTATTCATCATTTGATCAAGGGTTGATCATGATTCATCAAGGATTGCTCACAATTCATCAAAACCCAAAAGTTGCTAAATTAGGGTTTTGTAGGAAAAGTCAACTCAACTTTGACGAAGCATAACATTCTCATACTTTATGAGAAATGACCCATCCAAAGCTCATTTTGAAGAGGATGAAATTCCCTACAATTCATATTCATCTCCCAAGTTCAGAATATTAACTCACAAGAAATTATGAATTTGGACATTATAGGTCATTTTGAAAAGTCAACAAAAATACCCTTTTTGTCAAAGCTTCATACATGAACATGGAAGACTAAATTGAGATGATACAAAAAGGTTTGCTTAGAGGACATCTCAAGCTTTCTAAAAAGTCCAAGAACACCTTCAAAGAGTCATAATTGAGGAAGTTATGCATTGGTTAAGTTGACCTTTTTTGCAAAATTGCCAAAAGTCAAAAGTGCCTCAAATTGCAATTTTCGCTAAATGGGCCTAACTTTTTGCACTTGTTTTGAGTTGGTAGCATGGTCCACGAGCCCTAGCTCTTCCCATTTGTATATATCATATTTTTGCTATTTATTTTGATTTTTATTGCAATTAAATCAATTTAAATCAAAACAAATCATGAAAAAATCCAAATCATTCAAACTTCAAGATCTTGTGCACATTTCAGGTCCTATATCCAGCTAGCAAAAGAATGAATTCGTGCAAGGCATAGGTGGGCACAAAAAGATTGATTTTGGCCTATTTTGGAAAGATTTTCAAGTGAATCAAATCAAGATCAAAAGCCATAATTGATAAAGATTGAATGGACTTTTGTAAACCTAATTCATTCCTTAGTATATAGTGAACATTTGCAGCCATAAAGAACAAGCTTGAGAGGCGCACAAAGGCAGAACCAAACTTGCAAAAAATCAAATAAAAGTGGTAATTTGTTTTGCTACTTCCAGGCGTTTTCAAGATCCACTAGCCCTCTCATTCGTTTCCTGGGATTGAAAGCAGGCTATACCAATCAAGAACAAGCATTTTCCAGTGCTTGAACCCACTGTAAGTGATCCACGGCCATGGCTTCTTCTTGAAATCGAATCACACGATTTTGACACTTATAGCCTGAAATATTTACATATTCCTTATTCCTTGAGGCATTTGTAAGATACTCATAACAATTAATTGCATTTTTATTGGCTATACTGGAATCTTCCATTGCTAGGTTTTCTGGTCTCGTTTTAGGTCTTTTTATGCAGGCAAAATTGGCCCCCAAGAAGGGCACCATGATGTTCAGCAAGCCAAGACGAGTTGATTCATGGCATTAGGCTTTATTTTTTATGCCTGTGTGTGATTTTAAGATATGCAAGGTGTATAGCTACAGGCATTCGTCCGTAGGTAAAGGTCACTGAACCTTTTAGCCACGTAGAGAGGACAGGGATGAAGGCGTGGCATAACCCTATTCTCCCATTTGAATTTACGCGTGGATAAATTTGGATTTTTGCATGTTTTTTATATATTGATTTATTGTTATTTCATATACAAAGCAAGCGCGTAGCTCAGTTGGTGTGAAGGTGAGTGGAAAAGGCCATGGGGCCTGGGTTCGAACCCCAGGTCCCCCCACTATTTCATATTATTTTCTTTCAGATGATCAGGCGCGCGTACATATATGAAAACCACCATGGACCATCATCATCCAACCAGCCAGATGTCCACAGGCCAGATCTGAAGGCTATCATGTGATGGTCCACCAACAACCTTGGTCAATGCACAGTAGGGGATCTTGGCAAGTCAACGTGGATCAATTTCTTTTGGGCCCAGAATTGCTACCCACACCTCCAAAATTACTTACAAACAGGCCCAAATCTCCTTTCTTTTTCTCTTTATATTTTCTTAATTAATTTATTTATTTATTTTTACTAACACTAAATTAATTCTTTTTTTAATAAAATAAAAAAAAACAATTTTTCATCCAATTAGATTTAGGTTATTTTTTATCAAAAATATTAATTTAATTAGTTTATTTAATTTTAGGTAATTTTTAATTTCTTTTGTAAATAAATTAAAAACAATTAGAAAATTAGGGTTTTAGTTTAATTTAATTCTTATTTTCTTTTTCTTAAAAAAATAACAAAATATAAAAATAGGCCATGTGAATTATTTTCTTTAAATTAATTTAAATACTAATTTTGTATTTAATTTGAAAACCTTATTCTTTTTCTTAAAAATAATAAAAAACAACAAAAATAATTTTTCTTTCGATTAGGTTAGACGGGGTCAAAACCCTAGTTCTCTCTCATTCTCGATTCATCGCATTTATTTATTTTTACCATATTGATGTAATTGCTCACAAGTTGTAATAGATTAATTAGGATTTTTCTCCTTTTCATTTATCATTTTGACGGGTTGGTTTTGGCTATGTAATTAATACCTGAAGCCTTGTAATAGCGTAGCTTTACTTTCCTCACTTTAAATTCCGCAAAATATTAACTCTTAGATGTATGAATAATAGGGATGCATGACAAGAATGTATGTAAACTTTAAAACGGTTAGCAAACCCTAAATATGCAAAGATAATAAACTTGAAATTGAATCACTCGCACATGCGCACTCCTAGGGTATACTCTCACTTCGGTTGCCTTCGCTAAACGATCATTGAGTATATGGTATTTTAGTGGTCGCCCTCTTGTCTAAACAAAGATCAAAGTCCCATTCGGAAAAGTTGCCTCGGATATGTTGCCTCGAATATTGATCTTAAGACATTAGGGTTATTACTAAGATGTCCTAACATTGCTTTAGTGATCGTACGTCCCTTTCGAATTGACCCTTAAAACTCCAACGATGGTGCTACCTACTCACTAATAGTAGGATAGCACTGTCTAAAAGAAACGAACATAGAACAATTCTTTTTTTGAGTAGGTAGATGCTAGTAGGTACTTGCTCAATACAAACAAACTTTTTCACACTTACACTCTTTTTCAAACAAAGTTTTCAAAACAACTTCGTAACGCTCTTGAAGACAGAAGCAAGGGTTAAATCAAAGTAAAACAAAAACTTTTCAAATCACACAAAAACAAAAGCAATTTTAAAATGATGAGCAAGTACCTAAGAGCCCGTGGAAAACCACAGATAGAAAGGGTGGTAATACCTTCCCTTTCTGTAATCTACCCCCCGTACTCAAAATCTCAAAAAAGGAATTTTCTTTGCTTTTTTCCTTTCCAGTTGGATAAAATAAAAGTCGGTGGCGACTCTTGCTTACCGTGGCATTTTGCAAACACAAATGCAAAATGCAAACCAGCATCCAAAACAGTTCCAGTTCTGCCACCGTATCACACTGCCCAACTTAATTATGCAACAATAGAGAAAGGATTGTTAGCCGTGACTTTTGCAATTGATAAGTTTAGATCCTATTTGGTTGGAGCTAAGATCATTGTTTACACAGATCCTGTTGTTACTCGTTACTTGCTAAACAAAAAGGATGTTAAACCTAGGTTACTTAGATGGATCCTTTTACTCCAAGAGTTTGATATGGACATTAGAGATAAAAAAAGGCACAAAGAATGTAATCGCTGACCATCTTTCTAGGTTAGAATATTTAAAACCTGACTTATTGTTTATAAATGATGATTTCACCTATGACAGAGTTGTAGCTAAGATATAAAACTTTGAGCCTAACATAGATGAAAGCCTTGAGAAAGTTTCAATAATGAGAAGTGTACCTTGGTACGCTGATTTTGTAAATTATCTAGTTGTCGATATCATACCCCCTGATTTAAACTA
Organism: Vicia faba; assembly: GCA_948472305.1. Classification (NCBI taxonomy): domain Eukaryota; kingdom Viridiplantae; phylum Streptophyta; class Magnoliopsida; order Fabales; family Fabaceae; genus Vicia; species Vicia faba. The sequence goes on from OX451740.1 coordinate 1,120,299,878, forward strand.
ACAGAAAAAGAAGTTCTTCAACGATGTTAAACATTTTTGTTGGGATGAACCACTCCTATTTAAGAGAGGCATAGACAATATATTTAGATGTTGTGTCCCAGAAGAGGAAGTGGAAAACATCATTGAACACTGTCACTTTGCACCATATGGTGCACATGCAAGCACGTCCAAAACATATGCTAAAATCCTTTAAGCATGCCTCTACTAGCCAACTTTGTGGCGCGATATTCATACCTACATTGTCAAATGAGACCGGTGCCAACGCACTGGGAACATTACAAGACGTGATGAAATGCCCTTAAGGTATATCCAAGAAGTGAAACTTTTTGATGTATGGGGTATAGATTTTATGGGACCATTTCCATTCTCCATGGGAAATAAATACATATTGGTAGTTATGGACTACGTGTCCAAATGGATTGAGGCTATTGAATCACCCACAAACGACACCAGAGTAGTAATCAAGTTATTTAAGAACAACACTTCCCAAGGTTTGGAATACCCCGCCTAGTCATAAGCGATGGAGGATCACACTTTATATCCAAAATCTTTGATAAGCTTTTGAGTAAATATGGAGTAAAACATAAAGTAGCAACACCATATCACCCGCAAACCAGTGGTTAAGTTGAGGTGTCCAACAGGGAAATCAAACAGATCTTGGAGAAAACTGTCTCAATATCCAGAAAAGATTGGTCTGAAAAGCTGAAAGATGCATTATGGGCTTACAAAACAGCCTATAAAACCCCCATTGGAACTACCCCTTACCAGTTGGTTTACGAAAATTCATGTCACTTACCTATTGAATTAGAGCACAAGGCATACTAGGCTGTAAAAACTTTGAACTTAGACAAGTTCTGGTGTCCGAGGTTCTAAAGTTCAAGTTCAGAGGCAACAAAG